>CM026275.1:17753270-18436012 GCA_014851415.1 Cnaphalocrocis medinalis | reverse complement strand
GACATAGGCGATCCAATCGTTCTCTACACAGAGCGGATCGGATCGCACCGGTCTTAATATGATGATATCCCGATCCAAGTCAACTTTAACAATAAAGACGATAACATGTCTGAGCATGCCTTTAAGTTTAAACGTTCGAGTGGTAAAAAGCATAGCTAATTTAATGCTATTTAATGTGAATTCTAGTCTTTGCTCAAGCACCCAACACAAGTTAATTTAAACAAGACCGTCAGAATTCATAGCATAATATTTTGAACTTAAAAGTTTAGTTTGCGCAAAGTTTGTTTGTGAAATATAAGTTATAGTCATGTTAAGGATACACAAGTGGTAACTTAAGACTTTCTTTGTATGCAAGAAACACAAAAACTCGTGGCAGACTATCGTGAAAGGTGCTGGAGTCAATATAAACAGGGAACGGGACATTTACATTGGTCTTTAGTGCCCGGGGTGCAGGTAACGCACGCCCTTACGGGTGGAACGAAGAGACTGCATTCGTGCTGACGCCCGAATTATCGACCAATGTAAATGCCGTCGGCCACGGGTCTGCGTGTCGCACGTTAGTTTGAAAGCATGTCGCGCGTCCGAGCGAATTTGTTGTAGTCTGACGAAGTGCACTTTGTATTGTGTAGCCTGTTGACGTGTTGATAGCTGCGTACGCATTATATTTTTGGACAGACAACTCACTGATTAAAAAGATTAAACTATTATAAACATCTTTTTATTCCATACCAACGGAGACACCTTTATAAAAACAGAATTTTATTCTTAGGCATATTTGAAGACAATTATAATAATAGCTTTACCTTTTTTTCTGGCAAGAATATATATTGTAGTTCACAATAATTATACACATACGATTCCAGCTTATAAATTTGGATGACTAGTATACTTTTTGGATTTATAATACAAATTACCAAACATTCATAATTCCAAATAATTAAACTTAGTAAAAATCACAAAAGTGTAAAAATATTAAAATAGCACAAAAGTTATACACAAATTAAAAACTCAACTAAATTATAATAAAATAGGCGAAGTTAAATAATACTGAAATATGCCAAAAATGCATACAATTCGGTGGTATTCTTAAATTACTTGATCTATAGTCATTGTCCACGCGGGCGGAGCTTCTTAGGCGCACATTCATAATACGTCTGGTACGAGTATGTTCTAGTTGCAGCTCACTTACAGGCACAGAGGTCATCAGTATAACGAGTAGCAAGGTGTCCTAAACTTGCCTAAGAAATTAACACCCGCCTTTGAAGCTACGCCTCCGTAGATAGTGACGCTAAGTGTGATGCCCCATTAGTACGTTACGCTGCGTGATATTACTTCGTCGCATATAAAAGTATATGTAAATGATAAACGACCCAATATCGCACTAACGGGGCCTCTCACTCTCTAATAGTTTCTAAATCTCACTATGTTCTAAAACTAATACAATAAGGAACAACAATAATACTTGGAGTATAAACGAGTATTTACGAGTAAGTAATCTGATCGCACCCGACTACCCACCTGCTGCCCTAGGTATTTTGAACAATACATTGTTCTCATACACGAGATCCGCTAGGGTTCAGACCAATCGATGGTAGAATCGAAAAGGCAACGTAGACCGATTCGGTCTGTTTAAAACCCTAAGGCCCGATTTGACCAATCTTCATCCATGGATAAATCTATGGTATAACGCTCTGATTCGTACGGAATGAGAGCTTATAACATAGATTTACTGACGGATAAAGATTGGTCGAATCGAACCTGGAACAATAAAAACTAGGCTTTAAATAACTTGGAATGTTTATAATAATGATAGTAAATGTAATTAACGTATGATTAAATCGAGCTCAATAATAAGGAAAAATTTTCAGATTATAAATTCGAGTTTTTTTTAATAATTAATCAACACCTACGAACATGTACTTACATATCTAAAGATTCTCTATGATATCTTGAAGATTCTTTGCATTTCGATCAAACCGAAATAGTGGAATACCGTGAAGTTCAAATTGTTACCCTAATCGATCACAGTTGCGATGGAATGTGACAGCTGAAAACTGTCCAAAATCTTTCGGTACATTTCATTCCGATTACTAGCCCTTCATTATTATGGGAAAAAACATATGTCCCACTATTTAATGGGAACTATCGCGTGTGAAAAATGCGCTAGCAGGCGTACCTACTGTAGAACTGAGATCCTTATGCACTGTGATTGGTTATTTTTGATGTGAGATGTCAAAATTTGACTAAACAACCAATGACGTCGAAATTGGACCTTAGTCTAACAGTACGTCATCTAGCGGATTTTTTACACGCGATAGGCCCCATTGCTTAATTTGCTGCACCTTCTTGTATGCACCGAAACCTACTCTAACTTACATGTTCCCAAAACAACTACATACATTAATATCATAACTTTTCAAGAACCAACGCTATGTGGGGCATCTTACCCTCAGTTGGAGGAAGTGAGTGGATCCTGTAGGAGGGAACTAATAAGAACAGCTTATACTAGTGTCTGAGTATCATTTGGCAGTACAGGAAGCTGTCCAGCACTGAAAAATAAAACAAAAATAGGTTCAAATCAGGGCGATGTGTGTATGGACAGCGTCAGGTCAGGGTACCGCCTGCATGCAAAATTACTTGTAACTCAGGAATTAAGACGGTTTAAAGGGTAATTTCACGTGACGCCGTGAGTAGGTACAGCATAAAGTCATGGTAGTATTTATTGAGCTACTACCATGACTTTATGCTGTAGTCCATTGGGACAACAACACGGCGGGTCAGTATGGCAGTGCCAACGGATGTGATGCCATGTCATAGCATCCGTTGTAACTGCAACGCGGGCTGAATCGGCGCGCGGCTATCTTTTTGCTTACCATCACACTGTCACAATTAAATAACATACATCCTTCAAACAAGTGATCTTAGGTTCAAATCCATGCAGGCGGGGTGCCTGGTAAATATCTTTTTGACTAATCTATCAATGGTAAAAAAAAATCATATGTAAAGAAAATCTTCCTATAGACCATGTATTTTATTTTGTCATCTAATTATCACGCTTACTTCCTTACTAATATTATAAATGCGAAAGTAACTCTGTCTGTTACTCTTTCACGACAAACCTACTGAATGGATTTGAATGAAATTTGGTATACAGAATATGGTCTACACCCTTAAGGGGTTTGGGGGAGTGTACAAATTTTAATGCTACCCAAAAACACTATTCTACGCGGACACAGTCACAGGTAAAACCTAGTGTAGTATAATACTCACAGTACTGCACCCCACTTATCGCCAGCTCGTACACTTGCAAAGGACCTTTCCCCTTCAGCACCAGTTCCACCACGAAGATGTAGACCACCCGGCTGGTCTCGAAGATGGAGTCGAGCAGCAGCCACGTGACGATGTTGCGGCCGGCGTTCAGCGCCGAGCTCCGGTTCAGCACCACCACCGAGTTGAGGAACCCCACCGCGCTCGCCACCACCATCAGCCCGGAGATGAAGTAGTGCACCGCTGGAAGGTAAAAAAATAAAATCATCATTATCGTCATCAGCCTGTCTCAGTCCACTGCTGGACATAGGCCTCCCCCAATGTTCGCCATTTCACTCTGTCCTCGGCTAGACACATCGGTCTATACCAACGGCTTAAGACGCATGGACAGTCTATACCAACCGCTTTTCGCAGATCGTCACCCCATCTAGCCGGAGGCGGACCCACACTAGGCTTTCCAAAAAAAAAAAATGCGCCAGACAATCACACCAATCAACCTGGTCTCAAACTAGGGCAACCCCTGTACTATGAGTACCAGATGATAATTAACTGGGGGCGTCAACCCAGAACACCCAGACCCAAGAAAAATAAGAAATTGTAATTTCCTAAATTGACTTGACCGGGAATCGAATTCGGTACCTTTCGCGCTTCGGGTGAACACCTTAGCCACTGCGCCATCGATGCCGTCAGGTGGAAAGATGTTCTTTATTGCATAAGACATCACACAATAATATCGTGTCTTTATTGCCTAAGACGTTACACATAACATCGTTTCCATATTTGATAATTCATCACTCAACATTGTCTCTTAAATTGCAGAAAATATCACACAGTACATCATCATAAAAAGATGTTTTTTATTGCATAAAACGTCACACATAATATGTCTCTTTATTGCATAAAATATCACACAATACATCATCGTAATTAGATGTTCTTTATTGCATAAAACATCACACACAACAATAACGTCATAGAAAACCTGCGTGTAGAAGCGCCGTGCTATGATGCTTCGCCAGGAAAGTGAGCGCGTTGGAGGCCTAATCTGGGGGGAAAGGGAATCAAAAAGTCAGTAGTGCTCTTGGCTCTCCTCTGGTGTTACGTCCATGGGCGCCGACCATTGCTTACCATCAGCTAATCCATTGGATGTGCGTGTTACCAAAAAAAAACCACAAATACGTTCCCTTACCCACATCAGTACCAGCTAATGGGTCCAGATAGTACAGCTCTGGGTTTAACAGGCGGAGCAGAGTCATCACAAAGGCTGTAGTTGATGAGATCTGAAAAGCATAATAGTTCAAGGTGTAGGTAAACTCACATCCTTTTAACCACCTTTTCTAAAATAAATAAAATAAAAAACTGTTCTGAAAAAAATTTTTTTATTGTTCTAACTTTTTAGCACCATCACATACAATGGAGTAAAAGAGAGCCTAAGTGCGGAAAATGGAGTCCACTTTACAGTCTATGGCTTTTGGAAATCTGCATAAATAATGACAACTTTTCATACAAAGTCCGTCACATGATTTTAATAAAGATTTATTTGAATAAAATTTATTTGTCAAAATGTGCCATTTGTCTATAAGGCCACCCATATGGACCACATAATATTAGTATTAGTATTATCATTAATCAGTTAAACAAGTAGCAGAAAGGATCATAAATATGGCTTGCAGATGGTAGACAGAATGCAATGCTTTATCTGTTTTGAAGTGAATTATATTATTTAATTTAAAGATAAGTAGATAACAGCTGTTTGCATCAAATAAGGATATATTATGGGTGACTTTAATGAGAACCTACTACTGGTAAATTTCCACTGAAAATACAAACCTGCCATGCTGCAAAGATTTGTTCTGTAACTTTTGCTCTGTGAATGAATATTAAATAAGAAAAAAATGTATATTTGATAAGCTTTGTATTTATTTGAAAAGATAATAAGTACCAGAGCACAAAATCAATGTCACCAGAGTTCACAGCTAATTTTCTTAAAATTTTATATGAATGAATAGAATCTGTCGTTATTAGGGTACCTACAGTCAAACTATATTATAATATAATTGTAATAATTATAGGACAGTAGGTAATATTATAATAAGTAATTAAGACAATACTTTCATACTGAAAGATTAGACGAAAAAAATGTGTTTTGGTGTCAGTTTGGACCCTCAAAGTAGGTAGCTGAGTACAAAGATAAATATTTCCACCACTTATTTAATTTATGTTTTTACTAATTATAATCTTTATCTTTAAAAGCATATAGAGAATATATTCACTACGGGTTACACACATTAAGTTCCCAAGTCCTACCCACAAAAATCTTATTTTTCTAATAAGTTAGGTATAAGTTTTAAAAAACTTAAGTGGTATGTTGGTAGCTGATAACTTTCCATAGCAAAGAAGAAAGGGAAAAGTAATTTAGGTATTGTCTTATTTAAATTTTTATATAAATACAAGCTATATTTTAAAGATTTTCTACGTTGTTTCTGCAACTACCGCCGCACCTAAAACAACTTATGCTTCAAGATTTAAGTTTCCACGTGAAAGTGAACACCTCAATTGGAGTCCAAGTGGACGCTCGAAGGTTCGCTAATTGCACACACAGCTGATAATAGCGTAAACAGTGAAATCGAGCGGTGTTTACTTACAGCGAAAACTGCGGCTACCACTCGGATGTAAACGTTGAGGTCTAGCTTAGGCATCGTCTTGGATTGCGTCGACATTGAGGCGCGAAAACACTAACACTGAGATCCACTCAGTTAAAAGCGACGCATTGGTCGGTAGCGATACTTATTAAAACAAGACGAAGTTAACAAAATCGATAGTTAAACACTCCGCTCCGCAAACTTCAACCAGCGAACTTTGACAGGTTTGATTGTCAAAATGACAACTACGATATGTTGCGTTTCTTTTCGCAATCGCCTTCGTATTAAATTTTATACGCATTATTATTTATTTTAGTGTTTGTTTGATGGTTTGATTATTTTGGTACTAATACAATATTTAATTTGAAAGAATTTGATTATGACTTTTGAAAATTAAGGTGATAAAAGGAATTTTTAGTAATGTCGCTGCTACCACCTATCGTCATGTTAGAAACTCGTGAAAGCTATGATTTCGTTGTTGCAAACTAGATGGCAGAGGCGGTACTGTATGCGTTATGGTGATTTTGTTTCTTTTGACTTTGAGTGTAATGAACTACAGTCTATTCCAATTTTGATGTCCCTTTGGAAAGATGTCAATAGTTCAGTACTAGGGCAACACCCTTAGAAATCGATTCTCAGCAGCATCGATTCCCGATTTGTAACTAATTTTAATCGAATTGACTTTCAACTTACTATGGTTAATAGAAATTGTCGAAAGAACGCTTTAAGACATACAAAACTTCCAATCTTATTTTTTGGTAAATAGAAATGCACGATTGGATGTTAAGTATAGTTTTAAGGATTATTTTTAAGTATATCTGTACGTGAAAAGTTACCTGCAAATTACTGTACTTTTCATTATAAATTGCATCATAGTAATTTCAGCTATAAGTAGCCCCATTGTATTATAAGTATAAGTAAAATGAATCTACATTTTCGAATTTTCGAAAATTCGAATGATCGGTTTGAGTAACTGAATACTTCAGGCACGTCTCTATGTTTAAAAGTAAAACACAAACCATAGAACGTAAACGTAATCGCGCAAAAAAAATATTTTATTTTGAAGTTTAGATGAATTTGAGTACTCTGTCAAAACAATTATGTTTTATTTGCTTGTGAATTAATTGTAGGTTATTTTGTATATAATTGTATATTTTTCAAAGGATGATTTACACCAAGTACAAAAATAGATATGTGATTTGATCTATAGATCTCGCGCGTTACGCACACGTAACGAGCAGAGTTACGTTCTTCGAAATGTCCAAAGGGACATCATAATTGAAACAGACTATAGGAGAAGGCAAAGATTTTACACTTATCTTTGGGAGAAGGTAGGTCCTGTAACAATAAGTACCTAGTAGTAGTAGTAGTAGTTATCTGTGCTTAATCTTCACCACATACATTGTGATAACACTTAATGGTGAAGAACACAACTTGTGGCCTATAAATAAAATTATTTTGAGAAAAGTAGGTACATAAATAGTTTTAAATTAAACTAATTAATACATTGTGACTCGACGTGTGGTTGTCTTATAATTACCTACATGATTCTGCAGCACTCCATTAAAAATATTAAAATAAAAATACATACTTACATAAACACAGAACGGTAGGCAGTAAAATTATGTCCCTTGATTGCATACACACACGTTCAATTATATAAAACATTTTTAATTATAGTAACACGTAAATTAATTTATATTTGCTACAGTCGTCAGCGGTGATCATTCGTAATCCCTTTCTATTTTTTTAAATATAATAGTGTTTTTACAATTGCTGCAATTAAAAACTGTGTTATTTACGCCTGTCAGTCAACATCACCACTCCGAATGCATTTGCATGGGGTCAAAGTTATAAATGATTTTACAAACCTCACATCAATTGAAAAATAAATTTCTATAAAAACTAGACACTATAAGTAGGTATGTTTCCTGCGGCTACTTAAGTTCTTATTTTAGTTTTGTAGTAAAAATAAAATTGATTTGTTTTAAATGGCAAAGCTTTATTTTTACGCGACTACGGCAAAGCAAAAGGAGGGTTATGATTTTGACAGGCTATGTATGTATGTATGTACATATGTTCATCTGTTTCCACGTAACTTCTAAACTACATAACATAATTCGACAAATGACATATCATTATAAGCGTCTTAATTGTCCGCTGGTTATAGGCTATATGAAGGTTTACAAAATCTAATGTGGCGCCCTCTAGCGGACAAAATATACCGTGTTTGGTATCATTTGAAAGCCCTTGACTTGTACATTTTGAATATATATATATTACTAGCACTTGGACACCAAAATAGTACAAATAAAAAAAAGTTATAAACTAAAACCCAACTACGACAAAAAACGACGCTGAAAAAGTAAACGTAAAGTAACGCCAAACATGAAAATTTATCTCTACATAGTGAATATTGCATACTAGGCTTGTTTTATACTTTTTCAGCGTCGTTTTATGTCGTAGTTGGGTTTTAGTTTTTATATAGTTAATGATTAAGAAGTAGGTACTTTTTACTACACTTTTACGCCTGCCCGGTGCATTTTAAAATGTTACTAATCGAACATAATTACTACTTATTTATTGTTATACATTTTAATACCATTGGTGCATTTTCAGGGTCAACCTTGATGACGTATTGGGTAAGGCATGGCGCTCACTCGCGGAAGGTTCCGGGTGCGATTCCCAGTCCAGGAAAAGTTAGCTTTGTTAATATAAGTAATATCGAACCTGGTTGTGCTGGATGATGTCCTCGGCCTCGTTATTAAGTCAGTTAAGTATTATATACATACGTATATTCAGGGAATGCCCAAGTTCAAATTTTTAATAACGAGTAGGTAGGTAGGTCTACTTAAAAACCTAACTGCTGAACAATTTAAACGAGTACCTACATAAGTTTGGTACATAATCCGCACTAATTGCACCGCACTGGTGATAGTCCGAAGTTATTTATTAGTTTAGAAGCTACGCTTGAAATGAAAGTTTAGGCATTTTGGAATCGCATAGCTCTACCCGGATTTTAACAACAAACAAGACAACAGTCGCACGTGCACCTGTAAATCTAAGAACCCCTGAGAAAATGTCCAGTAACTACAACTCCCTCCCACTATGTTGCGTTCATCCCTCAAAATACTACCCTAGTTGGACTACACTGCTGTGTGAATCCCCCTTTACATAACGTTTTAATTGAGATTACAAGTAGGTAGCTGGCAAGTCCACGAAATAGTTTGAATTGCACAAAAGAAAAAATAAAATTTAAATGCCGAATAATGGCCAATGCTAGGGATGGGGTGTGAGCATAATGGCCGGGCCACGCGCTATCATTAGCTGCCATTCATCGAGCCACCACTCAATTCGATTAACCGATTTCGTTCCAATTAATTCGATTATAAATTTACGAGATGTTGACTGTTATAAATTTTGTTAAATTATCAAATGCATATTATTATTGCAAATGTTTGTGATTTACAGTTTGGTTACAGATAAAATATTTATGATAACAGTTTTATGGTCATGTGCGGTTGATTGCGGCCACTGCATTGTACGTTTAAGTACTTTAACGGGAAGAGGCGGCATGTCATTATTATAAAAGGGAATCTATCGAACTTTCTGACCAACTTTGATAATATACGAGTAACACACGAACTATGACATCCGCTCTCTCTCTATCTCATCTTAGTGTAGGTATATTCCCGGTTGCATCCAAGGCTGTCGCTTTGGAGCCCGGGGTACGCTTAGACCGTGGTTCAGGATTTGGGAAGTCTCTTAATTATAATGAAGCGACTGCCTTCTGACCTTTGTAATCCTGTAACATGGGAACCACACCAATCTTTTTTGCACGTTTCAGAAACTATCCGAAACGAGCAGGTTTCCTCACCATGTTTTCCCTCGCCTAGCTAATGGTAGAAATACGCACATAGATTTGAAAAATCCAGAGGTGTAGGTATATTTGGATTCGAGCCATGACCCCCCTGTATAGAAGGCGCGTTCTTTTTCACTGAGCTATCATCGAACTAACGCATACACTGTACTGTCATAATAAGTAGGTACTTAGTAAGTAGGTATCGCATATTCAAGCCTAAAACAAAAATCCCAAATAAACCTAGTTGGTACTCGAATCCGGAACCATCCCAACTTAAATTTCCACGACATAACATTCTAGCCACTGTGCGCGATTGGGGTCGTCAAAGTGGTAGAGCCACTTCAGTTTTTTAGTCGCATACAAGTGTATGTACTTATCTTTGTTTTTCTCCAAATATTTATTCAGAAGTGACCAGTACCATTTTCATTAACACAAAAACTGCATTCTTGTTATCTTTGACCATTTGTTATCAAATGGTCAGTGGACGGTCAGTTGCAATAAAATAATCCACCCTACTGGCCACATGATTGGAATAAGACAAATTAGAATTTATTACAAGTTAGTTAAGGTTCAAAATGTGTTAGTGGGTTACCGGGGTATCGCGGCACCCCAGTTACAAACTAATTGGTAAGCAATAAAGCGATATGTGGCCGATGTTTGCGGAGCTAATGCAAGGAGGATGCGTTGATGCAATCTAGTTTATTGAATAATAATTGCAAGTGCCGTCTGCTTGATGATGTCTTTGCTTCTGTTGTTAGTAAAAAGATTTTAGGTGAAAGGGTGAACTTTGCAAATTGCGGCAAGAAACTCGCCAATTGTTATGTAGGTATTGTACCTACCTAATATTTAATTATCCTTAACTTATTTTTAATTAAATGTACCTAACACAGAAAATCAAGCCAATGAAAGCTAAATCTTATTCTATACCTATCTATGTAATTATTTAGTATATTCTATAATACTTATAAAATTCTTAAGAAAACCATAAGGCTCATCATAAGCATATTATGGTTGTCTTAAGAATTTAAATGTAAACCGAAAAAGCGAAACACTTGCGCGATGCAAACGACGCCCAGCGCCATCTATTGATTTAATTAACTTCGAACTGACAAAGTTCCGAAACGAAGTAAGCGCTGGCGGCTATACCTACCTAATCAAATTACGATTGAATATATCAAAATAATTAGCTCATTGAAAGACTAGAAAAAGGCCTATTAATGGTATGGTAGGTAAAGCATCTTAAATATTATTTTAAGAGATAACTAATTAAATTTAAGCCAAAAAAACCCTTAGGAAAGTAATTCAAAAACAATTAAAGATTTTCCCATTTATTACGTCTTTCTACGATCTCAGTTCTTAGATAAAACTTCTTACAAACGCTCTAATTAAAAGTTAAAGAAAATTCGGGAAGTCTAATTATTTCTTTATTTGCAAACGTTAATATTGTGTAACATTAAGAGTTCGAGTAAGTGTTGTGTTGTCTAATGATTTGTTTGAGTGCGCGTCATCGGCTGCCCGCGGCAGATGCAAATGTGTCACCGCACGATAATGAGTGGCAATCGATTACGAGCTGCAACAGATACTGATTACTGCAGTGCTCTGCCCCGATGTCCGAGTCAATGGGCCGTGCAAGTAACATCGTTATTTGCTGACGATAAAACATTTGTTGCTCGTGATAAATTAAATTATCTAATAATAACTTAGTATTATGCAAGATATTAGGTTATATTTGTAATTTGGGACAGTTGATACAGATTTAGATAACATTCTACTATATGAAATACCTTATATTTCATGAGAATAATTTTATCAAAAGCGCTTTAAGAACTTTATTTTAAAAAAACCTCATTCCTAAATAACTTACTTAGGTATATTAAAAGTATCCCTTAAGAGTAGTCAACCGAGCTTAAGTTTGCAAAAGAACTGTTCATTTTCATCTTACCCTCCTTCTAGTAATGACAAAGTTTGTTAAGTACAATTTACATTTTTTTGTTCGTACTAACCACAAAAGTATACACAGCAACAAGCACGTGGTAACAAAACCACTTTAAACTACCCCGTCCGACATTGTAGACGAGTAATTGTAAATTAATTGAATAACTATCGAGTTTCCGATCATCGGCACATGTTCACCTCTTCCCGTCGCGTCATGCTGATATGATTGATGGTGTTAATCGACAGCACTCGATTACCGTCGATGCCACAAACAATCGCCAATCATTTATTAAAATTTTATTAGCACATCACTAGTAAAAATGGTTGAAAAATAATATAAGTATAAAGTATTTTCTTTCTGCTTCGGTTTGGTACTGGCTGTAAAACGGTCAAATTGTTTTAAAAAGTTAGTGGTTAGGTAGGTATCTGCATAATAGGCGAGACGACTGTTCCTACAATTTTATGAAATTGTTTGATGTTATGATAGATTTGAAATCGAAAATAACTCAGTGCTAGTTAAAATTTCAAAATATTTTCAAATATGATCGTCGAAATGTGGACATTGAAAGTCGATTTTAAAGTGTTAAATTATTCAAAAATCCGGTAACCATTGGATAGCCCAAAATATTTATTATGAAAGTAGGTAGTTGTCTACACGCAACATTTCACATAGCTATCGTACAAAATGCATACGCCCCCCCCCCCTTTTAACCCCTTACAACCCCTTTTTCGCAATAAAACGTAGCCTAGTCCTTTCTCAGGGTCCATCTGTACATATACCAAATTTCATTCAAAGCGGTTCAGTGAAAGAGTAACAGACAGACAGAGTTACTTTCTCATTTATAGGTAGGTACTTAATATTAGTTAGGATTAGGATTAAGCAGTATACTAGTTAAGTAGTTTGATATTGGTCGTTGTCTCTGTGTTACTAAACTTTGACCAAGCAATTAATTGTTTAATAAGTATGTAGTTAACATAGACTACAAAGTAGGTAATAATTACTGTCGTGAAAAGATTACAACAATGTTGTTGATGCAACTTGCCACAGGTTTCAGAGGAACTGTTGCGTAATTTCGACCCCTCCTCTCAGCGGTTCCCATGGTGTACTGGTTAGCACTCTGGACTCTGAATCCAGCGATCCGAGTTCAAATCTCGGTGGGACCTATGATAGTTTCGTCAAATCTGTCTTTTGTTCGTATACTGTCAGTAGTTTTACAAACGGAACTGTCACACTTAATTAATGAATAGAAAACTTTCATGTAGGTTTTGCTTGATTTTGGCTCTTTTAACCTCCTAGTTGCTCCTAAGGCCCGAGACAGCAGACACAATAGAAAATCAATTGTTTTATGCCTTTAAAAGGCTTATGGGCCTTACGACCATAATTAAGGTTTCAAAGATACCTACTTAATTAGCTGGGTGATACTTATGCATTATCATATACATCTTAGGGCCTCGTTCACCACCCCCGAATAAGGTGTCAAGTAATTTACTTGTCAATTATAGTGAGTTTGGAAATAATTGGGCCCTGGTCCGCGGCCCAGTTTAATTTAAATATTTTTTTCAATACAAATACCAGGGGCCAATTTTCTCGGAACCCACTATAATTTACAAGTAAATTACATGACACCTTACTCGGAGGTGGTGAACGAGGCCCTAAGTGTATTATTTGTCTCATATTCATGATTCATTTTGCATCCAAAGATCGTTTGGAACCAGGTTCCGTATAGACCGTGATCCAGGGTTGTGTGTCTGGTACTTTGGTAATGACCAGAGTATAATATAGAGAGTACCCACAAATGAAGATACAAAAAAAATGTATTACATTGTAATCCCATCCAAAAATGTAACATTTTATAGATAGACTGGTACCTTCCCTTTACGTGTGAATTCTACTCGCACTTAGTTTTTATTTTAATTAATTGTTAAAATTTTGTTTGGAAAATTATTTAAATTCTTATTACTAATAAAAGAAAGAACTTTCTTTTTCTGTCAAAAAGTAGGTAACTTATGATGTAGAAGGGTGTAATAGTTGCATTTTTAGCTACTTTTTAGATTTTGTATTAGTGATTATTTTTTCAAATGCACTCTACACAATGAAGCCCAAAGCAAAAGCACTTCGTATATCAATAAACCATATTTAATTTTCATAATCCTCGGGCCCGGCGCGTGGCGGGCGCGTGCGCGCGCGCATCGTAACGAGCGAGAATAGTTAATTGCTCTCGTTCGCCCATTGTCTGGTAATCTCCTGGAGAGCCTGTTTACAGTGACGTTTATTTGGGGGGGTACAATGGCTTGGAGGAGTTCAAAAGGTTTTTAGACTTTTGTAGATGTTTGCCGACTTGTTGAATGAAGTGTAATTTTAAGTAACCTGCCTACGTACTACCTAATAAGATTTTTGATGAATACGTTTTAAGAAAACATAATGCTTTAAATTAAATGTATAATGCCTTTTTTACAATGATTAATTACACAAATAAGAGTAGGTATTTCTCAATTTTACTATTTTGATGTTTTAAAACTACTTAGGTACATGACTTATGAGAATAAGTAGGTGACGAGAAAAAGTACCTATATCCAGAGGGCTTATAATATAATTATCGTCGTGCTCACGGCATTGAATTCGAATTAAATACTTGTATTGAGCAATGCAAGAAATCTCTTAATTTGATTACAATTTTATTGTGTTTGCTCGGGATTGCTTTCCTGGTCACTTTTTAAGTACCTACTTTAAATATTTAATTTTTCATGACATTTGTTTTAAGGTGTTACAGTATATTGATGATCAAAAAAATGTTTCAATTTAAGTAACATTTAAAATCCCAGCCCATATTACTTATCCAAAATCATTATACCTACACTCCAGAAGATAATGTAGTACCTACTTACTTATATGTTTCTCAAGTGAGACCCAAAAGTATTTTAAAAGGCATAAAACAATTGGTTTTCCATTATGTCTGCTGTCTGCTGTACGCGTTATAATAACTACCGATAAAATACACAAAATTAATCAACTCGCTCGCTCTAGAATATCAAATAACATTTACCACTTTCTGCATTTTGACAAACACAGACCACGTCACATTAAACTATTCTTTATTCCATAACTCTTACAGCTGATTTTACAAATAACAGCAAAAAGCTTATCTGAATACTTTACAGCTTTCTTCAATATTCTCCTGTAATGCAAAAACTAGACGTCACAGAAAATTATACCCTAACTTACAGAGACGTTAAGCCTATTTTGCGTTGAGCGTTCAATCATTGGGGTAGGTTAAACATTATTTTGCAAATTATACTTTAAGCTTTAGCATGTAAGGTGCAAATTGAATTGATTGGTTTGCTAAAGGGTTTGCTTCGTTTGTTGTTGGCACGTGCCCCACGCGTGGGACAGCCCGCGGCGCACGTTCCCACGCGTGACGTCACGGGACGAGTGACGTCACTGCCCTGGATGCTGACCTGATTCGATTATGGGACGAGTTTTGCATTTTAACTGACAGGGCGGGAATTTAATTAGTGGTTTGTCTAACGTTTCCATTATGTGTAGTTGATTTAATAATATTGTTAGCTTGTGACTCAAAGTACCACACGTCCATGTACCATCGGGTGATCCGCATAGTGATCTAAATAAAATAAAATCATCCTCATCATTTCAGCCAATAGACATCGGACATTGGCCTCCCCTAATGTTTTCCACACAGATCGATCCAAGATATTCCCGCGACCCCACTAGATCGTCGGTCCACCTCGTAGGGGCCCTGACACGGCTGCGGCTTCTTGTACGCGGCCTCCACTCAAGGACCTTTCCGCCCTAACGGCCGTCTGTCCTCCTCGCAATGTGCCCTGCCCATTGCCACTTGAGCCACGCAATTCTTTGGGCAATGTCTGCGACCTTGGATCTCCTGCGGTAAATAAAATAATTTTATTGCAAAATCATTAGAGCTTCTAAAGACTTATAATCACCATCATCATCAACAGCCTGTCTCATTTCACTGCTGGACGTAGGCCTCCCCCAATGTTCGCCATTTCACCCTGTCTTCGGCTTGACGCATCTAGTCTATACCAACGTCTATTCGCAGATCGTCACTGCATCTAGCCGGAAGCCGTCCTACACTACGTTTTCAGAACTATTCTGCCCCAAAATGGCTGTCATTTCTTCGACAGACATAACCAGCCCTAAATACTTATAATAATATATTTAACGTCGTAAGACCCAAAAGCCTTTTAAAAGACATAATGTCTACCATTAATCACATAAGAAAATATCGGTGGTGCACGGTTAATCTTCTTAATATTAAATTAAGCTCTTGGACCCAGTCCACTCCGATAGAAGCACCGGTAACACGGGAGATGTATTGGCCGGCGCGTGATTGGCAATCAAACCCCGATACACCCTAATTAATTAGAAACGGTTTCACTGGTAAGAGGATTAAAAAGCTTATCAAAGTAACGAGCCTCTCTTTGTAACTGTGTAAAGGAAATTGGATTTTTCCGAGAGCTTTTTTATGGCTAGCATGTAACCACGTTTAACTGGTCGACAAACTAACTAGGTACCCTTCCCGTCAGGTCAGGCGACCCGAGGGGGTGTGTGACTCCCTCAGGGAGAAAAATCCCAGATGTTTACTACTAATAACCTCACCAAGCTAACCTAACCTAAACCACCATTACTAAATTGCACACCAAAATTAGTAGTAGGTATAGTATGAGCCTATACAAAGGGACAATAGAAATCAGTCAGTCGTCGCTAATGATGGAATTAGGCTTTTTTAACCACTTCGCTTCCTTAATGATGCAGGAATGGTGATCTCACAAACCCGAGTAACGTTCGAAAAGTCCTCACTCAGTATCCTCGCACTGGAGGCCCATTTGGGGAGAAGGGGAACACTTAGTTAGCGCACTTTATTTATGAGACTGGTACGCTTCACGGGTATCTAGCACGTGTTTATCCGTCTGCTGTCTACGACTTATCGCTGAAAAAACCAAATTAAGGCGCGATTGCGGTTAAAGATGGGAACAAACAAACAGAACGCGAAGCCTAGTGTTGTCGTACGCAAAGCTCGGATTCCGTTCGATTTGTTGTCAGTCTGGAAACAATTCGGCTAATACTGTTTGCGCGTCGGATTGTTTGCCTGCGCCCGCGTGGACGTCGGCACACACGGGATCTACGTTTCATTCCACGTATTTGGATGTGTTTTGAACTTTAGCTTACCAAAAACTGATATCCAAAAACACTGACTCATCTCAACTTCACAATAAACGTAAACCACAAAACATTATTTTTAACACGTTTGAAATTCAACAAAATATTGGGGGAAACGGGGTTAAAGGTTGACAGCGGACTTGTGACTGTACTGGTGTTGCTAGAGTGTATGTAATCTTATATTCACCGGTCAATTTCATTTTTAATCCTCGTGCCTCTCTAATCACTTGACATTGGCGGAATCATCGCGTTTCGAAGGCGCATGTCTATTGCTATTAAAAAAAGTCTATAGGCGGCGGTAATCGCTTACCATCAGGTGAACCGTATACTCGTCTGCTACCTTTGCCGCCGCCCATAGACACCCGCAGTACCATTGGAGTCACCAGTGCGTGGCCAACCTTTTAACCCCTTTCCCCCTATTGGGCATACGATACCCTAACCCACTGCTTCAAGCCAGTCTTATGAGCCGTAAGACAAATAGGTACTGTGTTAAAGACGAATAAATCCACGTTTAATATTTCAGTGCGTAAGAAGGTTTCTGACATAATTTCCGAACTTCAAAGATGTGCCCAAAATATCGGCAGCAAGTTCCGATGTCTCATTTCGTGGAATAAATTACACGAGTAACTGGAATCGTAAGTTTATTTGCGGGATTAATTTTACTATTGATTTTGTGTTCTAGCCAGGTGGCTCCATATAATAATAATATATCTACCTTAGAACTTAAAAGGATGCTCGAAGAGCAGTTGTACCTCTGCGTGATTCATTCATATGAAAAAGTTTCTTTTCTCTAAAACCTACTTCTGTCTCAAGATATTCACCTGCATAAAGACGTGATCCATCAAGAGGAAATGGAAATGTATTCACTCTCAATTCTGCAAGAAAATGCACCTGTGCACAGTGAGTTGTAGGTAACGACTAGTGATGATTTTTTAGATTTTTACGTTCCTATACAACTATACCTCTAATACCTACCTATATTAAAAACTTTTACAAGGGATACGTTATTAACGCAAACAAACACCGATACGGTTAATATAGTATGGCAGAGTAGCTTCACTGACATTTGATCTAATAAAATGAGACGTTAATAACCAACTCAAAATAAGAGGGTGTCCGAAGATTCGTTGCCGGCCCTAGCAGACGATGCCGCGCACCACCATGCCAGTCTGCTTGTGACCACGGCTGCTGTACCGCAGCTGAAACGTCAAGCAGTAAGTACAATACAATGTACTTATGAATAATTCCCCTGTCTAATATATTAACTATGTAATAGTAGGTAATGTATTTCAATGTCTGTACGTCGTCACAGGAACTGTCAGACACACCGCAGGCGCCCGCTACGGATTGCGCGTCGTCCCGGGGGGACGGGGAGGGTTGATATACTACTGTCTGTGAACTATAAATTCTTCGGTGTCTGAAAAAATTAAATTAATTTCCATTTTTTCTTAAGACATCTTTAAAATATCTTAAAGCAAGTACGGTTCCTTTCAACAATCATAATCAAATCAAAACCAGGCGACTACAGATCGTCAAACCTTAATTGATAATGAACCAAAGATCAGGATCATTTGAAGAATTCAACAGATTTGTACACATTGATGTGTGGTTGTCTGTACAACAATACATAATTAGAATAGAATAGAAATAATTTATTCAGTACTTCGACACGGTAGTAATTATAATTAGACCAATTAAACGGGAGTAATTAGATCAATGACTACGAATAAGTATTGTGCCACGACCTCTTTAGGTTGATAAGATAGGCAGCTCTAATGCTCCTTCAATACTTTATCAAATGTCACATATCATTTTGCGCAATCGCAGATTTTCTAATTTTGTTTACATAAATCTATTATTTTGTAAGTGTCTAAAAATATAAAACCTTTTCTTTGTGATATTGGGACATTCGGAGTTTGTAAATAATGAGATGTTGTATTGGAGTAGATATTATCCACGTGTTTACCGTCGATAATGCAAGAATTTTAGTCGTAAATACCTTTAAAAAATTCATTATTAAGGTTTCGGTCGATACACCAGTTAAAATTATAATGATGTGAAAAATACTGACTATCGAATGAGGCGTATAGGACAGATATGTGTAACAGTGGCGTTTACGACTCGAGTTACTTTAAGAATTTAAACAAAATAAATAAAGTAAGTGGTAGTAATACTGCATAATGAATATCGCGTTTAGTCCGGTTTCTATAAATTCTAAAATAAAAACGCTCAGACATGCAATTAGCAAGTACTTTTACTACCCATACGTAAGAAGAATTACTCTAGTGTCAGTATCCTAGACGAAAATGAGGAAATACGAAAATGAGCAGAATATACCACTCATTTCCCCTCGTCGAACCGAATTGTATCGATGTCTGTGATTAAATTCTTGTTAATATAGTGAAGTTGACGTCTTTTATTTCTTTTGCCCAACAGTACTCCTATTAAAGATTGTTAATAGCACGCAAAACCTGAAACATAAACAAAGTGGCGGGAGTTTTGCTAGCGCTTAAATCTTATGTAGATCAATCCTAGCTTTAACATTTTTAAAAATAAACGTTTGTTTTACTTCTTTGCACAGTACTGGTAGAAGACTTATTAAAATTTAAGCTCTAAGTAAAAGTCCTGTCGATGCAGATATTGTTTATACTAATTTAAAAACAAAACAAAATTATAGAAATCAATAACTTTCGTTTGAATTTCAAACTAAAATGATTGCGTTTGTATAATTGAAATAATAAAATCGTTTTCATTTCTGTACTTGCTATAAATTTTGTAATAATGAAACTACCCGTATTTGTCTCTTAATTTGTATCTTCCTCGAAGTGTTTTTACTTATAAAAAACCGAAAATAGCTTTTTAAAATGCATTTTCTATAAGTTAACTAGGCTGTTACACCATAGCATAGAGCAGAATAGCCTTTTTTTCAAGTCGTAAACGCCATTATACCATAACTTATTGCAGAACAGCCTTTTTTTTAGGTCGTAAATGCCAAGTTGTCAATATTTTTTTGGCGTAATCACAAATCAGTTTGGCAAACATTGGTTGTATTTTGAATACCATATAACTGTGTTATAAAGCTCTCGATACTCGATAATTACATCCAAATTTCATTTATATGGCATTATTAGTTTAAAAGTTATGAATTTAATTCTTAGATTTTTTTTTTGTTTCGGCTCTCCTGAAAAGTGATGATTTGGTGATTACGCCCTTTGAGATTTAAGGTATCGTTATGACACACACACACACACACTGTTGTCTATCATACTTATGTAAAAGCCCAGGATATTGATTTAACATACAGCATGTCCTTACTTGTTTTGAAACCAAATAAAATGTCATGATTAGTACAATTAATGTAGGCTATGGGGCTATTTTAGCCATGAAAATATGACATAAGTAATGAAAAGCTTTTCAGAAAAAGCCTAAAAACGTAGGATGACTAGGAAACGAAAACAACACGAGGTAGGTACCAAATTTTTTCACAACTAGGTATCAAGATTTTTTTCTGCGTCAAAAATATGATAAGATCTGATTGGCATATTATGTATAAATTCTAAGTATGTAAACGATAAAAATATGGGACCAATCAAAATCTGTAGCCTGTACCAAATACAAACCGAAAAGGCGAAATAGTTTAGAAAGCTTTTGGTTATTATTAGAGTAATACATCTTGTTGTGTCTAGAAAAAAGGCAATTTGTTACAAGTTTATATTTACTTTCACTGATACATTACTGTCCTAAAAATAACTTATAATAAGCTTTTCGTTTGACTTGAATACTCTGTCTATGTAAACGGAAACTTCGCGCAACAGCTTTAGCGATAAACGGAGTTGTGAAGTCAAGTTGCGTTAAGCTCGCCCTATTATACTGCGCGTAAGCTCGGCGGTAAGCCCGCGCCTGCGACGGCGAGCTTTTGAGGTCAGCGGTGGATTACACAATTTATTCCTCGGGCAATTAATTTTGCGGTGCTTTGCCGAGCTTTGGTGGACATGGAAGCAAACGAAACTTTGATATTTTATTACTACCATTAGGGGAATCGTGTTAGGTACATTCATATTTTAGATACTTAAGTACAATGAAAATGGCGATGGCGGGATGGGCGACTGGACCATAGTCGCGCGAAGCCTTTGCCAAGCCGTGGGACACGACACAATAACAAGTACATTGAAGTGTAGAATGCATTAACCATTTACTAAGGTACTCGTATTTATTTAATTCCAATGTCATAGATAAATTGGTTTGCCACATGTTTTTTTAACAGTATTACTCACTTCTTGCAGACTTCTCGCCTTAGAGCATTATCTAAGCTTCTCGCAGGCATTAACTGAGTAAAACAAATATTCCAAAAAAATACCTTCCTATACAAATTATATCAATCAGTTGATCACTTTTGTATAAGACGGTTAAAAAGCACGGTATACATAAATAACGATACCTTTTTAAGTCGCCCGTGGGGCAGTTCTTGTCACGCCATATTTCGACTTTATTCCAACCCGTTAAAGTCGCAGACCGGTCCCGACTATTCGAAGCTGGTATTGTCCCAGTTACGCCAACACTCCAAGCCTTCCCCCAAGGTCCGGCGAGTTGCGCAAGCATTTTTCTTCTCGCTCGTCTTCACGCGGCCGATGGTGTGCCGGAGCACGTGCGCACCCCTCACATTTTACAGATAGTGACATTGCTATAGTGATTTAGGGTTCGTTTTTTAAAAGTAAATAATGCATTTGAAAGCATAAGTAAGTATCGACTTTTTTGAACATAGTACGGGTTTGTGATCAATCCGCATTAGACAAACGCGGTGAATAAGCCCAACCCCGTCATTGTAGCCATGACTTTGGTTGACGTGCAGTGCGATAGTAATAAGCTGATATCAGGATAAACTTGTTAATACACTTAATTTTTTAATTGCATTAACAGATAGGTTATACTTAGGATTCAGGTGTTACACGAACCCACAACCTTCCACCTTCCACATTACTGGTGGCTATTTTATTAAACTAACCAAACCCTGTACTATGCCGACGATTTTTTAAAGTGCTTGATTCGTTATGAGCTGACGATACGCAAGTCGCACACATAGGATGATTTTTAAAGAGCATCATTTACTTACTTAAGAATAAATTGCAAACAATTGCTACAGCAAAAATGGAAATATAATTATTTGTTCAATTTATGCCCGATGCCATTTCTGCCCGATTTTTTCCATTTATTTTTAAACAACTAACTTTGGATGATCTGAACTCACGAAAAGATAATAATTTAATAGGTGAGGTACAAGTAGTAATCTTTATTACATACCACTAATCGCTACGGTCCGTCCGTAGTGCTAACGAGTCACGTAGCATCACGTTACGGCGTAGCACAATGCTACGGGCTACGTGACCGCCTGCGCTCGCGCCGCGCTACGTAGCTTGCGCAGTGCGCACACGGAGCGCTAACGCTATCGCCTGCCGATTGTGAGCCTATCAGTGGAAGCTTTGCTTTGGTTGTGGACATGACTTGACACATGTAAGTCTACATATTTATTGGTCTATGTGAAAATAATATCTTATTTGTTGTAACTTATATTCCTTATGTAATAATATAAGTCGTTTAGTAGCAATTCAACATAATGATTTGGCATTTACCTTCTAGTAAGACCTTTGCTACAAAGCCTTATAGAAAATTGTTTGATGCAATCTATAAGCACTATTGTCTTAATATGAAAAAATTATGAGAAATAGTCAAATAAGTTACTACTTTTAGTCTGACTTTATGTCGCCCGTCTCCACTGGAACTCTGTCCACACTGGCGTCCCATCGAAATTAAAGGTAAGGGAATACCTAGAGTGCACCTGTGTTTGCGCACCCACTTGAGCACTACCTGTAATTAATTCTGCGAACCTGGCTCGTCGTTAATATTGACCGTAGCCAAATCTGTTGGACGTTGTAATTACCTCATCATCATTATCTCAGTCATAGGACGTCCATTGCTGAACATAGGCCTCCCGTTTAGGCCTAGGATCTTTTGGCTCCAACTTACTCAAACTATATTATATTACTAGTGGCCCGCCCTCACTTCGCTTCGGGATCGTAATTCAGAAATGAACCAATAGATGGTGCTGTGACCAATTACATCGCGCAAGCGTTTCGTGTTTTCGGTTTACCTATAAGCCTTGTCGTTGTCTATAGAAGTTATCTCTTTATAAATAGTATAGATTATAACTCACTCAAACTATGTATATTTTAACATTCAGTTCCTAAACAAACACGAGAATTATTATGAGAGCACACGAATGAAATAAGCCGATGTGAATTTAACCCACAATTGTTGGAGCGTGAGCCAGGGTCACTACCAACGCGGCAGCGGGCCAGCAGATAAAACGTCCCGCAAAAAATAAATGGAACTCTAGAGGCAGTTAAACTAAAACTAGGGTATATTTACTTAGGTAATATATCGTTTCGTCCTCTCATCTCTGGACCTATTTCAAAAGACTATTAGCAAAGGTCAAAGGGTGCCCGGTGGGACGAAAAAGATGAGACTATCTAAACGTTACAAAAATACAGCAAACATCAAATATATCAAGGGAAATAGCGTTTCATAATAACAGTAATGTCATGTAATGTATTGTGTGTGATTTTTCTACTAACTACGACGTGTTTCGACGGCTGACGGCTTACTTGCCTACCTACTCCGATGGCTCAGCAACCCAAAGTGTGTCTTGGCCTCCGATACAAGACTCCGCCACTGGTCCCGGCCATTGAAAGGTGTTCGAAAGAGCTTCACGACCTGATAACACCTTCTCCTTTCTACCACCGGACAATGCGGAAGACGTAAAGAAATCCACCCTTACACTGTGGGAGTTCCACCAGCTCGTACTAAGCGTTTCGCTTCTTCTTTCTTAATACGAACTGCTAAGGAATGGAACAACTTGCTGGCTTCTGTATTCCCAGAGAGCTACAATTTGGGTGTCTTTAAGTCGAGAGTAAATAGGCTTCTTCTGGGAAAGCACGCCACATCAAAAAAAAATAGAAAAAAAAATCTGGGGCTGAAAAGGGCTGGCTGGAGGGCTCAAAATGTTTTTTGTGTGTTGTGTGTTGCAAGGAATTGGAACTAAGTATAAGGGCGGCATTCTAATCTAATCAGCGACAACCAAGAATGGACCATCAGTAGGCCCAGCACGAATGTTTCAAGAAATAGTGTCGTGGCCACGCTAGTACTGAACACGAAGCACCTTCGATGACGTATTGTGTCGTACCATTCCCGTCAAACATGTATTGGATACATCTTCTTCTATACTAGTTATAAAGAGATAACTTTTATATACAACGAAAAGGCTTATAGGTAAACCGAAAACACGAAACGCTTGCTCGATGTAACTGAGCACAGTGCCATCTATTAGTTCATTTCTGAATTACGGTCCCGAAGCGAAGTGAGGGCTGGCCACTAGTTAGTTGTATAAATCTGTATCTGTATCCTTCCTTAAGTTAGTGCGATAAATTTAGTTCTGCTTACGTATAGATATTTGTCTGATTCCCTCAATTTTCTATTGCCCAAAACGTTGATAAAATTTGATCGATGGTAGTGTATCACAACGAGTGTATCTGCTCTACATTATTTACCTCTCTGACCTTTAGCATTTAATGGGTAAGATATCATTGTAGCAAAGCTTACTAAACCAGCCAAAATGTCTAGCAGCCATTAATTACCGTCCCTGCTTACGCACTAGCAGTACCTACCCCTGGACATAACAAGCTCAAGTACCTATCTATTGAAGCCACAGTGTTAGCGACGGCTCAATCAATTATGTATATTTTTATTTGATTTTGTTCATTTTAATTCTTATATTTATTTAACGTCGTAAGGCCCATAAGCCTTTTAAAAGGCATAAAACAATAGATTTTCCATTGGGTCTGTTGTCTGGGCGTTACGACGATAATAGTTAGTAAGTAGGCAATGAAATTCATTGTTATAAATTTTAAGGCCGTATAAATTTGCTTCAGCTATTTAAATAATCTGTGCGCGGAACTTTTTATAGTCTGCCGCCCTTAGTTTTTTCCGCAAGCGCGCGTTTTTGTAAGTCTCTCTCTAAGAATATACATCGCATCGCATCGCTGCACAATGTAAATAATGGAAATATTGTATCTTACCCTTATAAAAGTTATTTTAGGTGAGTGTCGCTCGCAAGTACAAGTTCTTCACACAATATTTATAATATACTGTTTTTAACTTTCATGATCACTAATATAACATAAGAATAGTTTATAACTGTAGTGCTACCATGTATCGTCGTGGGGGCATTTTTATTAAGTGGGGGCTTCCCGCGATCCTAAAATCCTTTTTAAAATGTATTCTTATTTACCTTTTTTAGTAACTAACTGAATTTGCGGTATTCACCCACGACGTAATATATTTTTTATAGCACTGCTGGGCAAAGGCCTTCCCTAAACGTCCTTCGTAAAATACTTAATCGTTAAAATTATAGTTTTTGAGAAAAAGAGCAACAAGAAAACATACCATCCTCACAGACTTTCCCTTTGATAGTATTAGTAGGATGATACATATGTATCGAGCTACGGTTAATCTTTGCACTGTGGCTTAAGTGTCTATTGAGGTAGGTTTTGTTCTACATCAAACAGATCTCGGAAACAAAGGTCACGATACTTTGTCGAAGAATCTCGAGAAAAATTGGAGCGATCCAATTAGCTAGAGCAATTAGCTGAGTCTTGCTTCGCTAAGTTAGCTAGGTTGAAGAATCGATGGGACCTTGTGACGAGAGAGTTCGAGGGGATGTCAAGTGGGGGCGGTATATTGCATATATTATCTTAGACCCTGGCAGACGGAGCATGCGTACGCGCTTCATCGTGTGAAGCTCGACATTCAAACGCAACTTAAGCAACTTTGGCACCTAATCAGAAAGAGTGCTCATCTACGCCCGTATACGCAGATAGACGGTATGTAGCAGCTCGTAGCTTTAACATTTTCATTAGATAAGTTGTATAACTATTTTATTTTATTAGGGAAAATTTACAGACCAATTTTCAAATGTCTTAAACAATACTTTCCTTTACCCAAAGGTTGCCTGGAAGAGATCGTTAATAGTGATAAAGTTATATATCTGTTTTATGTGCAATAAAAGGTATATTTCATTAATTAATTCAATACTCAAACTAATATAATGCTAATTACATAGTTAAACAAGATTTAATCAAACATTTGCATAATGCGTCAAGACAGTCTTGAAAAAAAATTTTTGGGGAACTAATGGAGTTCTGATGTTTTATAACCAATGGGTTTACCCTTACCCTTTGGCATAAGCGGCAGTGGCGCCAGCAATTAACTATCGACTTTATTTACACATTATACTGGCGTCGACTGAGATTATTCTCTGCCCTTTTGTACGCGCTCCAAACGAGTATCAAGCGCGTTATTACGTCATTTTGACTTGGATTCAATCCACTCGTTGAAGCTGAGGTCTCATCATCTCATCGCAGCGCACAGTGAAACCACAAAATAAAGACTGACACAGAAGTCTGACTTAGCCTTGATTTTGAATTTAAAAGAGTTCGTTGACATATGCTAGGGTTGTTGCCCGGCATGAGTACATGTACCTGGCCTCTACCACAGACCTCGACAGTTCGACAATCTTATATCATAAGTTAGGATTAATGTGGTCGAAAAGGCCGTTAGTGCGCATGCGTGAGTACATGACATATTTTTAGCTCTTAGTGGGCAGTCAGACTTCTGTGTCAATATTTATTTTGTGGTGAAACTGTGGAATCATGTACCAACGGTGGTGTTTCCGAGCAGATACAACCTAGAGATCTTCAAGAAAAGGGCTTATTCCTTCCTTAAGAGCCGCCAACGCATTTGTGATCCCTCAGGTGATGCAGATGTCCATGGGCGGCGGTGATCACTTACCAAAAGGTGAGCCGTCTGCTCGTTTGTCCGCTATAATCTAAAAAAATCTTTTAGATGGAATTGAAAAAACCCTAATTCATCGCTTTCTATGTAGTTTAGCGACGAATTAATCGTCTCCTGTAGCTTGGTGAATGTGACGCGCGATTGATTCTACGGGTCGCGGGTTCAAGGGCAGGGCTTAGACAAATTAACGCGGTGTCAATAGGTATTATCACTAGCTTTAGGTGTCGTAGGGGAAATTGCTTAGTTAGGACGTATTTTTCCGTGTAAATGGTATTAAAAAGTCTATGTGAAGTACGATTTTGATTCGCAGCTAGGGTTCAGTATCAACTAATAGGTACTCTATGCGCAATCTAACAAATAAACCGATAACATTGTGGAGCCATTTTCAAAACATTTTTTTTATTTCTTGACAGCATATGGGTTTTTTGTTAAAATAATAAAAAATATATTTATCTCTGTGCTTTAATATATCTGTGGCCCAAATCCGTACTATTCGTTTCCTGAGACGACGTATAGAGCTGAGAATAACCCTTCTATCAGATATGTCTCACATTCTTGGCGCCGAAAGACACGACAAAGATACATATCTCAAATATGCTCTTGCGCAAACATGTTGACATTTACTAATAATAAGCTCTAAATATTGTAAGCTAAGCGACCAATCATAAGAATAAAACTAAGTGTGCTCATACCTAAGTGAAGTCTCCTTACCATTATCTCTCAAATTTCGGTGGAACCCCATAATGACACGACCGAAGACTTTAACGTGTTTTCGGAGCCGCGTTGGCGGTCCCCACAAGACCCCGCAAGACCGCTAACCTCTAGACTTTGCGCTTAGACTGAGAATTTCTTAACGTTCACATTTTAAGCACGATTCGGGAATCGTACCCAGGACCCTACATCCATATATTTTTAGTGCGACCCACACAGGGCTGCCAGCTCAGGCATCGGATAATCGGACAGTGTATTGTATTCCATGATCATTTTCATTTGACTGTACGGACAAACGTCCGGAGGAAGAGGAAGTTTTTTATAATGCGATCAGATCCGTATAAGTAATTACTGTAAAGCTGTGATTAATTTATTTGCTGGCAGCCCCTCACAAGCCATTGCGCCTAAAGTTCAGGAACATACATACTCCTTTAATTTTTTCAAGTTTTCGTGTGATTCGTTACGTATTCTAACATGAAGTGTCCCTGTTGGGTTCAAGTTCAGGACTGTACTTATGTTATTAAATCTAATTGTACTACATGAAAGCTATAAATATTATGACTATGACTAAGTGGAATATTCCTTAAATGTCCCTCTGAAAATTCTCCAAGACTCGCTGGGGACTGTGAGTGTTGCTAGCTCACTATTTGCTATGCAGATGGCGCGATACGCCTCGGGAGTCGGCCCACTTATCGCGGTTTATCTGAGATCTACATTCATAGCGCTCGGCGCCCGCGCCGCGGACAGTAACACAAATCTTTAGTTAGTTACTGAGTAAATACGATGTTGAATAAGTTGAGTGACAATAGAACTAGTCTTGATTATTTGCGTCTACTAACAGCATGTTTGCTCAAGTACTTACGTTGGCAGAAGTGGAGTAGCCGAGGATTCTTTTGATAAATAAAAAAAGGACCAGACCAATCTAACCGACCATCTAGGTACCTACTTCTCAGTATATAGTAATACTCGTATATGGGAGAAGTTACTAGATCTCTGGATCTTCAAAAAATTTAATGAGGTATGTTTTTATTCTAAACTGAATAGTTTGCCGGAAATAAGTCACCCCCTTCCCTCTAACTTCTAAAATAAGAGAATGATAAAACAAAAAATATATATATTTAGATGTCACTTTTTTAAAAGTGGTTGTCCGTTTTTCCATAAGGGGTGCTAGTTTTCAGTTACAAGCTCTTGTCAAAAGTCTCTGACAAATCAATTCCTACAGTACCTATCTACTTACATTTAATTTCACAACGGATTCAAACTCCAAAATACAGAAAGCGCCAAAGGACTATTGAGCCAATAAAACAGTTATTAAGTCGAGTAGAACTTCGGTTTGGCAGAGCGCGCCGCACCAATCATCGCGCTTTCAACTCCCTAGGGCTGTTTGCCACTCAAATACTCCTACAATATCGATGTCAACGACCGACAGGTTGGAAAATGGGGGGTAAAGAGCACAAATGCCCCAGAGTGTTGAGAGAAAATACCACCAAATCTGCATGCCTAATCCACAGTCAAATGTATTACATTGAGTTGATCTTAGCACCAATTAAAACGTACAAACGTAACCTGGCATACGGCATAAATATTGCACATGAGTATTTAACTAGGTAGGTGCTTACAATACATATTTAATTTACTTTTTATTTACTTGTTTTATTGGTTCTGTATTTTGTTCTGTTATCTGCTCATAATTCATAAGTTTGTGAACAGGTTTTCAATGGAAGAGTGTACTCCTTTCTAAAAGGCCGGCTACGCATTGGCGACCTTTCTGATCTCGCAAATGGTGGCAGAGGTGACTCGTTTGTCGCTCAAGCAAAAATAAGTCATACGTTGCTTGATAATATATTATTTATATTGATTGCTTGCTTACCATTTTCCAATTTCGTCTGTAACAAAAAAAAAGTTAAACATCGATGACTATCCATCATCCCTAATTCAATTGGAGAATCGAACCCCGACCGTCGCGCACTGATTGCCTTTTTACAATTTTAACTCAATTTAGCCTTAGCCGCTCGAAACAATCACGGCTTTAGGAAACTGTACAGAACAAAAAGTAATTTAATTCCAATCTTTCGTAGTGAAAAATTACGCCAACTGGATGTTTTCATTTTCGGTTGGGGCATCAATTTGTTTTTAATTGCTTACGCAAGCAGCGCGTGTTGCTCCACGATTGCTTTTTGTTTTCATTAAAACTAAAACGCGTAAATATCTGTAATCTGTGAACTCCTTAGCCCTCAAAACTTTAGCGCTCTTAATTAAGAAGTTCACACATTTTTTTTCAATTTCGACACAATGAATAGGATGTAAAAACGACACTTCTCGGATAAACTGCTTAATATTGACATTACAGACCACTAGTTAACAAAAATCTGATTAAGTTAACTTTTAAATACCTACGTCATTGTTTTTTTTTTAACCTTATCCATAAAAAATCTAATCTCCACTATGGTGCCTATGGGCAACAGCAATCGTCAACAGGTGATCCGTCTGCTTGTTTATCATTATGCTATGATTAAAAATAGTCAAAATGATTTTTCTGCAACATATGACCAAGATAGAATCGAATAAAACGACAGTTATGCTAGTGAATATCTTGCGACGATATTTCAAAAATGTGTCCATAAGACAACACATTATTCATTATTTAGCGTGTGAAATGTTTCCCCTATTTTTAGCGACTACTCCCTCAGGCGTGACATAATCGGGCGCAGGTGGTCATATTCAAATTCCTATAGACTATTTGTGTAACGCAAATTTTATGTAACTATCGTAGTTTTCAATATTAGTCCAGTAGCAAGTCAAATTAGTTTTTTTTTGTGCCGCAAAGGGCAATAAAGTATTATTTTATCAGATTAATTGAATTGAGAAGAATAATCGTTTTACCTACCTACTCTTAAAATACTATTAAAGCCCGGTTCGTTTTAGACCCTTTGGTCTCGGCAGAATCCTTAATCACCAAAACGTGAAACACCGATGCCTTAATATAGCGTTACGTTTACGACATCTACCGCCCACACACCTAAATATACCACAATTCTCACTTAACACTGGCAAATTACCCTCACAAAGAAGACTACGTCATAAACAAAATGCCTTCAAATAAAATGAGCCAGTCACCTTTAATTTACATAAGCGTAAACCGCGACCTCTGACCCATCAGATGTGCAACATTTTACCGGCGAATTCCCACAAGCCGCACAACAGCTGGTCTCTCGGGCCCTCGGGGGCGGCGGGCGGCGGGCGCGGGCCCTCCGGGGCCGGCGCGGGCGGACACGACACGCGGGGAGGGCGCGATCACTCCCGCACTGGCGCTCCGCCTCGCCGCACGTCGCGACTAGTGGACAAGTTGGAAGAGTTACAAGTTTACGTTCTTACGATGGTGTTAGCTGACTTTTTGACGGAGACGCGGAGAAGGTGGTTGAAGGTATGTCTCTTAACTATTTACTTTTTATGTAATTGACAACTGCAACATACCTACACAGTGTGGTAAATGAAAACTTTTAGGATAAGTTGTTTTGGTTTCTCTATCATGTAAATAAATGCACATGTGTTTTCATGCCGTACGTAACACGCATAATCTGTAAAAACATCCCAAATATTTTGATTTTGTTTTATTTTTAGTTAAATATTACTTGATTTGAAGTTTATAAGAATTAACGCAGTGTTTTAAAGCATGTTATTTAAATAAGTCACAAGATAACTGTAAACATTTTTAAAATGTAGGTAAATAATTATAGTGAAAATACTAAACGAAGCCATTAGGCTTTTAAAATAGGTACCTAATTTAAAATCTCTTTTACACTTTTTGTTATTTAATATTTTATTATTCTTAATGTACGGATGTAGTCTTATGTAAATAGTCCCATTTAGTACAGAAGTATCCGTTTCCATTTTGTATTTGTGTTTTCTACATACTTTTTAAATATTATCCCATACTACTTATTTACAAAAAAAACCCAATTGGAATTAATTTAAGTACGCTTTTCTTACTTTCCTCAAATTTCGGGTATTTTTGTTTGAAGACATTGAGGCAAGTACAGGGGGGTGCACGCCGGTTTTTTTTTGTTTTCTGGGATTTCTTTTAAAAACCTAAAATTTGGGGGGATTACCGGGAATATATAGGGATCTGAGAACGCGAGACAGTTCTCTGACAACACTGCTTATCTGTTGGTTTTCGTCTCACAAGTCAAGGAATATTTTCGAACCGTGCACTGACGTAAATGAGCCGAAAGAAACAATTTATTTGCTCTTGGTTTCTTTATCTGCAAACAAAGATGGGACGAATAACGTCGTAAGTACACATCAAAGTGAGAGCAAAGAACAAGATAAAAAGCGGGAATTCATTTGTATAAGAGAAATATCTTCAGTATTTGTTGAAGATAAAAAATGCATACGTCATACAAATGGAAATTAATGTAAATACGAGTATTTTATACAGTTATACAGTCGCATAAAACAAATCGACTTTTCATACAAAGTCGGTCACGCGGTTGGTCATTTTGTATGAGGAGTCGGAAAGTAAATAAATATAATAAATTGAGACAACATCACATACATTGTCCTGTTCCCAAAGTAAGGTTTTCCCTTGTACTATGGAAAAACTAGCGAAACAACGAAGAACCACAAACACCTAGACCCAAGTCAATATATACTCCAACAATAATAAGACAAGAAAAAAGTCGATGAAATTCAAAAGTCGTATCTAATACATGTGTTTATAATATTCGGTTAGTGTGTTTAAAGGGAGGAGATGTCACATGTACACCATTGATAAATAAATGAATGCCCATTAGAATATGAACAAAGTACTCACTCGTATCTAAGTATAGTGATTGTATTGAATATAATGAGAAGAGTAGGTACGTATTGGTCTAAATCTTTCAGCATTACATACTGGGCTAGGGAAATAATAAATTACATTAAAATACTTATTTGGCACGTGATTCTGGCTAAGGAAACCCAAGCTTTGATAAGAAATTGCTTCGGTCACCAATTTCTACGCAATTTTAGTAATGTTGCTCTATTTGAGGCGAACCTTTCATTGATATCAGGGCTCTAGAATTATGTTACAAGAATATTGTAACCTTTTGGCAGTGGGTTTTACTCATTACTTATGTTATGTTAGATAGGTATAAATTATTGAGTAAACATTATGACAAACAACATTGTAGGCTAGAGAATATCAACGGAAACAAAATTATTAGATAACATTCCGAAGGATTAGGGGTAACATAATCAACAATTATTTTGACATAATAATTAGGTACAAAAATCATCATCATTTTACCGTGAGAGATCTGCCCTTCTGCATGAATGGGCCAGAGTGAGTGATACCACGACCTCACAGAAAATCGGCGTGAAGCAGCGCCTGCACTGTGTTTCACCGAGTGAGGGTACTGATGGAGGTCCAATAGAGAAGAAAGGAGGGTAAAAAAAGGTTGGCATCGCACTTGCGACTCCGCTGGTGTTGCGGGCGTCTCTGGTAATCAGGGATCCGTTTGCTCGTCTGCCATCTATCACTTTAAACAAAAAAATCGTAGTATGATAATTTCTAATTGGTTCCATACATACGTATTCTACGCGTATGTAGATTTAAATAGTTCAAGACTCGAATCGCACAGATTTTGGTCACGATTAAAAGTTCTCTAGAACCCTGTACAATAGGAAATATTTACGATTATACTACGGCTACGTATACAACTGTTTGGTTATTCACCTCACCACATGTGGTTTGTTATCGATATGGATTCGCCGCGCCTGCTCTGTGTCCAATGAATGTTTTGCATAGACACTCGTCGATAATGCCGGGCATTTCCAAAGATGATAAAAATGCGGAAGTTAGACCTTCAAAATTATCTTCGATCCACAACAAATCTATTTAAAATGTATTTTTATCCTATTCATTCATTTGAAGATGAATGAGATGACGAATAACTTGGTGGTTTAGTAAGGAAGCGTTTACGTTCACCTCTAGGGGATACTCGTATTCCCCTTGAGGTGTTGAATATAATAATTATGATTGAATAATTTTTATTTCAAAGGTTTCCATTATTAAAAATTCTGTATCTAAAAATAGATACAATATGTTTGGGTACAGAAATTTTGAGGTGAATTGGAAATGCGTACAGGTGAGAAGGCCTTATCGCTTGTAGCGATTTCTTCCAGACAACCTTTTAAGATTTTTGTAATTTTTTTATTATATATGTCGTGCATAAACATTGAAATGTTGCACATGGCGTTTAATAATTTTGAGCTGATAGGCTTTTGACACAATTTAAATTGTCAGGCTTGAAGAAGGCTTGATCGCTACACCGCATCACCGCCGCATATCGCGTGACGGCCACGTGCGCGCGCGCCGGTATAATTGCCCACTTGTTGACATGCGCTGACCACTCACAATTATTGTAGCGCTTTAATTGCTATTATGAGAACGCAGGTACATGATAACGTGGATTTAAAAATAGATTTCTTAACCTTGAACTTCGTGTAGGTAATGAAGGTATTAATAAAGGTAATTAGAGTGCTTGTTTGTCAGTAGCAGTCTCAATTATGTATCTTTACTTAATTAAGATACTCACGAGACTCTAAGATTACATAAAAACAAGCCCCCACTACAAAACTGTTATCCGTGGGAGAGCCATCTTTCGGTTTAACCGGAGTGATACCACGGCCTTAATTCGGGCCTAAGGGAGTTTAAAGTCTACAGTACACTTGTGACTCCTCTGGTGTTGCGGTTGTATGTATAGGGATGGTGACAATTGCTTAACATCAGGCGGCAATTCTCGTATGTTTGACATTGAAGTCTAAATTAAAGAATTCTTACATTCCTCTTTACAAATGTGTGTTTGGGCAATAAAGTAATTTTTATTACTTATTTATTTATTAAATTTCTAATTTGCTTTTCATGTCGAATGCGCGAGAATTGCGTCCCAGGTGATTCCTCTATTACCTATCATATAAGGAAAACACAGAAGACTTTAATATGTGTCGTAAAGTTGTATGAAAGGTTGCCGCTTATTCCACTCATACCTACTTATGTCAATGTCGAATTTTAATATCGTGGAGACAGTTTTCTTCATAGCACAAAATTAAACACGAGATAATGTGCAGACTCTTAAAAATTATGTCAATACACTCCTGTAAAATATCAATCCCACTAAAAAATAAATTAAATCTATTTCTTCTGAGTGAAATTTATGATGTTTTAAAAATTCATTTTAGGTAGACTAAAAGCATTTTACTAAATATCGCTGTAAAATATTCACGACACAGAATATTTTAATTAAACTAAGTACTTAATTTGTTTGAGTAAAAACCCTTGGGTGTTGTCCTGACGTCACAGATAATATTTTCTGTAGCAAACGAATTGTTTTTTCGAACTTTGCGTCCGCCTACTCTCTCGAAGTAGGTTACCTGCTATTTATTAGGCGACTGCTTCGGTGGCGCAGGGGGTAGTGAGCGACGGCTGCCCTTGGAATCTCGGGTTCGATCCCTGGGTGGAGTCAACAATTTGCAACTGAGTTTTTCTGTTTAGAATTTCTCAGTGTCAGTCCAAAGTTTGGAAGTTGGCGGTTTTGTAACCCTGTGCCTCGGATAGCACGGCAAGTCGTGGGCCTCATCCCTCTTCGGTCGTGTCATACTGGTGTCTCATCGAAATATATGAGGGTAAGGTAACCTAATAGAGAGTGCACACATTTGTGCACTACAAAAGATGTCTTGCGGCGACACTCATAAGGTGTATCTTAGATTAATATGACCGAGGAGTTGATCCGCCCCGACTGGTATATGCCAACAAATAACCTGCCAAAGAACAAAGTCGAAACTAATTGCAATTTGAATATTGTTATCTTCAAATTGTAGTGGGTCAGTCTTAGCTTCATATTTCAATAAAGATACGAGTACGTGCTATTAATAATTTAATTGTTCGAAGAACCATCAATACTGTTAAATTTCTTGGTTATTAGTTAGAGCATAGTTCAAAGGTTTGATAACAAACCCGTCGGCCCGAAACTTGGCCAGCGCTTAATTTTCGTACAAATATGCGAAGATAGGCACGAGTAATGTAAGATGAGGATAAAATTAAGGTTACATTAAAATTTTAATTCAACTTATTAATATCAATAAAGAGACTAAATATAAGCAACGACAAGGTTCATTTGCTACCGAAAAGGCAAAATCACTTGCGCGAAGTATTCGACATCCAGCACCATCTATATTTAAATCTAAACGGGACTCTAAAGGAAAATTAGGAATTTGAAAAATGTTACAGTTCCAAAAAAATTTTTACTTTCGATATGATGATATCTTTTGCGGATACTGAGATCCAAAGTGAACAAAACTTTAGAGCAGATCTTTTTTTTTCTTAGCTGATTCGCTTACAGGTGAAACTGGGCTTTCCATATTTGATATGAATTACATATTATAATCTGCGTCATCAAGGCAGTGGTATAGTAAACACGGTGTTATCTTATCGCACTTGCTATTATTACAGTTAGGCATTTTCTTTTGTTTGTACTCCCGTATGATAGGACCTAGGTATACATTTCGTAATATGACAGAGTAATAAGATATTACGGAGAAGACTTGATGTGAAAAACAACCTCAGGGATTTCGTGGAAACCAGAGGGACTATTTTGAAGTGGACTTTACGACCGAATCGGAGTTCACCTCGGCCTCCCTTTTACACGCGTTGTACGCGCTTTAGTAAAATCTAGCTAATACCCGCGACTTTGTCCACGTGGAATAGTATCTTTGGGTAGCATTTTTAATAATTCCAAAAGTTAAGGGGGGGGGGGACGCTCTAATTTTAACTTTGTATTAATATATCTCGAGACTGGGGGGTTTGATCCACATGGTTTCTAGGCAATTTTTGTTGTATTTAAAGAGACCTTTCTAACGATACCCCACACGATAGGGTAAGTGGATTTTTTTTCTCGAATTGACCTTATCGCTGTATGTGTGAAAAATAATTAATTTTCGATAATTTTAGAAACCAATTTTTGGATTATCAATATACATCTCTCCACCAATTTTCGTGGCAATCGGTGCAGAAACGGCAGAGAACGAGCTAGGACATACAGACAGACAGACAGACGGACAGATAGATATGATGAAACTATAAGGGTTCCTAGTAGACTACGGAACCCTAAAAAGGACGGCTTCGTTATAAGCCACCAGATAATGTACTATGAGTACCTATATCTGGTGATAGCGGGTGGCGTCTCCCACGTCTGATGCTGCATTTGGTAGTGACCTTGCGCCAAACTTCGTTGGTTCGAACCCCTCCCTGGACAAACATTCTTGTGATGAACATTTGTGTCGGTTCAGTGTCTGGTTAAGTAATAATACTTAAATACATTTAACATATATACATACATACAGATACAGAATACACAGTTGTCTGATATCTGTAACACAAGTGCTTAAGCTAAGTACTTAATACAGTGTCAGGTCAATGTATGAGATGTTGTATGAATGTACTATTAAGTGTACCTTGCCAGGGAACTCCGTGCTTGGGCACAAACCCATAGCGACTGCACCATTGAGGTCGTTATCAGTACACACAAATGTTTACCCACTCACAGTGGTGTAGATAGCTAGACAGTGCGGCGGGGCATCGCTCGTAAACAACCGTAAATCGTTGCGCATGCGCCGATACCTTATCACCGGCCACAAATCACGACTGCTGTCGTTTAATAGTCAATCGTTATGTTTTCACCCCTTTGCTATGTGTCCGGTGAAAGAGCACTTTCTGTTAACTTGCTGATAATAGTAAACAATCGACACATCTACATACATATGGTTAACCTGGAAACCAGCGTCGGCGTTCAGCCAATCGGCGACTCGCTGCCAATGAACGCTGTATTTAGAGATATTTTTATGAGCGAAGGATCTAGCAAAAGTTTTTAAATTAATTCATACAATGTGTGAACGAGAAGGTATGAAACAGATGTATGCAACATTATCCATTTGTGTTGTTTTGTCACATATCACCCGCAGTTTCACATCACGCCGCGCCATGTGTTTGACACGATTATTTTGTAGGTAAATAAGGCACAAATTGGTATAAAATGTGATACAATGTCTGTGTAATATGAGTACCTAAATCCTAGTAAAAGCGAAATCATAATATTAGTATTTACCTACTTTCAACAATAACATTTTCGTCATCTACAAAATTCTCCGAACTATATACGAGCGGCATAACAAACATCTTGTAATAAAGTAGTCTACAAAACCTATGTTATTTTCTACGAAATAATACGCGTCCCCGATAAAGATACTACGTCGTAAAAATCTGTCTGTAACTGAAACGTGCGCGTAGGCGTCGGTTTCAGGAATTTCAGGTGTCGGGTGTACGTTTATCGTAAAGGGATTGACTGAGGTAAATCGATGACCTTACATTACAATATGAAGTAGGTTAACATATTGAAGGCGAATGAGTGTATCGGAGGCCCAATTAGGGGAGAAAGGTAGAATGTAACTCATTGATGTTGCTAGTGTTTATGGGCGGTGGTGATGGCTTATCATCAGGTGATTGGTTTTCACCTGTACAGGATGTATCTGTGAACATTTATATTAATAAATAAATTGAGACAACATCACATACATTGTCCTGGTCCCAAACTAAGGATTTCCCTTGTACTATGCAAACCAGAAACAACGAAGGAAGGATTCTATGAATTTTAGAAATTCGCATAATCTTTCAACTTTTCATACAAAGTCGGTCACGTGATTTGATCATTTTGAATAGATGGTTGAAAAAAATGTAGATGAATTTCCAAAACTCGTAAAAAATGTTGTTCGGAATGTTTGGTGGAAAACTTGGTTAAAGGAATGTTCACAGACACATCCTGTATAGAAAATCAAATCGAGTGTCACAATGAATAAATGCTTTGTCAAGTACGACTAACGGATCAAAGCGCCGCCTCAACCACTGATCATAACCGAAAACTTGGAAGGTGTGTTCTTTCTATGACGTAGACATCCGATAACAAAGGATAACGAAATATAAGACAAAATACCGCGATACGAATTTCGCCGGGAGCCATCATTATAAAATAAACAAGGTAGGTATTTATATTTTTCTTAAATTTTTGTTTCACTAACGATGTTACAAGCTCATTAGTGATCTCTACAATTAACCTAATGCTCATTAGTACCGAGAATAACACAATAGTAGTAGACAATTAGACTAGACTATTAAAAGATCTCTGGATAAGATGGTGTAATGCTATGTAAGTATAAATAAGTTTACATAATACGATGTGTTATCGACATCGTAATATGTGCACAGCAATCCATTTTACAACTGGGAGATAAGCTTAGAGTATTTATTGACGTTTCAGAGGAGTTGTTATTGAACCAAGATGAGGAACTAGCCATTAAATGTGTGTTTACTAAACTTTAACGCGTCAATTAAACAAAAGCCAAGCCATTCATTGATAGAGGAAAGAGTAAGTAGGTACGTACGTATCTATACAGGGATGTATTTGTAAACATTTACATCCCTTTAACTTATGTCTTCTACCAACCATTCTGAATAACAATTGTTTTACGACTTTTGAAAATTCGTTGAGATTTTTTCCAAATGCCGGGTCAGCCGAATCAATAGAGTAGGTAGGTTAATATATATATATAGAGAGAGAGTATGATCGGGTTTATCATCATCATCAGCCTGTTGCAGTCCACTGCTGGACATAGGCCTCTCCAAATACTCGCCACTTTGATCGATCTTCGGCTACTCGCATCCAGCTCCAGCCAGCCCTCTTGCGCAGATCATCACTCCATCTGGCTGCTTCTATCCATCATTCTGAACAATATTAATTTGTTATATGACTTTTAAAAATTCGCATGAAATAAATTCAATTCGTATAATGTCTTTCACGTGACTTATTCATTTTGTATGGAGACACGAAAACTTTTTCGACGAATTTTCAAAAGTCGTAGAACAAAATATTAGAAAAGGTTGGAAGAAGACGTGGTTATAGGATGTAAATGTTCACAGATACACCCTGTATTTGTTGAATCTTCGTGCTCAGCGGTATTACACAAACTGCTTCGTACATTTTCGAATGACCCTTGGATCCCTTATCTTGTCAGATACACGCCATCCTTCGACTGAAGGGACCACTTGATTTGTAGGGCCAGGTCTCGAGGGCCGATGGACGCAGGGCTAGACCAGATGACACAGATGAATGGCATATGTAAAACGCTAAGAGGTCCTTAAATCGTCCGTCCGCAAAAGAAATAGGTTGTTTTGTCTAGCTTAGGTCGACAAATTGTTCGCGTGGGCTTCAACTTTATTTACTGGGGCATTTTTATCAATCAACTAGTCTTACGAAGCCTCTAATATTTCGCTATTACAAATCAAATACGACGGAATCTTTTCAAGTGGATTTGGGAACCTTTTAAACACTTTTAGTGGAAATGTCTAAGTCCGGCGACGCATAAGCGTTTTGATCTCGAAGATTTTATTGGGTGGTGACCGTTTTGCTCGTTTGTCGCGTCTAGCATAAATCAAGTAATGGCGTATTTTGGTAGTGACTCTGCCAACCGCTCCATATAGGTCGTGAAATTGATTCCACACTGGATAATTTATATTCGTGTGATTAATTCTTTCTTCAGTTTTTTTAAGTTATATGTGGCGGACGAGCAGACGGATCACCTGATGATAAGCGATTGCCATATAAACCCGCCACACCAGTGGAGTCACAAATGCATTACCAACCTTTAAGCCCCTTTCCTCCCGATTGGGCTTCCGGTACCTTCAATTTGCTCGCGCAACAATTAAACAACGACAACTTTAATTATATATTGCGTTGCATTATAACTAAGGATCGTAGACCAAATTTTGTTCACAATGGTTGGTAGAAGACGTGGTTAAAGGGTTATAATGTTCAAAGATGCTTGTGTGTAGACGTATTGTATATTATGTCGTTGATTACATTAGCATTGTACTGCTAATTAATGGTGTAAATACGAATCTACTTAAATACCTACTACGATACAAACACTGGAGATAGTTTAAACATTCTTCAGCGAACTAACAAGCAGTTTATAATTGTAGACAGTAGTTTAATTTCTGTTATTACTTTATGTAACGTAACAACGAGTTGTAAAGTAGAGCTCGGCAATCTTACGGCGTAATCTTTACAAAATAAGCAGCTTCATACATCAGGGCAAAATGTCTAAGTCTGTGCGAAATATTCCGACGTTAGTGAAGGGCTATGGAGATATCAACTGCGATGTTAGCTTAGTGGATTAGAACGCGCTTTCCTATATGGGAGGTCGTAAATTCAAACCCGAGCGAAGGTAACTCTAGAATTTTTTTAAAATCTACGTGTATATTTCTACTATTAGCTTGGAGTGGTTAGGGAATAACATCATGAGGAAACCGGCACATTTCGGATAGTTTTTGAAACATGTAAAGGTCTGGTTTCCTTGTAAAAGGATTGCGAAGGTCTGATGGCAGTCGCGACATTGTAATTCCCAGACTCCCCAAATACGGAATCATGGTCTAAGCGTACCTCGGGCTTCGAAGCGACAGCTTTGGACGCAACCGGGAATTACACGCTGAATTGATATGAGATGAAGGAGGTATGGATATAAAATAGTAATTTTAACTCATCTTTGACTCTTGAGAGACCAACACATACATATAAATTTAACAAAACACTGGTTACACTTACACTCTCACTTGACTCTAAGTACACTATAATTGACGTGCTTAACCTACCGCCCCTGTGTGAAAGCCTTTTCAACCCAGTAGCTAAACGTTCCTCAACGTTAAATATCAACTCTTACAAGAATGCCTGTCTGACGTCACACAGCGGCGTGGGAGTCGCGTTTTGTGACAAAATAAATTCGGAAAGATATTTACCATCATAAAATAGCAAATAACTTGGAGTGTTCGATTTTCGGGATATAGAAATTCATTGATATTCGTACATCTACTTTTATTCTTAAACAAACTTGGGTATGTTTTTTCGGTTATTTTTAGTAAGAGCTTTGAAGCTGTAAAAATGGATAGAACCATTTTTAAATATGGTTGGAGCTTAGGCCACTTTGAGTGGCAAGTCTTTACGGACTGAGAAAATCTCAGGATCCTTTACTACTGTATGCAATAAGGGAGAGCCTAGCTAAGCTAGGTAGAGTGGGGAAGCATGTTCACTGAAAAAAACATTCCGAATGTAGAGTTAAATCAAAATCTAAAATCATTTTCATTTGACTCTACATTAATAGAATGTTTGTTTAAAACAAATCATTACAAATTAAAGTGCTTTCAAGACGTATCGTCCTAAAAGTGATATTTGTCCAATCACGATGTATTGAACGCTAAGATCTTTCTGATGCTGACTATACCTATTTATAAAGGTAGTTGGTCCATATAGTACCCCTGCGAAAAAAACCTTTAGGGACTGCAATGTTAGGCTTATCGGAATAGGCTGAGAAATTAATTCCTTACTTTGGAAAAGAAAACGCTGAGAATTTAATTCTTTACTTTGGGAATCAAACAGGCTTTTCGATAAATCCGACATCAGCCAACATTCGTGGAACAAAACCAACTTGATGGTATCGTACAGAAAAAAATGCTGCCCGTAGGGAATGTTCCGAGGCTCGCCACGTGTTTCAGCTAATTCGTTGGCGGTGAATATGGGTCAGCACTCTAATCTGATAGCTTCCGCTCCTAGGTCACACGCAATCACATTTCTAAAGATACCTAGCAGCAATACCTAAAGAGCGGTTTACACTTCGACAAGTAAATACAGTACTTAGTGAGTCAAGTTACACCATCGGCGAGTTTACTCCTTATGGCCATCTGAACGTCAAAAGAGAATTAAGCAGTAAGCTACTGATTAAATTGAGTTGAATAGATCCGATTTTTTGGCGAGTTTAGTACGAAGTACCAGCCCTCTCGCGTCTCCTATACCTATGTGCAGAATGTCCATCTACCTCTAGCTCATGGGGAGGTAATCTTCTCTAGCAAACCTGTAGGTTTCGAATGGTTTTTAATTTTGTTGAAATAAATTATTCTGAATGTGTAAACAGAGGTTTGTGACGGTTGGGCGGGCGGTAGGGATGTTGGAAATGCAATAAAACGTTGATGTATGTGGTATCGATATTTTCAAAAAATGTCGATATTCGATATTAACATTTTTATTAAGTATCATCAATAATAATATTTTTATTACTTACATAATTGACAGCGAATATTGGCACTCTAAAAATGAATTTATTGGCCTAATAATCTTCTTCATTAAATCTATCTAAGTACCTACATACTTAAAAAAAACAATACTTATCCCTTAAAATATCGAGAAGATAATATCGATATATTTTCTACGGCTCCATTGTCACCATTGGGATAGTTACCAGAATGACCAGATCCTGGATCTTGGTCCAAGCGTACCCCGTTCTTCAACGCGACTGTTTTGGACGCAACCGGGAATAACACGCTGAGATGAATGAAAATAGCATAACACAACTAAACACCGCCCGAGCACGTAGTTTGCAAGAGATATCTGCACGGTAAATGTTTAATCTTCTTTGCATAAAAGATCAATTACTTGGGCGCTAAAGTTGCTAAGTCTGGCCGGAACGTGATAGGGCCTCAACGACCCCAATTACAAAAGGGTTAAGGGCCCGAATGGAGGGAAATGGCAAGGTTAGCTAAGTAACTGATCCTGCCGGCCGTTACTCAGGAATTAATAAGAAAATGTATGTACTTTATTGAGAGGTTAAGGGAGCTTGTTCAGGCACCGGCCATTTTGATTTTGACACCCTCTTTTTATGAGAGCAATTTTGCCAATGCCAGTATTCACTGATAAATGTTTTTTGTATGTGATAGGTAGGTGAAAAACGAATCGCTTGATGGATACCCGTATCACCACTGGAGAAGTGCCAATCCATTTACCCTTCCTACTGAAAATGGATAGTTTTGAGTTTGAACTGCGTCAGCTGACTGCAGGTTGCATGAGGTTGCGTTTAATTCAACATAATCTCCTATTGATTTTAATTACGTTTGAGGCAGATAAAGTAAAAAAACGTATTATGGATGCCGGGGAAACGTATTAAGTGTGAGATACGAGTACTATGTTATATTTATATTTTAGACACGGGAATTTATGCCATGGTTAGGCCATCATTAGTTGTAACTTATTTTGCAAGTGTTGTTTAATAACTTCTTGTCTAAAATGATAAATTGGAGGATGGGTTTATTATTTGTTTGCTTATGATTTTAAAATGTGTTGTGGTCAAAAAATGTCTACTTATGATCTGGTACTTACTTGTACATACCTACAGATTCATCTTAAAATAGAACGGTGGGTTGAACTAAACAAGCATCCTTAAGTTGAATGCCTACTTGCAAATTAGATGCCAGTGGAAACTTAAGTTAACTTATCTAAATGTAACGAAATTACTTGCGTAGTTTTGGTTAAGGTAGCTTCTGTGGTTTTAGGCGAACTTCTGTTGGAGTACCTTAGTAATGAAATTGTTTGTATAAATATTAACAGTCGAATTTCTTATATTAGAAACCTTTTGATGGAAAACTTAATTTAGAAAGTAAAACATTTCGGGTCTCTATTTGACGGTAGTTATGATTACATAATTAATTATAAAAGGTGAAATTCTAAGTATCCCTACCTATTCAGCTAAGTAACTAGGCAATTATACTGATCAAAAGTGAGTCCGTGGGGTATTTGAACTGTTAATCGTATTCAACAACTGATAACGTTCTTGACCTTTTATATTCATAATCATTTAGATGAACATTCAATTCAAAATATACAATGGGTTGATTAAATTTTCCTTCAGAGTTAAACTCAACACAAAATAATAATTGGGTTGGGCATTTTTTCTATGGAAACTGGCTCACTTATTAATCAGCCAATTTGTTTTTCCTTAGTTACTTTACATCATTCTCCTTCTTCTAAGTCGTTATCACTCTTGACAGAGTGGTCCTGGTCATCACTTCAGGAATTGGTGGCAAGCTTTACAACACGCCGCCATTCTTCTCTAATGGCCGCCTTCCTCGTGCATTCATTATGAGCTGGTTATAAACTGACCAGAGCAGCGATGGTAGGTAGCTCTGAAGACGCGTCTACCATACGAAACCGAAGAAACCAGCACGTTTCGTGTAACCATGATTCAGTTGGTCTGATTCCTTCTTATAGGGTCAGGTCAGAAGTGCTTCGCTCCATGGTATTTACCAGACTCCCCAAATCCTGAATCATTGTCTAACCACAATTCAGGCTCCAAAGTCAACCTAGTAAAGTCAGCCTTGGACGCAACCGTTAATTACACGCTAAGATGATTGAGAGACATTTTACATCATCGGCATCGGATTGCTCAAGATAATTTGGCAAACTTGACCTCAATAGATAAACACTATCTGAGCAGGAACCGAGCCGAGGTTGCCTGATGATAAAGCACCGCTCATCAGGTTGACAACGCTCATAACTCATAGTTGACACCAGTAATGGGCGTATCGGTAATTAACATCCCATTAACTACCTAACTTGCTACCTACCCCTTCTCTTCTACCAAATATTCTGAACGACTTAATTTTGTTCCATGATTAGATATCTTTCAATTTCGATAGTTGTCCTCGAAAACTGTTCAGGACATCGATAGTTTTGCCGAGTGCCTTATTATCGATTTTATTTTTGCTTGATTCTGTTAGAAATAATGGTTTAAGTACCAGGCCATCGTCTCGGTCGATCAAAACGTGGTTCGAATATTTCGAATTTTTCAACCATAGCTCGGATTTGTGATCACAAGCATGGTAATTACGCCTAATCCCATCATAGTAGCGATGACTTGATTTCTATAATGGAGGCCTTTGCCCTGCAGTGGGACAGTATATAGGCTGATACTGTAGTTATCTATCGATAGTATCATCGATCGGCTATCGATAGGCAACACTAACACTACTTTACTACCGGCACAGCTACAAGCTCTTTCCCCAGTGCAGCCGCAGCGCGCGCGCCGCTCGCAAGCTGATTGCTCTGAATAAATTACGTATACAAACAACATTTACAATTCAACGCGTCCACCCTCTAAATCATGGTTTTTGCCAGAGAAAAAGACAACTTTTTCTTTGATTAATTGAGTCATGCTCCGAGCATTTTTTCATATTTTGTGTAGGTATACAAGTTACAAGAATCCCTATGAGGAGTTCTAATAAATTGGTATAAAGCCTTCTTCTGGATAATCAATTCTAGGAAATGTTTTTCTAACTTGTGTGATTTTATTTACGGTTTCTGCGACTTCGGTAATCATCTGCTTACCTACTGACAGAGAGCGATGAGCTCAGTGGATAAGAATTTACGCCTTTGGGACGTGAGTTCGTATAGCTTTAAGCTTTGGTGTCTTTTTGTGCAGTGAATGTGAAATGAAGATAATAAATTGTAGGACAACTTTCTTGGACTTAAATAGAGTCTTAAAACCTAAGTTTTCCTTAGAGTCTGCAAAATTCGTTGGCCAATAAAGTTTTATTTAGTTACTTTCACTGCTACCTATCGTAAAACAACAAGAGTAGTAAAATCGACATACTTCGACAAGTCTATTTTTGTCGATACGACTTTAACGGGGGCAATGTACTTCAAATAAGTATCCCAAAGGAAAATGTCAAGAACAGAATCACACTATCAATGAGTGTGACACTTCCTAAGAAGCGCATTACTTTTATACGATTCTGGAATCAACGAAAACAAACATACACAGTAGACATTCAATTCAGATCCGTCTTTCGTATTGGGTTGGGGCATTTATCTATTATTGTCCTAAAGTCATTTGTGTCCAGGGCCCCGATGATTGTAAGGGGCCCCTAATTTACCCATATTATTTATTCAATATGCAATAATTTAAGTGTATAATGACTTGTAATATATCGAATAACTGAACTAAATATTAACATTAGTTAAATAAGAATAAATTACATGCTGAAAATATTGGCAAGACATTGTGTAGGTACTTTGTATTCGTATGTAACAACACTATGTGTTTAGCAAAAAACAATTATGATTATAAATTTAATGCAGAGAGTCGTAATTTATATATATTCCCACTCTCGGCATGTTCAGTATTTACAAATGCTACCATGGGTGTAACTTATTTTTGAGTAACTAATATGGAAAACAAAAAAAAAGGTTGCAATCCCATATAATATCTATCTATTCTAATAGTAAACATGATAAATATGTACCAACCTAGGGGTTGTAATGATGATCATCACTAATAGATAATTAGCTAGTAGATGCATAGTTACAAACGGAAATTCAGTTGAGTGTCTAAGAAATCAGAATAGTTCGGGCCCCGGTAGACCCTACGCCAGCCCTGGTTCAATCAAGTTGTCTTCTCCAGCAAAATAACTTTTTACTACGTCAGGGGAGAACTAGATATGGTCGGACAAAAAACTCGCCTGAAGGAAAATTGAATTTGCGGACAGTCCTATGACAATTTTCCTTTACTAGTAAAAGTGCTAACATGACTTCAAATTCATCCTTTGTCAATAAAATCGGTAATGTGGGTGGACATTTGGAGGGATAACACCAGGAATAAGCACCGGCTTGCCATTCCAAATATCAGGCTCCATAATATTATATGGAGCCTGCTATAAATTGGCTTGCATTAATTTAAATTGTAATATTCAAAACTGTTTATTGAATACCTAAGGCTCTTACAAAATAACTAGACGATTTTTTAACAACAAAAATTTAGGGACAAAAAATTGTTAAAATTTAGTGTCGCAAAATTGCAAGATTTTTTTTATTAATGAAAAGAATTTGTAGATTTTTTTTAATTATGTCACTGCTCAGTTTCTTGCTGGTTCTTTTCAGCAGAAAACTTGGATTAGTTTGGCCCTTATTTATTCATCTAACAATATTATAATACCCAGACACTGATTTTGTGATCCTCACACGATTATTGATAGATTTGAGATTGTAGGGACTGTATCTGTTTAGAAAAAGAGTAATAAGCAAGTAAGAGTTTTTTTATCAACTTTAGGATTAAGAATTTACTTACTGCTTCTGAACATTTAACTAACGTAACTTTCCCTAGTTTTGCTTCTTCAATTTCCCACAACCACCAGACCGGATAAAACATTTTAACATCTAATCAAATAAAGGCCCAAACTCGACATGAACCCGACCTTTGGAAATCAATTACGTTTCATTGTTAGGAGACTATTGTGGGTCGGCGCCTCAAATTAACGTCACAATCATAAAAAAGGTAATACCTACAGTATATTATACTGTAGGCCTACTGTAGGACTAGCACGAACTTCGTTGGAAAACGTATCTTTTTTATGTGATAAGTGGCAGACGAGCAGACGGATCACAGACGGATTTGATGGCAAGCGACTACCGCCGCCTATAGACACCTGCAACACCAGTAGAGTCGCAAGTGCGCTGCTAACCTTTAACCCCCTTTGTACCCTCACTAACTCGGCGAAACACAGCGCAGGCGCAGCTTCATGCCAGGTCTTCTGTGAGGCCGTGGTATCACTCCGGTCGAGCCGGCCCATTCATGCCGAAGCGTGGCTTTCCCACGGTTGAGTTATTGGTATCGTGCCCACGCTAAGATTACGAGTACGCTAGTACTCAGCACGAAGAACCTTGAATGACGTATCGTATCGTATGTACCATTTCCTTCTGACGTTTGTGTGTTCAATTTTGCCTGCCACGAGAAGCCGTCAAGCCGCGAGGGTTAGATCAAGAATAACCCTAAAACCACCTATAACTCCCTACCTGCTGTCTGTTTAGGTGTCTCACAAATAAATTACGAAGGAATACGCGTGTGTATCTGAATAGGGTTGTCAAGTACTCTTTACTTTTTATTTCTCACCATTTTTTTGCAACTATTTCTTAATAAATAATGCACTTCAGGCTCGACATTGACCACGGTCTCACAGAAGACCCGCGTAAAGCAGTACCTGAGTTTCATCGAATGAGGGAGGGTACCGGAGGCCCGATTGGGAGGAAAAGGGGTTAAAGGTTGGCAGTGTGTGACTCTACTGATGTTGCAGGTGTCTATGAGCGGCGGTGGTCGCTTCTCATCAGGTGCCCCGTCTCGTCTACCACTTATCATATATAAAAATAACTGCCAAAGTGCCAACCCTATGCCTGAATAAATGTTTGAGTGGCAACCCTTCATACAGAATAGATAGGAGGATTCTCCGAGGACGCTCGGCGCGTGGCTAGTAAAACATTTTATTTAATTCGTCCGACTCACTTACCTACGTTTTCATTTAGAGCTTTGCATAGAAGTGACGTCATGTTGTTGATTCGGAATTGGGCGAAAGAGTTTTTATGTCACGTCATAAATACGTATGGGTATAAAATAAATTCTCTAACCGATATTCGGCTACGGCGGTCAATCTTTTAACGATCAGCAACCTACTAGTAGACCTACGCAGCCAGGATATATTGTGTGCGCAAACACAGGTGTTCTCTCTATTCCCTATTCTATTTATTATATTGAATAGGTCTAGAGTGTATACGTAGTGGTAAAATAAAAGAAAAAAGTGTATACTTTTTACATTCTATACCTACGTCACTTAGCAAACGATGTAAGTGTTAGTTTCTTAGATAAAATTGCTTTCCCTAATCAATCAAAATCCATCAAGTCTATGTTTGCCATCCACTGTTGGAGAACGCCTTGCTCAATACAATAATTACAACAGCGTATGTAGGTTAAAACAAACAGTAGTAACATAATGGATCCAGCAAAGTGCGTAGACACACTGTCTCAAATGAAATACTCGATGTCACAGTTCCGTGTCACAGATACCAGTCGTAAACAGGCGTATCGGTTGTTTGCTCCCGTATTCTAAGTGATAAAGTGATGACCCTGTGACTTTTGCCTGTGCTATTTAACGCAGCAAAAAATGATTAGAGGCAATTCGGAGTGCAAATGCAGGGGCGGCTTTAGCCCGTGTAGCAAGGTGCAGTCATAACCTGGCGCCCCACACCAATTGGTGGTATCTAGGACCTTTTTGTGGATGTTAAAGGGGGGATAGATACGGATTGCTACTGAAGTATGCTTCACTTTTTCCGAGCATAATATCACGAGCAGTTATCGGTGCCGTAGTGCATCGGACCCTCTACACTTATAGGGAGGTACCTATAGGAAAAGCCGCCCCTGAGCATACTAATCGGCTTTCCTAGATGGTTGAGTAGGAGTATTTAGGACAACTCAAACTTAAATATTTATTTGCATCATCTTAGGTTAGGTAGGATTGTATTTGTAACGGAACAAATAATGTCTAACAAACAGTCTTACTAAAATGCGGCGATGGTGAATTGGGCATAATGCTCTCACGCAAGCAATTGCCTCATTTATCAAAGGCCGCACTCGTCGCCGATATTGGGCCAATTGCCTTATCAACCATTGCAAGCCCTTGAGATAAATTGAGACGGAATTCATGGTCAGTAGGTACACCTACACGGGGAGACGTCGTGACCCGCCTGCCACGTTGACCGAAAAACTAAACTAACTAGGTATACTATAGATATAGGGTGATCCCTATACGGCCATCTTTTATACTATTTATTAATTTTTCATCTTGCCAAATATTGTCAATTTGCTATGGATATAAACAAGGGTCCACCTGTAGTCAAATAGTCCGTTTATCTAAAGATGCCAGATATTAGGGGGTAAAAAAACCACAGGAGGTGGTTATGCTACAAGATTATTTACGATTACATTGATAAACTTATCAATTACAATAAAAATTACAGTAGAGTAGCTTTTGGGGGGTCTTGATCCATCCCATACTCTCCTCTTTGGATTCACGCTGGGATATAAGACATCGGATAGCTGAATTATATTTGCGTAAAGCTGAAGCCCTAGGCATCGCTGGGATGGCTAATTTGAAAAAGATTTGCGTGAAAGTATATCGTCCTATTCATTCTACTCTTGATAAAAACTAACGTCCATTTTCCTTTGGTTCCAGGCCTTCAAGCTGTTCAAACGCTCCCGCTCCCGGAAGAACAACCGCAACAAGGTGTCTCCCGCGCTGGTCCGCTCGCCCTCCTACAGCGGCACCGTCGACGCGCGCGCAGAGATCGACCTGCAGCGCTTCTGCGCCTGCCGCGCCTCCCTGCCCCCCCTCCGCATCCCCCACGAGCCCTCCGAGAACAACTCCTACTACAGCAGCTACAACAGCTACTCCTCCAGAAACGAGTCGGAAGACTCTAACTTCGACGGCGCAAGGTCGGATTCCGCTTACGACTCCATCAGGAGCAGTCCGTCTCATCAGAGAGCGCCAGTCTGCTACGCCACGGTGACGTACTTCAATGTGAATGACAGTGAGGATAGCAGCAGCATCAGGACGGAGTACACGCTGCTGGATTATGATGCTGATGAGGAGGTTGACGAGGATGAGCGGACGCAGAACATGATCAATGAGAGCATAGAACTGGTTAGCACGTTATGAAGTGTTAGGTTAAGTTTTTAAGGTTTCAATTTTGTAAAATATTTCTAAGTCAAGTCTATGAAAGATGGGAATCCGAACAAAAATTCTGTTCTGTATGCCTCCTCAAGACTGGAGTGAATTTACTTTTTTTGAATTTGATGTACCTAGTTACTCAGTAGATTATTTTCGGCAGGTGTATAATTCTGTACCTACATTGAGGCAGCGTCTTGCAAAATCGGAAACGTCTGGAATCAATTCGGACCAACAATCTTATTCAAAGACAACGTGAGACTTGTAAATTAGTATTTAGCAAATTTGAATAATTTAAACGGCTTTGCGAGATCTCTAGCTCCGACAGTTCGTGCGAATAAACTCGAAAGTTAGTAGTTTTTGATTGTTTATCGAGTATTGTTTTGAATCTGGGGCGCGTGGGACAACATATTTTCGTTGGATTTGTTAGCTGAGATTGATTTCTGTATTATTTGTAAACATACTCATATTGATCTTTATTAATCTGCAGTGACTGGCGATTTTTCTGAGATCGATATTATGACGTCGTTGCTGTGGAATACGCGATCTCGTATGCGTTTATTGTTGTTGCAAAAATTTATATTTTCTGCATCAATTACCTATTCTATAAATAGAACTTTGACGCTGTCCATCAAATAGTTACGTCTATTTGTTTACTACTTTTAATATCCATATGGCAAGATTTTTATTTTGATCGTAGAAATCATGTTTCAAAATAAGTCTATTTATTATAAATATGCTAATTGGTAGTTAGCAGGTCTCGCAAGCACCAGGTCTACCAAAGTGTATGTGATAAGATAAGAATCGTGTATTTATGCTATGGTTAGCTATAGTTAGATGTTTATATCTGTTGATCTCAAACAAATGAATTTTATTAGCGCGTAAGTTCTATAGTACTAAATGTGTATCCTAATTATGTTAATGTAAATATTATACTAACGTCGGTTGCTATTTGGTGTACTTACAGAGTGATATTATAATACCAGAATGTTGACACAGAATACATTTAAAACGTAGGTACTTCACGTTTGATAACTTAATACTTTATTCCGGGTTACGAAATGAGGAATCTTTTGACATTAGGTAACCACACATAACTATAACAATTTGTTTTCTAATTTTCTGTGGCATAAAGATTAACAAATTAAGATAACCTGTCACATCCAAAAGAAAAAGATGCACAGTGCAGGTGAATGGGACAACGATAAAGTTACGGACCTGATTCCTGAATTCATTTTCAGAGTAGGTCCCTGTTTACAGTCCTGTCATCTTTCTAATATGAAAGAAGAATATACAACTGACACACATAAATTTATGTAATAATTACTAAATAAAAAGTTCGTAAAAGTAAAAATGGTTATATTTCAAGAAACCAATAAAAGACAATGAAGGAAAGAAAAGCATTTCTTATTAAATAAACTTATTCAATCATCTTCTATTAACATGTATAAACCAAAAGAAAAATATTAAACCAAATATTATATAGCAAGTGAAAATACATACAATTTATTTTTGTAAGTGGTGCATTGTACATTACTCATATCATTAAATTTATAGCTTTATTTCGACTGTAATATAATTATTCATATTGAATGATCATTAAAGTCATTTATTTTAATTGAGGTTGTTTTATTACGACATTGTTATGTTCCCATAATTAAGTAGGTACTTATCTTACAAATTTTCTTCAAGGCTGACATAGAGAACAAAATATAGAGCGGCCGTTCAAGTACATAATACGTAAGTAGATTTTTTTGGAAAATAAGCAATATATAATTTAGAACCCAGACACTGTAACAAACACAAGTGTTCATCACACGAATGTTTGTCCAGAGTGAGGATCGAGACCACGACCTTTGGCGTATGAGGCAGAGTCACTACCAAATGCGCCATCCGGGTATTTTATGTAGGGAATAATCCGCCTTAGCATTCGTATTTTACAATGGCTTGCCATCAGGAGATCCACCTGCTCGTCTGCCAACTATCACATATAAGAAAATACAAGTAAGTAGGTACATAAGTCTATAATCCCTACAGTACGTATCTCTTAGACTTTATTAGCTAGCGGCAATATTGAACAAGTAAAGTAATTCAATACGAGCTATAATAACATCAATGAATATACCTATCTTGTTTGTAATATCAAGCTTGATTGAACTGAACAGCTACCCACGTTGACGAAACGTACAGACGGCGACAAGTCGAGTTATACTAGTGCGAAAATAGCACTTGTGTCACACATATAAGGTCAATACAAAGTGTAAGTATATGGGACGCTGTGTGTACCAAAGTAATATTGCACAGTGTGCATACAGCCAGTGGCTCTACTCTTAAGGGATGAAGCTGAGGATCGAAGGAGACGCTGTAGGTGCTGGGCTTATTACCGCTGTCCACTATTTGTCTGCCCCGGGTGGATAGTGACACAAATGTATAAAACATTCCCGATTGTCATCCCTACCCCTACCTACATACCAAGAGGGGGAGGACATCGGAAATGTTACATTTGTTTCGTTCTGTCCGCCGTACTGTAGCGGGAATAAGCCTAGGTACTGACCTAGGCTGTTCTAGTACAGAGTGTATTAGTACCTAAACATAATTACCTACATCCCACTACACTACCTACCTACCTCTTCTACCAACCATTCTGAACAACATTTGCTCTATAAATTTTGGAAATATGCATTAAAAAAATCAACACGAATACAAAGACTCTTTCGGCACAACTGACCCTGTTATACGGTACTACTGGCTATCTTTATGCTATAGTCTTAGTCCAATAGTTGCCTCATTACACGGTATGGAAGTTCTTACAATTCAATACATTGACCTTTATTGTAAGTAATAGCAAAAAGGACTAAATTGAATAGTGATTGATCAATACCTTAGTGACGGTGATTGCTTCAGTAAACAAGGCTTTATTAGGCAGTTTGTGATAAAATTACTGACATATCATAAACTCGGGGGATTACTCCGAAACTGTTACTAGCAGGGTTACCAACTCCTGGAAATACAGGGTGTATCTTTGAACATTTAACTACATCCCATATCCACGTGTTCAATCAAACATTCTGAACAACATTTTTGTAAAACGTCTTTTCGAATCTCATAAAACAGTTTTTCTTTTCGGCTTTCCACACAAATTGACCCACGCCATTTGACCGACTTCGTATTAAAAGTTAAGATTTTTTAATGCGAAAAGTCATAGGACAAAATTGTTGTTCAGAATGGTTGGTATAACACGTGGTGTGGTTAAATTAATGTAAATGTTCACTATACTCCCTGTATTTACCCCCAGCCCTAAGTGAAAACCCCCCAAAATATATAAGATTACGGTTAGGGTTACCAACTCCTAGAAATATTTACCCATCTTAACTGAAAACCCTCTAAAATACAGAAGATTACCCGCTAATTTCCCTAAAAAAAAGGAATCAATATTTAAGTTTTGTATATTTGTCACATTCAATCAAGAGACACGCTCGTGTGAAAGGAGCTTGGCATAAGGATTCGAATGAGGATTCCGTTTCATTTTAATCCCTCTGTTTTTATCGCAATAAAATATTTTGTGTGTGTCAAGCACAATTAAGGTGAGACTTCTATAAACACATTACCTATTAAACTTGTGTGGCTAGGTTAGGTAAATCCAAAGATTAACATTAATCCTATCATAATTTAAGTACTTACCTACAAAATGCGTTTGTTGGAAATACTTCTAAAAATACCTCCATTCAAACGAGCAGACGGATCAATATAATAAATAAAGCCCTCAAAAAAACCCGATCCTACTCATTTTACCTACCGACTGGGGAGAAACCCCCTAATTAGGGAACCCTGGTTACTATCCAAATAATATTACACGTAGAAATTACCAATATAACAGCGCAATATAAGCTGAAGTATGTGGATACACAACAACGTATTAAATCATGTGCTAATATTGTTACGAGACTTCTAACAAGCTGATATTACAAAAGGCTTTTGACTTAAATAATAGGTAGCATATTGTGTACGTAAACATTAGGTAAATACCTCCCTACTCTGTTATGAAGCTAAAGATATTAATGTCTACCTGTGATCAGTCTCTAGAAGCTTTGGAATTCATTATCACCAAATAATACTTAAATGATAATAATAACACAGAAGGCAAGCTCAGTAGTTTATTTTTATTAAACTATATGCCAACGCTTGCAATTGCACTTGCAATCTGATATTGGAGTCGGATGCGACTCTTTCATATTTGATCGTCTTCTTCTTCTCGTGTCGATGGCATCAAGATATTAAATTTTCCCGGCCCAATACTACGCCACAGCGACTGCGCTATCGGTATCGTAAAAAAAAGTTGCAATACATTGACAACCCTGTATAATATTTACAACCCTGTTCCCTCATCGTCCTCTCAATACTGCAATACGACTGAGCACAATACCGGCGCCTGCGCACACAAAGAGAACCAGTCGCTACTCCAAATCCAGAAACAAGTATTTCAGGTTCCACGGATTTGCGCGAAAACTAAAATATTAGTGGAGTTATTATTGTTAAGTTCTTGTTTAGGCTAAAGCGTTTTCGAAAGCACAAAGTGAATGGTGGAGTACACGTGTCAAACAAAGGAGATAAAGAATAATCATCGGCTCATTGACGCACTAACGAACACGCAGACGCGTTGACTAATGAGGTGATTTGGGGCTAATATCAAGTTAACTTAAGAGTGGAATCGTTCCAGAAAATAGGATTGGGCTTAGTGGATAAGATCGTGCACATTCCTAACAAGAAGTCGGTTCTAGACCCTCGCGAGGCGACTTTCGGCACGAGTTTTCATGAGTTGAGGGTAAAGCCCTGCTCCACACTTACTTTGGAGGGGTTAAACCTAAAAACGGAACACTAGCGCGATGTAATCAACACCCAACGTCATCTATCGGTATTGTGTGGTATCTACTAATATCCCAAAAATAAGTGACGAAATAAAAAGTAATAAGGTCTACTTAAGGTTTCTCCAGAAAAATAGGTAGTTTCGATTTTAATACAGATATTAAAAATTATTACAAATGTGATTTGCTATAAGAGATAGTACCCACTACGTAAGTATGTCAGTTACCTTCTTACAAATATTTTGGGTTAGCGACCAAAGAAGAAAAAGGAATGAAAATAAAAACAACAACTGAAGACTAAAGCTAAAAAACTAACAATATAAAATTAAAACATAGTAGACCCCTGTGTAGCAATGTCTCCAAAATGCTGGCGGCACTGCCTCGTTGGATAGCGATATTGATATTATGCATATTAGGCAAACAAGCGTTTGATACAACATAACGTACCTACGTGAATGATTAGTCGTCTAGACAGTAATTAGATAATGGACAGTGGATTTTATCATTCAGTTTGTAAATAAAATAACTTAGATGCATACTTACCCCAAATTCATAGTCCTGTTAGTCACACACACTCGCCAAATAATTTAATTTAACTTTTACTTAGATATTTCACTTTTTAACACAAAAACTTTGCTTAGGAAATGAAAGAATCCTGTGATAGAAGTACGTAGGCTTCATTTATATGATGTGTAAGTAGGTACCACTAAAATGTTTGGGAATAATATTTAAGAAATGAGCAGCAAAGATGACAAATAAAAATGAGGGTAGAAATCGATACTGAAATATAACTCGAATCGAAACGGATGCGATGTATTTATTTAGGTAGGTAAGTGTATAATATTTTCACCACGGATTTTAAGCAGTTTATATTATTTAAGTATAGATAGGTAATAATGGGCGAAAATTTTAGGCTGAGACTTGCATGTTTCTACCATTAGCTCGGCGGTGAGGGAAAACATCGCTGGGAACCTGCACGTTTCAGATAGATTCTGTATCGTGTAACCATGATTCCATTAGTGTGGTTCTCCAGTTAAAGGGTTGCGAAGGTGAAAAGGCAGTGGCTTCATTGTATTTAAGTTGGTACTTAAGTACAATAAAGCCACTGCCTTCTGTGTCTGGTAACTTTCCAAATCCTGAATCATGGTCTAAGCGTAGCTCCAAAGCAATAGCTCTGGACGGAACTGGTAATTACACGCTAAGATGAAAGTGAGCTAGGTAGAAAGATGCAGTGCGAAATAAGGAAAATACTTAATAGGAATTTCATGATTTTCTGGAGGGATGTCAAATACAACACTTCCATTAGTTTCGAAGTGATTTTAGCTTTACGCCAAAATATTTAAAAGGTGTTTCTTTTCTGTCTAACTTATAAAGGTGAGAGAATACGAAAAGTTAGCTTACTTCAAGTAACTAGGATGTTGTGTGGCAAATGTGCTGCTAAGTTTGTTAAGTATCCAAACAAAACAAGTAAGTTTCTAAATAAATGATTTCTTGCAAGCTTTTCCATTTGGAAAAAAATATTCATTTTGTTCTGCTGCTGCGAGGACTGACAATTTGCTACGATCTATTAATAAAAGAGTTTCTACTTTTTTATAAAAGAATACCGTACAGAGCCAATTGACCTTTTTATTAAAAAGCAATGAAAATAAAAGGGCAGTCTGCACTCCTACACATAACCACGTCAAACATACCGCCACACGGCGCGCACACGAGCGCACAAAAACATCGCGTTTTTGCACCCCGCGCTGCGCCCGCGTCGCTTCCTACGGAAGTACACCGCGCGAGCGAGACGCACGGAGCAGCCCCGTGCGTGCGAGCGGGAGGGAGCTCGTGGGAAACACAGGGGTGGCGATATCCCATAGCGCATTGAAGTGGCACGGTATTGAATCACTCGGACCCTCGTTTGCCGTTTACCCCCATATGGTCAGTTTTTAATTGCAGACCTCGACTTTGTAGACACCTGTGCGATGTTAATCGGTCATTTATACAGTTTGTGAAATGGCAAGGGTTGTCCGTTAGCTATCTACTACTAAACAGGTGGGCTATTCGTAATTGAAAACTAAACCTAATTAAAAATAATGTGAGTAGACAGGTATTAATAATAAAAGTAATATACTTTGATAAAATAATTTAATTTTTTTCAATTATCGCATTCAGCTCGATAGATATTTACAAATAATTTACAAGACACATAAATTCGTTTGTGAATTTCACTTTCATAAGCTTTCAAACATCACTCACACAGTGTGTAAATAGGTCAAAACTCTGTACAAAAAAAACGATTCATTAATTTATTTCTAACTTGATTATTTTTAAATAATATGTCTGTCATTTTAACGAGTTTTAAGAAATTGAGTTAATAAAGTAGGTAATATTGAGAAATATTTCCCTTGAAAACAAACGTAGACTAATATACATTTCGTTGTTCGGAAAAACTTGAGCATTTCGTGAGTTTCTTGATTGGTTAATCCTTTTACTGACAAAACAAAGTTGTCTTTGACAGGTTAAGTGGATTTCAGACAGTTTGTACCAGTTGCAAACTTTTGTCGCAGCGCTGATTCAACCTTGTAATGCTTAACATTTATCGTTATTATTTTCACAACCATGGTTTGTACAAAACAGTAAATTAAGGTACAGACAGCTACACGGACTGTTACTACAAACTCCCTCAATTGACGTTGAATCAAAGTGTTTGATATTAAGTTGAGAGTCAGTAAGAATTTGTGACTGATCGTAATTTAAAATACCAAATTCATTGATATGTGAAAAAATTACATATTCCAAAAAAATAACAAGTTCCGACATTTGCCGGCAGCCAAGTAACTGTAGGTTGACTATAGGGTAATTTGACAGTTTTGAATAGGTAACTTACAGCTAACTTAGTACTGCCAGTAATTTGTATTAATATTTATAACCAGACCTAAATATTCGTGGTTTTCCTTAATATTTTTGAGCAGTTCCCTCAAATACTCTAGTTTTATACAATCATTAAAGCTTAATTTTTGGTCCTCTTAAATTTCTAGTGACTATTCATAATAAACTTATACAATATACTATATTGCTATCACACAACTTACATATTTTGTGTAGACTCCTCAAATATTTAACAGTGGGTACAGTACAATCCAAAATATTCATAATTTAGATCTAGCATTAATATTTTCTTAAACTCTGAGATCGTTTTCAACAGTAAAAAGGCAAACCATTTAAAAGGCATTTTGTAGAACCGATGTTATACTCGTATTATATTATGAAGCTTTTCCTATTCAAACTTAAATGAAATATACTTCTTTTGAAAGGTCATATTTTTAACATTTGGTATCTTGTAGTCTACTGAAAACAAAAGCCTTTTAAATGATCTTATGAGAAATAAACTATCAACTTAGTAGGCTAGCTCGGCGCCCCACGGCCTGTAGGGTTTGGAGCTGTTCTGCGAATACTGGTGGTGCGGTGGATGGTGCGGGTACGGTGCGGGGTAGTGTGGCGCGGGCGGAGCGGGGTGCGGGCCGGGCGGGCCGGGCGGCGCGGGCGGCGCGGGCGGGTAGTGCGGGTAGTTGGGCGCCGCAGACAAAGGAGCCGCTATCGCCGTGGGCGCCGCGATGGTCGGCGCCGCGGTCGTCGCCGGGGTCGTCTCCTGCCGGTGCCCGAGCTCCGTGTACCCCGAGTGCTGCGGCTGGTGCGGGACCGGCGTCGACGGGTACTGCGGATACCCCCAATTCGCAGACTTCGCTGCCAACTCTCGCTGCGCGGCGAAGCATTGTAAATGACTCATCAGCCTCAACCTCAAAGGATCCTGGATGTCCAGCCCCTCGCAACTGACCAGATACCTGGCGACTTCAGCGGCGCATTCTCTGAAGCCAATATTGTGGTAGTCCATCGCGTAGCGCTGCGGGTCGTACGCGAACGTGTCCAGTCCTGCAACAAGAGAGTATTGTTATGTAAATGCGCAGCTCACGTGGTCCAGATGTCTGTTAAGTCAAGAAAACAAAACTGCTTGAGTCCATTCATGACTACCCCTCGTTACGCAACAAGTTGTAGCGAGCGAGAGAGGTGCAGCGAGTGTGAAAAGGAGGGAAGGATTTGTAACGGCACCCCTGTCTTCCGATCGGCAAAAAACCTGAATAAGATCCGCTATCCCCTTCCGACTTCCTCGGCCGGCCGCACTGTGCCACCGGGCCAACCGGAGGGGTGGGAATCAAAGATACTTAACGTCTGCTGTTTTGATTTAAGCTTTACTGTTTTTGCTTCACAACATTTTAGTAAGAGCTACGTTTCATTTATGTTTGTCGAAAAGTAAACACTAGGCCCTGTAATAGAGTACATACCCAAGTAGATACTAGGAACTAGTACTTACTAGAAAAATGGCGCAGTTTTAATTATGTCAGTTTTTAAATATGTTTTTATATGAATTTGATATTTTAATATCCAAAAATATGCAAATTTCTAAATACAGTCGATTCCTTTGTAAAGCGTTTTGGTTGGTATTGCAATGCATAGAATGTTGTCGTATTTTTTATCTTTTGTAATTTAAATATTTTCAATTTATCGACCCCTAATTCACTTTTAATTCAACAAATGTCATCCCCCAGGTACTTTTAATTCCAAAGCGAACCACTTAAATGCGTATTCTTATAATTGTGCCCTACTTCCTTCCGCGTCCTTGTTATTAAGTCGTCGTTTTTTCTAATGCTTTTTCTGTTTCTTTCTAGCGCAGGTGTGACAACCCTTCCACTGGGACGCTTCCGCCATCGCGGCAGCGCCGGCGCACGTAAGATACTGATGTAGGTTAATGCATATTTTTTATCCTTTGGATAGTTTTTGATCGTAGACAAGCTAATATTCCTGTACTCCAGAGTATCAAGATAAGTATAAAAAACCTTATGATATTTTTGTGATAGGTGGCAGATCAGTCGGTGGGTCTTTTACACCAGTGGAGTCACAAGTGTAATGCCAATCTGTAAACTTTCCGTCACTTCCGATTGGGTCCCCGGCACCCTCATTCACTCGGTAAAAACACAGCGCATGCGCTTTTCATATAACTTTGGTTAAACCAAAGAGTGATTCTCCCACGGATAACGAATTTTCGAAATTGAAACCCTTTTTACATAAATAACTGCTTAAATTATTAAACAATGAGAGAGATGTGACTTTTTTATTATTTTTGCAATAAAGTTTATTTTATTATTTTATTCCCAATTCCCACACGTAAACCGCTAAATCCATTTCGATAGAGGGTGCCATATTAATTCGCTAATCGGGCAGAGGGCGCGCGCCCTCAGTGGGACGGGCGCGCCCGAGCGGTTCCCACGCTGCGCCCGCGCAAACACACCACTGATAAATTGATACCCTGGCTTACTGATTGATTGATACGGTGGTGAAGAGGTGCTGGTTTATTTGGCTTTTCATTTAGTTTATTTTGTGTCTCAATTAATTAAGTCACTCTTGCCTATCACCCTCACACAAATGATGAAAGCGTATAATATACCGCATAATAAGAGGCATAAAAGGAAGTCGATATGACTTACTGACAAAGTCATAGGAAAAATAAGATTAATATCAAAAGTACCTTAGTTAAATATCAATTCATACCCCACTCGCCTCAGATAATCTTTCAAAAATCAACAATAAAACAAACCTAAATTAAATAAAGCAGTTCAAACCACCGTGTAAGCGAGGATTGTTGCCAGTCACGCGGGCCCGGGTTCGCTTCCTGCCGCCAGGTGCGCGGCCGGCTACCTGGCTGCCACATCTCGAGATGTTTGTTCAAACTGATTTGCTTGTTGTGGTTTATTTGGAAGGTTTCAATGTTGATTGAGTGTTTACTTTGAAATTAAAAAAAATAGATCCTAGATACACAGTGTTATACACCACTTAAAAATATCACTAAGTAGTTAAAATTGTAGTCAGGTTTAAAAAAAATGCATTTTTTTGACCGAACTTCCGGCCGGACATCAGAACTTAACATTTAATTTCTATAATTATAATAATTTCAACTAACTTCGGAAGTGATTAGATCGCTTCTCGATGCGTTATGAAAACCACAATTTTGAGGCGAAACCGCAATGTTCTGCCGCACTGTGCAAGCGCAGCGGAAGGAAGCTCAATTAAATTAAAATTTTTCAAAATGAAAGCGGAATTTAAAATGTCAAAGTGTCGTCGATTAATTTGTGAAAAGTTGATTAATTTCTGTTCTGATTCTTCACAGTAGAAATTAACACATTTCATGTGCCTACGACTGTTAAAAAAATACGTTGAAAGTCACATGACCGATTTTTTATGCAAATTTCCAAAAGTCATAGGTAATTTTGTTCAAAATTACAGTTAGTAGAAGTGGTTACAGGGATGTAAATTTTCACAGATATACTCTGTATTAAGACATTCATAAGCGTCATGCTACAACAATTTACCTATTAGACCTACGTTTTTGTTTCTCTAATGCTAGGTAGAAATGATCACCGAATAAACTACAAAAGCCGACATCCGGACATCAACTGCTACATTCCTAATACTCTTTTAAACGCGGCCAAATACACGAGTCTGCCGTGTCCCACACACATCAGCATAAAAACCGCCCGTCCACCTGTCGCGACCCGGAAGCGCGTGGGAATCGAACCCGGGACCCGAACACGCGCCCGCATGCCGACGCCCTCCGCACCGGACACTGTTAGATCATGAGGGAATGAGTTTTTATATGAGTAGTAATTCAGAAATGAACCAATAGATGGCGCTGTGTCCAATTACATCGCGCAAGCGTTTCGTGTTTTCGGTTTACCTATAAGCCTTGTCGTTGTCCATAGAAGTTATCTCTTTATAAATAGTATAGATATAGAAGAAGATATGCCATTGGCGTTAGACACCTCATCAGTACGATTTCCATGAAAGTACTTATTTAAACTCATACTTTATTTATTTAACCATTTTAAGGTCCATAGAATTATACCTAATATAGACAAGAAGATGAAATAAAAAATAATATTTAAAATAATAAGGTTACATTTTCCCCATCTTTTACAAGATAAAAATAGCTATTAAAAAGATACAAAAGTAAAATACCCAGAAATGTTCCCATTTTTATACGTAAAGAATTACGCATACGATAAAATAAAAGTCGTTTTTATGTACGACTGACCTTTGATGACATGATCATTGAAAAATTGCCGCTAAAAACATCAAATGCTTTGGACGGACGACCCCTATAAAGTTCGATAACCGCAACATTAAAAACACTGAGTTTATTTCTAGTGATTCTAACCAAATATTTTGTGCTATCAATTTCACTTTTCCTATTAAAAGTAAAGAAACCCGGAAGCACTTAGTAAATGAGGTTCCTAACGGTAAACGACCCTAGAGAGCGAAAGGCCTGTTACCAAAAGTAACAGTGATAAAAAGCAGATACTATTCAAAAGACGGGGAAATCGCACCGGATACAAAACTGATATCTTTTTATCCGCAGGTCCTTAAATTTTTGAGACTTTTTATTGATTTTTTGTTGCAAATCTGTCGTTCTTTTAAGATTTGGTTAGAGGAAGTAAGTTGTTCTTTAATGAATGACAGGTTAACAGTTATAACGGTTTTGATTTTAAACGTCTGCTGTGAAAGTAAAATTATAGAGCTTTAAAATTTCGCTTCCTACGGTTCGTTAAATTTAATGAGTTGGGGTGTGTGTGTCAGGTGTTCGCAACATTTTTATGTGTTTTTAGCTACCTGGATGTTCAGGTAGAATGTTGAAACCGGAGTCTGTGGTGCACTTGGACCAGGATCTAGGAATCGGTTTTGGTACCTACTTCAATGAACGGACTATCGCCTCTCTCTTTCATCTTAGGGTGCGTTTCCACAAAAGCAGAGCTGCGTGGAGTTGAGCGGAGACTTGTGAAAATTGACCAATCACGTTGCTCAAAATACACATCTCATCTCTGATGAGCAATGTGATTGGTCAAGTTTTATAAGTCTCCGCTCAACTCCACGCAACTCCGCTTTATGGATACGCACATTTAGCGTGTAATTCCCAGTAGCGTCCAAAGGTATCGCTTCGGAGCCAGAGATACGTAAGTTTAGACCATGATTTAGGATTTGGGGAGTCTGGCAATTACAATGAGGCGTTAAAACTTTGTATGGAAAAATGACTTTTTTCATGCGAATTTTTAAAAGTCATAGAACAAATGTTGTTCTGAATGGTTAGTAGAACACCTGGTTAAAAGGATTTAAATGCGCACCGCGACAAAATTTTGTCGACACTCGTTCGCGAGACCGCATCGTTCTATCCTGCTCATCGCTTAGTCAGGTGAGCGAGAAGCAACTTGCGCCGACACAATACGACTGTCGACAAAATTATCTCGTGGCGCGCATGTTAGCCCGGCTGGTTAACAAGATGTAAATGTTCTCAAATACACCCTGTATAAAGTAGGTGATGACGTTTCCACTGACCTTTCGCATGCAGCATCTTCAGGTGGTCCACCGTCAGCTGCAGGATCTCCGCCTTCTCCAGCTTGGCGCTGCCCTGCTTCTCGCAGGCGGCGGGCACCAGCCGCTTCAGCTCGGTCAGCGACGTGTTGATGCGGTCGCGCCGCTTCTTCTCGATCACGCCGCGCCGGCGCTTGCGCGTCATCAGCTGGCACGAGTCGCCGCCTGGGGACCTGAAGAGATATGATTTAGTCAGTTAGTAAGTACCTAAGTAAGTAAATCATTAATTTGCAAGAACATGGTTACATAGGTCTTAAATAAATAAATTCCAACTTATTCTACCGAAAAGTCAATCAAGCTGAAATGAATGAATGAAGATGTTAGCTTCAAGAGAGGTTAAATAGTCAAGGTAATGGAAGGGTGGACTAGCCGACGTTGTGGGAGAGCTACGCTTTAGCTAGAATGGGGGAGATATGAGTCAGTCAGTTCAAGAGTTCAGTGTCTTTAAGAAAGGAGTTAAATTGTCAAGATAAGGAAAGGATAAAGATTTACAAGCCGATCATGCAGCGTTTGCGTTAATACGAGAGTCGAACCTACGGCCATCACTGTGATACGGGTCCTCAAGCTACGGTAATCATTTAACTCTAGCACTAGGTTTCTCGTGTCAGCCAAGTGAGAGGTAAATACAAATGTATCCATTTCTAGATACCATGAAAATTACTAATTAACTGTCACAGAATGTTCAAGCCGGTTATATAATTTTAATAACAAAAGTAAATTGCAACGCATACGGCCCTAATTTTTGCCGTTCCCAGAATATTCAGGTTTATTACACAAGCTTATGAAAGTGTTGTGTAACCTAACGGTAACAGGTGCTCCACAAGGTGACGTAATACAGTATCAACCTATATATATATTTTAAGTAATAGGTGGCAGATGAGCAGACGGATCACCTGATGGTAAGCGATTGCCGACGCCTATAGTCACCTGCAAAGTTAGTAAAGTCACAAGAGCGCATCCAACCTTTAACCCCCTCTTCCCCCAATTGAGCTTCGGGTACCTTCATTCACAAGACGATACTCAACGCAGGAGCTACTCCACGCTATCTTCTGTGAGGTCATGGTATCACTCTGGTCGAGTCAAGTCATATCATGCCGAAATGTGTCCCATGGTCGAAAATTAAACATACTCATACAACAACAATGGAGAGTAACTTTATTTATTCTATTTCATTACTCGAAACAAGGAAAACCAGGTTAAATCCGCTGCTACTATTTACCTACACATAATTAGTTGAAATGTAAATTTCGGAGCGTAGCATCTACGGTCGCTACGCGCTACGGCCGTAGCCGCTGCTACGGAGAAAATGTCTACGAGAAGCGTAAAATAAGCCAATGAACTTTGCAACATTTTTTGTCGTAGTCTTGTTAAGGTTACTTAATTTTTCAACGAAGTTACGAGTAGGTAGTAAATTTTTTCAGTACTTTTAATTTAAATAAGATTCTAATAAGATTTTTGGCTATAGTGAAAATATGATTGTGAGAATATACAATAATATCGTATCGTATATTTTTTACTAGCGGCCGCCCGCGACTTTGTACGCGTGGAGTTAATTATTGACACTTACCGTCATATTTTGGACAATCCACACAATATATTTTTATAAATTGTAGCCTATGTGTATTCTGATGTATAAGCTAAAGATAGATATTGTGGTAAAGTTTCATCCAAATCCATTCAGTAGTTTTTACGTGAAAGAGTAACAAACATCCATACTTACAAACTTTCGCCTTTATAATATAGTAGGATTATCGTTACCTACTAAGTTGTAAATTGAGGGACCCAGATAGAAGCAAACGAGAAAATAATTTTCATAATAGTTGATTTGGTTGGTTGGAACGAGAAAATAATTTTCATAATACTTATTTGGTACTTACTAGGAGGTGGTAAAGGAGTATAAAGGTGGCCGGTTTGTCCTAAAACTGATCTTTATTTTTTCAATACAAAGAACTTGGTCGGGCGACAACTGAAGTGCCGGAGTGAAGTAAAATTGGGGAATAATATTAGAGTGATACCCTGCCAATTAAAAATGTAAGAGAAAAGTACATAAGTAGGTACTATTCGCGAGTGCTATTCACTTCCACATTTATAATACGGACAGCTAAGGAGTGGAACTCCCTGCCGAGGTCTGTTCCGACCACTATAATCAAGAGTGAACAGGCGTCCAGGCAAACGCGTGTCATCCTAGACCCCATCGTCACTTTCCTATCCAGAATGGGATAGACCACTGAGAAAGAACATATTATGCTCCCTTTTTATTGCAAAAGTGGATTGAAGGGGTGGAAAAGTTTTTATTCCACCGGACGATATCATTAAGAGGTTAATCTCATATCCACCCGGTGCTATATAGGTAAACCGAAAACACGGAACACTTGTGCGATACAATCAACGCAAAGCGCCATCTATAGGGAGACAGTGTTCCGACAGCAACACTGTCCCGAGACGAAGTGAGGGCGGGCCACTAGTAGTTCAATAAAAAGAAACTTACGTAGCATCCTTACTGCTCTCCTCAGAGAAGGCGTCGTCCTCGCTCTCGGAGTGGGTCCGCTTGGCGCGCGGCGCGGGCGGCGCGGGCGCCGGCGCGGGCGCGCCCCAGTAGCCCCACTGCTGCGGCTGCGCGCCCTGCTCCATGTGCGGTGGTGGTACTCCATCATGGGGGCTGGAGCATGCGCCGGAGTTGCGAGGGCGGAAGACCGACTTTGGTCTTCTACTTCGGGCCTCTTGGCCTACTTGGAGGTGTAGACAGAATCGGGTCAAAAGGTGACGACGAATGATGAAGACTTGTTTCGGTTTCACTACACTTTGAGGTACGAAAATGTTTTACAAAGACACTAAAAAATCACATCACAAAAATTATTTTACTAAAAGTAAGTAGGTACCTATCTATATTGTTTATAAGTAGGTGGGATAGTTACTTGTTGCATTAAGTTTAAATCAACTTTTTCAAAAGTGGGTAACCTTGAAATTTCAAAAGTTTGCGATTGTTCTCGATCGTGTAAGGCTAGGTATGCACAGTGCAGCGCGCGGGCACGTGCACGCGCGTGGTCGGCCGAGCGCGGAGTGTGCGGCCGCGTGCCGGCGCCACGCCGCCCGTGGAGACCACGCTTTATCTCCGACCAGCCTCCCCTTACACATCCGACACGCCATTATCAACTTTACACCCCACACTTAAAGCTCATGACGACTACTTTCAAAAATGGTAATCATTAGACAAACACCAAATTGAAAACATCAAACCGTTACGCGATTTACAACTTTAAGCAAACGGAGGAGATGTTATTGTGAACGCAATTAAGGGGCCGTCAGGCATATTAAACTTCTTCAATGGTACCGCACACAAGTCAACAATAATTTTAGCGCTTGCGAAAATAAAAATAAAGTTGAAATTGCATCGAGGTGGTTGTGATTGGGTGGTTCTCTAAGCCGCGTGTCAGGCGCACGGTGGGAAACTGAGGAGCAATTAGGAAACGCAATTTCATCGGCGAACTATTGGTGTGAACTACTGGGAGGGAAGAGGAAAGAGTTCCGAGGGGTCGACCGTGGGACGATGCGGCGCAGGGATCAAGTAACATTTACATAGAATTTTGAGCCCGTTATTGTGTCCACCCCTTATGATTTCTCGTGAGTCAAATGAAATTGTTAAACGATGTGAAAGTATACATATATGTAGTTTTATTTCCTTTATTAATCTTGATAGAAGAGGGTTCTAGAGTTTTCCATACTTCGATTATATATTCCGATTTGTTTCGTGATGATATGGGGGATGAAGTTCTCAAAGTAATGCTTGGGAAATATTTCACGCGGATCAAGTCTCGGGCAACAGGTTGTATGAAATAAATACCTATGTAAGAATTCTAAATTCAAAACTTATCTCAGCAATAATTAATGAAAGTCTCACTCGACTCCCACGTATTTATGTAGGTTTACAGGTTAAGTAATTTATTCGTTGTTTTAGGAGAATTTTACTTATAGTTAAAATATGCAAGTTTATTTTTTTATAACAACAGTGTTAACTTAAGTTCTGAATTAGAAGTTAATACTGCTACGTTAAAATTACCTAAAATATTGTTATTCATTAAAATGTAGGTACCTATTTATTTTTGCGCAAAAAAACTCTTCGTGTGTGCTCCAAGATACGATATAAAGATACTATTTATACACCGTGCTTTCTAACCATCTTAGGTACTCACTTCCTGAGGGCATTTTACCGATGACAACAACAACAACTTCAATTTAGCTTTATTAATAAGGCGGCAATAATTAAGAAGACTACAATTGTATACATTTCTTTCGTACATATTATATGTACCTAGGTCGTAGTGGTCCCGCCCCAGAGTATGGCACCCCCAACCTGACATAAAGGAAGGAAGTCTTTCCTCGCTAACTGTATCGCTATTTCCTAATCATCAATGGTCAACCACTACCATTCACTTTGTATCGCAATGTTGCGATGCCGCGCGGCCGCCACACGCCGCGCGCCGCACGACGTGCAACACGCGCGCCGCACGACGCGCAGCACGCCCGGGGACGCGCACGCGGCGGCGCACGCGACAAGGCAACAAGTTGACAAGTGTCTGAAAGTTGACCTAGTTTGGTGACAAGGCTTCATATTATCAATATCGGTATGCCCCTGTTAAAATATGAAGAATTCTTCTGTAGATATCTCCTGTATTTTACGATCTCATCTCATCGTACTGTTTACTTAATTCCCGGTTGCATCCAAAGCTATCGCTTCGAAGCCCGGGGTAAACCATGACTCAAGGATTTATTTTAAACTAGCGGCCGCCCGCGACTCCGTCCGCGTGGAAAAGTAACGTTTTACCCCCCTTTCAACCCCTTACAACCCCCTTTTCGCAATAAAAAGTAGCCCTTGTCCTTTCTCATCTAGATTATCTGTATACCAAATTTCATTTAAATCCGTTGAGTAGTTTTGGCGTGAAAGAGTAGCAGGCAGACAGACAGACAGAGTTACTTTCGCATTTATAATATTAAGTATGGATTAAAATTCATCCAGCCGTTTAGTCGTGAAGTAACAAGCATACATACTCACACACAAAAAAATATGCCTAAACTTTATAATATTATGCCTAAACTATATAATACCAGAGATGTGCTATGATACGAATGCTACGATGCTTTAGATACCTTTGATATCCACTAATCATATTCAATGGTGCACATAGCTTAGCACTGGTGCATAGCACATCTCTGGTGGAAAAAGCACCCTGATTCTCGGCAATACAATCTGCCGAATAACGAATTGATCTTCGCTGTCAGATCGAATCGCGTGCTTGGAAGATCACCGCGGCGGTGAACACTCGTTACCTGATGGTAACTATGGTACGTAAGTAACCTCTTTCACCTCTGGTATAAAAAATATATTTTTCTTTTGTTATAAATTTCAAAGAGCATAATCAATCATTATTAGTTACCCAAGTTTACTGACCCATGATAGCCTATAATTGTTTACCTCGTCGGAACTCTTTCCCGCCCACGGGAAGATTCCCGAAACACGCCTTACCTAATGATGAGTAAAGTAAGGCTTTTATCGAGACTGTAGCTATTTTAGAACAATCGAACGACTATACAGGATGTATCTGTAGACATTTATCTAAGTAGATCCCTTGTTGAACTATGTTCTACCAACCATTCAAAAATTGTTACTTATAATATAAAGTAACAGAGAATATTAAAATACCTACAATATAAAACTAAAAAATAGCTAATCATCATCATCATTTCAGCCAATAGACGTCCAATGCTGGACATAGGTCTCCCCCAATGTTCTCCACACAGATCGGTCCTGTGCCACCCGCATCCACTCCCGCGACCTTCACCAGATCGTCGGTCCACCTGGTGGGAGGCCTGCCACGGCTGCGGCCTCCTGCGCGTGGATCTTTCCACCCCAACGGCCGTCTGTTCTCCTCGCAATGTGCCAAAAATAGCTAATATTATAGGAAAAAACAATAGATATTATGTATGAATGAATTAAACATTTATATTATGTAGTGCGGTTGCAATCGTAGCGAATATTATACGAGTGGAAACTTTCGAGTTTAATCTAGATAAAGTTAATGTAGGTTTCAAGGCAGTAAGTTAGCAACCCGGTTAAAGTTTCTTGAAAAGCGCAAAGTGAGGCGGGGAAAGTTCCCGGTCAGAGCGAAGATCCGATAAGTGGCGAGTTTGAATACAAATCAACAACATGGATGGCTGTGAGTTGGATAACGGACATTTTACCATAGAATTAGAACGGCGACATCCTAAGTGTATCCAAACTTACATCTTTTGTAAACTAGACGAGATCCCAAAAATTCCGGGATTTCTCGTATTGATATTTTCAATCCCACCGAAACTCGACTTTATCGAGTCGGGATTGCATTCCATGTTGCATCTCGTCATATTACGCTCCGGGATTGATCCTGATAAAATTTCCGTGATCCCGTAAGATCGATTGCATTCCCTAATGTAGTAGAACTAAATAATACCTAGTTACCTACCACCGCTTCGCCCGCTTGTGCACTCGATATTGAAGTAGAATTAGAAATTTGTGTACGAAGGTATGAAATCTCTAAATTCGACTTCAATGTCGAGTACAGGAGAATTGTTCCCCTAGCTTTGTTTGAAACTTTGTAGCCAAAAGAAACACGTTATTGTACTTAAATGTTGCCAAATTTCAAAGAACATAACTCAGTCCTTGAGAGGTCCCCATATTCTTCGACCTTTATTAGGTGCGTTTTTAAGTATTTTTTTTCGCAACTTTTTAGCAAAGTCGTCTCAGATCCTGTAATCCCATCAGGGAAGGCAGTTGATCCGTACTCGAGGCATTGTCCCGATTTAATCCGTTTGAGACCGGCGGGACATTCAACAGTCGAGAGATATGATCCTTTTGGTGAAATGTCCGGAATTTGAAATGTTTTGTGTTGTTTATGCCTCGTGATTTAGATTGGTCATGATTCTTTCCTTTTTTAATGTTTTTTTATTAAACTTTGTTGGTATGCCCGTACTACAAAAATCTAACTAACTTGCCTGGCGCAGCAACTCAAAGTGAGCCTTGCCCACTGAAAATAAGAGCCTCCATCTAGGTCGGTCCTGCGTCATCTCTTGCTCAGTCATTATATACTTAGTCTACGGCACGAAACAGCGGTTATGACCTTGAGTGCGCAGAAACCAATTTTTATAGAAAGTCTTCTTTTTTACAAGTGCGCAAAATAACTGTCATCACCATACTTTCGTGCCGCCAGCTGTACCAAAATAATATAAAAGTAATTTATTCTAAACGGTGGAGGCAAATGAGCAGGCGGATCATCTGATGATTAGCGTTTGCCAACGCGACACACCGATAGTCAAAAAGTGCGTTGGCAACCTTTAGGCTCCCCTGCCCTGTTGTTAGGCCTCCGGAATCACACTTACTTACTCGGCGAAACAAAGTATTTGTGTTTTTTTAAGATAGGTGGCAGATGAGTAGACGGATCACTTTATGGTAAGTAAGCGATTGCCGCCGCCCATAGACAACCGTAACACCAGTGGAGGCCCATATCACCGACCGAATCGGTCCTTGCAGCAAGCTGTGCCCTTACGTCGGAATAACAAATACCTACTTTTTAGACTACATAAAGCTATACGTATTTCATGTAAATAAAAGATTAATACCACCAACTCCAGCAGATCGGATTAACGTAAAAAACTAACAAAAAACCTCTTCAAAGTATTTTTTCGACTTCTACGCTAACCCGTTTTTTGTAGGGCGTGAGAAGAGGCTGTGTGGGACTTTCTGACAGGTGCCAAATTCGTCCCGAAACTCCCTATTGTCCCGATGACAAATAAAACCTTGTAGCGATTGAGGGCGCCACCGTCTACGCGATGTTTTTAAGATGGGAGGTAGAATAGTAAGTTTTATTTTACTTCGTCTGCAAACGTAGCGTTGTCGATTCATTCATTGTTAAATCGTCTTTTGTGTGGCGTTCGGCTTTGTTGCTTCACGGCTGTTTGATTAGCCACCGGGCATTGGGGCAGTTTGCGGCTGCTTGTGGGAATAAGTCAATATTGTTGTTTATTTTGATTGCCTGAGGGCGGGATGCGGAAATACACATCGAGTAACTTAAAGATGTACCTACTTACTACCTGTGTTTGTATGAAGCGTAAAAAACTAAAGTCTATTAAGGTTCATGTGGGAATACAAGGCAAAGAAAACAGAATCGAATATCATTAATAAAACACACACATTTTAGCTATTGATTTCCAGTTGCGTCAAAAGCTGGTGCAGATATGTTTAGACTATTTTTTACGTGATACTTAGGTGACAGACAAGCAGATAGATCACCTGATAGTAAGCAATTGCCGCCGCCCATGGACACTTGCAACACTAGTGATCACAGGTGCGCTGCTAACTTTTAATTGCCGTACCTTCACTCACTTGACGAATCACAGCGCAGGCGCTACTTCACGCCGGTATCTGTGAGACCGTGGTATCACTCCGGACGAATCGGCCCACTCATGACGAAGTCATGGCTCTCCCACGATTAAATCTTTGGTTTTTTCCCCCGTCTAAGGGTTACAAAGGTCAGACGGTAACGCTTCAATGTAAGTACCTAATTAACAAATCCTGGATCCATAGAAACTAAGTAACTAATTAAGCGCCAGGCGGCTACATCTACAAATAATTTAGATACACGGTTGTTGAGCAGTTGAGCGAACACCGCCTGTTTCTAATGTTGAGTAAAATGCCTAGTTAAGTTTCCCTCACGCGTTTACAACCCGGGGCTAAACATATTTTCCCTTCGTACTCACATGTTACGCTTTATTTCTCTTTATGGCTACGACGTAGGTACAGACAGTCACATATCAGGATGAACACTGCAAGTTACAATAACTATCTGATCTGAACATTCATTAGTATTTCATCATCAACATCTGAACAGATCCTAGTTATAACATCTAATCTAATGATGTTTTTTGTAAATAATGTATTCTAGCAATACCTAAGTCGACGATATTAACGTGTATAATATATGTTCGTGAATAGTTGTAAGTTGATCAACTTACGATTCGGAAATCGCAAGTTGACCAACTTCCGGAAAATAACAAACGGTGCGAAAATAAGATAACCTATTTTCGAAAAAGAAACCTAACACCCCGTTTAAATTATTAATTTTAATTAGAGTTTGTGGTTTCATAAAATTGATCAATTAACAATTCAGATCATGTTACGGTGACAAATACAACACAACCGTTTGCAGGAGTCCACTCCACTCAAAAGCTAAAGCTACAAAGCCCATGTAGAACTGTTAGCCGCATCAGCTGAGCGGGATGCGGCTGACCCAGTGACCTTTCGCCCGTCCGTTGACACGGGCTACGCATATAATTGCATAACACCCAAATCAAATCAATCAAAATCAAAATGTCTTTATTCAATTTAAGTCCTTTACAGAACATTTATGAATGTCAAATTTTATAATCTACTGCCGATTCCGAAGGTCAATTTCTACCGAGAAGAATCAGCAAGAAACTCAGTAGAACTTAATCTTTTCAAATTTGTTATCATAAATTTTTTAAAGAATTAAATAAATATAATTTCATAATACATAACACTGTGTAGGTGAACAGTTTATCATTTCCACAAATTCTTGTCATTTAGGTATTCTTCAATTGTATAATAGGCATTTGCCATCAAATAAGATTTAACTTTAGATTTAAATTTATGTGTGGGTAAATCAACAAGGGTTTGTGGTAATTTGTTAAAAATTTTAATGCTCATTCCGACAAATGAATTACCAATTTTATGAAGTCTGAGATTTGGAACAGCAAGTTTGTGTTTATTTCTGGTGTTTAGGCTATGCTTATCAGATTTCTTCGGTAATAAATTGAGATTTTTATAAACATACATTATACAGTCAAAAATATACTGTGATGCTAATGTTAAGATGTTGATTTCTTTGAACAAATCTCTAAGCGAGTCTCGTGGTCTAAGTCCGTATATGGCTCTGACGGCTCGCTTCTGTAGCACAAATATGGCTTGAATGTCAGCCGCAGTTCCCCACAAGAGTAGACCATAAGACATGACGCTATGGAAATAACTAAAATATACAAGTCTTGCTGCTTCAATATCGGTCAGTTGTCTTATTTTTCTGACTGCATATGCAGCTGAACTGAGTCTTCCAGCCAGAGCTGCAATATGAGGGCCCCATTGTAATTTTGAATCTAACCTAATGCCCAGAAATACGGTAGAATTAATAACTTCAACATCTTCATTGTTCATATTGATCCTAGTGCTGACCTGTCTTACGTTGGGCAATGTAAATTTAACACATTTAGTTTTTTTAGCGTTTAGAAGCAAATTGTTTACAGTGAACCAATTTAGCACTTGGGTGAGAGCATTATTTACATCGTCAAAGTTATCTTTCTGTCTATTAGTTTTAAAAATTAAAGAAGTATCATCTGCAAATAATACTATGTCACACAAGTCTTTAGTAAGGTAAGGAAGGTCATTTACATATATAATAAACAGTAAGGGCCCTAATATCGAGCCCTGGGGCACTCCCATGTGTAAGAGGGCACCGGAAGAGTCAATTCCATTAACATTGACTTTTTGAATTCTATCACTTAGGTATGACCGTATTAAGCTCAAAGAGCTGTCTGTGAGACCGTAATGCTGTAGCTTCATTAATAATGTTTGGTGATTAACGCAGTCAAATGCTTTAGAAAGGTCGCAAAAAATACCTACAGCATCTTGCTTATTTTGCCATGCATCAAAAATGTGCTTGATGAGTGCAACTCCTGCATCAGTAGTAGATCTGCCCTTAGTAAATCCAAATTGTTTATTATGTAATAATTTATTGAGATTAAAATGACCCAATAATTGATTGAATATAATTTTTTCAAATATTTTACTAAGGGCTGGTAGGATGGATATCGGTCTATAATTAGATGGGTCACTTCTATCACCTGATTTGAACAGTGGTAGAACCTTGCTATATTTCATCAAATTTGGAAATTTACCGATATCTACGCATTCATTAAATATTACAGCTAAATAAGGGGCAATAATGTTTATTATATTTCTTAATATTTCTACTGATATACCCCACAAATCTTCTGTTTTCTTTATATTTATATCTTTAAAAGTTTTAAGTATAGTTTCCGAGTTGATGTGGTGGAAACTAAAAGAAGTTAAACACTCATCTACACTCGATCGAAGATGACAATAAGCAAGCTGAGGGCTCGAATTTAAATGACTAGTAGTAATAAGGGGTACGTTAGAGAAGAAAGTTTCAAACGCCTTTGCCACTTCAACATCCTCATTAAGTTGTTTATTATCAATTTTTAGGGAGTACTTGTGATCTTGAGTAGTATTTTTACAAGTCTCTTTGTTAATCATATTCCAAGTGGTCTTTATTTTATTACTAGAATTTCTAATTTTTTCTTTTAAGTAATTAGCCTTTGCCATTGCACAGACTTTTTTAAATAGTTTAGAGTAGTTTCTAACATATTCAATTATTTGCGGATCATTCGTGTTTGCTTTAGTATCATATAATTTGAATAAAGTGCGTCTACTTTTAAAGATGCCTTTGGTAGCCCAATCACTAAATTTAGTTTTAGTGTTATCTACTTGGACTTTTTTCTTTGTAAAAATTATTTCAAATTCCTTTTGAATGACATTAAATAAAGTATTGTACAGCTCATCAATATTACTGTTCTTACCAGCTTGCATCAGGGAAACCTTGTGTTCAACATTTCCCTTAAATTTTTCCACACGACTGGTGGTTATTGGCCTATAGACAAAAACGGAGGGAGCAGTTGCATGACGGTGTTCAAAAACAGCTATCTGTCCCGTATGGTCAGAATTGACAAAATTAATTATTGATTTTTCAATTACCTTACAGTTACAAAAAATATTATCAATGCAAGTAGCTGAAGTGGGGGTAACGCGTGTAGGTTCAACAAAAAGGTCGCGCAAATTAAAAGATTTAAATAGATTCAGAAGCATACCCGCGCTTTGACTGTTTCTAATAAGTTAATATTGAAATCCCCACATACAATTACTTGCTTGTTGCAATTAGTTACTTTCCTCAATACATCTTCCATGGCAGATTCAAAATTATGATAGTTACCAGAAGGAACCCCTACCTAGGTATACCTACCCAGGAGTACCGGCTTCTGTGTCTGGCAGCCGGGGCCGCATGACTCACTTCACTATACGATTCAATAAACTGCCATTCTTTAAACCTATATACCAATATTTTTTTTTATGATATAGGTGGCAGACGAGCCGACGGATCACCTGATGGTAAGCGATTACCGCCGCCCATGGACACCTGCAACACCAGTGGTGTTACAAGTGCGCTGCTTACCTTTTAACCCCCTTCCCCTGGTTTGGGCCTCCGGTACCCCACTCAGCGAAACAGCGCATGCACTGCTTCACGCTGGTTTTCTGTTTGGACGTGGTACCTATAAGTATTACTCCGGTTGAGCCGGCTCATTCATGCTGAAGCGTGGCTCTCCCAGAGTTAAATTCCTGTTGATCAGCTATTGCTCATTATCCAATATCCGTTCCGAATCAGAAAATAGCTAAAATCTAATCATAAAAAGTAAAGTATCAGCCATTATACTGTCCCACTGCAGGGCAAGTCCTCCATCATAGTAATCAAGTCATCGCTACCATGATGGGATTAGGCTTAATCACCACGCTTGCTTAACGCGGCTTGAACACAAACCAGAGCCATGTTTGACCCATTAACACGTGTACAGGACCGCCCGGTACTTTACATTATTAAACCAACGGAGTATCTAATAATCTTTCTGAGATTCTTAAACCTTGTTTAGTTCTTGAGTTAAATGAATAGAGACAGCATTACATTCATTGTCCTAGTCTCAAACTAAGGTTCTCAGACACAACGAAGGAACTACAAACCTTCACATCCAACACAAATACTTAAGTTTCATCATTAAAAACTTGTGTTGGTGCAGGAATCGAATCCGACCGATCTATGCCGAGAAAATTGGGAGAAGCCTGTATCCAGCAATGGACGTCTATTGCCTGAAATGTCGATAATGATGAATCAAATTTTGAGTTTTTGTTAAAGTATGTTTAAAGCTATGCTTTTAGCATCCAAAATAAAGGTCAAGATGAGCTTGTAAATCAGAATGTAAGTACCCCAATTAGTTCCTAACAGCACTTAGTATTTGCGACAATCTGCGCTGCTCTTACCAGTCGACCTCGAAGTAGAGGCTGAAGCCACAGCGTGAATACTTCCAGTAGCTTGACTTGTGTACAATCTATAAAGGCTGTAACAAAAAGGGGAATCATCCCAAAGTGAACCGATTCTGACACACTTTACAAATCTCCGGGTACCGGAGGCCCATCGGGGGGAAGGGGATAAAAGGTTAGCAGCGCACTTGTGACTCTACTGGTGTTGCATGTGTCCATGGACGGCGGCAATTGCTTACCATCAGGTGATCCGCCTGCTCGTCTGCTGCCTATCACATAAAAAAATAATAATCTCATATTAGAGTTTTTAACCTGCTAAGTTACAAATATTACGTTTATTAATATTTAATTGAAATCCAATTCTTCGTGAAATCCATTTCAATTCGCACATCACTAATGAGCAATCAGCTGATAGGTAATTGTTACCGTCCCTTACATTCCTGATAATTGTTTGCATACAAATTGTATAAATGAATTACGATAAGATTGTTTATCTTTTCTTAAAATATTTTTTTTTATTAATTTGAAACTTTGCAATAGAATCTACACAAGGTACTCATTATTTCCCTTTATGGTTGATACCCCCTTTTTGTTACACCCTGTATACAACTTATTAAAAGATAGATTCTACAGACCCCTCACCACTTAATGTAACTCTAAGATATAAAACACTTGCGTGAACTTTAATCGACGTCCAGGTAAATATTGGAACTAAGAGCAAAACTTGGTCCCGAGATAAATTGAGCCAACATCACATACATTGCCGTGGTTCCGAAGTAAGGTCTTCCTTATTATGTAAATACAATGGAAACCAGGAATTACGAAGGTACCATAAACACCCATTCGCCGAGTAAGCGAAGGGTGCTTTGCTCTGCTCAGCTAGGAGGCAACCAATCTCAGAATTTCAAAATTTTACTGTTCTATCCTAACGTCACCAATATCGTCATTTGTCTGTATCATAATGTGTTATAGTGTTCAAATTGATAAATGCATATTCTTTCTTTCTGCCTACTGTGGTGCGGGCGGACATTTTAAGCACCCTCCATCTCAGTCCTCGAGTGAAGGGCTCGGCTAAAGCGATTGCTCGAGAACGCCTCGCCGGCCTTTTGTGGCTCAATGTGTCTCGACGGCGGAATTTTATGGGCTGGAGTAAGCAAACTGACTGCGATGCTTTTGTGATGGTGAATCTTCGATCCCTAGGTATAATATAAGCCCTAGATACTCCTTTTATTGGAAATCCAACAAGTTCATACACATTAACAGCAAAAAGATACATTGTTTTTTTTATGTGATAGGTAGCAGGCCAGCAGGCGGATCACCTGATGGTAAGCTATTACCGCCGCCTATGGACACTTGCAACACCAATGGAGTTACAAGTGCGCTGCCAACCTTTTATCCCTTCCCCCCGAGTGGGCCTCCGGTACCCTCACTCACTCGGCGAAGCACAGCGCATGTGCTGCTTCACGCCGGTTTTCTGTGAGGCAGTGGTATCACTCCGGTCGAGCCGGCCCATTCATGCCGAAGCGTGGCTCTCCCACAGTTAAACATTTGTTGTGTACAAGCGTTGGTGCGGTCTTTTTACATGTTGCCACGGAATGCACAAACAAATGTAGGTACTAAGTTTGAGTGATACTGTGCTGTGTTTCGTCGAGTGAGTGAGGGTACCGGATGCCCAAAAGCTCGCTGGGTTGGCAGAGCACTTGTGACGGCACTGGTGTTGCAGGTGTCTATGGGCGGCCATCGCTTGCCATTGGGTGATCCGTCTGCTCGTCTGCCGCCTATCGCATAAAAAAAAGATACAGCGAGAACGCGCTGAAAGTATCGCCGCCATTCACAAAACAGCGCTAGGTATTTGGCAGGGTTGAAATAAAATTACTACCTACATTTTGTTTACAACCTCGACATTAAAAATATCTAGGTATAGCAGCAGTATAACTACTAATGACAGCGCTGTTAGCATCACTTGTTCAAAGGTTTCGCCGAGTGAGTGAGGGTACCGGAGGCCCAATCAAGGAGAAAGGGGTTAAAGGTTAGCAGCGCACTTGTGACTCCACTGGTGTTGCATGTGTCCATGGACGGCGGCAATTGCTTACCATCAGGTGATCCGCCTGCTCGTCTGCTGCCTATCACATAAAAAAATAATAATCTCATATTAGAGTTTTTAACCTGCTAAGTTACAAATATTACGTTTATTAATATTTAATTGAAATCCAATTCTTCGTGAAATCCATTTCAATTCGCACATCACTAATGAGCAATCAGCTGATAGGTAATTGTTACCGTCCCTTACATTCCTGATAATTGTTTGCATACAAATTGTATAAATGAATTACGATAAGATTGTTTATCTTTTCTTAAAATATTTTTTTTTATTAATTTGAAACTTTGCAATAGAATCTACACAAGGTACTCATTATTTCCCTTTATGGTTGATACCCCCTTTTTGTTACACCCTGTATACAACTTATTAAAATATAGATTCTACAGACCCCTCACCACTTAATGTAACTCTAAGATATAAAACACTTGCGTGAACTTTAATCGACGCCCAGGTAAAGATTGGAACTAAGAGCAAAACTTGGTCCCGAGATAAATTGAGCCAACATCACATACATTGCCGTGGTTCCGAAGTAAGGTCTTCCTTATTATGTAAATACAATGGAAACCAGGAATTACGAAGGTACCATAAACACCCATTCGCCGAGTAAGCGAAGGGTGCTTTGCTCTGCTCAGCTTGGAGGCAACCAATCTCAGAATTTCAAAATTTTTTGCTGGTCACTGTTCTATCCTAACGTCACCAATATCGTCATTTGTCTGTATCATAATGTGTTATGGTGTTCAAATTGATTGTTGGCGACCTACATCGTCCCAACCTTTTCGGCCGCTGATTAAGTTTAAATTCTAGTGTTCTTTATGAAACAATATCGATATATAAGAAATGTCCACAATAGTTATGTCAGTTGTTAGCCCTCCCGTGCCAAATTACTCTGTATTCTAGTATGTAAGGCTTTCATTATAAGTGTTACTGTGGTGTGCTTACGGTGACAAATACAACACAACCGCTTGCAGGAGTCCACTCCACTCAAAAGCTAAAGCTACAAAGCCCATGTAGAACGGTTAGCCGCATCAGCTGAGCGGGATGCGGCTGACCCAGTGACCTTTCGCCCGTCCGTTGACACGGGCTACGCATATAATTGCATAACACCCCTACCTAGGTATACCCAGGAGTACCGGCTTCTGTGTCTGGCAGCCGGGCCGCATGACTCACTATACGATTCAATAAACTGACATTTTTTAACTATAACTCCTGTTAATCGCTTAATATCCACTTTTGATGCCATCCGAGTCAGAAATAAAGTATCAGCCTTTATACTGTCCCACTGCAGGGCAAAGGCTTCCATCATAGAAATCAAGTTATCGCTACTGTCACGAGATTAGGCTTAGTCACCATATCAACATATTGGTGATCGCATAAACCTTTTTTTTTTTTTTTTTTTTTTTTTTTTTTTTTTTTTTTTTTTTTGATCACCCTAGGGAAATGCCTTACGCATACCCGTCCACCGGGGGCGGACGGGTTATGTCGGACTCTCCCCCGCCTGACACGCGGGGGCCTACGACTAAAACCCCAGGGGTCTCCCGTCAAACGCCGGAGTGGGGAGGGGACACGAGAAACTGGCTAAGAAGCCTCCCTTCGCGTCCCTCCCCAGGCGTGAGCCCGCTTACAGTGCGGGCCCGACACTACTCCCCCCCGAGGAGTGGGGGGAGTGATGATCGCATAAACCTGAGCTACTATAATGTTCGAAAATTCGAAATACGAATATGACCTACAATAATGCATAAGGTGGACCGAAGATCTGGTGAAGGTCGCAGAAATTCCTTGGTTAAGGCAAGCACCTGACCGATCTGTGTCAAGAACATTGAGTAGGCTGTATTCAGCACTGGACGTCTATTGGCTGAAATGACCATAATGATGAATGAAATTTTGAGTTTTGTTAAAGTACCTATGTTTAAAAGCTATGCTTTTAGCATCCAAAATAAAGGTCAAGATGAGCTTATAAATCAGAATGTAGCTTACAAGTACCCCAATTAGTTCCTAACAGCACTTAGTATTTGCGACAATCTGCGCTGCTCTTACCAGTCGACCTCGAAGTAGAGGCTGAAGCCACAGCGAACACTTCCAGTAGCTTGACTTGTGTATGAGGAAATGTAAAAATCTTCTATCTGTAGTGTACCTACTGCTTATACTCGTAAAGAGACAGCTTCTATAAACGGCTTATATGTAACCTTAGAGAGCTTAAAGGTTGGCAACTGGGACGATTTGTCTTCTAAACCTGTTGCTCACGCTGTAGATACCCATCCTTCCTACCTGTAAAAAGGTTTCTGGGACTTCAAACTTACATGATATATATAATTTTAACGTGATAGGTAGCAAACGAGCTGGCGGATCACATGAACACTTGCAACACCAGTGGAGTTACACGTGCGCTGCCAACCTTCAACCCCTTCCCCTCCCCGGGTGGGCCTCCGGTACCCTCACTCATTCGGCGAAACACAGCACAGGGGCCGGCTTCACGGTTTTCTGTGCGGCAATGGTATCACTCCGGTCAAGCCGGCCCATTAATGCCGAAGCGTGGCTCTCCCACAAATTAAATCATTATTTAATTGTAGGTAATGTACATTTTTGTGCCTTTTTCTTGTGTTCGTGTCATTTGTCTGTATCATAATGTGTTATGGTGTTCAAATTGACAAATGCATTTTTCTTTCTTTCTTCCTACTGTGGTGCGGGCGGACATTTTAAGCACCCTCCATCTCAGTCCTCGAGTGAAGGGCTCGGCTAAAGCGATTGCTCGAGAACGCCTCGCCGGCCTTTTGTGGCTCAATGTGTCTCGACGGCGGAATTTTATGGACTGGAGTAAGCAAACTGACTTCGAGGCTTTTGTGATGATGAATCTTCGATCCCTAGGTATAATATAAGCCCTAGATTTTTTATTTATTTGGAAATCCAACAAGTTCATACACATTAACAGCAAAAAGATACTTTGTTTTTTTTTTGTATTCTGTGGTGATAGGTAGCAGGCCAGCAGGCGGATCACCTGATGGTAAGCAATTGCCGCCGCCCATGGACACTTGCAAAACCAGTGGAGTTACAAGTGCGCTGCCAACCTTTTATCCCTTCCCCCCGAGTGGGCCTCCGGTACCCTCACTCACTCGGCGAAACACAGCGCATGTGCTGCTTCACGCCGGTTTTCTGTGAGGCATGGTATCACTCCGGTCGAATCGGCCCATGCATGCCGAAGCGTGGCTCTCCCACAGTTAAACCTTTGTTGCGTACAAGCGTTGGTGCGGCCTTTTTACAGGTTGCCACGGAATGCACAAACAAATGTAGGTAGGAAGTTTGAGTGATATTGTGCTGTGTTTCGTCGAGTGAGTGAGGGTACCGGATGCCCAAAAGCTCGCTGGGTTGGCAGAGCACTTGTGACTCAACTGGTGTTGCAGGTGACTATGGGCGGCAATCGCTTGCCATCAGGTGATCCGTTTGCTCGTCTGCCGCCTATCGCATAAAAAAAGATGCAGTGAGAACGCGTTTAAAGTATCGCCGCCATTCACATAAGAGCGCTAGGTTTTTGGCAGGGTTGAAATAAAATTACTACATTTTGTTTGCAACCTCGACATAAGGTTTCGCCGAGTGAGTGAGGGTACCGGAGGCCCAATCAAGGAGAAAGGGGTTAAAGTTTAGCAGCGCACTTGTGACTCCACATTGGTTTGCCGACTCATTAGGTGATCGGTCTGCTCATTTGCCACCTACGTCTCATTAGTGTCACTGGCCTACATGTCAATTTCGTATCCGATAAAAGTCCTAGTCGTTCTGTGTTGTATTTCTTTTGTATTTCCATTACATTTAAATATACCTTTTTAGAAAATAACCCTGCAAAGGATACACTTAGTAAATAAATATCTACTGTTATACAAGCAAACATGAACCGTATTATAATTACCATCAGTCAATACCACCCGGTATAACGGGGCAAATACAATTTGCAGCAAAAAACATTCTATTTACCCTGTGTATCCAGTTACCGTGTAATAAACCCCATGGACCTTATTGAGAGGGGTATAAAAGTGCTTTTTGTTGAAATTGGGATATTTTTTTGAAGTTTACGTGGTTTACCAGGATTTGGAGTCTATTTGTATGGAAATAAAGCTCATTTTGTCTCTGTGTGTATGGGGTAGGATTGGCAATGAGATAGGTTCCCGTGTGAATGTGGCGGGGGGTAGAGATGCGACCAGAGTCAAACTTTTTCACTCGAGTCATTTCTAGTCATTTTACAATGTCACTCGAATATGTCACATGGGACGGGCGCGCTTCGGCATGAATAGGCCGGTTCGACCTGAGTGATACCATGGCCCCAAAGAAGACCGGCGCGTGTAGCAGTGATTCGAAGAGAGAGGGTACCGTAGGCCCAGCAGGAGGATGGGGTTTAACACTTGTGACTCGCTGGGTTTGTAGGTGTTTATGGGCGGCACCAATTTGAATGAAATATGGATCCGTCTTTGTCCAATTACGATGCATGTCCACCGAAGCGAAGCGAAATGAGATCCACCAATCGAAAGAATTGTATGAAAACTCCGCACGATAAGGATTGATGGATCTCACAAGCTACTTCTATTACTATCTATTTCTCAGCTCCGATGCGGTGGACAGGAACCTCAGCGAGTGAACTCGGTCCAACCATTTAGTGACTCGAGTCACTATGAGTGTCGCATCCCTAGCGGGGGTGGCAATTCCAAGGGTGGCTGTCACATTGTATGATGCAAATATTTTGTGCAGGTTGATAAGCGGAGATTGAGGAGCGCTCATAAGTTTGTTTATTGCATTTGGGAGTGGGGGCTTTAATTTAATCGTATAAATGAACATTATGTATATGATACGTCAATCATTGATTTAGATCTAGTTCTGCGACTTATTGTACAAACAGTTCCCACGTTTCATTAATTTTAATAAGTTCTATTTTTTATACCTACTTAGTTAGGCTTAAACCCGCATTTGTATTGATTTCGGTTTGCATTATAAGTTTTCTGTGAATATCCATGTAACTTGCATCAGACTACAAAATTTTGGAATCATTCCAGAAATTCAAACGTTGAATCTGGAATTCCCTAACGTATGCGAGTATTCAACTGCAATTATGATTTTGGATATGGGCCATTATAGCGAAGTAATTTATGAAATTTTCGAGTGTGAGTTAAGGTGACAGTCGCAAAGCCCACACGGATGTAAGTCGCGGCCTGAAGCTATTGTTTCATATTATGTGTAAAGTACAGTCAGCCACACATCAGGTTACCACAACCTGTCAAATTTCCCAATTGACATTGAACCTAATGTGGATAACAGTAAAGTGAGAGTCGATTGAAGAAATTTGACGGTTTTGTATTACTTTGAACGGAAAGACCAGCCAGGGACCAGGGTGTTCCTCTGAGCACTTCGACACCAATTTGAGTGGAGGCCTTTTTAGTACATACTTATTTGTTTTATTTAATATTGTGTCATTAGCCAACGATTTTTTTAATTTCATCTACCACTTAAGTATGACTTGTCTGTACATAATTTTAACCTGATTATTTCTACCAAGTACTGAATCAATTATTTTTGTTCTATTCTTTGATATGTGGTTATTTGTACGTACCACTAACCACTAGCCGGTGCACTATGCGCGTAGACAGTAGGGGAGTCTGGCGGCGCGTGCGGCGCGCGTGTGAAGCGGCGGCGCGCGCGCTCTCACGCGGCGGGTAATGGCCGTCGTGTGCTGGGGGAGGCATTCGATTGGTAGCATAGTAACACCTTGGCACTCATCTGTATTGATTTGATAGGCCTTCCGTATCGTACTTCCTTTTTATATAGATACTTTTTATTGAGCCGAAGTGACCCTGCTTCATACGCTAAAGGTCGTGCGTTTGATCCCCACCCTGCGGCCCTGGACGAACATTCGTGTGATGAGCACTTGTGTTTGTTCTGCAGTGTCTGGGTGTTATATGTATTTAAGTATTATATTAGTGATTCAGTCGTCTAATATCTGTAACAACGGTGCTTAAGCTACTTAGTACGGAGTCAGGTCAGTGTATGTTATGTTGTAAGAAATTCATTAAATTGCACAAAACGTTACGGAACTCAATGCATATTTTCATTCTTGTTTTTCGGATACTTCAAAATTGGTTTTATTTAACAGGTCAACAAAACAAATCTACCTAATTGAATCCAATAAATGATTGGTCAGTAATTATTAAAACAGCAATATACATCAGCTGGTCAATTAGTCACTTTGCTATACATACAGGGTGTATCTGTAAACATTTGATAGTACATTATTACATCTTAGCCTACATAGAAGATTTTGGACATACCTAAACGAGATTTATGCTGAGATGATAAATGTTTGTATGAAAGGTGGAATTTATTATTATTGAATTGAAGGTATCTATTTGGAAGCTTCAACAAGGCGAGCACCCGCGCGAGCCCGTGGCGGCTCGCCAGCTCTTAATTCTACGACGGGGTGCAATTATTTCATAATTTCAGAAACATAAAGTCGAAAATTACCAGAGAATTTAAATGAAATCCATGATACTCGAGCCCGGGTCGCGCAAAAAGCATGTTTAAAATTTTTCGAACACAGCTGGGGTTTGTGATGACCAATACGCATTCCGCATTAGGCAAGCGTGGTGATTAAGCTTAATTCCATCATATTAGCGATGACTTGATTTCTATGATGGAAGCCTTTGCTCTGCAGCGGAATAATTATACTATAGGCTTGACCCGGGAATCGAACCCAGGACTATCGGACTAATCGGATATCACGCCCCGGTACAAACCACTAGCACACGAGACCTAGATTAATAGTTATTTTGCTGACCATACAATCATAAATTGTGTTGGGTCATTTTTTTCCTGATAAAACAAAATAACTCCCAAATCAAAATGGCAGTAGACGTAATGATGTGACATAACATTAATGGAGCGAAGTCTTACGCTCCAGCCTTTGGCTTCCAAAGGTTACGAACTTTGTGTCGTGACGGACACGTGCCCATTGGACTATTGTTACCAAACAATCTCATAAATGGTACCTACAGGGTGTAGCAGTAAACAAAAATGGTCACATACGTCCGCTTTTCGGTCCCGCTGTCCCGAACCAAGCGCGCCGCATTTTAATACTAGATGCGGCAAACGGGCAAGTGGGCCGGGTCACCTGCATTTTTTTATGTGATAGATAACAGACAAGCAGACGGATCGCTTGATGGTGAGCGATTGCCGCCGCGCCCATAAACACCCGCAACACCAGTAGAGACACAGGTGCGCTGCCAACCTTTAACTCCCCCAATTTCAACCCGCCTACATTTCTAACGCTGGCGACATCTACCTATGACATTTCTCAATAGCCATTGTTTTCGAGTCTAGCGCCATCTACTATCGGATCGTTGAACTAAATTGCCACAAATATGTTAAGGCAACATGCAGCCAAAGAGTAGTTATTTTTCACTTTCATCATTAGAGGGCGCTATTATTGTATTTTAATAAAACGATTTTTTAAATGATAACAATTTATTTATTTTTAATTATTGTAATAGTAGCTTAACATTATTTTTTTACTTAAAACAGAGTATACAAGTAGTCTAATGTTTTTTTTAAGTGACAGGTGGCAGACGAGCAGACGGGTCACTTGTTGCTAAGTTATTGCCGCCCATAGACACCTGCAAAACCGATAGACCAACCATTAGGCTGCTTTTCCATCATAGCTGTGCGAGGAAAAAATTCACCAATAGAATCACTTTAATTTCCTAGCCTCGCTCAGGTATTGGTGCTTTTTTACTCGCTCACCGCTTAGCTACCTCGCACAGCTCTGGAGGGGTGGGAAAGCAGCCTCAACGCCCTTTTCCCCCTCTTGGCCTCCGATACCCTCACTCACTCGACGAAACAGCGCAGGCGCTGCTTCCTCTGCTTTAGTGAGGTCGTGACATAACTCACTGCCTTTATAGTTTTACTAGCTTTTGCCCGCGGATTCGCTCGCGCCCCCACTTCCATCCCTTCAACTATCTCCACTTTAAAAAATCACGTCAATTCGTCGCTCCGTTTTGCCGTGAAAGAAAGACAAACATACAGACAGACAGACACACTTTCCCATTTATAATTTAGTATGGATGTTTTTTTTTATTATTTTATTATTCTAGGAATTCGACAAGGGTACTAACCCAGGTGTCACAAGGTTTGCGTAGCACAGTACACTATGATCACTTGTCGTGGCTGGAGCGGCTGTCGGGGTCGGAGGCGGCGTCGCGCGGCTCCAGCGACTCCAGGTGCATCTCGAAGTCGTCCACCGCCATTGGGGTATCTACATGATCAATAAAAAAAAATTATAGCAATATGCACATCATTATTTGTAGCAATAATTATTAAATTTGTTTTTGATGCACAAAGTTAATAATATTATACACTACCGACTACTAAGGGTACCGGAGGCCCATCGGGGGGAAGGGGATAAAAGGTTAGCAGCGCACTTGTGACTCCACTGGTGTTGCATGTGTCCATGGGCGGGCGGCAATTGCTTACCATCAGGTGATCCGCCTGCTCGTCTGCTACCTATGACATAAAAAAAAAAAAAAGATTGATTTTATAATAATTATAGTGGAACGTTTCAGTAAATGACAGATTATTTTCTTAAATTTACTTATCCGTGCTTTTGACATTGAAGTCAAATTACAGATTTGTATAGACGAATGTATGAAATCTGTAAATTAAGACTTAAATGTTGAATGCACGAGAATTGCTTCCCAGGTACCTACTCTCCCCTTATTGTACTGTCTATTGCCTGTGCTATTGCTGTTGTTTTACGAGACACAATATGTCACTGCATGAGAATTGCCCCCCAGGCGCCGCTTCACTCCGGTTTTCGGGCAGGAGGCCTGTACTATAGCTGCAACAACTCACCCAGGTGGTCGAGCGTGACGCCCATGGCCTTGCGTATCTCCTGCAGCGGCGCGAAGAAGACAGAAGACAAGCGTTAGCAACAGTAGCGAGCAGCGAATAGGTATAGCGGTGACGCACGCGACGGTCAGTCGCCGAGTAGCAAGCAAGCGAGACGGACAGTGCGGGTCAATGACCTCGAGACGCAGCAGCTATCGGGCGGCGAACGCGTACTTGCGATTTCTCGATGGTTAAATAATTGAAGATTACTCACTGTGTATGAAGCTTTCAGTCTTGAGAATGACACAGATTGAGGTCCAAGCGATGACGTCCAAATTGATATATAGCATACTAGGAACAAGTACCTGGTGAGCGTCTCGCATGATTCGGTCCGTATGCCGAGACGGTAGGAAGGAGCATGGGCTGGTGGAGGGACCTGTGTCTACTCACCCAGGTGGTCGAGCGTGACGCCCATGGCCTTGCGTATCTCCTGCAGCGGGGCGACGTGTCTGGGAGCCACGCGCGCTAGCATCCCGCGCAGGCATGACGTCACGAGGCGCGCGGTCTCGCGCTCGGAGCCCGACGCGCGCGCCGCCAGCGACAGGTGCCACGGCGGCGGCGCCGACAGCCTGCGAGAGAGATTACCTGTAATGAAGGCTATCGCGTGATAAAAATCTGCTAGATGACGGTATCGAGAAAAGAAATCGTTACACCGTGCAATGAAATGACACGAGAAGCAGCCCGGGTAAAGGGTCCCCCCCACATCCCCCTCTGGACCCACCGCCCTCCCTGCCCCCGACCACGACTCTGAATCCTGCCTTCCCAGCTCGACGGGTTAAGAGACCGACTTGTGTCAATGTACAAAAAAATTGTTAAAAAAAAAAAGACCAAGCTACATCTCCCTCAAGCAAGACACCGACAGTGACTACCTGACTTGACCGGGAATCGAACCTGGAACCTTCGCGCTTCGGGCGAACACCTTAACCACTGCGCCATCGAGGCCTTCAAAACCTTTCGTCATGATAAAAACCTTTGACTTCGACTTAATATTGTTTTTATAAACAAAAAAGTAAATCTTTATAATTATCTCACAAGTCTCTTGCTTCTTCTCCAGCTTCTGCAGCAGCTCGTCACCTCAGAACATTCTGGAATGTTCTATAGGAACATTCTGGAATGTTCTATAGGAACATTCTGGAATGTTCTATAGAAACATTCTGGAATGTTCCATAGATGTAATGTCACTCTCACCGGTCCCTCTGCTCCTTCTCCAGCTTCTGCAGCAGCTCGTAGGTGTGCTTGAGCGCGGGCCCGATGCCGTAGTCGTGCTGCGACGCGTGGATGTCGTCCTCCAGCTCGTTGAGGTACTCCACGTCGATGCCCAGCTCCGACAGCGAGCGGAGCTGCTCCACGTCCACCTTCGTCTTAGATATGTCCTGGAGACAAATTGCAAAACATTAATATTAGACATCACATCCTCATTTTATTATGGAACTTAACTTAGAGCAGTACCAATAGATGGCGGTGGCAGTCGATTACATAGCCCAAGTGTTTCGCTTTAGGCGTTAATGTCGACGATCAGATTAACCTCTTTACAAATAATATAGAAGATAAATAATCAAGGTATACGAAGTAGGCTTTTTGACTCAAAATTAAAAAAAAAATGTCAAGGGCTAACAAAAATATAATAGGGGACCATTCAAGTATTACGTAAGTAGATTTTTTGAGAAATGTATCCCCCCTTCCCTCTTGTCAGCAAAAATTGTCGATAAATTATACTTTTTCTTCGTGAATTTATCAAAAGTAAGCAGAGCCATGATCCGGTCCCTAGGTAGTGAGAAATACACTTTATAAAATATTTAAAAAAATGCTACCTATAATCGGGCATGATCAATTATTTTACATGATGACTTGATTCAGGAATAAAAAAAAGGTGCCTACCTATACAAACAACATTTAATCTTCATGCTGACGTCACCAACGCGGCAAACTAGTAATACAGTACTACTATTTTCGCAACTCCCTCCAAGTCTTCGGTAGTATAGTGGTCAGTATCCCCGCCTGTCACGCGGGAGACCGGGGTTCGATTCCCCGCCGGAGAGATTCTTTTTTTTTGTTTTTTTCTTTTGTATTGTCGATTTATTATCGCGTTTAAATTAATTTTATTACAAATCTAAACATATTAACGTATTATTTACTTTTTTAAAATTTTTTCTAGACCATTTTTCTATGTAGAACACAATAAGATTTTTGAAGAGCAACATAAAAAAAAAGCAAGAAGAAAAAGTTTTTTCTTAATTTTGTCCCTACTACTGATAAAGAGATTGCTTAGGTTTAGGCCTGTGGAAAATGTTTTACTTATTTTTTTCTGTAGACGCGCCGTCTTTATTGCAACAAGTAGAATAAGGAAGGATGGAAAGTTGCACAAAAAATTTCAACATTTCATACAAAGTTAGTACGTAACTGGTTCATTTTGTATTGGAAACCGAAAAAAAATATTTTCGACTCCCAGTACAAAATGACCAAGTCACATGACCGACTTTATAAAAATGGTTCTGAAAGGCATGGTGTGTTTTATTCAGGATGGTTGGTTGAACACGTGGATAAAGGGATGTAAATGTTAACAGATACAACCTGTAGAAAAATTATTATGGGCATGTTTTTTTAATCCTGTATGAAAAATTGTTCAAAGGCCCAGTTATTAATGCAATTTTCATAGGTTCAAATTTTTTTTAGCACTAATAATTGACCCACTGCTGGGCAAAGGTCTCCACAATGGGTTCCTAATTGTAAAAAAAAATATTTTAATTGAATTATCTCACGTATTCGGTTTAAACTATAGATTAATTTGTCCACTAGTTTTTTTTTTATGTGATAGGTAGCAAACGAGCAGGACAAGTGATCGTCAAAGGCCACCCTGCCTATGCAGTACGCACCTCCTCCTCGGTCCCGGCGCGGGCTCGGGCTGCTGCTTCCTGTCGGGGAACAGCGCCTCCATGTCGTACAGCAGGCTCCACGGCGAGTCCGGCGCGAAGCGCAGCATCTCCTCGTTGCCTTGCCCCGTCTCCGACGCTGCCAGACAACACAATATTTAAGAAAATTGTTAAATATCAGCATATACCTACAGGGTGTATCTGTGAACATTTACATCCCTTTAGCCACGCTTTCTACCAACCATTCTGAATAACATTGTTCTGTGACTTTTGAAAATTCGTCAATATTTTTTTTCTATTCCCCATACAAAATGAACTTAGTCATGTTGTGACCGATTTTGTAAGAAAGTTATTTTAAAGTGAATTTGCAAAAGTCATAGAACAAATGTTGTTCAGAATGATTGGTAGAAGACGTGGCTAAAGTGTGTGTAAATGTGGATTGGTGATCACAAACCAGAGTTATGTTCGAAATATACGAAACATACTTTTTGCATGATTAAAAAAAAAATTAAATGGTCTTCCCATATAAATCAGTCAGCAGATCACTTTAGTTGCTGTAGCAACCGAACATGGCGCGCACGCGTCAACCAATTAGAAATTGTCATGTTTAGCATGCATAAGCGGAACGTTGTGATTGGTTAATATTGTTTAATTTTGAGACTTCTGCGCAGGTACGTACAGCCACACATAAAAGTATACAAAACTGTAAAATTTCTCCAATCGACTCTCATCTTACTGTCATTCACATCAGGTTGAATATCAATTGAAGAAATTTTACAAGTTATGGTAACCAGATGTGTGGCTGACTGTACATCGGTGTAACTTATAAAACTGGTACTGCGGTACTCGTGGTACTCACGCAGCGTGTGGTAGATGAGGTGCGACTCGTCCTTGGTGAGCGTGGCGAAGGTGCCGTCGTAGGCCGGCGCGTACGAGCTGAAGGGCCCGTAGTGCAGCGGCTTCACGCCCTTCGCCAGGTTGCGCCGGTCCTCGCGGGGCGCTGGGGACATGCCACTGGTTATAACTTCTCTTCATAAATAGTATTTACTATATAATGATCATGATTTTTTGAACAACGGAGAAACTTCTCGAAGGCATTATTCTATGTGTGTTTTCTATGTATTATAAGTATGTATTTACAAAAGAAAAGTATTATATGTATATATTTGTAATCCCACTGTTGGTTCTGATATCTGTAACACAGGTGCTTGAGCTACCTATCTCAGAGTCAGATCAATGTATGTGATGTAGTGAAATATTTTTATTATACAGTAAAAAGCATGATTAAAGTGTTAGGAATCACATCTAATCGGTTTTTTTATGTGATAGGTGGCAGACGAGCAGACGGATCACCTGATGATAAGCGATTACCGCCGCCCATAGACACCTGCAACACCAGTAGAGTCACAAGTGCGCTGCCCCCTTGTGTTTTAACTGTTTACAAATTTAACTAACGACCCGCGTGGAGTTTTTAATTGCAATAAATAGGGTATTTTACTGTCGTTAAAATATCGACATCTGATACCTAGACTCGATAATTTACTGTATAAGTGTACGATTACTGAAGAAACATTTTTAAAAAGTTTAAATACAAGAAAGTTATAGAGCAACAAACTTTTGATATACCTGTCTCTTTCTTAAACAAAATTTTGTACTGCGCTTGTAGGAAGCACTAGCTTAGTGACGTCATTAATAGCGTATCGCTCTCCTTTTCTGATTGGGAACTTTGCAACTCTATATCTTTGGAACTAATGATGATAGATAAAAAATAAAAAGGGAGCTGTGATTTATACTTCAAAAACTTTACAATAAATAAATAAAAAAAAGTCGTAAAATACCCTATTATCAAGTCTCTTTCTTCTAAACATAGGACTTTCACACAGACTTTTCTAACTTCATACCAATCCGGTTTTACCCCCTTCAAATGATACTGGCGCAAGCACTCACTGTGCAGCGTCCCGGTGCCCTGCGTCAGCTTGCCGATGTACCGGCCCAGCGTGAGCGGCCTGTCCTCGCCCGAGCCGTCCACCGTGTTGGTGACGAGGCACAGCGTGGTCTTGCCCTCGGCGTCCATGCGGGGGAATGCTGGAACATTATGACGACATTGTTCAAATGAGGTTCATAATAAAGAACGTAAGTTTATTTTTTAATTTGTGGTCTTCCTTTTATTACTGACTAGTGGCCTGTCCCTCACTTCGTTTCGGGACACTAGTTTCCCATACAACTAATAGATGGCGCTGGGTGTCGATTACATCGCACATGTGTTTTGCTTTTTCGGTTTACTATAAGCCTTGTTCGTTGAATATAGAATTTACCTCATCTATAAATAGTATCTAGATAGATTAGTTTATTTAGCAAAAATAATCCTTATGATGAGCCTTCTGATCGGTGTGATAATGCTACAGGGTATTTTTTTCTCGTGTAGCGGGTTCGATTCCCGGTTCAACCGTGTAATTATTTCAAAAGCTATGAATGCGGTTTAGATTGTTTTTGAAATTAAAATAATGTCTTCTTTCAGTAAAATGTTCCATCTAACAATATTAAAGGTACTTTCCCTGTGGCATGTGGCATGGCCGTGGGACACCCTGTATGTTCATAACATTTCCGTTAGTTCTATTTTCGTTATACTCATCAGTCATCGTTCGATCTTAAGAAAACTTTCCGGTGGTCGAACTATAGTAGGGTCATTTACTCTCACCTTTCTTAGCGAGTCTCCGCCTGTGCTGCTCCCTGGCGGCCTCCATCTGTATCTTGACGCTGTCGCCGGAGTCCTGGCGCTCCTGCCCGCCGTCCGACACCACCTCCGCCTCCGACCCGCCGCTCTTCATCGGGCTCGTGCGCTTCAGCACCTTATGCTGCAGGCGATACGGACGCTTTTCACTTGACAACCAAGCGCAGATAGAAACGACCCCGATACACAAATTTTCAACCTTATTCTAATACGTTAAGGTAGAAAATTTGTCTATCGGGATCTTTTAGGTTGTACAAGCTTTCAAGGGTGCGGTACGATTATTGAATTTGATTTTGTAAAACGCGATGAAAACTATGTCTTTTAACATTTTACTTAGCAATATTATTGATCAACTTACACACCAAAACTGGCATATTTTCTATTGTTTCTTACCATAATATTAGCGTTGTACGTTGGTTTTATATAATGTATTTTGGTATGGCTCTGTTACTATCATGATTATAATAAATGTTTTGGATACCCAAGATATAGGTCAAGGGTTAAGCCTAGTTTTGGCATTCCCTGTTCTATTCAATGTTTCTTAGAAATCTAAGTAATGTTTAATATTAAATACATAATTACATACTTTTTAGATAATTTAGATTTGAAAACTTCATTGGTGCGTGCTCGGATTTGAAACCACAACCCCCTTTATGGAAAACGCTTTCTTATTTATTGAAATACTATCGCTCTAAATAACAACTGTTACATACCTATGAGAATTTTAGTACCTACAACTATTTGTCATTAGATTATGCATAGGAAGCATTTGAAATTTAAGACATTTAGGTGTTCGAGTCTCTATTGCAAGTTAATTTGTAAACAAATCGTCTAGTTAACTACGAAATATAGGTATCTTTTGCGGTGCTACAATATACGCGACCTAGCTATCTATTTCTTAAATTACTGCATCATTTTGTTTATTTTGTAATAAATTATATTTTGTTAGTGATACATTTTAGAGATACTTATCTATTACATTATAATTATTCGATCATTACCGTCGCTGGAGTAAGCGTGCTAGTCATATCTTTAGGAAAGTATTTCTATATCTCCCAAGTAAAATTCAAATTGTGAATGTGGGCAAACCACAAGATTTCGCCAAAAACAACTCAACGTACTAACGACTCACCGACTCGCAACTGATTCAATAATCGTACTTATAATAATAAATCACTTTACATGCAATCACTAGTCACTATGGCCGCGGATCCCGCTCGGAGCTCCACACAACAACATCCACACCGTGAAGAAGCAAAATAAAATTACTAAACGCTAACAACATGTCACTACGAGTTGTAATAAAATCTATAATTATTATAACATAAGTCACCTTGCGCCCGTACGTCCTAAGAGGCTGCGTTGCAAAAAGTGATTTAGTATAAATACTTTGCTTAAAGTATTGGAACAAATATTGTTAACATAGCAATGAGATAACCAACGGAAACTTAGAAGCTATCAATTTACTCAATTGTGGGTAGTAAAACACTGACATTTCGTATGAATAGACATACCTCACATTAAATTGTATAAATGAAGGGTATTCATTTTCAAAATTTTATGCTGTGAATATCAAGACTTTCATCGTCACTTGACTTTATATTGCAGTTATTGTGTATATTTCACTTTGTTTACCTCACACTTGCATTCTTTAGTTTATTTTACTTACCATTCTAAGAAACTATTTAAAAACTTCTGGTATTTTATTTCAGTCCAGTTTTTTCTTCAATAATAAATGATATTTAACCAGTGAGGTTGACCACTTTTTTTCATTTTGGAGATAACATTCATTAACTGACCTGAGAGCAATTTCTGGCCACGTCCCTCCCACTTTGGTTACCCCAGGATGAACATAAATATTCTTGCCTGAACATTACCTGGTGTGATAGACGACACCTTCGTCCTGTATAAATACTGCTAGGCTACATACTTATTTTGCTGACTCAACAATCCAAGGTCAAGAGGCCTCCATCGAAGTGCCAACCTTGTCGGGCACCTAGCTCTTCATTAAATTACTTACTACACTGGCTTATCAATCCGAAGAGAATCTTGGTCTCCGATAAGACTTCCGGCCAATTCAGTCATTCATACATTTACATTATAAAATAATTTAAAAATTACCATCTTTGCTTCAGTCCACTCACCACATCACCACAAGGTGGATAGTGAGCGTCGCGGGAGTTGCCATAGAACCGATCTGTGTGGAGAACATTGGGGGAGACTTACGGATCATTTCAGCCAGCAGTGGACGTCTGCTGGCTGAAATGATGATGATGATGACTCACCACATCCATCTTGCCAATGTCGAAGCCCAGCTCCCTGATGGGTATCTCGTACATGTAGGTGAGCATGTTGCCGAGCGGGCGCAGCTTCTGCGGCGTGAGCTGCTTGAGCCCGGCGTGGAGCAGTCGCCGCGCCGCCTTGTGGTACACCGTGCCGGCCTTGTTGTACTTCATCGCGTTGTTGCACATTAGCTTGAAGTCGCTCTGTTCAGACAATGGTTAGTAATGTAGATTTTTACGTGGGAGAGCCACGCTTCGGCATGAATGGGTCCGGCTCGACTGGAGTGTAAAGACCACACAGAAGACCGGCGTAAAGCTGCGCCTGCGTTGTGTTTCGTCGAATGAGGGCACCGGAGGCCCAAGTCTACGGGCAGCGGCCATCGCTTACCATCGGGTGATCCGTCTGCTCGTCTGCCACCTATCACATAAAAAAAAAGAAACACTGCCCATATTAAAACTTAAGTAATTGTGGCACACGTGGCTGCATTCACGTGACACGATTAGGCTTCAATTTCGCGTGCGGAGGGTGATGTCAGCCGGTCTTTATTCCAACCAGCGAAGTTCATCTAGGAAACCTTACAGTGGTTCGGTTTGGATTAGATGGCGCTTATTCATACACATAAAAAAGCTACTATCACTCATAATAAACAAAATCAGAAAGAATACTCACAATAAAACAGTTAAGAGATTTATATTCATTGTCATCAATTTTCTGCTTCATAGTGGAGAAGTCCATTGGTCTACGAATGATGTTGGAGTATCCCGGAGCAAAGTTGTCGTTCACCGGCCACGCAAAGAACTGATTGGGATCCCGTTTCTCCAAGTTGCGAAGCAGTTGTTCAAGGAGACGTGATAGAGGGCGACGCTTCTGGCTGGCCTGTTAATTATAAAAATTGCATGAGATAATCTGAACGGAACTTAGTAAATTGGCCCCGGAATCCCCAAATGAAATCAGTTGAGTTTTATTTTTTATTTATATCAGTGGTATTAGTTTCATCGGATATAAAAAATAAGAACATCGTTAACTCTGCAAATACAATGACAACAAACTGATATTACCTACTGATATTATAAGGTTAGTGACACATAACTAGGTAATTTGTTAGCTAGAAAAATAAATTACTACTTATATTTTTCCTATTCATAGTTTACCTTTAGCACACAAGTCCGAGGCTCTCTATGAGAGGCAGGAGAGTTGGGACCCGGGCTCAGCCTACGTAACAGTTTCTTGGGCAGCCCTTCATCGTCAGTCTCATCATCATCAGATAGTTTTATCTAAAATCAGTGTAAAAAAGAAACAGGTGGACCGGACTGACTTTAAAATTCGTAAAATTAATTTCTATTTCCAAGCCATAACAAAATCAGTAAGGTCCCTTGTGGGAGGAATTGAATAAACCTTCAAGAAGAGATAAAAATAACTAGTATACATAAAAATGTTTAGTTAAATGTAATAAAATGTCTTATAATAGAAAAATACTAACCAATTTACTAACCATATCTACTTCACGACGTCTCCTTTTCTTTTTCTTAGGTTTTTCCTCAGCATCCTTTAGATCTTCATTAGGAGAATGCTCCAAATCACTATTTTCTAACTCTTCCTCTGAAATAAATCAACATTTTGTATGAAATTCACTTAGGAAGCCATTGTACACTGTTGGCACAGATAGGTTATATTTTACACTCACTGCAACTTATATCATCCATTATTTTAGCGGGTTATCGTATTTTACTGGATAAATACTACCTAAATTAAGTATAATACAATAATCTAGCACTTAAAAAACTAAAAAATTAAAATCTATTGATCGGCTTGTGCCGAAGTGTCAAAAAAACAAAATTATTTACTTTTTGTGACGCGTTTTGTTATTGGCTTAAATTGCACTTTACAGAATCATGATTGGTCCATCTTCAAACATCAAAAACAAAATGAACACCAATAGAATTAAGCTTAGAGAAGTGTCAAACCCTAAGATCCAATAGTAGCGAGGCAACATTCCGTTCCATGTGTTGTTGAGTTGGCACGAATATTTGAAAAAGTTTTAAATGACATGTTTGGCTTTTGAGTATTTTTTGTAATTGAAATTTATACAAGAAGAATGAGAACATAATTAGTATTACAAAATATTATATTATTATGTTAGTATCCTTTTCAATTCATGAACTATAAGTTCATACATACTATTTATACCTATAAAAATAAATAATAGGCCACAATTTGAAATTATCAAATAAAACCTTAACTAAAACATAAGTCTGTAAGCAGTCCATAAAATCGAAATAGTGAACATCTCTGTTTTACTGTCTCTGTACCGCTGATAAAGTTACGCCTCGCCACGCTCCAAATGCATTCGACGTGACACACTAAGTGCAAATAAGTAAAAACTCCGAGTCCACTACCATATACATTTCGCTCCGGTCCGCCCCCCTTCGCTGTCTGTTTAGCAATTGGGCCGTTTTATTAGCATAATATGTGGTGATAGCTCTCTATTGTTCATGGAGATTTATTCTATTTCATGTATTTATAATACCTTCCCATTTTACTGGTAGCGGAATATAAATCATAATACTGTTATGTTGCGATGCGACGAACAAAACGGCAACAGGTGTATCCTGGCCGTTTCGCCAAAAAAAAACTTAAAATGCCATTTGAATACTAAAAAATAATAAATGACATTGAATTTTTCCTCTAGCTTTAAATGGCATTCTAATTATTTTTTTGGGCATAGCAGCCAGTGCGCTGCAGTGGATCATTTTTTTTTTACAAAAAGTTTTAATTCTGAATAAAAAATCTAGCGATAGGATTTTTAGGAGATTATTTTGTTCAGCAATTTACCTAGGTAGGTATGTAGGGAAAGGACCCGATTATCGGATAGTTTCCCAATTTCGGATACATCAATATCTCCTTAGTGAAAAGCGCTACCTATCTTGCACCCCCTGTCCCTAATAGCATGCTTCAAAAGAGCAGCACTGCAGCGCATGCAGCGCCATAGTTGGTTTAATGAAGAAAAAACGAAGACACGTTCAAATTTAGTTGCGAAAAAAATTTCATTGTGGAGTTTCTGGGCCAAATTTTAAGAAAGTAAGTGTTTAAACGAGATTTACTTATATTGATTTACAATAGTTATTAGTTGGTTAACTTTAAAAACCTAGTTAAGTGACAAAAATATACCAAAATATTTTGTGATGTTATGTGTTTACCTACTTGTTTGAATTCCTTATATCGGATACTTGATGTTGCTCAATATCGATATCCGATTTATGTGAACTTGAAAAATGTCGTAGCGGTTAAATATTTTTTTGTTTTGATTTCATATTCAAAAAAATGGATAGCAATACAAACAGAAAAACTTAATGTCCTCGTGCCATGAAAAAATCCTATTTAGCTGTGACCAAATAAGGAGATGGGGTATTTAAAAAGCTCAAAACATTTAGTGTTTCGAAGATTAAAAAGTTTTAGTTATACAGTATGTTATTTCTGTATAAAACATTAAGAAAATGTTGTGGGAAAGAAATAATTGTGATTTTGTTTACAAATATTATAAAACATAGAGAATGAATACTAGAATTAAGTAACAAGTCTTTAAAAAATTATAAGAAGGTGTTATACTATTAAAAGTAAACATTTTAACCACAGTTGATGATTAAAGATGTATATTTATAATTTGTGGAAATTAACTGCTTACCTAAAAGCATAAGTCAAGTTTTGGTAGGTCTATATGTACTTTCTTGATTCTAAAAATATTTTCTTTCTATTCTGTGTGTGATCATAATAAATACTTAGATAATAATATCAACAATAGGTAAGTATGTAACTAAACTATTGATAAAAGAAACTTTAGGTAGGTAGTTAACTAAACTACCTTACCTACCTATGTTTGAAGAAAGCAATGAAATTGCTCATCTTATAGATATTTCGGTAAATAATGAGGCAAAAACACCTATCTACTTATAATTTGTTTTATTTAGGTATACCTAGACCATTAGGTATAATTTGCTCCATTGTCAGCGGATAATTTTCACGGTTTCCAAAATAAAATTATCTTCGAACATTTTTAACAAGCCCATTGTTGTAAAGGAAGATTAAATTACGTAATTATGGAGAAAGTACCTACCTCACTACTTACAGACTGAATCTAACGAGCATAAGCAAAAATTGAAATTGTTTGCATCTTTTTTTTTGCTTTGTGAACTATTAGGCATTGGCTTAGAGCAACACACAGGGTTAGGTATTGTCATAAAAAGGTCATTCATTAGCTAGGTACCGTGCCATGGTCTTCAAATCAAATACATCTATCTCCAAAATTGATATCAGAATCTTAAAATTCCCTATTAAGAAGGTACCTACTCTCCCCGTTTGGCGAAACACTTAAGCCACTGCGCCCTTGGGTAGGTAGTAAAAATCCAAGTAGAAATAAAACCCATACAAACGCAATCATGGAGGTACCTAACTATTATTTCGCATTAACTATATTTCATGTCCGCGCATCGTCAGGCGTAATCGATTGGATAGAATATCGGCGCTTGCGCACACCGAAAACAATTAATTTCAGCATCAGCGGCTCCGATACAAGTCGTACCTTGTTCTGGCCATTTTGAGGTGGGAACACAATTATTTCGTTTCTTTTGTTTAGCCGCTTAGCCAGATTTTGAGTAGGTTATAGAAAATATCTTAGTCAACAGATGGCGCTGTATGTCGACTGCATGGCGCTAGTGGATCGTATTTTTCGTACTTATTTGCGTAGCTGGTTCCCCATAACTTTATCATATGTGATACCTACCTAAACAAGCAGACGGATCATCTGATATGACAATGTAATCAATTGCCGCCTTCCATAGAGACCCGCAACACCAGTGGAGTCACACGTGTGATGCCCACATTATAACCCTTACCGCCGATTGGTCCTCTCGTGCCTTCTCACTCGGTGAAAGACTACAACACAGTCTGTCGCTGCATTACGGTCTTCTGTAAGGCCATGGTATCACTCTGGTCCGTTGGCGCGTGGCCTTGGCGACTTCGCACTCAGAGGGCGCGTAACCCAAGGTATTGTGGGTCTAGTCAGACAAATTTAACGGGCTTCTTGAATCCTTACATTCTCCTGAACCTTTAATTTATTTATTTCCCTAAACCACAGCTTCCCGATGATGTGACTAGGACTTAAGCAGCAGTTGCGTTTCGTTCGCGCCTTCCGTGTGATCGGCTAATTAAACGCGGGCTCCGTGCCGGCTAATAGAAAATCGCGCTTCATAAATCTCGCGGTTTTGTTGCTCCTGCGCAGGTGGACAGTGGTGTTGCCAGCGGGATAGCCAAAAAGGTACAGGCAACGGAACCTTGGGTTATTGACTCTACAAAATGTCAAATGTACCTACTAAAGCAAATATAACTGCTAATTATGTTACCTAAATTTATATGTACCTACTTAGGTACAATAAACTTCATTCATTATCCATGGACGTATATTGGAGGGGGGGGGGGTCCAGGGGGTCCGGACCCCCCCCATTGAGGCCTGGTTTGACATAAGGTTGAATCGGCTATAGCCTAGGGTGACTTAATTAAGGGGTCTGCAAGGTTGGTGGGGTAGCAAATTGTACATAGCCCTGGGACGGCAAATCACCCCCCTTGTCAAAGCTATATATACGTCCGTGCATTAATCTATTCAATGCCGATATTGTTTGAGCAATGGAGGAGGTGTATGTATCGGTAATTGCAGTCAGGTACAAACATCAAACCATAACTACTAACTACTACTAACAGCCATTTTGAACGAGGTTTGTTCTAAGTCAGTATATCTCCCTATATAAAATCAACTGACTGGCGTGAAGCAGCGCCTGCGCTGTTTTTTAGCTGAGTTAGTGCGGGTACCGGAGGCCCAATCGGGGGAAAGGGGGTTAAAAGGCTGGCAGCGCACTTGTGTCTCCATTGGTGTTTCGGGTGTATCTGAGCGGCAGCGATCGCTTACTCAGGGATCCACGTCTGCTACCTATCACTTAAAAATAACGTTTTGTTCGACTTTGTATGAAAAGTTGAGTTTTTAAATATCGAAGAGTCATAGAGAAGAACAAAATTATGGTTGTTCAAAATAATTGGTAGTTGAGGTTTAAAGGGATGTAACTGTTTACCAAAACAGTACGAATACAATAACCTGGCAACACTGAAACCGCTAGAAGCCCCGTTCAATGGGAACTGGCGGGTAATGGGAGTGTTTAGATAAATTATTTTATTTTCTCCCATTCCCCGCCTGGAAACCGAACCGGCGATCTCAAGTCGTGTACGGGTGTCGAAACATCGGTAAGTTATGTTACTCGCCACTTCCTGTTGCGGGAATTGGCGGTTGTTGTTCCTCAATAAAGTTAATCACGTGTTGGTTATTCTTGATCAGTCAAATCAAATCAAAATCTCTTTATTCAATTTAAGTCCTTTATAAACATTTAGTAAGTAAGTATCAGCCTATATACTGTCCCACTGCAGGGCAAAGGCCTCCATCATAGAAATCATGTTATCACTACCATGATGGGATTAGGCTTAATCACCACGCTTGCCTAATGCGGATTGGTGATCACAAACCCGAGCTATGTTCGAAAAATTCGTAACATACTTTTTGCTCGACCCGGGAATCGAACCCGGGACCCCGAGATCACGGCCCGGTACTTAAACCACTAGACCAACGGGGCGGGGGTATAAACATTTAAGAATGTAAAATTTTATAATCTACTGCTGATTCGGAATGTCAATTTCTACCGAGAAGAATCAGCAAGAAACTCAGTAGAACTTAATCTTTTCAAATTTGTTATCATATATATTTTTTAAGTTAAATACAATTTAAATTTCATAATAACATAACAAAGTGTAGGTGAACAGTTTATCATTTCCGCAAATTCTTGTCATTTAGGTAGGTTTTGATTGTCAGTCATCAGGTAGGTTTTGATTGTATCTAGTCGTTTCATTTTGGTACTATCTACTTAGTAACTTTTTTTGTGAAAGAGCTGACGGATCACCTGATGGTCAATAAACACAATAGACACACGCAAAACCAGTGAAGTCCCAAGTGCGCTGCTAACCAATTAACCTCTTCACCCCCACTCACTCGGCGAAACACAGAGCAGGCTACTTCACGCCAGTCTTCTGTGAGGCCCTGGTATCATATAACGAGCAAGCTCATTCAACTTGGGTACATACATCTTCAAAAATGAAGTTATGTTGTTAGGTTACTCAGTGGATAAGAACCTTATAAAAGACTAGCTTTTGCCCGCGACTTCGTTCGCGTGGACTTTAGGTTTTACGACCTCACATTAGAAACCTCAAAAATTGTAGCCTATGTGTTATTCTGATGTATAAGCTATATTTTAGTAAAGTTTCATTGAAATCCATTCAGTAGTTTTTACGTGAAAGAGTACCAAACATCCATACATCCATACTTACAAACTTTCGCCTTTATAATAATAGTAGTAGGACTAGTGGCCCGCCCTCACTCCGCTTCGGGACCGTAATTCAGAAACAAACCAATAGATGGCGCTGTGTCCAATTACATCGCGCAAGCGTTTCGTGTTTTCGGTTTACCTATAAGCCTTGTCGTTGTCCATTGAAGTTATCTCTTTATAAATAGTATAGATGGTAGCGTATTGGATAAAAACGTGCGCCCTTTAACGGGATGAAGATTCCAATTGATCTACCATTAGGTCGGCGTTGAGTGGAAATGTCGTGAGAAAGCCTGCACGTTTCGGTTAGTTTCTGAAACATTTAAACCTTCCCTTTCGGCCGCATTGGCAACCAAGTTTGACAACCAGTTGCCGAAGAAGAACTGACGTTCTTGCAACTCAACCAATTGTCAAAAACGATAGGTTTTTCTTTTTTCGCTTTAAGTTATAATGTTGGATTTTGATATAATAGGTTCCTAGCATGAAACAAAAACAAATTATCTATCACTTTTGGAAATTTAACCTTTGAGGGGATTTGGCTACGGGTTGGGTAGTAAGAAAGTTATTTCTATTTTGGCAACTGCGGGTTTCACAACCAGGCAGATGTGAAAAAAGAAAAATCTACTTATCGTTTTTGGCAACTGGTTGAGTAGCAAGAACGTCAGTTCTTCTTCGGCAACTGGTTGTCAAACTTGGTTGCCAATGCGGCCGAAAGGAAACCTTCGATCATACTTAATATTAATCGCTAGATACACAATTTCATAATCTGAAATAGTTTGCAAAAGTGATGCCAATAGTTTTTTTTTCAAATTAGACCCTGTTCCTTTGGGAAAATTATTGGTGTTCATCAGTATAATGCCCTGGAAAAGTGACTAAGCCGGTTAAAAAACCACGGTGTATAGAAAGTTTCTAAATTCCGCGCGTTAGGCAAGATAATTCGCGGCGCATCCATAACTCTGCCTCCCGTATGTACCTCTATTTATGAAAGGAGCTAAACAAAGGCCGGCTATCTGTGATCCTGTAAACGATCGAATTAAATAGTTAGAGGAGCGGGAATCCTGCGCACTCCCGAAGGAATGTTAGGGAGGGACGCACTCGGCGACTTCACTGTGTTAGATTTTTAACAGTTAAGTAAACTCTACAAAGAACAAATTGGCCGGGTCAGCCGGAGTGATAGCCAGCTTCACAGAAAACAGGCGTGAAGCAGCGCCTGTGCTGTGTTTCGTCGAGTGAGTGAGAGTACTGGAGGCCCAATTGGGGGAAAGGGTTGTGACTGACTCTACTGGTGTTGCAGATGTTTGTAACATCAGGTGATTAGTCAGCTCATCTGCTACTAAAAAAACAAACAAGTTACATGAGTGAGACAAAGGCAGCTAGGCGATGTCAGAATGGAGTCGGATCGAGATAAGAGAGCAGATAGAGAAGCATAGAGATAAAATAAGATAAAGACAGAAGTAAAATAGATATTAATTATGAAATTGTACGTAGATTACCATTAAAACTTCCTCCGAAAACCAATTTGAGCTGGCTCTAATGACTAGTTTTTTTATTTACTTACTTCAATGAATATATATTATATGATATATAATATAATATATTCAATGAATTTATCCTCCAATCGATATTCGGCTACGGCTGCCAATCTTATTGATCAGCCATGTACGAAGGATACATTACTTTACTCAAACACAGGTGCACTCTTTATGGGAATAGAGAGTGCACCTTACCCAGTTAGCCAGCTCAGTCCATATTGACTCAATATAAAAAGAGACGGAATCGGGAATCACACGCCAAGATAGATGTACAAACATCACAACCTAAATTAGAATAAAATTTTCTTTCTTTCTTTCCCCGCAGCGTCCGTCATTACGGGGGCTGCGCGGGCGCACGTGTTAATCTGCGCGCTGCATCGCGATCGGCGGCGCTCATTGTTCACGGCCCTTCACGCGTATCTCATACCCGATGCTAATTGGGAGTGGCGCTGGTGTAGGATGGCCAAACTAAAGGCTAACTGCCGTATTCAGAGACGCCATTTAACCTTAATGCCCATTATAAAGTAAATGCCCTGTAAGGCCCAGACAGCAGACACAATAGAAAATCAACTGTTTTTTTTTGCCTTTTAAAAGGATTTATGCTCCTTGTCTTAATTATGGATAGTCTTTACGTCTATTATAATAAAGGTCAGTATTTCTACTTAGATACCTACTTGTAAGTGACAGTAAAGCTTAATTAACGTCTCTAAATGTGGCAGTAAGAGTGGTTTATTTTTGTTTGGTCTCGACGCAGCCTCCACTCAAGGACCTTTCCACTCCAACGGCCGTCTGTCCTCCTCGCAATGTGCCGTCTGTGCCCTGCTCATTGGCACTAGACCCGAGCTAGAAGTCGCTATAATACCTACACCGAATAGTTAAAATGTCTATAAAATGTTCCTTTCTTAAAATATTTGGGACGTCCCATCAAACCCTCACGCACATGGCCTCCCTAAAGGCAGCACATTTCTGAAATACCCCCCACGAAATATTCGCCCTTTATCCTGCTTTACGTCCCAGCTCGGCCAGGCCCGTGCTAATGACTCGCGATGACTCCTGGACATCACTAGTGATGCGACGCTAACGTTGACTCGACTCGAGTGACTGTGGGAAATATTCGCCCTATCACAGAATACTATTCCCAATTCACCCGCGCCTACGCTTTTGACTCGCAATGAGTCCTGGAACTGACCAGGGAGGTGACAAGGCAATACTTCGATTTGAGTGACATTATTACTACCCGTATTTGTATTGCTTTACCAAGTTAGGCGTGGTGATGATGCGAAAAGGCTAACCTATTTTCATCATGAGAATAGGCAAAATAATCATATAATTGTTACTAGCGGCCGCCCGCGACTTCGTCCGCGTGGAAAAGTAACTTTTTACCCCCCTTTTAACCCCTTACAACCCCCTTTTCCCAATAAAAAGTAGCCTATGTTCTTTCTTAGGGTCTAGATCATCTGTATACCAAATTTCATTTAAATCCGTTCAGTAGTTTTGGCGTGAAAGAGTAACAGACAGACAGACCGACAGACAGACAGACAGACAGAGTTACTTTCGCATTTATAATATTAGTAATATTAGTATGGATCATAGTAGCGATGACTTAATTTCTATGATGGAGACCGTTGCCCTGCAGTGGAACAGGAGATAGGCTGATATTTTAGTTTTACTTTTTTTATGTCTAAGTAATTTGGTGTTTCATGAGAAAAAAACGTTAACAGTTCGTAATATTATGATGATCCATTTATTATGTAGAATGATTTCATTTTGTGGAAGTAAGTAAGTATCTCATATGCAGCTAGTCAGCGATTGCAATTATAGGATTTTGTTCTAAAATAGGACCGTGAGAGAGCCTGAATATGAATGGTCGACTACGCGTCATTTAAATTATGTTGATTGTATCAAGAGTCAATATAAATAGTTTTCTTTTTTTTTCATGACTTGATTGGTATATTGAACTCATGTCCCATCACTACCTCGGACATGATAATCATGTTGTCCGCGGACGCCTCGCTAAATAATATTCAATTAACTGACAGCATTATACTCTCTCCACGAAAAGAAAGTCGTCTTTTTTCAGGCATTCCGCGGGAGGAATCTGGAAGCTTAGGCATAAAGCTTTGTGCTTTAGGAGTATGAACATGGAATGTGGCTGATGCTTTTTTTATGTTAAGTTCTTGAGCTTCAATAGATAATTAGAGAAAATAAGAATATTTTTAAGAGAGAGCTTAAAAAATATTAATTGTCTAGCATAGATTAGCCTATAAGTTTTCAATGTCAGAGACTCGTGATCCTGCAGAAAAACTATGGAAATAGTTTTGCGGGCACTTTTTTGCACTTTTTTGTAAAGTTATATTATAATAGTGACCCGCCCTCACTTCGTTTCGGGAAAGTAGTTCCACTGTCTACCAATAGATGGTGCTGGGAGCTAATTAAATCGCTCAAGTGTTTCATGTGTTCGGTTTACGTAAAAGCTCTGACGTTGATTATGAGATTAACCTCTTTATATATAGTATAGATAAATAAATAAATAAAGCTTATGTGATTTTTTTTTATATAGGGGGCAAACGAATCACCTGGTGGTACCAGAGACGGGTCACCTGATGGTAAGCTATTACCGCTGCCCATTCACACCGAAATAACTGCAACCAGAGGAACAGTCTTGCATTCCGATGTAAGACTGTTCCTCTGATTGCAAGACACTATGGGTCACTGAGCCATGGCTCCCATGGGAGTTGATGTAACTTGTACCTGGAAATACTTATTTACAACTTTTGTGACGTTAGTTGTTAAAAGCTCCTTCCTTGCCGCTTGTTGTTGCTCCTTCTTAAAAGGTTGGCAGCGCCCTTTTTTTATGAGATGGGGGCAGACGAACAGATGGATCACCTGATGGTAAGCGATTACCGCCGCCCATATGGACACAACACCAGAGGAGTCGCAAGTGCGCTGCTGACCTATTAAGAAGAAATACGCACGTTTTTTGGAGGTTTTGGTTGTTTTTAGAAGGCACTTGCGTAAAAAATCATGGAAACTAAAATTTAATTAGACGGTTACGATTACCAGGATACAAGTCATCATACACCGCCGAACCTTTGAACAAGGAACCATAAAAACAACAAAACACAACCAACTGGTTACTTATGCTTAGTAGGTGATAATTATCCCCTGTAATGTGTTATGTAAGCCGCCTTATGCGGATTGGTTACGGAAATGCGGTTTTCTGCAGCAACTATTCCGTAATGAGTTGTTGCAATCAATCAATGAGGTACAATTACTATTAACAATGAAACGCATTTTAAAGTGGTAATAGGTACCTATACAGTTTTACTCGCAATAATTCGCGTCATTGCATCCACTTTGCTATGGTTCAGTGAAATTATGGCTGACACATACGTCATACTTACTTGTAAACAGGTGCCGCCTTTAGGGACTAGTCTGTTCCGGTTTACCTCATTTTTAGCTTCCTATTTTCTTCATTTTGTGTATTGAACTGTAGTGGTAGTTACCTATGAAGATAAAAAATTTTTTAATCAAAATGTTGGCGATTCAAAAGAGTAAGTAATTGGTGAGTTTCTTGCCGGATCTTCTCGTCAGAATCAACTTTTGATTCTCTCATCGAAATCATTCCGGTGGTAGAATAGCATAAGGTCTATTTATTTTTTAGTAGAGATGTACACTATATAGTAGGTAATGTATGACAACATTCAACATTCTATACTATTTAATTACCTGTTAATTGTAGAATACATATTTTGTATTTTGATTTGATTTGAATAATTAATTAAACAATATCAGAGCGCACGAATCTATTTCAAAAGATTGACAGTCATTAGATGTGTTACGCCTAGTGATCCGATGTTCTAGGAGATCGATACTGTCCTGCAACACTATTAAAAGCCGTCTCTGGGAGCCGGATTGTAAAATCTAAGCTGGATAAACGGCTTCATCCTCTGTATAAGGCGTTGCTTAAATATTCATATTGAATTTCTCAATGGATGACATTCTGCCACACGCATTCGGTAATCCATTCGTGAGGTTTACGTCTGCTGATTCGGATCTGCTATCTCCATATTTACATTAAACAGTAGGTAAGTACCGAAGCAAAGTTAAAGTAGGTATCAAACTCCTTAATCTAAGAAGAATTCCAATATCAACTTTTTGTCGCTCGCTAATTATAATTATTTGAAATTATTTATAGTATTTTTAGGAAATAACGCTTCCCTATGCCCATCATCATCATCATCCCTAATATTAAATTATTGTCACAAAAACAAAATCTGAAACCTTTTTTGTACAGACTTTATTTCATTATTCAGATTTTTTATTTAGTTACTTAGTAGTAGCCCGGCCTCACTTCGTTTCGGGACAGTAGTTCCACTATCTACCAATACATGGCGCTGGACGTTGATTTTATCACGTAAATGTTTCCTGTTTTCGATTTACCTATAAGCTTTGTCGTGGAATATGAGATTAACTTCTTTATAAATAGTATAGTAGAATATAGAAGGTATATTTTTTGTTTTTATTAGACGTCACGCAATGCTCGCTTGTTTCTTATTCACATTCGTATGCATTGAAAGAAAACAATAAAATGTTGACAAAAAGTAGCGCTAGTAAGTATTCTCTAAGCGCATGAAGTTGTCGCCAATTAATCGTCTCGTGATTGGTTTTCCATCTGTGCGTCCGCGCATGACCAGGTAAACACAATAGGTTTGAGAGAAACCGCGGTTTGCTGCGCCCGCGCGTGTAGCTTGGAGACAAATGATCTTTCAATGTGGTCAATGTGTCTTGAATAGATTGTAACTATTACTAGAAGACAATCAAGATGACCCCACTCCACCTGATGGTAAGCGGCCGTGAGATCCAAATATGAGATTGACAGGCACAAAAGAACAGAAAGTGTCCATTGAGTCTGTCACTTTTACCTTGAAGGCCTGTTGAGATGCCGTTTCACGCCTCGCCTAAAAAAACCAGGATTGTAAGAAGGAGGAAACACTTGAACTGGAAGAGCATTCCATGACTTGATGGTTCGTGATCTTATTTTTTATGAAATAGGGTCCAGATGAACAGCAGGATCATCTGATAGTGAGTGATAATCGCCGCCTATGGACATCGTACTACAACACTCTAATCATGGTTTTTAAGAATGATGCTATCACTTTTATAAAAATGAAAAATAAAAGTGACAGCATTAGCTTTAAACCAAGTCTAACTTAATACCACGTTTTGTAGTGGGATCGACACTAATTGAGTCATTATTTTCTCAATTACAAATAGGTAGGTTGTTAAATAATAATAAAATATGTAAGTTCGCCCACATTTTTCGCAAAAGTCAGGGGCGAGTCCGCCCACCGCTGGGGCCGCTGGCCGGCGCCCAACAAGGAGTGGCCGCCACGTATGCGCGCACGCAATAACTTGCGCATCGGCGCACGGCAGCGGCTCGGGCCAAGTTCTAAAGCAAATAGTAAAACTGTAACCTGACTGACTCATCATTACTTAATTAATTTACGAGAAAGGCCATTAGAGAAGAGTGAACACTGAACAGGTTATCGTATTGTAAAGTTTGCCACCAATGCCTGAAGTGATGACCACGACTACCTGATAAGAGTGATACCGACAGTGCCCACTACGGGACATAGGCCATAGTCTAACAAGAAGTTCCCCCACTGTAACTTATATGCGCACACACACACACAATTTAATGTGAAGGAGAGAAGTTGGCATCCTGTGACTCCATTTGTGTTGCGCTGCGGGTACGTCAGTCACCCCATGAGTGACAATCGCTCCTCTTCTGCCATCTATTAAATAAAATAACTTTTTTTTTCTAGAGGCCACCTATGAACATTTGCGAGATCACGAGGTTGCTGATCTGTTGCTGGCCTTTTATAAAGGCGTATGCTATTCTCCTGAAGGTCCGTAAGTCATAGCCATGTTTTCTGCAAATAAATTTATTTGAAGTTGTAAGTAGGTAAGTACCGAAGCAAAGTTAAAGTAGGTAACAAACTCCTTAATCTAAGAAGTATTCCAATATCAACTTTTTGTCGCTCGCTAATTAATTCAAATTATTTATAGTATTTTTAGGAAATAACGCTTACCTATGCTATACATCATCCCTAAAATTATTGTCATAAAAAAATTCTGAAACCTTTTTTGGACAGATTTATTTCATTATTCAGATTAAAATAAGTTTTTTTTTCTAGAGGTGGCACACAAGCAAGCGGGTCATTGAATCATCGCCACCTATGAACATTTGCGAGATCACGAGGTTGCTGATCTGTTGCTGGCCTTTTATAAAGGGGTATGCTATTCTCCTGAAGGTCCGTAAATCATAGCCATGTTTCCTGCAAATAAATTTATTTGAACTACATTTTCCAAATGTATTTTTTTAATTTTAACCGTCCTTTTTAGAGAACTTTGTTACAGAACTTGGCCCTAGTCATGATAATAATTTTATATGGGATTAAAGTCTCGGGATTTCCTAACAAGGAAACTTTGAGATCTTGTATGTAGGTAACTAAATTGTGAAATAAACGAGCAACATGAAAAACCTTTCTAACTGCGCAACAATGTAACATTTTGGTCCTGCTTTAGGAATGTTACTATTTTAGGTTCCTTATCTGCTCAAGGAGGTAGGCGGATAAGAACACACAGACATACTGTTATGGTTCGAATCCGATCATACATCTTTTTTTATGTGATAGGTGGCAGACGAGCAGACGGATCACCTAATGGTAAGCGATTGCTGCCGCCCATAGACGCCTGCTCTTAAGAGTGTTGCCGGACAAAATCGATAGCCTAGAACATCACTAATTGGGTATTTGACAATTTTTAAAAAAGTATTTTATTGTATTCTTAGGACACTAAAGATACGTTTGATAATTGTCTATTTCATTTTTAAAGTTAATTTATAACAAAAACAGCCATTTTAAATAATACGATTCAAATTTCCCGCCAAAACAGCAAGTCACGTGACAAATTAGCCCTCGACGTCATGATGCAATCTTTGAGTATATAGCCACTGGAGATGCCATACCGGGCGTTTCCCCTCCGGCAAAGTACATTGGTCAACTATTCGGAACTGGTCAACTAAGTTATACAAAACTACTTGGATGTCGCTACATCGCCATTTTGCATCGCTCCGTGTCGCGTGACGTTTCTCTTAAAAATGGTGAATTGTGCAGTATTTTCATGTAAAAGGCGATCTGACAGCTAAAATTCGCAACAAGATCGCGTTTCCTATCATAAGTAATGACTTTTATTAATTATCAAATGTGTATTAAACTAGAAAATCTATTTTAATAAAAAATCGTTACGATACGTAAACGACAGAAAAATTTAATAATGATATCGTGGTATCGGTCCTAGTGATGGGACCAATTAAAATCAACTCGACTTTTGAATGAATCATTCACTCACTGCAGTTAGTTTCAAAATCCGTTCTTTTCATTATAGTTTGAATAAAATAGTATAGACGTATATTATAATACTAGCGGCCGCCCGCGACTTCGTCCGCGTGGAAAAGTAACTTTTTACCCCCCTTTTAACCCCTTAAAACCCCCTTTTCGCAATAAAATGTAGCCTATGTTCTTTCTCAGGGGTCTATATTATCTGTATACCAAATTTCATTTAAATCCGTTCAGTAGTTTTGGCGTGAAAGAGTAACAGACAGACAGACAGACAGACAGACAGACAGACAGACAGAGTTACTTTCGCATTTATAATATTAGTATGGATTAGTATGGATTAGTATGGATTAAAACATTGTAAAGTGAATTAGAGAAATTACTGTCCTTTCTTCTGGTCATACGATGTTGGAATTTATTCTAAAAATAAAAAGGTGGCTATAAAATATTTCGAGGTAAAAGGAATAAAATATGTGGTCCGGGAGTATCATGCATGATAACGGAGTAGATAGTAAACCATAATTGGAGCTCGCTAATTTTAATATAGAAAAGTATACGAATGTTCGTTTATCCAATATTTCAAAAAAATTAGACCCCCAGAAATATATTCGCACGTGTACAATAAACTTATTCATTTTGAAAATCAATATAAATGCTTAATAAGGATTTTTTGTAATATTTCAATAAATCATTCTAATTAAAAATATATTGTTCATTTACTCTCCCTTTGTTTGTCCAAATGTTTAACCCCAAACTAACAGTAACAGCACCGTTCACAAGGGGAATTTTGTTGTTTCTTGAATCGTGACGTCACGCGTTCTGATTGGCTACAAGCCGTTTTAGTTTTGATAATCCACAGATGCAAAATTTCTTATTTATTTTTAAGAAATAAAAATATTTCTAATGTTTAATTTGTAAATTAACATAGATATTCTGAATCAGCGGTCTTAAAATCTACATAATTCAATTATTTTCTTATTTAATTGTTAACCATGTCAAATACCGAATTGTATCACATTCCTGTGCTAGAACTGTCAATCCTCTAAGAAATATAGATTCGCACGCTCTATTTATTGTAAAATAATTATTGCGAGTAAAACGGTGTATTACCGCTTTTTTATTGTAATAGGTGGCAGACGAGCTGACGGATCACCTGATTGTAAACGAATGGGTCACACCTGCAACGCCATCAGAGTCACAAGTGCGCTGTCAACCTTGAACCCCTTTCCCCGGATTGGGTCTCCGATACCCTTACTCAACGAAACACAGCGCAGGCGCTGCTTCACGCCGCACAATGGGCTGAAAATGCTAAACGTGGACTTTGGGATTTTTAAGTGCATATTAAGATTCTACGTATCAAAACTATACTTTTATGTTATATTATGTTTTTCAATTTATGCAGTACTTTTTGAGATATACATGTTCAAAGTTAAAAATAATGTAGTTATTATTTCCTTATAAAAATAACTCTAATTTAAAATAATAAATTGAAACACTTTTCCACACTACTACAGGGATGTTTAAAGTTAAAAGTAATTTATGAAAAATGAATGCTACAAAAATATAGCGTCTAACTTAGACATTACCTACCTAATTAAAAGTATTATACTTTATTATTTCAATATATGTTTGTGCCTTTTTTACCCTTTATAATATAGTAATGAAATAAACATAAACATTGTGACCCATTTAAAGAATTTTCACCATATAGAATATGTATTTACTAGTATATTATTTCATTTATGATATTCGCAATAAGGATTTCCAAGAACATTAATTTAATTGCCTGCATGTTTAACCGAGCAAGCTGATCCACATAATGGTGATCGTGCTTTTAATTTTTGTCCTTAAATCTCATTCCTATAACACAATTTCGGTACTTAGATATTGTGATCCTCCAAAAATAAGTGAGTAGGTTTTTTTTTAAATAATACTAAAGTATTTACTAGAATGACTGTTATATAGGTGACGTAGTCCCAGGAAATAATAAATGTTTTTATATATAAATGGGTTTTATTATAATTATTATCAACTAGCTCGCTCGCGTACATCAGAAGGAAGAGGATATGAATGGATAACTGCTCTCCAGCCCTATAGGTGGCGCTGTTTACAATGCTTGTGCTAGAGAGCCTATTAGAACCATTATAATGGCGGCGTGAAATAGATGGCGCTGTAAACAAGTTTTACGCTGTTTTACATGCTGCCGGCCAAATGTATACAATTTTAGAACTTTCTTTAGGTATATCATGTACACTCAGCGTCACGTGGAGCTACCCTGAAATAAATAATAATAATTTTCGATTATTAGATGTTGATAATCGAATTATTTTACCTATAAATAATCAAATTCGAATTTAATGAGTTGTAGAAATTTTGTATTTTGTACTGAATGGGGGTAACTCGACCTGACGCCGACCGTACTAATATTTTACAATTTTTTCTCTAATAACTACTAGGTATGTACCTACCATAGAGTAACTTATATATTGGTACCTACCTAACAATCCAATGGGATGGAAGGTATTGTTAAGTGTGCCTGCCTTTAAGTGTTGTGTTATCATAACTAATGTTTCTCCTGCCTATTGTAAGAATAAATGTTTAGTGTACCTATCAATAAAACACAGTTCGAAGTATATTTATTTCCCAACTAATAAATTACATTTCAAAGTAAGCTACCTAAATCTGAACTTATACCTATTCATTTACCAAAGGCTACTGTTAACCTACTATAATTATATATATCTTTCTTATACATAACTTATTACAAATACGTTTACTCGATTCCATTTATAGGTAGTACACATATATTATTGAATGCGCGCTTTACGATGCCTTGACTTGTCTTGATGGTGGCCACTCTTGTCACGTCGTCTCGTCCATCGTGCTTCTGAGTGATACGACCCAGCTTCCAATAGCAAGGCGGTAGCCTGTCGTCCTTGATGATGACAATTGTTCCAGGTTTGAGGCTGGATCCCTTCGCCTCTCTCCACTTGACACGTTGCTGGAGCAGGCTGATGTAGTCCCGCGACCAGCGTCTCCAAAAATCTTGATGTAGCTGTTGGATTTGTTGGAAATGAGTTAGTTTGTGGGTCGGCACCTCTTCATACTCGTAGTCCGGAACCAAATTAAGCGACCTTCCGATTAAAAAGTGAGCTGGCGTTAAAATAAAAACATCATCAGAGTCGGTACTTGGAATTGGGCAAAGTGGACGTGAATTTAATATTCCTTCAATTTGTACCAAATATGACATAAATTCTTCATAGGTTAATAAAGCTTTCCCCACTACTCTTTTTAAATGATATTTGCAACTTTTTACGGCTGCTTCGTGTATTCCCCCCATGTGAGGGGAGTAAACAGGGATAAATTTCCAATTAATACCTTCGTTTGAGCTAAAGCTTATTAATTTATCGGAGCTATCTTTTATAAAATTGTATAGTTCTATTAATTCTTTATTTGCTCCTTTGAAAGTAGTTGAATTGTCACTTACTAGGGTCCGGGGTTTACCTCTCCGTGCAGTGAACCGTCGTAATGCTACAATAAAGGCCTGCGCTTCCAAACTCGATACCAATTCTATGTGAATCGCCTTGGTACTAAAACATACAAAGATACAAATATAGCATTTATAACACTTGTAGCCACGCCCCCTTCTGTCTCTCACCAAAAAGGGACCTGCATAATCGATGCCAGTTGTTGTGAATGGTGTCGAGGGAGTAACTCTGTCCTTAGGCAAGTTACCCATGATAGGTGTAGTGGGTTTAGGATTAGCCCTAAAACACGCGACGCACTCATGTACTACCCTTTTGGCTAAGCTTTTCCCATGAGTTGGCCATACTCGTTCACGTACTGAGGCCAATAATAGTTGTGGGCCAGCGTGAAATAAACGTTCATGTTCGTTTCGCATTATAAGCTTCGTCCAGTTGTGTTTGTGATGTAGAATGAGTGGGTGTTTTTTATCGTATGCGTATAGTGAGTTTGATAGTCGTCCCCCTACTCTAATCACACCATTATCAAAGAAAGGGTTCAAATCTTTAATGTTTGATCTTTTGGAATTGGTTTATTTTGTTTTAGTAACATATATTCATTTGGGAATGATTCGATTTGTGAAAATTGTGTTAACTTTAAAGTTGCTTTTATCGTTTCATCTACTGATAAACATCCTGCTAGCCTGGATTGTTTATTTCTTATGTTATGAATAAATCTCAAGATGTATGAAAATACCCTAATTAATTTTTGATCACTTGAATACCTATTAAATAATTTATTAATAAATGTATTCGGTGACTCATGCAAATCCGGTAAGTCCTGCGAAGTGCAGGACACAATAGTGGTTTCTGTATTTATCGGAGGTGGTTTATTGTTGGGCCACTCCGAATTTGGTTTATGAAGCCACGTCGGTCCCTGCCACCATAAGTTATTGTACTTAAATTTATCAGCTGGTAACCCGCGTGTTATCAGGTCAGCTGGGTTGTCCTGTGAGCTAACCCAGTGCCAGTCGTCTTTATTTGTAATTGCCTGAATTTCCTTGACTCGGTTGGCTTGGAAACATTTCAGTTTTTCAGGATTTGAGTTTATCCAAGATAAGACAATGTTAGAATCGGACCATAAATATGTCTGAGATATTTGTTTATTTATCGCATTTTTTATCCTTTTATATAAATGAGTTAAGAGTACGGCGGCTCGTAGTTCTAAACACGGAATAGTTTCATTTCGTGCCACCCTTGACCTTGACCCCAATAAGCGTACGACCACACAGTTATGTCTATTTGTTGATTTTATATAAATGGCCGCACCGTACGCGGACAATGAGCTGTCAGCGAAACCATGAATTTCGATATCAGTTACATCATCAATTATTACATGTCGTGGGATAGACAATGTATTGAGAATTGATAACATTTTTCTATATCTTTCCCACTCCTCGCATAAATATTCTGGTAAAGGGTCGTCCCAGCCGGTTTTGAAGCCGGTAAATAAACGCTGCATAAACAGTTTTCCCGTAATTAATACTGGTGTTAACAATCCTAGTGGGTCAAATATAGATGATAAACTAGACAAAACAATTCTTTTTGTTAATTTTACGGTCGGGGGCTCTTCAAGTGTAAATGTTAAGCAATCGTTACTCTGATTCCAAGCCAACCCTAATATCTTACTGGAGTTGTCCCCAAAGTTAGTAATTAATTTTTTTGGTTGTGTGTTATCCTGTTTGTTTGAGTCATGATTACCTACCTCATCTAGTATTTCCTGTGAGTTAGAGCACCATTTCCTCAACTTAAACTTAGCTGTGTTTAATATTGTGTCCACCTGTTTTGCCGTTTCTATTAATTGAGTTTTGTCATCGTTCCCGTGTATAAAATCGTCCATGTAAAAGTCACGTGCGATCGCCTTCGCGGCGACCGGACACTGCTGACTGCATTCGAGTGATAACTGTTGTAAACAGCGCGTAGCTAGGTATGGGGCCGCCTTTAGACCGAAGCTCAATGTCGTTAAAACGTAAACACTAATTGGTTCATTTGGGTTTTCTCGCCACAGAATACATTGCAATTTTTGTTGTTGTGGGTTAAGATAAATCATGCGGTACATTTTTTCAATGTCGGCACAAATAATATATCTATGCGATCGGTATCTATATAAAATATTTATTAATTCGTCTTGTTGTGATTTACCTTTTAGTTGAATGTCGTTTACAGATAATCCAGTATCGGTTGGGCAAGAGGCATCATAGACTATACGTATAGGAGTAGTTTCCTTTTGGTAGTTGATCACAGCATGGTGTGGTAAATAATTATACTGGAATTCAGGAGATATTACTATCTTCTTCATGTGACCAGACCTTTCAAATTCGCGCATTGTTTGTATATATTTTTCTTTGAGATCGGGATTTTTAATGAATTTATGTTCTAGTGTTTTTAATCGTTTATAAGCAATATGTCGTGATTTTCCTAAGACGCGAGGGCTTTGTTTTAAAGGAAGACTTACAATAAAATTACCCTCAGTCGTTCGCGAGTGTTCGCTAAAAACCTTCTCGCATATTTTCATTTCATCATCGGGTAATTTTTGAAAATCACTACCATCACTTTTATTAGTTACGAAGTTACACCTAATAATCTCCCCGGTCTGCAATGAAGGTGTAAATGCGCCCGACAGTACCCAACCGAAGCGAGTTTTTTGCAGAATAGGTAACCCTTTGCCCAACCGGTGCTGGCCAACACATAACACATTGTAAAAATGTTCCGCTCCTATGATCATGTCAATCTCACCTGCCATATAGAAATATTCGTCTGCTAATTTATATTGGTTAGGTATATGGAGTTTATTTATATCGTGCAGCTGAGTGATTTTACATAATGTTGGCGCTATGAAACATGAGATATTTATCGAGAAGCACTTGTCCTGAGATTGTATTTTTAGCTTACAATATTGACTTATGTTGGTTAAAGCGTCGTTAAATCCCCGTACTTCGACATTCGCATTATATTTAGGTATACATAACTTATCATAAGCCCTTTGGGTTATAAAACTGGACTGCGAACCCGAATCTAAAAGTACTCTAAATTTGTGCAACTGGTTATTATTATCAGCTACATATATTAAGGCTGTGGATAAAAGTACTGATTTAAAGACATATTGTTGTTGGTTATCATGTACTAGAGTTGTATTAACTACCTGAGATTGAGGTTCGGCTTGTTGTGTCTGGGGATTACAAAATAAAGTTGATTTTACATTATTTGTTTCTAGTGGTGGTTTCTGCCGTGACGGGTCGTGTAATAGTGTGTGGTGTTTGCCCTTGCAGGTCCTGCACCTGGTTGCTCTGCAGTTTTGTATCATGTGATTAGTGCCAAAACAGTTTAGGCATAGTCGTAATCTCTTAATCAACCGGATGCGAGACTCTGCATTTAGGGTTAAAAAACGTGGACACTGGTTTATGTAATGTGTATCAGAACAGTTAGGGCATCGATTATTCGGCTTACCCCTTTGGTCCTGTTGTACAGCTTGGGTCGTGGCCACAAATGTCTTCTTTGCCATATTGGTCCTGACCGGGTCCTCGGTACCCAAAGTGTCCAGTAGATCAGCTTGCGATCTTAGGAATGACTTGAACTCCTGTAAAGTTGGAATTTCTTTAGTATTAATCCTTTCTTCCCATTTATGTTGTAATTGGCGATCGAGTTTGGAAGTTAATAAAAATATCACCAATACATCCCAGTTCTCAATATCAATATTTAATATTTTTATTGTTCGCAAGTGTTTAGAAATACTATCTACTAGACTTCTTAAAGCATTCGGCGTGTAAGCAACGGCGGATCCAGGGGGGGGGTCATGGGGGTCATGACCCCCCCCTGGGCTGATTCCAGGACTTAGATCGACCACTAATTGAACTTAATGATTTGATTCATATAATAAATATTTTTAAGTTCCTACAGCAGTTATGTACATTAATAAAATACCTAGTAGTACTTTTTACTTATACTATTGTTATCAATGTTAAATAGAGTTGAGTTGACAACCCATTTGGTTCGTGTTACAGTTAAAACCAGTTATTAGTTAGAACGCGTTTTTTCTAGTTAGAACTAGTTTTTACGTAAAGCCTTTTGTTAACACGAGATTTCTGAATCGAATATCAGTTAAAACTAGTTTCTACGAGACAAAACGCGTTTTCCCAAAGCGAGTTAGGTGAAACTGTTCCAACCGTGCGCGTAGCACAGTTATCAAAATTAGGGCCGTTTAGAAATGCGGCCGATCAACGATTAGCCGCATTGTCATTGAGAGTATGTATTCAATAAGGCGGGCCACGTTTGCCACATCGTACTTCTTTCTACATGACTGAGAAGTGTTGCCTAGGGAAATGCAAATCTCGCAAGATCTCGAAATTACCGAGATCTCGCGAGATTTGTTTGTTTTTTTTTTCAAATATTAACAATATTTGAATAGTTAAATGAGGAAAATAACTACTAAAAATAAAAAGTATTAGTGTGTATGTATTATAAAACCGTTTTTTTTTCTTTTTCTTTTTGCCTACGTTGGTCCACTGCCGGGCAAAGGCCTCCCCCAAATGCCGCCATTGCACTCTGTTTGTAGCGGTGGTTTGCCAATAGGCTTGTTTCCAAGGTTAGAGATTGGAAGATTTTTTGTATAAAATGGAGAAATAACGGTAAAAAAAAACTATATACAAGAATTTAGTTTGATATTTTTTGTCATCAGTCAATTAAAGTTAGATCTAAATTTGATACGTAACTTGATTTTAAAAGTATTACATTTACTAAATAATTATATACAATTAGATAATTCATGCAATTTTGAGCAACTTTTCTTTTGAAACCATTTTCATAAACGCATTATTTAATATAGCTATCGAACAAAGGTCTCCCGTGATGAACACAAACTAGCACGCTGTGACGTCACAGCGTGGCAGGGCCGTTGTATGGACCGTTTTGACAAGGTTTATTTTATGTGATCTTTGAATGGTGATATCTCGGAGAATATTCATGCTAACAGAGTAATCTTTTGCCGATGTTTCTACTCTGGAGAGCTTCTTTGATTACTAATCAGAAAAAAAAATTGGAAACAGGCCTGCCTAGAGGAACGACGACGTCCTGCTGGCTGCCAATGCGTAATGATTTTGGTTCACCTCTCTGAATGCATCCTACAAACGTAGCCGGCCCAATCCCATTTGAGCCTAGCGGATTTTTTGCCCACGTCAACGATCCCAGTTTTGGAGCGGATTGTGGTATTTCTGACTCGGTCAGTGATCTTGATACCCAGTATACTCCACTCCTTCGCTCTTTGGCAGACCTTTAGCTTGGACTTTTGATGTCCGGTTAGCGACCAAGTCTGAGCACCGTAGGTACGTAGGTCCGTAGGTCTTTCCTGCCTGTTTTCGAAGGAAACTATCTGGCCCATGTAGATACTCATTGACGTATTCTATATCTTGCTCATCTACCGATATCCTACGTTTTGTGCTATTTGTCATAAATTTTGTTTTCAACTGATTTCTCCTAGTTCCGTGGATGTTAGCGAAGAGCACGATGTGGTCTGCAAAGCGAAGGTTTGTCAGCCTTTTTCCTTCTACATCGATAGATACCCTTTGATTTCCATTTAGCCGCTAGGACTGACTTCTTCTAAAGTGCTAGTAAACAGTATGGGAGGGAGGGGGTCGCCTTGTTTGACGCCCTTTAGTATTTGAAATGACGGACTGGAAGTATATAATTTGATATTTGCAGTACTCTGTGAATAGGTAAATTATACGGAGAAGGTTCAATAATGGTATAAACTGTCAACCACCATACTATTGAAATATTGTTCATATTAAAAAAAAACAAACAAATCTCGCGAGATCTCGAAATTGCCGAGATCTCGCTTGAGCCCAATCTCGCGAGATGTGCATTCCCTTCGCAACACTTCTCATAATTATAGTCGAGGCCGTTGTATCATGCCCGATTTTGACACACCTTTCTTTTCAATTTTGCACTTATCCCTGCTATGAGGAACACATTTCGCGAATCATAAAGAACTACTTTAAATCATTAAGTTCTTTAGATTCGCGAAATGTGTTCCCCATAACAAGGATAAGCGCAAAATAAAAAAAAGGCATTGTCAAATCGGGCATGATACAACGGCCCGACTATAGTAGAAAGAAACGTGGCAAACGTGGCCACATCGTACTTCTTTTACTAATTATGAGATTTGAAGAAGAAGCTTATTGAAGAATCTCAATGACAATGCGGCAAATCATTGATCGCATTTCAAAACGGTCCTGATTTTTATATCTGTGCTACGGTCGGAACAATTTTAACTGACTCGCTTTGGGAAAACGCGTTTTGTCTCGTAGAAACCAGTTTTAACTGATATTCGATTCAGACATTAGTGAATTCTAGTGTTAACAAAGGCATTACGTAAAAACTAGTTCTAACTAAAAAAACGCGTTCTAACTAATAACTAGTTTTAACTGTAATATATTTTATACTTGTAATTCCACTGTTATTTCTGATATCCGTAATACAGGTGCTTAAGCTACCTATCTCGGAGTCAGATCAATGTATGTGATGTTGTGAAATATTATAAATATAATATAAGTTCTTGACTTGAGCACGGCTATGTGACCCCCTCCTGGCGCCAAAGCTGGATCCGCCCTTGCGTGTAAGGTACATTATCAATATTAAATAAGGCCTTTAAGTGATTGTTCACAATTATTCTTGGGTTGTTATATCGTTCACACAACAACTTCCAAGCCAAATCATAGTTTTCATTTGAGAATTCTAACGCCCCAATTACCTCTAGTGCACAACCCTTAAGACAAGATTTTAAGTATTTAAATTTCTGAATATTTTTTAAATTACTTTGATTTATTAATACATCAAAGGTATCACGGAACTCAATCCACTGTTTGACATCCCCATCAAAGTTAGGCAATGATATATCAGGATATTTAATGTACTCACTATTTGAAGTTTTGTTACCTCCCACTATGCTATCTCGTTGCATTATCTCAGGCTTGGAATATTTAGATAGGCCCTGTGTTGCATTGGAAATAGCATCGAAATAAGAGCTTTCAAAGATTTCTCGTTCCGCTAACTGCTCCTCATATTTATCGGTTATGGTCTCAATGTGATCCTGTACTGACTCGAAGCTATTAAAAATGGTTTTAATTCGATCTGTCCTCATCTGCAGATCAATAATTTGCTCTGCCGATAAGTTATTTAAATTCAAGGTAGTTAAATACTTCTTAAAAATTGTAAGTTTCCCCTTTATTACCCCTCTTTTCTTTTTGAGATCTTTTAGAGTGTTATTCTGCATAATTTGTGAATTATCGCTCTCTTCCCCTGACACTGACATTATAATAATATATGAAATACTTAGGTACAAATGAAGTGATCAATTTAGAAGTTTAAAGAGATATAAAGTAAGAAACATGTGCCAACTCACTCGATCGGTAGATTACTTATCGTATGGTATTTGGTATTTTCGAGATGATGGCGACACGTCGTCTTCCTCCAATTTGTTATTGTCCAATTCAGCCCGCTCCAGTATTTTGGTATCCTGGCCGCCTCGTCGATTGGCGGCACGCGGTCAATGGCGGCTATGAAGTTGGTTTTGATTCACATTCTTGCTTTTTTCCTGGGGCTCCGAGCACCTACGTGCGTGTGATTGTGGGTGATCTTGCTGTCTTTCAGGAGTCCGGTTGATTTATTCCGATACTTTCACAATATCACTAGGTGTAGCTCCATCCGGTAGGCGGTCAGCACGTGCCCGCTCGATCTCCTTATAAAAACCGCAATAATCCCTCTCGTAAATGACTTTCTGCGTCTTCTTCAACTGGGGTCACCAAATGTTATATAGGTGACGTAGTCCCAGGAAATAATAAATGTTTTTATATATAAATGGGTTTTATTATAATTATTATCAACTAGCTCGCTCGCGTACATCAGAAGGAAGAGGATATGAATGGATAACTGCTCTCCAGCCCTATAGGTGGCGCTGTTTACAATGCTTGTGCTAGAGAGCCTATTAGAACCATTATAATGGCGGCGTGAAATAGATGGCGCTGTAAACAAGTTTTACGCTGTTTTACAATGACAATAAGTACCTATAGTTCGTGCCAGATAAACTTGCAATAAAGGTCATTCAGCCCACTTGCCACTTGTACCAAGAAGTCGTCAAAAATTCGTGATACAGTTCGCTTTCCATACTAAACTGTCGATAAAATTACATTTGCCGTGTTTCATACAATTTCATAGTCCTTGACGTGCGAACTTCACACTAGAACTTTGACGTTTGGTATTATGAAACACGGCAAATGTAATTTTATCGACAGTTTAGTATGGGAAGCGATCTGTATCGCGAATTTTGACGACTTCTTGGTACAAGTGGGGTGAATGACTTTTATTGCAAGTGAGGCACGCACTATAGTTATGTTTTTACATCTGCATCCAAACGTTGCATTACAAATACCTACTTAGTTAACTTTTACCAACACAAAACACTGAGAATTAACAACCACCCTCCAAATGTTTATATTTTTCGATGTTTAATTTTTTCACTCAAATCTCGTAAATACATTCCTTGTTTCGATTTCTAAGCATACGCGTATATTTTGTGAGTTATATTTTCATAATGTAATTTTTAATGTTTTCCGATTTAGTAACTAATATTGATGTGTTTGTGAAGTTGAAAGAAAGTGGCAGTAGTTTTAAGGACAACAGTGCCTTTTACAATATCATAAAATCTAAACTGTCGTCCAATAATTTTGATTTAAATAGTGAAAACGATAAAGAACTTAAGGCGTTTTGTTCAAAAAGATGAGTGGATTAGGCCTACCGGGGCTACCGCTGATAAAAAAAAACGCACTTGGTTCTCAACCTCGACCGTGGTGTGGAATAGAGATTTTTTTTACCGGGAAAATAAGTTTTTGTTATTTAGTGACGAGATCGGGGAATATCGAAGCATAGGTGTAGATGCTAAAATAGGCAAAAAAATTGTGTTATATATCCCTGATAATATTATTTTGAGGAAACTTGAGGAATTGGAGATATTGTACAATTTATGTTTTTCTCCATACAAATTATTTTTCAAAAAAATATTGCTCTTAAACTAACCAATTAATCAAAAAACACCAATCTATAAAAATGTCTTGTATTTAATGGTAGAATCAAAATATTTAATTGGTTTCTTAAAAAAGCGAAGTCATTTTCGAGATCCCAAAGTCTTCTAGAGTAATTTTCAGCCTACCGTGCGCCGGTTTGCTGTAAGGCGGAAAATGCATGCTGTTACTAAATAGTTACCAACTTTAATGTATAACAAATGCTGTATCTGCATAAGTAAGTTAGATAAACAAACATTATCTAACTTAAGCGCAAAAACGTACTCCATAAATCAAGTGTAAAAACCGTTACCTCACTCAGTTATTAAGTGAGTAGATCTGGCATATTTCTGTCTAACACGTCAGTTTTTGTCTGCTTACTGTGCAAATTATGACGTAACAGTGTCATAATACGTGATGACACCGCTGAGGATTATTGGTAAGTAGTAGTCAGCCACACATCAGGTTATTTCATAGTCCATCCAATTCTCTCCAATGGGGGCTAAGATTGCGTACATTAGAACTGATAATCCTCGCAGAATCTTCACAGTGATTGGTTACTTAATTTTGGCGAAAGATGTCAAAATGTCACTGAAAAATCAATGGCGTTGAAGTTGTACAGCTGTCTGTCCACACATCAGGTTACCACAAACTGTCAAATTTCCTCAATTGATATTCAACCTAATGTGTTTGCCCGAAAGATGAGAGTCGATTAAAGAAGTTTGACAGTTTAAATTAAATACTTTGGTGTAGTATGTGTAGCTGTACGTACCTCAGTCTAAGGCATGGATATTGAACCAAAATTTAATGGTGTTTATCCCAGAATGAAAACCTAACCTAACCTACCGAGAACATTTAGATATCCGGGCCGATCCGGTCAATAATAACCCTAAGTCACACAATTTAGTGCTTCCTACTCCATTCATAAGTTCTACATAACAGCACGTTTAAATAGGTATACAGAATGGAAGGTACGAACAAACTTTTTCTATAGTGACGTCTACAAATACGAGCAAACCTGAGATGCTAAAATATTTTCATTGGCTTAAACACCCATAATACCAGCTGAGCCATAACATAATATTAAGTGCGCTGCCAACTTTTTTTTTCATATAAAATAGGTTGTAGACAATCAGAAGAACCACCTGATGCTAAGCGATTGCCGCCGCCCAATCCGCCCATAGACACTAAGAACACCAGTGGAGTCGCAAGTTTACACTAAGTACTTTACGCACACAAGTGTGTTCCAGTTTTTGTAGCGCCTACCGAATGATATCGTTAGATAGATAGATATATTTTCTTTATTGTCATTTATAAATTAAAGTTAGTACAGTGATAGTGATCCCTTCCAGACAACCTCGGGGTAGCGGAATAATACGGCAATAAGGAATAAATGAGGAATATTATTTATTTTTGTACATTCTAATGTACAATATTTGTATGTACCTAACACTCTGGTGATTATCTATCATTTGATAACCGTAAGTTACAAGTAATAATTTGCATACTAGACTGGAGCAAAGCAGAGAAGACGTGTTAAAGGCAGTAAAGTGCTTGAGTCAGACACCCACTGCGGCAGATTTCTTGATATTTCTATCTTCAGGAAACTTTAGACAAATAAATATTTATTCACTCGATTTAGACGAGGTTCTTGCATTGCAAATTACGAACACCGATGGGTCTTCATAATACTCGTAATTTTTTGTACATTGCTTCAAATCTGTGTACACACGGCGTTACTTCGATTTACCGACCTTAGTGCTATTTTTGCACTACAGTGCGAGGAATGTACAGACTGCCACCCATCAGTTTACTACAATCGTTCAAATGTCCTAAACCAAACGTGAGAATCGTTTGAGGACTTTTCACAGATTTGTGTACACAGATGTGTGGTTATGTGTATTTACTATTTTTAGTAAGACTACAATAGAATAGAATTCATTGATTTCAACTCATACAAAGACTATAATTCATATTATTAGAAACACTAGTTGGTATGTAATGTTAACCTAATATCATAGTCAATAAAACCAAATTTCTACGGATTCTGTAAAGTCCAGTCTAAATACAAAAAATCCAAATTTAACACTCATAATGTCTAGAGCAAGTTGCCCAAGTCACAATTCTCGATGAATTCAAATTTCAAAACTCTTACTTAACTACTTAATTAATGCAAACCGCTACAAAATGGTAATCAATTTCAATTTCATTCCATAGGCCTATTCGGTACAAAAACAAACAAACTAAGGAAAGTGGCGTGACTAAGAATGTCATATGACATAAGTATTAGCATAGTATAGCAATATCGCACATGTATAATGAATGGCTGATCAGTCTGATGGGTCTCGAGGCGGATGCGGGGTCGAGAGTATTCTCCTTTCTACCATTAGCATTATTTTCTCCTTGACCTTGGACACAGTTTGGTTATGAGCAGTGAAGCAACTAAAGCAGATAGATCTGGCATTTTTAAGTAAAATGCATTTAAAAATCATCGAAAAGTTCAGGTGGAACTTACTTACCAAAAATAATAATGATCTTAGCATTATATCATTTTTATGAGCATTTTTAAAAGTCGTAGCATAATATAAAATGTTGTTCAGAATACAGATAGAACAAATAAATGTTGTACCTACATTGCTTGACGCATCCAGTCTATACTAGGCTTTTCGCAAATCGTTACTCCATCTAGCATCTATAGCTGAAGTTGTTTGAGTTAACTCATGAATTAGTAAACATTAAAAAAATAATTAGGCCCACCACAGCAGAATTCTGATAAGCTAGGATATTGAGTTTGTAAAGACCAGTAGTGACGGAAAAATTTGAATAGTCTACATGCGGCAAATGTAGGTACACCACTCCACCATACCCAATAAAAAAAAAATAAACTGTTCCATTAAAATTCGGTCAGGCCAGATATGATAATATATTCAAGCGGAAGCTCTCTAACAAAGCTGGCTCACTGTCACTCGCCGGCTTCTTATTGGCCATAAATATTCAGCGAGGAAGGATGCTTGCGCCTGCGCATTTCCCCCGCTTGTCATTCAGTCAGCGAGTCAAGGTTAGGTGCGGCGGGTCCCGCATGCGAAATGCGGAGATTTGCGTTAAACAGTTCACTCGATTCTCTTGAGTGAAAAGAGTTAAGTAGGTATACAAAAGTGAATACTAAGTGTATGAGTCACACGTGAGCGGTTGTCATTCAATCCTCATTTTTTTTATGGTTGACGATCCAGTACCGTGCGTTTCTCGTTGAATTTTCCACGTACCTCAGTTTTGTGAAACAGTTTAGCCGCAGTAGTATTTTCCAACAGCTACGACTTAGGGACCTTTAAAGCGAGCGTAGGTACTCTTTTTTAAAAGAGCGGCTTACGAGACCTTTTTGATCTCCCTAGACCTTTCTGATAGCCCCCTTATGAGGGATGGCAAATGGCAAGTTTAATTTGAAACTAGAGATTGACCGCGAACCTCAGTTTTGTGGAATAGTTAAGCTGCGGCAGTATGTCCTGACGGCTATGATTTAGGAACCTTCAAGAGAAGAGCGTACTCCTTCTTAAAAAGCCGGAAACGCATCAGCGACCTCTCTGATCTCGCAGATTTTCATGGGCAGCGGTGACTTATCACCGCCTCTAATATAAAAAAAATCTTATCTATTTTTCAGCTTTGTTCCTTTTACAAACGACATCATGGGAATACAATTGCGCGGCCAGAAAGTGAATTTATCTGTTTGTTGCGGCCACGATAACGGAATGACCGATGAATGAGAATTGAACTAATTCACTTGAACCATTCATTCAGGAACGACACCTATTCATTTCCATACAACCGGCAGATTTATCGATACCTGCAGGTAATTTTAGCTGGGGCTGGCGAATTTGCTTGAGCGAATGTTTTGTCACAGTATTAGCAATAACAATACAGTAGTTCAACTTAGGCCGAGTACCTAATGTAGGTTTAAAAATCGTCGATTTATTAGCATTTTTTGCGTTGGGTATCAACACTGTTACTTTATATGGCGATGGCTTAGGATTTATGTCACTTTTGAGCGAGAGGCAGCATAGTTACATACGAGTGAATGCGCTCACACCAACATTAGACACAGAACATTGTTTAGGAGGATATCTTCTTCTATACTATTTATAAAGAGGAAATTTCTGTGGACAACGACAAGACTAATAGCTATTATTATTCTAGACGGGAATTAACGCGACGTAATTTTTTAAGCACATAATTATGTACTTACTGCTTGACGTTTCGGCTGCGTTACAACAGCCGTGGTCACAAGTGAACTGGCAAGCGTTTAAAGAACTATAAGACTAATAGCTGCACCGAAAAATCGAAACACGCGATGTAATCGACGCATAGCGCCTTCAATTAGCTTAGCGTAGAGCTAATTTCCCGAAACGAAATGAGGGCGGATTACAATAGATATTATAGATATAATTTATATAGTATCTTGACTGATAATTTAAGTAGCATCTAAAGTAAGGACACTACCTACAACTTCATTCGTGGCTGTACCTACAGACCGATTCGCGTTGTTTTTTTTTTTTATGTGATAGGTAGCAGACGAGCAGGCGGATCACCTGATGGTAAGCAATTGCCGCCGCTCATGGACACTTGCAACACCAGTGGAGTTACAAGTGCGCTGCCAAACCTTTTATCCTCTTCCCCCCGGGTGGGCCTCCGGTACCCTCACTCACTCGGCGAAACACAGCACAGGGGCTGCTTCACGCCGGTTTTCTGTGAGGCAGTGGTATCACTCCTGTCGAGCCGCCCCATTCATGCCGAAGCGTGGCTCTCCCACAGTTCTACTTTTCATTAATAAACGAGTGTCGACGGATAACGACGGAGTTACAGGGACAAACTACTGGATATGCTGTGGCTGTGTCTGCGAACTACTTTGTTGCAAGCGGGTTTGTAGCTTACATTGTTGCTTTTACAAACGGAGAGCAAATTTTCTAAGTCAGGCGTGTTTTGCGACGCTGTACAGTGACAGTTTTCTGCTGCCTGCTAGTTATTACAAATTGACGTGTTATTCCATGGTAATGTTGTAAGTCTCACTTCTAATCTCAGCGTTTAAATCTCGGTTGTGTTTGGATGCATCTTATCGCTATCGCTCAAATCCAAGATTCTTGGATTTGAGCAGTTTTTTTATGTGCAATTGTGCATATATACCTAGACACCTGCAACACAAAATAATTACACACAGAAAGTATGCTGCCCACTTAGAGCTAAAAACGTGTCATGCACGCATGCGCACTACCTAATGGGGAAATACGCCTTTTCGACCACATTAATCCTAGCCTATGACATAAGATTGTCAAACTGTCGAGGTCTGTGGTAGAGGCCGCGCGCTTATGTGCTCATGCCGGGCAACAACCCTAGCATATGTCAACGAACTCTTCTAAATTCAAAATCAGGCTGAGTCTACCTTCTGTGTGTAATTATTTTGTACCTGCAACACCAGTAGCGCTGTGTTTCGCTGTGTGAGTGAGGGTACCGGAGGCCAAATCGGAGGTAATGGGGTTTAAATGTTGATAGCGACACTTTTGCGACTCCACTGGTAATGTCCTTTCTAGGAGCGGTGACTCCCCCATCAGGCCACTCACTATCAGGTCTAGTTTGTATATTAGGTAAATAATCAACAGACCTGCTTTACGAATAAAACAGACCCGAATACGAATATTACAGACAATCTTAATAATTAAGCAGTCCCATAACGAATTGAGAATATACCTGTCGCACTCAAACATAAGCGCGTCCCTCGCGTGTGAAAGGGAGGCCCTCAGAGTCTAACCTGCGATAACGGCTATCCTCACCTTAACCTACCTCTAGAGGTGACTAATCTCTAACTAAGAGAGGAATAAAGAACTTGCTCAGAGGTGACTAGTGGCCACCACTTTCCCTCACCACAGATAACATCTCCCATCGGCCATCTTCATTGATAACCTGCTCTGTCATAGAGTAAGTAGGCGCAGAGGAGGTAGCCCATTTGAGCGCAGTGTATATTCTCCTATTTTAGAACCATACAATGAAAGAAAATACGAGTACACATCACATACTTATCAGCTTATATACTTTCCCACTAAAGGGTAAAGGCCTCCTTTATAGAATCCAAGTCATCGCTACTATCATGGGATCAGGCTCGATCAAAACACTGGCCTGATGCAGATTGGTGATCACAAATCTGAGCTAAGTTCGAAACATTCTAAACACACTTTTGCTGCTCGACCCAGGAGTCAAACTCAGGACCCCCAGATCAAGGCCCGGTACTTAAACCACTAGACCAGCGGGACAGTATGCTGGCTGTACAAAACCAGAATCTAACCTGCCATCAAGTGACCGGCATCCTCGAACCATAACCTACCTCTAGAGGTGACTCGTGCCCGGTTTTTTCTTTCACCACAGATAACATCTCCCATCTTTATTAACAGATAGACCTGTTTCATAGAGTAAGACGCAGAAAGGCAGTCTGATTTATTATGAAACCTACGATGCAATTATATGTTTTTATTTTTACCACTTAAAATGTTAGAATAGAATAGTATTTGGGGTCCCGAGTTCGTTTCCCGGATTGGGCCAAAAATGTGTTACAGTTCCTTTAGAAATTCTCAATATCAGCCCGAAGTCTGGAAGTTGGCGGTCACCGGTCATGTACCCTCGTGCCTCAGAAAGCACGTTCAGAGGTGGTGCTGTGCCGGATGTGTCTTCAGTCGTGTCACACTGGAGTCCCATCGAATTAGAGGGTAAGAGAATAGAGAGTGCACCTGAGTTTGCGCACATGTTGTGGTGTATGAGTTTATGGAGACCATTCTCTTCGTGGGTGCACATCTAAGTACAGCTCTTAAATCAAATAATATGATCTTTTGTTAAAAAAATACAAAAACAATGCAAAGTTACTGTACCGAAAAATATAACATGCGTTGGTTACGTACACAATTAAATAGAAAAATTCTCTAATTGGGTCTTACACCCCGTCCTTTAGAACCTTCCGCGTAACTCCACAATTTAGCTTTAACATTTTGTTTCCGACTATCACGTGCAAGTATTTTAATTGCGAGTAGAATTAAAGATTCTATTTTAATACATAAGCATGAAACGCCTCTGTTTTTTGTTAAAGCGATGTAGCGAGAACCACTAAAGTGCCTTGTAATTTTTAATCATTCAAGGATTATTTTTGTTATTTGAAGAACATTGAAATTCCTCAATTTAACTAGGTTTACCTTCTGTGTTAATTTACATAGTCCGCCCTTTTTATCCAAATTTTTGTTGGGATTAACTACAGTCTCTACACTCGTAAGTGATTTAATACGGATGTTGTTTTTTAGTTTTCGTAAATCAATATTTTAGTTTTAGTTTTAAATCAATATTACTTTATAGTCAAGAAGTCTATAAAAAATAGTAGATAGTAGACCGATGATATAAATTACAAAACACAAATTTTAAATACCATACTTATTGGAAATGTGTAACAATAATCTTGATCAAAAAACCTAACATTCAATGTAACATTTTTTGTATTTTTTGAAAAATATATTTTTTCCTCCTCAGTTTTCTATTTACACACTGCCTTTTCCATATTACGTAACTACATTATTATAGCGTAATTTAAGCCTTAAAGATTCAACACTAATATTATAATATTTAATTTTAAATTATCTACAACGAACTAATTTTCATTTCCAGCCATTAAGAAGGTATCTCAAAAATGGTTAATTTTCCCCGAGTTTTCTACCTACTGCGTCTTCCATCTTTGTCTGGCGGCCGCTTTCCACTGGCATAACGGGGCGACACACCGGCGCGGACGCACGCCGCCGCACGCGCACGCGAGTTAGTGCACCGATCAAACCGAACACGCGACAAAGTTCATAGTGACTGTGTTTGTGATTGTTTTTGTGGTTTACTATCGGAGACTATCAACAGGTACGTACACAATTATAATTTAGATAAGTTTCTCAGTTACCATTCTCGGATTGACGTTTCTGATTCGCTTAATTGATGTTTCTTGACGAACGTAGTTGGAATTGTTCGTTTGAAAGTTTGTCTGATCGTTTCTTTGAATCGGCTAGTGTGCTAAAATGGAATCTAGGTAGATTACTTTAACTGTACGTCGATAATTTTATTAAATAGTTACAAGAACTTGATCAGAAAATTAATACTTAACATTTCTGCAATAAAAACTCCTCTAAATTTACATAAGTAAATCATACGTGATATCTTTATTAAAACGTAATTTTGCTATCTTACTTACTTAAACACATACATAATCAGTTTTGGTAATTTAAGGTGACATTATTTTTACTAAAATTCGAATTAAGAACCTTCATTACCTACTTTATAAAATTGTTTCTCCATTAGTGTCGGTACAGCGTTTTTATTCTAAGCTTAGAACTAACTGTAGATCTGTTTTATAGACGACTTAACTTACTCCGTACAAGCAAGAAGAGAGAGGCAATTCAGTTTGTGAAACCGTATTCTAAATCACACAATGCGTGTAAAAAGATTACGAAAACGCGTCTGTATTAGCCCCTATCGAATTAAGTGAGTCGAAGGTAAGTAGGTATAAACAAATATTCATTAGCAATTTCATAATGCGCCGGAGTAGATCAAATATTGTGTCGCCCTGAGCCTTGGGGGACACCTGAACACACACGACAGCAGAAACGTTTGGGGCTAATGTCACAGTATCGAATTAATTAGGCAAGAGGATTATTTACTGTAAAAACAGGAAATTGTAATTACTTTATGAACTATTCTTTTACTTTTAATCATCTTAAGGGTAGGAAAAATAAATGTTGGTCATTGGTTAGTTTTTGAACAAGCATCTTTGCAAAAGAACAAAAAGATTATTTTGAATTTAGAACAGTAAGCTGGGATTGAAATAATATTATGTCATAGGTACCTAGTACGTTTACGAAAACTTCTTTGATTTATAAACATTGAAAAAGAAATTAAGTACTATACCTACGAATTTTGTGCAATCACAAAGGTATTTTAAATAGAAAATCATAGAGCAATAAGCATTCTAGATAGTTACATATTTGTTTTATTATTTAATAAGTACATATTCTGTAAATTTTTACGTCAAAATGTTGCCGAAAGATCATTATCTATGTAAGTGTTAAAGCACAATAATTCTGTCCATTTGCATTTTTTGAATTTGGAACATTATTGTTCACAAAATGCTTTAAATTTAAAATCTATCTATCTACATGTATAAGTATCTAAGAAAAGCACGTTTCATTCTTGATCTAAGTATCTTTAGCCATGACAAATAATATGTTGAGGTATGGTGGTTAGTAATTATAATGATCTTTATCATTTAAGATACCTATCTCATTATTCTCATCTCGATAATGACTGCAAAACAATTTACAATTTTGATTCAATAATTTTATCGAAAGAAAGTCGAAAGTATGTTAAAATAAATGACGCAAGAGTTGATTGATCCGAGCTCTGAGGGCTGAAGTGTAACAAATAAGATTAAAAACTAATTTGGAGTAGCTCTTTACGAGTGAGCGATTTAATTGTAGATCTTTGTAATAAAATATAAAAGTAAATAGGTTAGAAAATATAAAAGTCTAATTGGGGCCATTTCGTTTCGGGAACTAAGTTTTGATATTAGTTTCAATCTTCCTATTTGATCGAAAAACTCAGGTACAAATTACAAATTTTGGCCCGACCCGGGGATCGAACCCGGGACCCTAAGCGCAGCCGTCACTTTAAACTGCGACCCACTACCCACTGCTCCACCGAGGCGTAATGTCTGTATAGTAAAGTATAGAGTAATAATTATGTTTTTTCTTTCTTTCTTTCTAAAGTATCAGCCTATATAGGTACTGTGGGACTTACTCGCACTTAGCGAGTAACTATGCCAATATTTGTGTGTAGCTCTCGGCAGAAAGTTTAAGCGTACGACAACGCTGGTCAAAGCCCACGGCACGTTCGCTACTTCCGTCACTTAGTGACCAGGTTCATGCCGAGCCATTTTGTTGCTAATATTAACTTAACCTATAATACTCGATGTGTTAACAGACCCTATGATCCAAAGGGATGACGAACGCAACTGGTAATTCGAAATTCAAAACATCTCTATAGCTGTTATTATTAGGTATAATGAATGACTGTGCTATCGGAATCACCATTTAAGTATTTAATGTTTTCAGTAGGTACCTATTGAAAGTGAATCTAGTGATTATATGATCAAAGGTTTAATTTTATTGGAATCTGATTCAATAAGTCAATGTACCTATCCTTTTTAATATTTTGGCAGTCGAACAAAGAAGCCCTGTTTATCTAAAAACCTGAGATATAAGTATATGACTGGCCTGGATCTCTATTCTGCCTCATACTCATACTTAGGTCGTGGGCTCGATCCCCAACCTGGATAACCATACGAGTGGTGAACACTTGTGTCTGTTCAGTGTCTGGGTGTTACATATGTGTATTTGTGATACCTCTTTGTCTGTTATCTGTAACACAAGTACTTAAGCTTCTTACTACAGAGTCAGACCAATGTATGAGATATTGTGAGAATTTATTTATTATCTATTAGTAGAAGATCCGTAGAACATCGACCTTCACCGAGCTGATAATCGAATGAAATATCCTTTATGACAAATTTTATATACTAGAAAATATATTAAAAATAGGTTTGCTAAAAAAATCCTGGACAGACTATTTTTAATTATTTTTTTAAAAATAAAATATTTAACTAAATTTTGCAACATTAAGATAATAAGAAAATTTTCATTCTTACTTAAAGTATAAAACGTATAGAATGTGCCGCCATTGGGTTGTCTATTATTTACCTGGACAGAGAACTCGGTTGTCAGGTATAAACAGGTATGTCGATGGCAGTTTACCTTCACTTGAAATGATAATAAAAAAATTGGCGGCACATTCTATACGTTTTATACTTTAAGTAAGAATGAAAATTTTATTAAATATTAAATTTAGTTAAATATTATTTTTAAAAAAATAATTAAAAATAGTCTGTCCAGGATTTTTTTAGCAAACCTATTTTTAATATATTTTCTAGTATATAAAATTTGTCATAAAGGATATTTCATTCGATTATCAGCTCGGTGAAGGTCGATGTTCTACGGATCTTAGACTATATGTGCAATGATCACAATATCCGCACGGCTTTCGTGAGTTGTCAGTGTCAGTCAGTCGTATATATTTTCTTGTCCTTTGGCTGTAACGCGTTGAAGTCTTTTCCAAGCTCGATTGTTTCCCTCCACGACGCATGCGCTCAAGGATTTGGCGCTGTACCTTATGGGGATATACGAATGAAACTAGCACCGCCAACCTATTTACACTGATTGTGGCGAAAACACGATATTTTTTAAGAAAGCAAAACATTACAGACTTAGATACAAGTAAATTGAAATTTTCAAGATGCAATGTGGCCGTTTTTAGCAATAATGAACTTTATTGTTACTTGTCGCGTGTAAAAAATATTGTTCTGCATCTCGAAACATTTACTTAGATCTATGTCTGTAATGTTTTATTTTCTTCAAAAATATCATATTTTCGCCACAATCAGTGTAAATAGGTTGGCGGCGCTAGTTTCATTCGTATAGCCCCTTAATACTTAGGAGTTTCTTGATAGGGTAATTATATAGTTGTCAAAATTTTAATCTATACATATAATAAAAATGTAAAAAAGCTGTGTCTGTACATTGAAGATATTTATCTCAAAATAACTTAGGACGACTAAAAAACAGTAACAGAACATGAATCAATGATTTTTAAAATTTTTGTCTGTCTGTTTGTCTGTTTGTCTGTTTATCTGTTTGTCTGTTTGTTCGCGCTAATCTCGGAAACTACTGAACCAATTCGAATTAAACTTTTTTTATTGTATAACTGTAATATCAGGGCAACTTATAGGATATATTACATTTTGAAGACCAGGCTCCTTGATGTAGAACCACAACAGCCCAGCTAAACTATAAGAGGTAGGTCAATGGCACTTTAACAAAAGTTGTTCAGATTGATGAGCAGTTTATGATGCCATGAAAAAAAATCAAAGATCATGGAACATCTGGTTTGGACCTCTAAGAGCCCAGCTACACTATAACAAATATGGAATGAAATGGAATGGAAAATTGTCAAATGTGATGAGCATTTTTGGATGAGATCCTATAAGGAAGGATATTCTTAACTTAAACCCCTAATGGAGCAAAAAGGGGGTTCAAAGTTTGTTCATGGGACTACGTGATTCCTTGGCCCAATTTACTCCAACTTTTGCATACACATTCTTTGACAGAATTGATGGATAAAATATAAGATTCAAACTTTAATAGAATACTTACATCCCCTAATGGAATAAAAAATAATTTGGGGGTTACATTCATTAGAAGTTGATATTTGAGGTCTAAGATGTAGCGTGCTTTCCCAGAAGAAGCTTATTCACTCTCGACTTAAAGACACCCGAATTGTAGCTCTCTGGAAATACAAAAGCCGGCAAGTTGTTCCATTCCTTAGCATTTCGAATAAAATATTAATGAGCCGCCTTAAAAATCTATTAACCTATAAACGAACATTTATAATAAGTAATATTTTTGTTAAATTCTATTTAAATAATCATCTTTAAGTCAAGTCATAAAATTCACGCAAACGAAGTTGCGGGCGGCCACTAGTGCTATATAAAAATCATCAAACAGATAGTTTATATTCTAAAAAAAAACAAGTTAATACACTCAGCGGCACATTAACCGGCCCATAGCGTATTTTTCTTACTTCCGTACTTTACGATTTCATAAATTAAAAAGTTTTATTGCAACAATTTTATCGACACGTTAAGAGTGGAGTTATCGCCCTTTTTGCATTTGTAAGCCACACATATCAAAGTATACAAAATTTTCAAATTTCTTCAATCGACTCTCTTCTCACTGTCATACACATTAGGTTGACATTAAGGAAGGTTGTGGCAACCTGATGTGTGGCTGACTGTACCATAACGAGTATTACAAACTTATGCGCTATGTGGTTTACACACGACTTCGTGCGTGATTTCAGCCTGAAGAAGTTTTTAAACAACTTTTATGCACGCTGTAGCTTCCTATAATCAGAAAGGCCTAAACCTTTCATTAAGCAGTTATATCACGACATTCCAGCCTTTATTACTAGGTTTTGTCATATTATTTATAAATAATTAATAGTTTACTAATATTTCCCGTACAAGCGGTATTTAGTCGCGTAGTTTTCTTTCTTGGAAGGCCTTTCTAACGAAATCGTATGCAGTAACAATGTACCTATTTCTGTAATTTAACACGCATCGACACGTTATGTTAGCAATACATGGGGATAGCGTAGTGCATAGCACTTGTATCTCAGACATAGTAGATATGGGCTAAAGTCCAAAAAGGGTAGCTCCACGTTACTTTTAGCCACTTCTCTCTTCAATGGTTGTTAAAGCTAACTTCAAAATAAATAAATTCACACATCCCAATTCACCATGGCTCCTGCACTATTGCAATCGACGACAACCCCTTAACCTCTTGCAACTGTGATACCATTAGCCAGGCACAGACCATAAAATATCTTGGCATTCAAATAGACGAAAACTTAAATTTTCATCAGCATATCGTCTCACTATCTAACCGGGTACGCAAAGTTATAAATACAATGTTCCTACTAAGGGATGTCGCGGACGACAACATATTAAGGTTGGTTACCTTGGGCTGTGTCAATCTGTGCTCAGCTATGGTATATCTGCCTGGGGGGCATCGATAACACTTCAATGATACGAATCGAAAGAGTGCAGAGAGCAGTGCTAAAGGTAATGCTAAAAAAACCAAGGCGATATCCTACTTTTACTCTTTACTCTGAAGCCCGAGTCCTTAGTGTACGGAAATTGTATATTCAGAAAGCTGTTTTGGCGACCCACAAAGCGGTTCGAAGCTCATCTGAGTACTTGGATCTTCTAGCAAAGCGGACTTTTAGAATCAAAACCCCCGTTGTTGCTACCTCCTTCGCTAAAAGACACCAAAAATATCTATATCCTTGTATTTACAATAAAGCTGTGGCCATATGTGAATTTAAGCACAACCATCCATATGACGTTAAATCAAAGCTGTTTGAATGGCTTCTTCAAATTAGCTACAACGAAGCAGAATTTCTACTTCAAAATCCAAGATGATCAGGCTCCGTCCCACTTCTCACACACACGCACACACACACAAATAACACACCACACCACACACACACACACAAACAAACACGCACACACACACACACACAGTTGTGTCACTATTATCAATATTATCATTATATATATTCTTTTCTTTTTCTAATTAACACAAACGTATATGTATAAATCTTAATCTTGCAACGCCGTAATTATAACGAAAAGGTAAAACATCAACTCAAGTCCCCAAGAGACAGGACTTCCTAGTTTGGGGGCTACAGATATTCAAATGAAATGTAAAATTCTTTGGCAAATAAAGATTTATTATTATTTATTATTATTATTACCTTATTTCAGTCAGGTAAATACCTGACTCCGTAGTCCGTAATTAGTAGCCTAAGCACTTACACTCACAGTTACAGATATCAGACAACAGAGGAAACAGAAATATTATACTTAATACTTAAATAGCCAGACACTGAACAAACACAAGTGTTCATCACACGAATGTTTGTCCAGGTTGGGGATCGAAGCCATGACTTTTAGCATGAGACAAGCTCACAACCAAATGCGCCATTCGTACAAATGTGCGGTGAGCGCACTTAGGCATCGTTCAGACCAAACTTATTTTCGGCCGCTGACAGGGAGCACGCGTTACGCAGACTACCTATTGCTTTCCCATCTACTGTCATATATTAAACGCAGTCTATTGCTTTCCCAAATATTGAACTTGTCGTTCACACCGAACCGACTAGACGATTTAGTATTTAGACACAGTTAGCGGCGGACAATACGTTCGTTAGCGGTGGACCATACGTTTAGTGTGAACGATCCCTTAGTCTTTTTAGGTTCATATGTGAGTGTGGGTGTCTGTACAAAGTAGTTCGGAGACGAGAGCAACATTACTAAACGGAGAATGAATCTGTGGAGCTGATTCGTACCGTACGGTAATTACAAATCTCGGAGCGGATAGCGTTAAGTCGCGCCTCACTGACTTGAGCCTAGGGTTGTAACTTCGCCGTTTAAGCTCATAAATAAAAAACGTTTATTGCTCTCATAAATACTTAACCCAGTTACATAATGTCACGTATATTAATCTGTATTGTATGTCACTTTGTTTTGGGACATAATTTAGCTATTTTCGTAGTAGTTCGAATCTTTGCCAATAAATGGCGCTGGCTGTCGATTATATCGCGTCAGTGTTTCACCTTTTCGAGTTACATACATAAGCACTGTAGTTTTGTTTAGAGGTTATCACTTTATAAATAGTTATGTATAAGATAGAAATAGAAATATGCTTTATTCAGTTTAAGTCCATACCGAACATTTTTGAATCTCAAATATGTAATCTACTGTTACTATTGTTAATTAAAAATAAAATTCTTCCAAAAGAAGCGTGTAAAAGCATCTCGCGCGCCTGCGTGTCAGTACCAACAGAAGTGATGTTGTGTTTGCTTATAATAACCATGTACCTAAGTAAATTTCTCAAACAAAATTCGAGATGTAGGTACCCATGGGCGGCGGCAATCGCTTATCATCAGTTGATCCATCTACTCATCTGAAACTATCACAAAAAAGATAGGTACCTACTCAGAGGTTTGATTCAATGTTGCACTGCTTTAGTCAGGCGGCACCCCTAGCCGCGTTTACCGCAAGTTAGCTCCGCGCACCGCAAGTGGCGATTATAGTATTCTTTCCTGCTCGCCAATCGATGGAAACAATATCTCTCCAGGAATGTAGTGGCCATCCAGCGGCAGATGGCGCCACGCTCCACTAGCGTTGCGCAAGCGCAGAAAACGGGACTATCAACTTTTTTTACGGCAGGCGAGCAGACGGAGCACCTGATTGTCACCACAACACTAGTAGAGTCACAAGTGCATGGTCAACCTTTTAGCTCCCTTTTCCCCTGATTATCTTTTCGGTATATAGGTAAGTACAGCGCCATTTCCGCTTCACACCGGTTTTCATTGAGGATAAATTAATGAATTAATTCGCAATATTTACTTTTCAATCGCAAATAAATTCCAATAAAGTTAACTAAAATTTTCTCTTAATTCTTAATCAGTAACAAACAACTTCAATTTGCAATACAATAGCAAATAGTAATCTTAACTATACTAGCTATGTGAGAATGTATCATAACTTACTTTTTGCGTCCAAAAAACAAACTGCAATACTTAGTTAGTGGCGTTTTTTATTTATTTCTAAATGTGGATGTTAATTCTTTACATTTCTACATCAACTTTCATCTATTGCGTGGGTGATTGATGTATTTCATATAATAAAGTAAAGACCGATTGTTCAAGCTCGTATAGCTTTTTACCAATGTGCAATTAGCAGAGTAATAATTGCGATCCGATTTTCGTTTCCCCGCAACAATGCCGATATGCGCCCGCGCCGATATGCGCCGCGCTCGTTGCGCAAACAATATGAGTTCTCGTAGAATTGTTTTTGCTTCGCTGTGAGGTCAATCGCGCATTGTGCTGTTTTGTTTTAGCGCTAAAATATCTGTTATTGTTGGAGGCCGACGATCTTAGCGCGAGGTTTTGAAGGGTCGACTTGGTATAAATAAATGGAAGGTCAGACTTAGGGCAGAGACCTAGCCAAGACTGTGTAAGGCACCTAAAAAGTCTCTCTCACACAAGATGTCCAACAATGTTTTAACATTAGCTTAGCTTTTTACCTGAACTTAATTTGATAATATTTCATTTGTTATTTTTGTGTACCTGTTAATCATCACTAGGTAAATGTTTTCTCCCTCATATAAAGTATTATTGAATTAAAATTTTCATTCCCTATAGTCTTTGTTTGAAGGGATCAATTCATTTCATTAATTAGATCAATGTGTGTCAAATTCATCGAATAAATTTGATTGTACTTATTAAATTTAAATCACCACGTTGCTTAATTTCCTGCTATGTCAATCAAATATCCTTTTTTATGTGATAGGTGCAACAAGTAGACGGATCACCTGATGGTAACCAATTATCGCCGCCCTTAGACACTTGCAACACCAGTAGAGTTTACAAGTGGCGCTGCAAACCTTTAACCCCCTTACCCCCAATTGGGCCACCAGTACCCTCACTTACTCGACGAAATACATCGCAGGCTGCTTAACGCCGATCTTCTGTGAGGCCGTGTTATCACTGCGGTCGAGCTGGCCCATTCATGCCGAAGCGCAGCTCTCCCGCGGTTACCGTGCTATCACTACAGCGTGGTGTCCTGTATTGTATATCCTGATATTAAGTAGCACTGCTGCTATCTTTTTTTTATAACCTATATGGCCTGGCTGGGCAAAGGCCTCCCCCGAGTCCCTCCATCGATCCCTATCCAACGCCATCTGTAGCCAATCGGTTGCACTGTTAAGATCGTCATTGCATCGCTTATTATGCTGTTATCTTAATTTTTCTATCTTTTTTAATCTCTCATTTCTCAATAGTTCTACTCTGTGCCCAGTTTCCCCCTCACCATAGAGAACGAGCTATAAAAACGTACTACCGTTTCGCATGGGCATATGTATGGTGCGTTGCGTCACGACTCCTGCGCAGCAAAAACGCGCCGTTGGGCAACCCGCCTGATACTTGCCGTGCTCGAATGGATTGCGATTTATTTTATATATACTTGCAGTTTTATACAAAATGCATTTATTTATGCTAGTCGCTAGTCAGTAGTATAGTAGCTATTAGTGTTAGTCATTTGACATTATCACTAATTGAAAACGTAGGAAAAATCATGGCAGATTATCGCTTGAACAAACAATACTTACTTAAAAACTATGTTTGCTATTTTGCGATATCTTTTTCGATAAATATCAATAAGAGAGTCATTACTTTTGATATCTATTGAAAACAGGTGTATAGATGTGAATATACAACAAACAACGGCTAATAAGTAACACGAAAATTTAAACACTGGCGCGATGTAATCGATACTCAGCGCCATCTATTGGCAGATTCGAATACTACGACAATATCAAAACTATGTCCCGAAACAAAGTGAGGGCGGGCCACTAGTACAGACAGCCAAACTGATGTGTTACCACAATCTGTCAAATTTGTAAAGTGTAAGAAATTTGACAGTTTTGTTTTTGACTTTGATGTGTGGCTCTACGTACTCTGACATGTTTATTACACCGAATTCCCACGCATTAGCCTAGAACAGCTAGAACAACGTCCGCGGTCCTTAAAAACTGAGCGTTGTTATCTGTTGCGCAAGATCAACAATGCGTGCTTTAATTGCCGCCAAATCGGAGCGTGCGACGCGTGCGCAGGGAAGCGCCAATGCGGGCTAGTAGTCATCTCTACCCAGGTAAATGCTTCTTCTATGTCGTTATAGATAGATATACTTAGGGAAAACTCTACTAAACGAAAAAATATTGGTGAAATTAGGTACAGTGACGAGAAAATATCTTGAAATTCTCGGGCGAGTTTTGCCCTAATCTCTTTGTTGCACAAAATTCACAACTTCAGCTCTACCGGAGTGCTACCACGGCCTCTCAGAAGACCGGCGTAAAGCAGCGCCTGCGCTGTGTTTCGTCGAGTGAGTGAGGCTTCCAAAGGCCAAATTTGAGAGGAAAGGAAGTTAAAGGTTGGCTGGGAACTTGTGACTCTACTGGTGTTGCAGGTGTCTATGGGCGGCGGCAATTGCTAACCACCAGGTCCATCTGCTCGTCTGCCACCATACAAAATCTTCCTACCATAGCGCTAATGTAGCTTGTAATTGCTAATTTCGTAATTAAGATCCTTACCAATGAAATGTACGTGCAACTTGCCAAAGATACTCGCATATACCTTAGGAAATGTCATCCCATTTACGCAATACAATCAGGTACTTTACTCTGCGATAAATCACACAATGTTTGCTCCAATTAATAATTTCTCAACGCCTTTGACAATTTACCGATGTCGTCATTGCACTTATATTTTGAGGATGCGTCTCCATTATATCTGCCTATTTATCTGTGTAGTATTGCACATTTGATTGTTAACAATGTTGTGTCAGATGCATTACTCTTGCGCTGATGTAGTAATTACCCACTGTGGTTTGCGAAAGCCCTTGTTACTGTTAAGCATAGTCTCACGGTAGTCTAGGATATCTGAAGGTTTGCCTTTGATTAATTTCACATAGACATTACATTGGAGGATATTACAGACATAAGTTATTACAAATATAATACTGGCGTGGCGTTGTGAGTATAAGGAAGGGGGTGGTTCGACACTTTTTAGGGGCCGGCAAAGTCTTTGTTCATCCTGGGGAGGGGGAGGGAGTCAATGATGAAAAGAGGATGGCATCAATATAAGTGGCAGGAGGTGGCAAAATAGTATTCCGCACCGAGCAACAAAATAATATACAGCCCCGGGTGGCAAAATACTCTTCCGCCCTGTGCGGCAAAATATTATTCCGCCCTGTGGGGCAAAATATTCTTCCGCCCTGTGGGGCAAAATATTCTTCCGCCCTGTGGGGCAAAATATTCTTCCGCCCTTTGGGGCAAAATATTCTTCCTCCCTGAGCGGCAAAAAAGTATTCCGCCCCGGGCGGCCGTTACCCACTTTATATAATGCATATAACTGCATATAATACACAAAACTGTTAATCCTACGAATGTTCGTCCAGGGTAGCGACTGAAACCATACCTTAGGCGTAAGTGGAAGGGTCTCTACCAAAGGCATTAGAACGACTCTATTTTTATTTCAACTAACCTTTTGCGAAACAGTAGGTAACATTTTGTTTTTCCCACACCATAGAACAGCCAGTTACATCAAATCCACTTGTTTTACACAAATCAGATCTGTTACTGATAGCAATTGTGACATAACTTATTTTTACAATAGGTAGAATAATATATCGCTTACAAATGGCCTCATAGACAGCGCGACAAAACCCATGCCGTGTGCGCGCACGCACGTTACGTAAGCAGACACTATGGCACTCGCGCACTGCGTATAACTAACAGTAAGGTACATCTATTTTATATAGGTTTAATTTGAAATAAAAAAGGTTCTTTATTTATTCATGATTTTTAAACCAGCCTAAATGTAACACGCATGCCTTTCTTCAATACACCGACAAAATTGTTTTTTTATTTATATTATGCAAGAATATCACATGCAGAAGTCACATTAACACTTTGCATGCCAGCCATTTTATTGCACGATGTAGTGTCGTCGTACCGTATATACGTGAGACACTTTTTATATTGCTATAAACCTGGCTAAAAAATTATATACGTACAGCCACACATCAAAGTATACCAAACTATTAAATTTCTTCAATCGACTCTCATCTTAACTGTTATACAGATTGAATATCAATTGAGGAAATTTGACAGGTTGTGGTATCCTGATGTGTGGCTGTCTGTACAGGGCGTATGTGTGAACTTATACAATACTTTACTACGTCTTCTGCCAATCATTCTAAACAAAATTTGTTCTATGACTTGAAAATTCATGTACCTATTTGACTTTTGAAAAATTGGGATGTAAATGTTCACAGATACGCCCTACATATTTTACTCTTCAAAGCAACGATTTAGCTCACTACTTCTCGTTTAACTGTGACACTGAGTGTGTGACATGAATTATACGGGTGCATGGTGTAACTCGCTCGGGACAAAACACGATTTTGTGTTCAACCATTCAATTTGCTGTTTCCGTGAGCTATGACTGCTTCTAACTTATTTTAACACACAATTACCACGGTAGCAATATCTTGTGAAGGTGTTATTAATGTCTCCATAAAACGTTTTGAGTTTTGAAAAAATACAATCTTGAATTGCTTTTCTTTATGTGTGTATCTGTAAACATTTACAACCACATTTTCTACCAATCATTCTGAACAACGTTTCCTCTACGACTTTTGAAAAATTTTCGAGTCCCCATACTAAAATAACAAGACACGTGACTAAATTTGTATGTACGAAAGGGTTTTTTTTGCGCATTTCCAAAAGTCATAGAATAAAATGTTCTACAAAATTAGTGAAAGAAGTCGTGGTTAAAGGGATGTAAATGTTCACACAACAACCTCGTAGATGCTTCATCATGTTATACTCGTAGGTTTATCCTGATAACTGGGGACAAATTAGTCATTAAAAATTTAAATACGAGGATGTCTCGATTTTTTTACATTTGAAGGACCGACTAACAAGAAGGCATTATTTTTTACTTTCCTTGACGCTGGTATTCTGTATGCACAAAAACTGTACATAGAGCATTTACGGTTTACTCGTATTACTCTCAGTTTCACAAAGACAGTTTCATATCGATATCCCATTCGGTTTTTGCGAGTGGCGCAAGCGCAGGTACGGCGAGATAATTATGTCGACATAACGAGTGGCCGCGTTCGCCTCACCCGCCTCCAATAAATCGGAGGAATGCACACTTTGCAATAAAATATTGAGATAACATGTAACTGTCCTTATTAATGCTATCGCCCAAATAGGTCATGTTGTTATCTCCATCATGAGGTGGACTTAAAAAGAGATAGAATACTGCCGTGCCCGCAGTCAATCTACGTGTAAACTCCTCATCTTAGCGTGTAATCCCCAGTTGCCCTTAGATAGATCATGATTCAGGATGTTGGGGAGTCTGGTTTTATTTTTGTGTTAAAAAAAGCCGCTAATCCGCACGCGGCGCGGGCTCAAATCCGCATGATAAGAAAACCGCTCTAAGGCCAAGGTAACCATCAGCAGACTTGATTGCCACCTTAGGTAGCATATTAAAAAAAGATAATGACGTTAGCAAATTATCGCCCCGCATAGCTTATTGAACCCACGTTTATACTTCATAGAGCCCGGTCGACGACTCCTCAAAAATTACACACCTCGAAATGAACGATTGCCGAGATTCCGTTATTGTTCATCACAATCTGGGCCTTTGCGACTCTACGTCCCGCTCACTCGCACGGCGAAACGGCCTTGTAGGAACGAGAGAAAGTGCCAGTAAGTGCTCCAGAATCGAGGCCCTGGATGCTATTAAGGCCGTGATTATGTGATTCGCGTTAATGTTGAAGCTTACGACGCTCGAAGAATAAAATGATGGCACTGCAACTTTTCCTCAAAGACAGCATTAATTGTGGAATTTTTGTAGTGTAATATTGTTATGATATTCTTGCATAAATAAGTTACGAAGTAAGTGTGCGGTTAGCATTTTGGAATAAAATAATGAACGGCGAAATGGTATGGTTTTGTTTTATGATAATTTTACGCTTTCAAAAACAGTTCGTTAGGAAATAATCGAGATAAAAGTTAAATTTCGTCGTATTTTTTTCTATTTGTTAATTTCTCATCACGAAAATGTGGTTTCTCTGAACTAATGCAACAGTGCCGGTTTGCTGTCTACCTGCAGTTGGTACATGTCTTGCAAACTCGATACAAATGAATTATTGTTTTGATACAATTCCGCATTTTTCCATGTCTCAATCTGCTATGAAATTGAAATGTTAGTCCGTGCAATATTTTACGCTGAAAAGAGTGTAGTAAGCCCACTTGCTAATAAAATGTCACGTTTCATATAGTCGTTAGATTTCTCCTGTAATCTATTTCGTTACCTACGTATAAAATACTGGAATTATATAAGTATTTTGACTAAAATATTTTTTTCAGTAACACATATAGCGTTGAGTAACATAGTATGATGCCACTTTTGTGTTGAGAAATAATAATGTTATTGCAGTTTACAATATTATACGACTTGATGATATAAATGCGCGTTTTGCATATTTAAGTAATATGCGAAGTGTTTACGAGATAATATTGTGACAACTTTTTGATAAAGCTATAATTATAAATGGCAACCAAGATTGGGACGACCACCTGCCCATTGGTCCGACGATAATGGCAGCAGAAAAACAATGGATGAGGTTTGCAGGAGACCGTAGGGAGTGACGTGAAAGAGAATGAGGCCTATAACCAGCAGTGGGTGAACGTGGGCGGATATGATGATGATAATAATTGTAAGTACATTTTGAGTTGAATGATTAGGTTAATCAATGTTCCGTATACGACGAAGTCCTTTTGTTTCTTTATATTGACCGTGAAAAGTGAAAACATTATTAATATATAATTCGCAAAAAATGTAAAGTGCAAATTTCCCAATTAAACTAGAAAACCAATTGATTAAAGCACCTTTCTAAATTTTGAGGGAAAGTTTCAAAGTACTGTATTATTGTGGATCATCTAGCTTACTTTATTAGGTACATCCAATGCAGAGCGATCGTAGCTCAGTGGATAGGACGGCCTTTCATGCGGGGGGTCGTGGTTTGAAACCAAGCATGCACTTGTAAAATACTTTTTGTAACGGGAATCAAAATGAGGATCCTGAGATTATCAACCTGGTACTAAACCACTAGTCCATCGGGGCGAGGAGGACGCTGATAAAAAAAACTATTAAAGCATAAAGAGCGGCCACCAGTGACTTTTATTGATAATGCCATTGGCATCCAATCCGCGGTCAGCAACGAGAGCAGATGTTGCGGTCCATCAAATAATCGTCATTTGTCTGATGACGTCATTACGATTTGTTCGACGTCATTCCGTGTGTACGTTTTGTAACGTTCCTTTTGAAACGTTCGTCCAACATTCCATTGAGGATCTTTGAGAAGAACTTGATATGAAAACAATTATGTAGTTTATTTATATTTAAAACTTTGTTGCACAAATTTAATAAATAATAATATAAAATCGTTTATTCAACAACAACATGAAAAAATATTCGTACAATAAATAAAATAATTTCACACAACATCCCATACATCTCATGAATGTTTGTCCAGGGTGGGGATCGGACCCACGGCCTTTGGCGTATGAGGCAGGATCATGACCAAATGCGCCATTGGGCCAGTCAATCATCATAATATCAACCCACCTAGGACTCTTCTATATCACGCCGCTCCCTTCAGTCCCCTGCCAGCTACATTCATTGTTTCCCTTCTACCATTACAATATCATCGGACCAAACGGGCATGTAGTCTCCCCAGAGGACATCGTACAATAGGCGAACTTAATGGCTAAATGCATTCTCTACAAGTCAACCTTTGGTCATGCAGTAAGGACCAAGGTGCAGCTAGACGATCAAAAAATTTTTTTGTATTTTTGAAAAAGAAAATTTCTACACATATCATACATTTAATTGTAGTAATCCGTAATTACAGAGATCGTAATATTCCTTATCTTACTGTATATTACTTTCTTGGTAAGACTTAATACGGACAAATCGACCACTTGTGTTGTGTACCAAGTCATTAAAAGCCGTTATACTCGTAAGTTGCCCGGAGTTATCACATTTTCTAGTCTAGATAAACTCACTCATAACTACAGATCAGTATGTGAATATAACATAGATATTTACTTCATGCCTTTGATAAAATGACTTGTGTGTTATATAAGTTGACAATCTTGCAGAAATTAATAGAGTGAGTCTGTCTTAATGTCTCCATAATTATTAAGATGATCTTTTGATTAATTGTCTTATAAATGATAATTAAGTACTTACTGTGTTGTTGTAAACTTAAGGTGTGCCTAATTCATGAGATTATTCAAGTGTAAGTCAATAAATATAAAGTTAATACTTATGACTAGTGATCCACCCTCACTTAGTTTTGATATTCGAATCCGAGCACCTCTGCACTTTTCAAATATATACATGTGCAGATTGTCTGTAATGTACACCACATTGCGTTTCTCCTGAGAGATTGAAAAAAAATAATATCGGAACGTGACTCCATGCCTCCACGTCGAAACATGCCGAGATCACGTCCGCTCGTATCATACACCTACGAGTTAGTTCGCGTTTGAGGTCTTATTTTATGTGTCATAATTTTGTGATACAATGGCGTCTACATTGTCGTTTGCCATTTCACTTAAAAAAAAACGTGATCTCATTGAACCGGTGCCAGCATTAATTAATTATGTTTTCAATTAATATTTCAATCGATTGAATAAGGCTAATCATCCAAATCGAATTTAATCGTAATTAAGATGTTAGGTAATCGAGTCGTGGTTAATCTTGATTATCATCAATCATTGTTACATTTAGACTGATGTCTTAATTAGGCGACAATTTTGAAGCATTAGGTATTCACATTTAGAATTTTGGGAGCCTCTTGCACAAAATGCTGGCACATGCTGACACATGCTGAGTATATACCTTTTCAGTGTTTACTTTCATCTGTTTTAGTTTAATGTTAGTTAACTATGATTGTGATGCATTGAATAAATATTTTATTTCAAAATAATTACTTATACACAGAAGGATGGCTCGAGCCTGAACTTGAAATCTAAAATTGTGCTGCATATCTTCATGAGCTGCTATAATCGCTCCGTCTATTCATCTGCCCCCTATCTCATAAAATCTGAGAATATGATGATGTAAATAGTTTGTCAAATTAGCAAATTGAAGTGGCAGTGTGCTGGTCACATTAGCCGCAGAACTGACAGTCGCTGGAGCCGTAAAAGTCGGCAAGCGTAGTGTTGGGCGCCCTGCGACAAGATGGGATGAATGACATTCTAAGGCTGGCTGGTGTGGGCTGGATGAAAGTGGACAAAAATTGGGAGCAGTGGCGTGCATTAGGGGAGATCTATGTCCAGCAGTTGACGTATGTGCGTTGCTGATGATGATGGTGAAATTAGTTTTTGTGTTATTCCAATACCCAGCAAAACAAAACTCCCTATTTTCAAACACCCATCTCGTGTCATCAGAGCATCTCAGCTTTCTATTGACGTAATGATCTAAACGATTTAATTAAGAATGAGCAACAATGACCAGTCCCCTGGGAGTTTCACAGGGTGTTCTCTCTTTGTCGCTAACACTAAACGTGTTAGGTCGGCGGTTAACATGACGCAACCACATGCGCACGATTCGTGGGACTGTGGATGAATGGAAAAAGCGAAGGCATAGAAAAGGTTTGATTATGTCATTGTGATTATTAGAGTTTATGAGGTAGTCAAGTAAGTATATGTGTTTTTTTAACTTATTTAAAATTACTTAACTTGACTTTAACAACGCCCCGTTGGTGCAATGGTTTAAGTACCGGGCCGCAAAATCACGGCATGTGTTTGGGTCCCGGGTCGAGCAAAAAGTATGTTCCAAATTTTATAAACATAGCTTGGGTTTGTGATCACCAATCCGCATTAGGCGAGCGTAGTGATTAGATAATCCTAATCCCATCATAGTAGCGAAGGCGATGACTTGATTTCTAAGATGCCTTTGCCCTGCAGTGGGAAAGTATACCTATGGGCTGATATTTTGATAAACATCAAAGCCGAACATGAACAATTTAGTGTTTGTTTGAGGTCAGTATTTTTTCTGACGAAATGAAGCAAAACTAGAACTAATTACTAAGCGAAGTGTGTAATCCCTGTCCAGCATGCACTCATCATCATGCATTTTCCCCGGTTGCATCCCATGCTGTCGTTTCGGAGGCCGAAGTTCACTTTCCTGCAACGACTCCTCAATTTCTCAAGTGTCCGCATACATTGTATTGTACTCGCTAAAAACCCATTACTTACATGAAAGCTTGAGCGCATAGTAAGTACAACCTGTATATTAAATATATCTCGATAATAACCAATCAAATAATGACTGCGTCCTCAACTCCTTACGACTTGTCAGATTTAATCATCAAGTCATTTGAAATGTTTGAAACATAACAATTCAAATCTATTGTATTCGCTGCGTGTAGTTTGGTGGGAAATAGTTTACAATCTATTGTATTCACGAAATTCCTAATTAATCTCTTTTTAATTGAGGCAAGGACCTCAAACTGTACAATGGGGCAGTCGGTAATGGGAGTTGCGCCCGCGCTAGGTCATAGGGCTGCCCAATACAAAAAAAATACTATTTTTAGGACCGGCCAAGTCAAGGGACGTTGGAAATTCTAGAGATGTATTACTTTTTTTATACATGGAAACACAAAAACAATACCTACTTAGGTGTATATTTTGATAAAGGAAACACGTAAGGTTGTACTTACTGTAATAATACTAATTTACGAAAGTTAGAAAAAAAACACTTTTTGTTTAAAGATGCCTACAGTCGTTGTTTGTTTATATTTTCTTGAGTTGATGATTCATTTGTGAATATTTTGTCTGTATCCTGAGTTGTGGTGTCCAAATTAATAAATTATTTTCTTTCTTTCTTTCAATCAGTAAAATGAATGTAGCAACTGTTTATCTGATGAGTAGAGTAAATAATAAAGGTGTAAAGTTCTGTGTTTTTACAAAATACTTAATTACAAACTGCAGCCCTGCAAGCGCCAGCGAGGTCTCAATGGATTCGGCGCCCGCGACGGAGGAATGATATCGCGTGCGCCAGCGCACCTTGCGTAAGCCTCGAGCTTTCGGCGCGCGCGCACAAGGCATAGGCTGATGCCTGGGCGTACCTAGGTTTTGGGCCAGAGGGGGGCAAATCAGATTTTTACAAGCTAGGTGCTTATAAAGAATAAAAAAAAACTTATAAAACTTATAGGCGCTTAGGTATAAAGAATTAAAATTGGTATGATTTTTATACAAACCTTTAACTACCCACCTAGGTATTTTTGTGATAGGTGGCAGACCAGCAGACGGATCACCTGATGGTAAGCGATAGACACCTGTAGAGTACAAGTGAAACAACATGATCCAGGGGGTGCAGCAGCCCTCCCCTGCCCCCAGGCAAAAAAATTGCGCCTGAGTTCTGTTTATTCAGTGTCTGTTGAGAAATTCATAGTGTACGCCTTAGAGCTTACACTAAGAATCTGGCAGTTGGCGGTCTTGTACCATCGTGCCTCGGAGCGTTAAGTCGTTAGTCCTGCGACCGATCCCTATTCGATCTCTCTTCCAAATATGAGGGTAAGAAAATATAAAGTGTACCTGTGTTTGCGCACACAGTTGAGAACTATAATATATCCTGCGTAGGTACATGATTGTTAAAATGGACTGCCGTAGCCAAATCGGTTGGAGGATATTATAATAATTATTAGTTCTGCTGTATTATTATTAAAAAACTTTGGTCTATTCTACTATAAGCCACCCGCTGACAACCCTTGTCTTGGCCCACGCGCGGACCCAAACTCTCCCACGGTTCCCTAGAAATGGCCACCTCACCTTGCCGGTACAATCGGCGCAATTAGCTGACCAGCAGCTGTCGCAACATGTTTGTTTTCGTGATTCAATATCGTCAAGGATGTGACTGGCCAGAGGACTGGCCACTTAAGGATGGTAAATGGTAATTAGAATTCATTGTTTGATTCTTTCATTGAAAGACGGATGTAGATTCGAGATGGTGGTACCTACTACCACTTACCAAATTCTTTTCGTAATTCAATATTTTCAATTGAAGAACGAAATTTCGGATAGTAATAAGACCTCTACTGATGTACGGCTGTAAGTGTGTTAACTTTAAAAGAATAGCAAAGAAGGGCACATCCTGATAGAAAGAAAGGTTTTAATGCAAAATGTTGGGTCTGGGCAAAGTAAAATCCCAAGAAGATGGTATAGAAGGATGATAGAGAAGATTGTGGACACATTCAATATCACTAAGACTAAGGCGTAACGCTCTGGCCTGACCACCTCAAGAGACTGGAAAGAAGTTGACGTGCTTGTGATGACGGCATAAGTATACCTAAGGTCTGAACGGTGGGTCGACGCCTAGTTGGCCTGTCCTATCGCTGGAAATCGCTGGCTGGTGGTATCGCTGGAAAGAATCTGTTGAGAGTGATTTGCGAGAACTTCAGGTCGATGACTGACAACAAGTGAGTAAGGAAAGACCAAAGTAGCGCTCTCTTGTTTCAGAGGCCAAGACTCGGTTCGGTTTGGAACAGAGAACTAAGTAAATTCAATATTCTCAGCATGTGATTGTGTCGAGATTGCCACTACCTAGCTAAAATGGTAAATGTTAATTTTATGATGCTGTTAAATAGTATGTTTGTATGGCTTTGATTGAAAGACGTAGATGATGGAATGATGATCTCGTAAAAAGTTAAATTTCTACCTAAAATTATTTACGTACTTGTTTATTACTTCTTTCTTGTGAAGTTATTTCCCAAACTATCCACCTAAACGAGACTGACAAAACAACACCATACAAGACCTACCCTAATGGATCCACTGGCCGATGAGTCAGTCCGTGCGTGGGCGCCGCTGTGACGAAAGCCTCGTAATTGGGCCCGAATGTCCCGCGGCCGGCGCTGCCACCCACCGCTCACCACACTTCATTCTATTGAGAAGGTGCTGGTAATCTGCCCATCTAGCAAGCTGGTGGGTGGATGTCCTAAGGGATTTTGCACAAATGTAGGTATATGTCTTCACAGTATATGTCCGTGTTTGACGTGGGAGAGCCCGGCTTCGGCATGAATGAGTGATACCACGTCCTCACTGAAAACCGGCCTGAAACAGCGCCTATACTGAGCTTCGACGAGTAAGTGAGGGTAAATCGGCCTGATCCAAAGGGAAGTGGAGTGTAAGGTTGACAGCGTACTTGGAATTCTACTGGTGTTGCGAGTGTCCATTGGCGGCAATGTTTACCATTAGGTGATCTTTACCCTTGATCTAGTTTACGTAACAGACAAGCAGACGCTATGTGTCACGTAAATATTATAAATAACGAACAATAATATGGATGAAACATACGAAAAACCAGATATTGTGAGATCGAATTATAGTAATATTAGATATGCAATTGAACACGCTTTTACTTTCATCAATAGCCAATTAACTTACACAGGTTAAATCGTTACATAAGCACATTCAAAGGGTGTCACAAATACCAGCGGCCACCCATCCACTTTTATTTCCTTATCCTAACAACTTTCACCGAATCACAAACGGATATAAGTTTGATTGGCAGCGCCGCGGGCGCAGGCCACTTGCGCAAGCGCACCTGTCAACGCTGGGAGAAGATGGCGGGTGTTAGAGTATCGATAATCCACTTCATCCACTTGTGATGAGAAGTATTGTTTTGTGATTACTTGCTCAATCAATATTGAATCGCATTTAAGATAATGGCGTTTGTTATTAACTATGATTTCTTAGAGAGTCATATAAGTAAACATGGGACGTGTTGCAAACACCTTCCTACATACTTAGATAAGGACTACCATAAGGTGACGAGACTCACGGCTGAAAGACCCATTATTATCTCAGTAATAAGAAATATAATAATACTTAAATACATATATTACACCCAGGCACTGAATAATCACAAGTGTTCATTACACGAATGTTTGTCCAGGATGGGGATCGAACCTACGACCTTTGGTGTATGAGCCATCTGGCCAGTCAACATGGAAGTCACAGTATGGAACAGAACACTTATGATTGAAAAATAAATAAAAATAATAATTTCCACTAAGAAAAAAGCAAGAAATAACAAATAAAAATCTATCGATAGTTTTCCCCTGCGCCGGCGCACCGGCCGGTGTCAGAAGCGGCTTATCCGCTGAGTTATCTGACCTTTGCGCGCGCGCATCGCGATAGCGCCTCACACCACACTAATGTTATGATGTATTAATATGCCTGAGGCGTTTTATTGTGGGGAGTAATTAATGAATTAAGTACTTATTCATGTTTAATGTTCTACGAGTAATTATTAATTGAGTTGAGATCGGTCATTTTTTAATATTTTTTTTATTTAGTCGGTAGGTTATTTCACTAATCCATTTTTGTACTTAGTTATTATATTGCTAAAATAGGCAGTTGAACATGCGTGCGACCCATCTAAAGGATCGGATACCTATTAAAGTATCCGACGCATATCGTAGAAATTAGCGTTTATGCTATTTTTTAGCACGTAGGCGCGTTTAGGCAGTGCGAACGTTTACGCACTTCTAGCACCACAACAAAACCGTTGCTATGGAAACGTCATGGCAATTTATAAACACGCCGAAAGACGCTCTTATTACAACCGTATCTGGCTTTTTGAAGCGCGTGTAAGCTCGTATGCGGAAACTACTGTCGTGCAAAAAAAATTTTAGTAATTACTCTGTAAACTTTTGATTTAGGCAGAATTAAATTTCTACTGACCATCATTCCAGCATTTCACAGTAAACTTATAAGATTACCTGCGTTTGAAAGATACATAATGCAGCATTATATCACTCTCCATTCTTTCAACTATCTCCAACAAAATTATCACGTCAAAACCTTGCCCGTTTTGCTGTTAAAGACGGACAAACAGACACACCATTCTAAACAAATATCATACTAAACCGATTGCTAATTAAAGATGCCGCTCAAAAGGATGTATACTTAACTTAAGTTTGTATTTCGAAATTGAAACTCAAGAAGTACTCAAGCAGATTTCTCCACAACTCAACGAGATTTGTTTAATTCCAAAGTTAACCTTTGTGGTCTCTTAGAAGATGAGAAGTCATTGAAACAAACTGAGGAGAGCCGCTGTACACTTTCGGACAATGCTATCGGTCCACCTGGTGAGCCTGGCCCAGGTTCGAGTACTGGCTAATGGTGACGAAAATTTTTTGTGCTGAAAAAAAATTGTGTGATGAAAATGTTATGGAAGAAATAACTTTTGCATTATTTGATATAACTTAAACCTTGTCCTACCTATCGGTCAAAAGTTACTTACTTCCTTTCCGTTCTACCTCTTTTGCCAATGATTCTGCTGAACAACATATTCTCAAAAGAATCTACTTTAAAAAACTTTTCAAAGGTCGTGGTAAAAACGCTGCCAAGATAATTGGTAGAAATTATGTTGCGAACAGTTGCGAATTGAATTGTTTAATTTTGTATTCAGTTTGCAATGAAAATCGCGTTCTATTTATGCAATATAACCACATAAACCGATTTCCTTGTCCGCCAGTGTACCGTCAGAACAAGATCTCATTCATGATAGCCCGTCGGCTTCATTGCGCGGTAATATGTGTTAAAGCGCGGTTTTTATGCGCTTCTAGGCGTTTCACGTGCGCCCGCGCAGCGTATAGCCCCACATTCCGGACTCTACCAACTCTGTGGCAATAATATGTTTATATGAACGGTCCCGGTTTTAGGGGTCCCTTGGGATAGATAGATCTATCTATTCCAAGATATTTTTTATTGCACAGAAATAAAATACATGACAATGATGTCATGATGATGATGGGATGGTTTATAATGTCTTTTATTAGGTACGATTTTTGATCAAACTTCTAAATCATGAAATAAATTCTTACATCATTTCAATATTAACTTTGTTCTGGTGGATCTGCCTGTGCTATTTTTTCATGTGATAGGTGGCAGATAAGCAAACGGATCACCTGATGGTAAGCAATTGCCTCCGCCCATAGAAACCTGCAACATGGTGTCTCTACCAGTGCGCTGCCCCTTCCCCCCCCCCCCCCCCCCCCATTTGGGCCTCCGGTAACAGTGAAATTTTGGTCCGGTATTGCACAATGGAGAATGAAATCTTATCCCCATAATACAAAATGTTTACAATAATTACTGATAACGATCAGAGTTTCAGTTTGTATACGGAACCTTCAGTTTCCCGATGTGGTTTCCATATTCTTAGTCCGGGACGCGCCGCACAAAGAATGTTGATTTATTTTACGATCCAGCAATTTGATGGCCAGATAACAACACTTCAGAGACCCCACTTGTCAGAATACAGCGGTTTTATTGTTTCGAGTTTTGTCTAGAGGGTTACCGAGTTAGTATAACATTTAGATGAAATAGTAGAGATATTAAGCGTTCGAAGCACGGCCGCGCCATCTCTGTGTGCGACGTGTGCGGCGCACACAGGCGCCAAGGCATTAGGGGTGTCACGTGCCAACGCTAACATGAAGATTCATAAAGAGTAATAGACTCTTCATTGGTTTCAGTCACTGTATCAGCGTGCTCGTGCTTCGCAGTAATTATCAACCAACCAATTCCAAAATCTGAGCAAGCACCTCTAAATTGTTAAAATCTTTGTATGTGCGTATGTTGACCAATACTAATTACTTAAGTCCGCCAATCGTACTCTTTTTTGTGCAATATAGAATAAAAAAATATGTACCATTCGCTCGGAGGTGAAGGAAAAGGTTAAGGGAATTCTTACGAAGAGCTTATTTACTTAAGTATTGTTTTTTAATGCGTTTTATGTTTATTTCCAGGTGTGTAATAGCTGATTCCATTTACTTGTTGGATAAAGGACTGCCGGTAAGTTTCTTACATACAAAATTAATAATACTATCACTCATCTGGCCTGAGGTCACACTACACTACGTTAATACGTTTACGATACACATACGTTACGATTTCTGTCAAAATGTTCTGCTCAAAATCCTCTGGCCTCAGGTTCACCGTCCACGCAATCGGCCGAAGTGTGCCAGTGTGCCGCGCAGCAAAAACGCGTCATACTCGACTCGCTCGTAATCACACACTGCGGTCCATTTAGTTATTGGCATGGATTGCCAACTTTTCGAAATCGGAAAAAAGTTACGCTTACATAATTGGAGTGACAAGTGCAAAAAAGTTTAGGTAATGATGGTATCTACCAACTAATAACGGACGACAACTACATTCCGAACCAGCGGTAAACATTTTGATATTCATAATGTTCTGATGAATCAAATAGGTCGACTTTTCTTAAATGAAACATTTATGTTTTATAAAGAACTCGGAGAATTAACACAGTGGCCAAAAAGGTGTGCAACGATGCGCTGTTCGCCAAGGAAATAAGAACTTGCATTCAAGATTTGATGTGGGCGAGGCCACGCTTTGGTATGTAAAACGGCGGTCGAAGGGATACCACGGCCTCACATAAGACCGTTGTTTTCGGCCAATTGAGGAGGGCGGGTACTGGAGGCGACGTACCCTATTTGGACAGGCGATTCGGTCTTAGTCATAGCGCGGGGCCAACGCCTGATTGCCAAGAGTGGCTGAACGCCGTATAAAAATAAAATATTGTCACCGCAGCTCTGCCTGTCTTCGGGACCGGCTTGTTTCCGAGCTTGCGGTTAACATGAAGAAAGGCCTGCATTCATCTTGAGCGATAATTAGCTCAATGGCGAATAATGTCAGTTAGGCCACATGTCGCTAATGTCTTTGCCTACTTTCCATTAACGATGAACAAAACTTATAATGTGTGAATACTTCTATCACTTGAAATAAATAAATAACTCTGTATATCTACACTATTCATAAAGAGGTAAGGCCAGGCTTTTGTATAATCCAAAAACACGAAACACGTGTCCGATGTAATCGACACCTAGCGCCATCTATTGGTCAAATTATGAATCCCGAAACGGGTAAAGGCGGGCCACTAGTATTTTATATTTTTGTGGCACGGAACCCTAAAACATCATTCGCACTACTTTGTAATGAAGACTTGAAGATCCTTAGATTTAGACATAATTGGCGCAAAAAATCTTCATTCATTCCATCCCATATCCCAGTTGATGACGGCATGGCGTGAATGAATGCGAGGGGAGGGGGCGGAGGGGTGGGGGCTGCATCGGCGGAAGCGTGCGCCGGCGCATCCCTTCATTACGGCTAGTGATGTGCCAAGTCACCTTGAGTACTTAAATCGCATAGAATATAATAAATTACTTCGTAATCATAGGTACAAATATAAGGCGTTACATTGAGTCAGAAGAATATGCACGTATTTTCTTTTATATGATAGGTGGCAGACGAGCAGATGGATCATCTGACGGTACGAGTGATTGCCACCGTACATAGGCACCCGCAACACCAGTAGAGTCACAGCGCTAACAACCTTTAACCTATTCAGGGATTCAGGCCGCATTTAATCAAGAAATAGCCTTACTTGCGGGATATACACTTAAGCTATTTCTACCTCTACTTCTGAAGAGAGCTCCTTTCCATAATCAGTGCATAAGCATTTCATAAGTAGCTCATGTTAACTTCAACTCGAGCCGTGTCTAGCAAATTACCCCAGCACTAGGCGCAGGCGCAGGCGCCGGCTGCGGCATTCCGCCAGCAACAGACTATTAGAGAACCACAGGGCATACACTGTCATTGGACTCCACTTAGTAACAATCCTACTCAATGTATTGGCAGATATACAGGGTGTATCTGTGGACATTTACATCCCTCTAACCACGTCTTCTACCAACCATTCTGAACAATATTGCTTCTACGACTTTTAGAATATGTCTAACTCCCCATTCAAAATGACCCAGTCACGTGACCAACTTTGATGGAAAGTTGAACATTTATTATGCGAATTTTCAAATGTCATAGAACAAATGTTGTTCAGAATGATGGGTAAAACATGAGGTTAAAGGGATGTAAATGTTTACAGATACACCCTGTATGTATTTAAGTAGCATATTAGTAGGATGTGTATTTCAGCTGATTGTCTGATATCTGTAACACAAGTGCTTAAGCTACTAGTACGGAGTCAGGGATCAATGTATGAGACATTCTATTTGTCTGAGCATTCAGGGATGGCCGCCGCGGCCTCCATGATTGGGGAGCATTCCAGACCAATCGCCGCTGCGCGCGCGCAGATCGCAGCACGTACGCATTCCGTGATCGATTCCCACGCGTTTAGGATTCAGTGTCACCAATATGTGGTTATGGGATCTCACAGAGGTTTTTTATATACAGGACCTAATATAAATAAAAGAAACACCAAGTAAGTCCTATACCATTCTAGCAAAAGTCATGATCACTAGCTGCACTTTCCGCTGCAGGGTTAATACTCAAGCTCGACTTTACCGTCGCCCGTCAGTCATATCCATGCTGATTTAGTTGGATCTCCTTTGGCCTCACTTCCTAGGAGGTGGACCAGTGTTGTATCAAGTCAGCCAGTCTCGTTGCCACAACCTGGACGTTAAGTCTAATCCCTGACCTATTTGGGTTTAGCTGTACTTATCACTTTGATTTTAGTCCTCTTCGTATGCTGTTAGTTACCATCTCTGGATCTTTTTGAGTCTGATTTGCTAGGAGGGGTAGACCAGTGTTGTACCAAGTCAGCCAGCCTCGTTGCCACTTTACCTGGATGTTAAATCTAATGTCGTAAGAATTTGTAGGAATTTATATTGCCTGATCTATTTGAACTTGATCTCCTTGACTTGACTTTGGTATTGACCTCAGTCTTCTACATATGCCATTAGTTACATCTCCTTGAATGTGAGTACCGACCTCCTTTCCCGGGAGGCGGGTCGCTCCCCGAGCGGACGCTACCGGCGCGCGACTGATGCTGCGTCGCGCTCCATTTCCTGCGCTCGCGCACGCCGTTGCACAAACGAACAATACCAGTAGAAGTAGCATATTCTTATTTTGACTAGGGTTGTACATAAGACGCGTTACTTTATTTACGTCTTGTATCGGAGGCCATGACACACTTTGGGTCGGTGAGCCATCGGAGTAAGTAAGTAAGTTTATTAAGGTCTTTAGAAGCTAAAAATCTATGGGGACATAAAACAAAACTCGTGTTACTTATCTGGTCAGATTATTAACTCAAACCTATTAGTACCCCTGTTAGTAGGTACCGTTTGGGGTTAGCAATATTGAATATGGAAAATCAATGTAAAAAGTTTCTAGTGTAATCCACCAGATACCTAGCTTATTTCAATCAAGACGTGACCCGGTAAATTTGTAGGGTTAATATCTAATAAGGTCGTACGAATGTCTCTTTATGTATCTAATGAGCCCAATGGCATATTAGATACATAATTTGTTTATTTTTTTGGAAGCAAGGAATTATTTAACAACCATTATCTTTAGGACCAAATCCAAACATAATTTTTGCACGGAAATTGTTGGAATCCTCGGCACAGTGGCTGGTTGTGTGTAAAGTTGGAGTTGACAACCCTAGCAGTCCACACATGTGGAAGTGCGAACGTGTTGCGAGAAACAATCCCGCGCAGAACGGATCCGTCTGCTGCAAAGCGTGACGCTGTTGATTCAGATGGTCGAAGATCTGAGGGCGCACAACGAAACGGAATTCACGAACGAATCTGTATCACCGTCTACGCGTCCCTTTCACACGCGTTGTGTTTCTCTTGTTTAGATGCAACAGATATTTTAACGTTAGTTACAGGACGGTTTTGTTGTAGGCCCTCTGGAGTTCGAATGTTTGAAAGCAGTCTTTAGTTTAACCATGTTGGTGGAACTTTAGCTTATCTTTGCTAAATCGTGTTTGAAGGGGTAATTTACACCATTTTGTTATGGTAAAATAGAAAAACTAAGTACCGTAAACCTTTCGCTAGTGATGAAAGTTTTTTGTTATTCTATAGGTGACCTGAGATCACCTTAGTTGCTACAGCCAAACCGTTTCACCAAACCGAAATTCGTGGAAGAAAATTGTGCGAGAAATGCACAGTACTGGATCACCAATCATGTTGAGGATGTAATGACAATTATAATTTTTAAATGCAGAGAAGGAATGATATTTCTTGCCAAAAAGCTGTAGGTAGTCTGTGTATATCCATAATCTGGATATTTTTAATCTGCAAGAAACAAGCGTATAGGTAGGTACCTTCCTAAAAGGCCGCCAACGCATCCGTACTCCTTCTGTTGTAGCTGATGTCCTTGGGCGGCGGGAATCACTTACCTACCATCAGGTGACTCGCTTGTTTGTTTGCCATCCTGTTTCATAAAAAAAGGCAAGAGTTTAAGTTTAAGATAAGATTATGGTACATACAAAGGTTGGCAGCAGTGGTGGTTAAAGGGATGTAACTGTTTAACGATACACCGTGTATCTCAGTAACAATCGGAGAGATTGCCGGCAGACGGTCTCACTCAACACATTCCTGCGCCGGCGCAGCGCCGCGTAAAATTAATCGCTTCCTCTACACGCCAGCGCCATCTGCGAGCGCGCGGGAAAATCGCACCTGTGAAGGGAGATTAGATCTTACACATTTAATGGTTATAATATTATAGTTAATTATGCTAGATTGTTTATTTTATCTTTGCAACGTATTTTATACTAAATAAGTAGCTTAAACACCTGCACCATAGAATGATATCACACAATTAAATAGAGGACTTACATACAGCAGACACGGAGCAAACACGGGCAATGTTCGGAGTACCTTTGAAGGACCGCATCAGAAATGATGTAATTAGACAGAGAACCAGAGTCACCGACATATTCCACTGAATTAGCAAACTGAAGTGGCAGTGGGCTGGTCACATTAGCCGCAGAACTGACAACAGTTGGAGCCATAAAGTCCTTGAGTGGAGACTGCGACTCGGTAAACGTAGTGTTGGACGCCCTGCTACAAGATGGGATGACGACATTCGAAGGCTGGCTGGAGTGAGCTGGATGAGAGTGGCCGAAAATCGGGAGCGGTGGCGTGCATTGGGGGAGACCTATGTCCAGCAGTGGACGAGCGTGGGTTGCTGATGAAATAGAGGACTTACATACAGATATTGCACCCAAAGTAATGAGCTAACACAAGTGTGTTTGTCCAGTAGGGGCAATCGAGCCTAGGACCTTTGAACGTGAGTGGACTCATTAGCAAATGTGTCAGGCCATCCCAAGACTGCAATTCTATTGAGTTTGCAAAACTAATTTAAACTAAAGTTGAAATTGGGGTACTTCGATCATCAAAACTCTAGATCCACAACTCCATACTGGAATAGTAGGTAGATACCTACAACTAGGTAGGTAGATATGTATTTCGAATTTCGTAATATGACATTTTATTTAAAGATAAAATATTATCTTTGACACTAATTTCGTAAATATCAAATTAACGCTCTTTTGCGCATAGGGCTTTCATTGGCGGCGTCACTTATAACATATTCACGCATCTTGGACTCTCGTACATTAATATTAGGTCAGAATTAAAACCAGCAAGTAATACCAAGAGTTGGTTAAAATCAAAGCTGACCTGTACGTGTGTTAGTGCACTTTGCGTTATCTTTGGCATTTAGGTTAAAACGACGTAAAGTCACCATTAAGTGTTTCCACAATTGCTCAAAACATTAAACACTTAACATTACACTTAGAATACGAACTTGCCGTGAGCAAACTTGGATATTTGCTGTCAAGTTTTCTAATGGCTATCCAATCAGTTTGGTCACTGCGCATTCCTTATATGTAAGTATGCATATTGCAGGGGTATTTGGAAACATCTTGCAACGTTTTGCTAGTTACCATTGCCGATAAACACACAAATAAAATGACTTTCTCACGAACGTGCTTGGGTACTCTTCTGATCTGATACTCTCCTCTTGTGCGGCGGTGATTAGTTACCAACAGGTGACCTGTTTGTTCATTTCCTGTCTCTGGTATAAAGTAATAAAAACCCTGTGCTCTCTTCTACTACAATTAATTAATAAAAAATGAATTTATACGACAATTCATACATTACCAGATTTCACACTAGCAATTCAGTCCTGATATAAAAGAGGGATTTAATTTTATAGCTATTGCCACCGCTCATATACACCTACAACATCAAAGGAGTCACGCTGTCAACCTTTTATCCCCTTATCGGGCCGGTACCCACACTTCACCCTTACAAAACACAGCGCAGGCGCTTCTTTACTGCCTTAATATAATTAGGAGTAGGTACTAAAGTTTGTATAAATGTTGTTTGACAAACGATTATATCGAAGTTGTGTCCCTGCAATCATTGCATCTTTTATACAGTCCATAGGTTTGTTGGCTACAGCATTTATGAGAATTTTCCCAGGATCAAACTAATCCAAGATCAGTAAATAGCGGAATGCTTTGTCACAGTCCATTATCTTAAACCAGTTGCGTAGATTGTACATCGATAAATATGACTTATCTAAAAAGCCTCATTGTTAAGTTTATTTATAGCTATCTGATTGATACAGTCGAATGATTGGCAGTGAAACAACTGGTTCCTATGATTAAAGTTCACAAAATTGGTAATAGCGTATGTTATTTGTCATGTAGGATTGTAGGTAGGTATAGTATGAATGACGGCCCGTTTAGCACTTCTAGGGCTCAACAGGGGTTTTTTACTAGGGAAAACCCTAATTTGGGGATAGTTATTGGACCCTCCCTCCCCTTTTAGGCTTCCCGTGATCAAAGGCAGCCTCTAAATTTTGACGCTGACGGATGACATTGTTTTTATGTTAAGCATTAACCATGAAGCAGCGCTTGCGGTGTGTGTTAGGATACCGGAGGCCCAAAGGGGGTTGGCAGCGCATTTGTGTCTGCATTGGTATTGCAGGTGTCTATGGGCGGCATCAATCGCTTACCATCAGCGAACCATCTGCCGCAGGCAATCACCGCCGCCTTTGAACATCTGCAAGAGGACAACATTAGACTGCACTTACTGTCATTGTTCTGCACTATGCTACTTAGAATATTCAAATGAAAAGCCTACAAGCTCGCGTCCTTGCTTCTGACAATGTTGTTTACTCCACGATATGCAAATACCGCTTACAATCCACTCAGAATTCCAGCCATTCTCCAACCTGATGGACTTACTTAGACCAGGCTAATGACAAACATGGGAATAGGTGTTGAATGGAAATGGTGTTCTGAGATAGCCAGGCGAAGAAAATGTCGTGTTACATAATCATCCGACTGCTCAATTATATAGGTATCTGTTTTTCATTCTATCAACTCAAAATTTCATAAATCAATGGTACAGAACTCTCGCACTTGGCCGAATTTTCCTTATTCTAATAGTAACATATCTGACGAGTACACACATCACCGTATTTTACATATTATGCTATTTGCTTTAAGTAAGGTACTTCTATATCGTTCCATGGTCACTTTCCATTAGAGAAGATGAAAGCTCTTAGCAGAAATAAAAACAAGAGAAAATAACTAAATAACTGTTAGTAATTAAAGAGAAGGTAATTAATTCTGAGCGGATCTGTTATTTTTTTATAATATCGGACATCCGATAACTGACGAATGTGAGGCACCATGTGAACTAAACCAGTTCCGAAGTTTCACTTTCAGCCATAGCTTTGTATAAAAGCTCTTTCCGAGAGGAAAACCCGAGATTGATCACATTTGAAAGCCTACGTAACAGTTTTAAAGAAACTGAAAGTTGTTTAAAACTTGTAACTGTATCAACCTGTCTTTGGTGAGGGTGAAATCTGTGATCTTTAAAGGTATCTTAAGAATGAAACCTTTTCTAGATCGCCTTGTTTATCAAAAGCAGTTTTTTCTCGAAACGTGTAAAGACGTGGATAGAATTGACAGTCCTCTTTTTTATGATGTGGGAAGGCATACAAGCAAACGGGTCACCTAATGGTAAGTGATCACCGCCTCTCATGGACATCAACTGCATCATGAGTCTTAATGGAACTTCATAAAAACATCTAAGCATTTATAAATCTACATTTATTTACGCATCTTTCTTTCGATCAAACTTAGTTGAGTTAGGTTGAGTTTAAAAGTGGCAAGGTACAGTCAACTCCAAAAATATGTATACACTTTAGGACCTTGTCACAATACATAATGTATAAGAAAGTAGAAATCGTTCTTATACATATGGTATTGTGACAAGGTCCTAAAACGTATACATATTTTTGGAGTTGACTGTACATCTATGTGGAGTTCACTGATGTTGCGAGTATGAACGGGCTACCATCAGGTTATCTGTCTGCTCGTCTGTCAGTTATCACACACATTAATAAAACCTTGATCTTTTTCGCCTCTTAGGGGTACAATTTTGAAAGCCCTTCTGTAGTAGATCTCACATACACTATCATTGTTTTTGAAACTCATCCCTAAATTTCAAGTTACTAGGTTCAAAAATAGTCTGCGCGTTGACTATCGACCCAGTCAGCCAGCAAATCAGCTTTTCTCTTTATACACCTCAAGTTTACCTAATTACCTACTCGGAGTCATTACTAACAACCAGTTAACACTCTCAACCAACTATTCTAAACAGCTCGCCTGCGCAGTGTCAATTAATTTCCATGTAGATTTCCACAACGGGATGAGTCTCCACCAAGATTTCTACTCCTGCAGAGAAACTATCGCTTTCATCCGCTAATGGCGACCATAACCGACTTCATTGCAATATAACGTCATTATGCGCTTTCCAGTGGACTCATGTGGAACCACAGAATGTGTTTTAATGGAAACTGGACTAGGGCGGTGCATTTGACCTCTTAATTTGATCTTAACCGAGAGCTATGGTACGGAAAGGTGCGTTCTTATCCATTGATCAATTAAGTAGCTATAGTGATAGCTCTCCACTCTATTCCCATTACCAGGTATTACTTATGGAATTACGTTTTCAGTGTAATTTAATCTGTACGCAGATAAGTAATACTTACTCCACTGGCTCAGCGACCCGAAACGAGTCTTGGCCTCCGAAACAAGAGAACACTATTTTGGTCGATCCTGCGCTACTTGATGTCAGACAGTATGTGGTATAAGTGATAAATAATAATAAATTCTCACAACATCTCATACATAGACCTGACTCCGTACTTACAGTTATCAGACAACAAACAGAGGAAACAAAAAAAAATATAACGACCTAAATTCATAATATTACATTTCAGATACTGAACAAACACGAGTGTTCATCACTCATTTGTTCAGTGTGGGGATAGAACCCACGATCTTTGGCGTATGAGACAGGGTCACTAACAAATGCGCCATCTGGCCAGTCGATTCGAGTGGTCAAATAAAAATATTCGAGTACCTAACATTGCGGTAATCAATCTTTCGTTTGGACTTTTGTACATTATATTTCTTAAAAACGAATAATATCATTTCTGTTACACCCCGCTTTCCCCCACTTAATGTAGCCTTAGAGACATGCTAATTTGTCCAGCAAAGTCGGCATTGTAGGTCGCTCCGACATGTCTTGCCCAAGGCCGACGGTCTGCGCCATGTTTGGACTTACTTATTTGACAGTAAGATGGATTTTGACCATATCTTTATGATCCGATCTAGAGGATAAGGGCTTATTTCGCAAATCGTTTAACCTAAATGTATGTCACCATAGTAGGGATATTTGATTTCCTGCAATTAACATTGAGAAGTCCTCTTTAGATTTCAATGATTAGTACATAAGTAGTCATAGGTTTAACTTTATTCTAGGTAAGGTATATTGAAATGCAGCTAATAGATGGTTTACATACATGGTCACTGGAAATATACAAGATTATCTACGTGATCTAACTAGTTAATACTATATTCATGATATTTACTTGGACTAAGATCAGTTATTTAGCAGACTATAATCATATATTATGGTAACTACTAACAATTATGTTAACTAAGCTAGCCTTGCTAATATTTATTTCGTTTTTAGCCTTTTTATCAACCAATGCGTTGGTGGGTCCCACCTCCAAATCTTTCCATTTGTTTATATTTTAGTAGAACTTATGTGTAAAGTTTTTGCCCGCCTTTACGGTATCATCCTTACATCTATGGGCCCCCATCCCTTGGTCTTTTTGATCTTAAGGTTTTCATTTAGCAAATATTTTATATCTGTACAAAAGTGAACAGGCATCTTCCTGACAAACGTGTGTCATCCTAAACCTAGTACCTCATCGTCACTTTCCGTTAGGTGTGACTGTGGTCAAATGCTGGCCTATAATATTATGGGACATATTAGTTTGATGTCTGTAACTCGTGCATTTGCTAAGAACTAGTTTCGCTCGTTACTCCCTTTCCCTACCACACCTCATATCAAAAGGTCTTCAAAATTGTTTACACATAAAGCTACCAGTTCTTTTTATTAACTTAGAAAGTTAACTATACGATAGTTGCTTATTAGAAACGTTTGAAAGTGGTCAGATGTCTTATCAGATAGGCGTATGTGGGCTACCCAATGGCAATCCCACAGAGGACTTTAGACTTTAAAGGTTGGTCAATAAAGGTTTAGTTAAGTGTTTAATTAAGTTTGTCGAAGTTAGTTGGTGGACAAGTCCGGTACTTGTTAGATAATAAAGTATTGTTACGAAGTATTAGTAATAGTTCGTAATTTAGCCCGCCAATGCGTTTGAGATAATTACGTTGTCGGAGTTTAATTAGGGTTGTGATGGATTGTCCAGGGCTGCTGCACTCGTAAACCATTTGATTGTATCTCTCTTAGTGCTTACGATAACAGCGTAACTGTGATTAAGTTGTACAGTTGAAGCTTGTTAATTACCAACCAAATGAGTTGTAAATTGATTGTAATTCGGTTATGATACAATTTGCGAAGTTGTCTGTTGTTTCGCTCACTGACGTGTTGATTAGGTTTCTTGCAATAGTTATTTAGATAAACAGATACTGATGTCTTTCCAATATTACTGAGGTTAAACATTAATTAGTTATTTGTATAAAAACTAATAACTTTAATTTTTGTTTCATTAATTTATTCATAAGTCTTGAAAAATAAAAGATTTAAAGTCGTAAGGCCCAGACAGCAGACACAATAGAAAACCAATTGTTTTTGGGTCTTACGATGTTAAGGTACCGAGCCATGAACTTGGCGTACCGGGTTTGTTTACGGGTCGAGCAAACGTATGTTTCGAAATTTTTTTGACATATTAATTCATCACCAATAAGGCAAGCGTGATGATTACGCGTAATCTCAGCATAGTAGCGAAGACTTGATTTCTATGATGGAGGTCTTTACCCTTCAGTTTGGCAGTATATAGGCTGATATTTTAAATCATTGGAGAGCTGTTCTAGGGGGACCCTTTTGATGAGAGTCGAGATTAATGTTTTAAGTGCATTATTCACTTTACAAAAATATCTAATTGTTATTCTTTCTCGGCTAGAAAGTAGATGCTCCATCTCGCTTTGTGTAAATCAGTGTTTACTAAACCGTGTCCCTCCCTCTTTATCGGAGAGGAGATTCTATCTGCTCGTCACGACAAGCATAACCGTTATCAAGTGCCTAATTACAATGCAAGCCGAAAGTTCACCGGTTGCATACTAAATGCAAAACACGACGTCGCGCGTCCTCGTGGGTTCATTGTCGCTGTTACATCACGGCGAGGTCAAGGTGGGGGCGTTAGTCCTGCGGCCTGGCTGGGACGTAAAGAATATTTTGTTAGGTATTGTTAAAAAAATAACTTCAGAACTTCAAGCCAAGGATTGACAACAAGTAGCGCAGGATCGACTAAAGCGGCGTTCTCTTGTTTTGGAGGCCAAGACTCGTTTCGGGTCGCTGAGTCAGTGGAGTAAGTAAGTAAAAAAATATTCTGAAGTAAACAATTGTACTATAATCGTCTCCGAGGTCGGTAAGGCATAGAGATTGGGCGCAGTATCAACGGCTTAACATGCTTTCTGAGGCACGGCAATACAAGACCACTAACTTCCAGGCTTCGGGGTGATACTGAGAATTTCTGAACAGAAAAACTTAGATACAAAATTTTAGCTCGACCGGGAATCGAACCCGGGACTCCACGCGCAGCCGTCGCTTTAAAATGCGACCCACTGCACCACCGACTGCGCACAATCTCTCTTCGGTCGTGTCACACTGGACTGGTGTCCCATCGAATTAAGAAAGTAAGGGTATTCCCTTGAGAAGTAAGGGAATACCCTATATATTGAGAGTGCACCTGTGTTTGTGCACACACTTGAGCACTATAATATTATCCTATGTATAGTGGCTGAGTGTTAAGATTGGCCGTCACAGCCGAATATGGGTTGGAGGATTTTTTTAAATTTTTTTTTTATATTATAGGAAGGCAAACGAGCAAGCGGGTCACCTGATGGTAAGTGATCACCGCCGCCCATGGACATCAGCTACACCAGAAGGAGTAGTCGGATGCGCTTGCCGGCCTTTAGGAAGGTATAGGCTCGTTCTTAAAGATTTGAATGTCGTACCGGTTCGGAAATACCGCTGCTGGAAGTTGATTCCACAATGAGGAGGTGAGTGGCAGAAAGTGTCGAGTAAAGCGCACGGTAGTGGACCGCCATCCATCCAGGTGGTATGGATGGAATCCATTTTATTAGATTATTTCTTTCGGATTTATATACATAAATTAACAAATTACACTTAAGTGTTACCTTGTTTTACCTTCGTTGTTCCTGGTCTCCATAATACAAGGGAAACCAGGATAATGCAAGTACCTATGTGATATTGTCTCAGTTTTATTACACAACAATATCAAATAATATCAAGTTTTTTATTCATTCATCGCATAAGGCGTGTGAATCGACGCGGGCGCTGGTCCGGCGGGTCCCACGCACCAAAACTGTTGCTAGAAAGTGAAACTATTATGCTAATTGGCCGTCCTCGGACAAATACACAAACAATAATTCAATGTAATCCGCTTTCCCTGAACTGGTGTGTGATAATAAACCGGATTGACGGCTTAACGGTGAAGGCATAAGGGCTAGATTGGGTTGCAGCCCGTTGATTGCTGGATCACGAACTGCTGATGGTGACAACAATGACTTTGATTGTCCATGTGATGAACAATTCTCATTTAGTACTGAGGGCTACAACGAGAAGGAATTCACGATCGAATCTTTATCCCCGTTCTTTTCAAACACGCTATTTCTCTTTTGTTTGGATGCGACAGATATATTCTCGTTCGATGGGACGGTTTCGTTGTTGGCCCTCTAGTCGTGACTATGGCTGATAGATAGACGTCCGATTTTCGTAGAAATAGCCAGATTTTGTGTATGCTTTCAAAAGCAGGAATTCCACCGCAATCTTATAAGATTGCGGTGGAATTACCATAATAATGTCAGACTATCAATAATTATTAGGTACACCAATAATTATTTTACGCGGGACAGCTATGCTTCGACAAGAGTGGGCTGGCTTGTCAGGAGTGATACCACAGCCTCACAGCAGACCAGCGTAAAGCAGCCAGAGTAAGGGGTACCGGAGGCCTAATTGGGGAAAAGGGGGTTTGCAGCGCACTTGTGAGCGGCGTTAATCGCTTACCATCAATCAGGTGATCCGTCTACTCATATTCGTCTGCCACCTAACAAAGCTGGCCGAGGGTTTGACTTAGACCCTGAAGGCATAGCATATCACCAGGTAGCGGTGAACAAAATATTAAAACCTCCTAATTTATCAAGCTAACAATTCCAAACATTGTAAATTGCGCAACATTTGTCACATTGCTAATTTCCTCTCCCACCCAAGTCGTCCAATGTCAACAAGCACGAGCCAAGGATATTGCGATGAATTTACATAACATCATACTGACGGAGATGTTAGATTCATAATAGCTGCGCCCGCGCCGGTCACTTTCACGAGATGGGCGCGACGAGAAAGTCAAGAGCAAATATTGGCAAACGCCGATGAGAGCGGGGAAATAGCTCTGACCATCAAGCTAATAAATACGTAAATCAATATTTCATACACCTTTTGGACTATTAACTGAGCTATTTTCATAATGAATGGTTTGCCTGAATAGTCCACAGTGGATGGGACAGTACGTTAACGTAATGTACGTACAGCCACAAATCAAAGTACCTATACAAAACTGTCAAAATTCTTTGATCGTTCCCTCATCTTACTGTCAAACACATTAGGTTGAATATCTATTGAGGAAATTCGACAGGTTGTGGTAACCTGACGTGTGGCTGTTTGTACACGCAAACAGTGATGACATCAACACGTTTCGGAATTTATTATATTCCGAACGTGTAACCGGGTTCCATTGGTTTCTTTCCCCTATTTAAGGGACATTTTTCTGTGCTAAGGGTTGCGAAGGTCAGGCGGAAAATGCTTTATCCTAATACCTGACCTGAACACGAAGTAAACTGTATTAAACCTTATAACAAAAGACCTAAGAGCCAACATGGTGCAGTTATTGGCTGTTTGTGTGTTTAGGACACATGAGAATAAAACTCCAATATTGAATAGTCATCAGTCAATATTTGACCGACCAAAGATATTCGAATGTTTATGGTCAATATTATGAACTGAGGCACTATTGGGTTCACAATTGAGATAGATGTTCCATATTGTTGACTTCATAAGGATGCTTTGGTAAATCCATCCCGGTCTAAACCTATCCCATGGGATAAGTAGCAAATTTTATAGTAGAATACGGACATCATCATCATCATATCTTCTCTATCACGGCACTCCTTACGGTCCCTCTTTTTTTTGGTAACCCAGGGGAAATGCGTTACGCCCACCCGTCCTCCCGTCGGACTCCCCCCCGCATAACGGCGGGGGGTTTACCAACTAAAACCTCTGGAACTCTCCCTCATCGTCCATCGCGGCAGATAGTCGCCAGCCTTATACATTGTTTCCTCACTACCATTACAATATCGTCACACCAACGGGCAGGTAGCCTACCCACAGAACATCATCCCAATCTTGACTGCCGTTCGGTAAGCTTTATAGTCCTATCATCCTTGCGCCTTACCAGGTGTCCTGGCTATCTCCACTTTAACTCACACACTCAGGTGCTAACATTTAAGAATACGCAGATAGATTTGTAAAATCCAGAGGTGCATATTCGGGTTCGAACCATAATCCCCCCGTGACGCGTAATAAAGGAAGGCGCGTTCTTATATCCATTGCGCTACCATCGCTCTCAGTCATCGTCGCTTTTCATGTTGTTACAAGTACCTAATCGTATCAAGCAACTTAAGCTTTCTCAGTAGCCTTGCGCCTTGCCCCTTATCGCGGTGAGGGCAGCACAGCCCGGTCGTGATATGTCCCCGGAGCCTTCACATTTGCACGGACACGCCTTCCGCCGGCCCTATGGCTGCCATTATTAGCTTAAATACTAAATAAGTAATAAATAAATCAATGAATTGCTTAATACTAGGTTAAGTGCCTTTAATCCACGACGACCGCAGGTGAATTCAAAGTATTTTTATTGCTTAACCAACGTGGTCAAAGGCTTGAACTATTAAGAGTTCGGCAACCGCCTTTAGGGATGCCGCTGCATTTTTAGTTTCCGTCGTTTGCACTATTCTCAGTGTAGTGCTGACCCATCATATTTTTAAAAAGGATAACGTCATTTTTTTCTATAAAGCAAAAATACTACCTTTCATAACGCGTATGTATGCAGAAACATGTATGCGCGGAAAACTACTTAAATCTGATACTTATCACTTGGCTATGATACAGTGAATAATAAATATTGCTGATACTCTCCAAGATTTTACGCCGGTTTGGATATAACTACTTGCTGGTAGAAATTGATGTCAACAGTTCTTCTTTTGTAAGATCGTATTTAACAAGTATTAGCTTATAATTTATTATATAAATGCATTACCAATTCCTAAGTTTTCCACAAGGGCAATGCCAGATAAAATCAGATGCAATTCGTACCGCACACTAGCGATGAAGATATTAACAGTGAGCTAGCCATCACGGCTAAATGTTTACCGTTTACGGTAAACGGCTCATTAACTTAACCTTTCTCTGTGTTGGACGCGGTTAATATTGTACGACTTTTATTAGAAGGCGGCGACTCGTGCGCAAGCGACGCTGACGCTGTTTTAAGTTGTATTTGGAATTTTAACCGTGGGTCACGGTTTGGCTTGATTGGGTCGGTTCAATCGGATTAATACCACAGCCTCACAGAAGACCGTCATCAGGCAGCGCTTGCGCTTTTTTGGCGCAATTGGGGAGAAAGGAAGCTGGTGTTACAGGTGCACATGAGTAGCGATGATCTCTTACAATTAGGTGATCCGTAACTGTGGGAGAGCCACGCTTCTGCATGAATGGGGCCGGCTCGACCGGAGTGATACCACTGCCTCACAGAAAACCGGCATGAAGCAGCCCCTGTGCTGTGTTTCGCCGAGTGAGTGAGGGTACCGGAGGCCCACTCGGGGGGGAAGGGGATAAAAGGTTGGCAGCGCACTTGTAACTCCACTGGTGTTACAAGTGTCCATGGGCGGCGGCAATTGCTTACCATCAGGTGATCCGCCTGCTCGCCTGCTACCTATCACATAAAAAAAAATCCGTCTGCTTATCTTTTTCAAACTTCGCATGTAGGTAACTCCCGGTTGCTTCCAAAGCTACCACCACATAATATGATGTAGCCCTAATAGTTATAAAGCGTGAAGTTAATGTAAAGTCCCATACACAAAGCAGGGCGAAGGCCTCCATCATAAACATCAAGTTATTGCTACTATGATAGGCTTAGTCTTAATCACCACGCTTGCCTAATTCGGATTGGTGATCACAAACTTGAGCTATTAGGCGAAAATTTGAAAAATTTTTTTCGTTCTGAAAATCATAACCGGAATATGACCCGGTACATTAACCAATAGACCAACGAGGCGTTGTGAAGTTAAGTATTTGTAAAATCAATTTACATTCAAATTCATTGATTTGAGTCGCCCTGTGTAAACGTTGCATCAATCCTCAAATCATCTGCTACCCACCCATGCGAGAAACTTGTAAAATGATAAACGTTTTGTTGTTCATGCAGTTTTTACTCAACGTTTACGCAATAAGGCTCAAATTTAAATACCGGCAATAGGGCAGTAAAAAACGCCGGTAACAGTTCGATGATTCGATAATGGCGATTAGCGTATAAGTTTTTTGTTAACAGTTTTGGTAACAATGGTTTTGGGGGTCTTCGGGTAAACAGAAACATCGACGGCTTTTTTTATGTTAAATGGCTTTAGCACTTGACCTCATCTCACCTGATGGAGAGTGACAATGAGGTTCCCAGTCGACTTGAAGACACCCAAATTGTAGCTCTCTGGGAATACGGAAGCCGGCAAGTTGTTCCATTCCTTTGTACTAAGAAAGAAGAAGCGAAACGCTAAGTACGAGCTGGTGGAACTTCCACAGTGTAAGGATGGGTTCTTTTCGTCTTCCGCATTGTCCGGTGGTAGAAGGAGAAGTATGCGACAGATATATTCTCATTTCATCACACGTGGTTTCTTTATAAGCCTAAGCCACCTTATTTGAAATGTCGTAAGCTTGTTAGAACTCGAAACCTTAGCGAGGTTTTTGACGAAAATTCAGGATGCCATCATTATCCTCCTACTTCTGTTTACTTCCAGTTGACTTTTACAAGTGTCATTTTTGTTTACACAGCGAGATGATGTAATAACATGCCGGCTAAGAACAGATAAAAAAACTGGACAAAATTTTAGTCTGCTCGCCCTACATCCAAACAAAGTCTAAATCTTTACATCACCCATATTTTGTCCAATTTCATCGTAGATCGAATTTACTTGTAATAGCTACTTACGTAAATGTCCCGCAAAATATAACTTTACAAACATAATTATACTCTTAGTTAATATAAAGTGGAGTAAGTTATGCATTGGCTTACGAAATTGTCAATACTTACACGTAACACTTGGTATCTGACCCTGATTATTGAAAGCATTCCAGCATTTAAAATACATTAAAAAGTTTCGTGTAGGTGTACCTAGCAATAAAATTATTACATCACTTTAATTATACATTGTAAAAGCTTTTGGCTATCCCAATGGAATATTAGTTGATGATTTGCCCCACGCTTCAAGAGTCTCCAAGAGATTTGTGAATTTATTATTGTTATAGACGGGAATTAACGCGACGTAATTTTGCGAACCGCGAAGCGAGTCCGCTTGTGACCACGGCTGTTGTAACGCAGCCGAAACGTCAAGCAGTAAGTACATAATTATGTGCTTAAAAAAGTGCTATTTTTCCCTGTATGGAGAAATAAGTAACTCGACTTGTCTCCGTCTGTAGAATCGTGTATATTATATATATAAGTATCATATTTATATATAAGTATTAAGTATCATATTTGTGGCATCACTCAAATTATCATCGATTAAGGACTGATTTTTCAATGCATGGATAACAGGTTATTTGTCAGATATTGTTTTATACTTCCCAATTGAAAAGTAGTTGTCATTCGTATCTGTCTTGATTTAACATTGACATTTACTTTGGTTGGTTATTAATTTAACTGACTGATAGTGGTTATCTGAAGATTGAAAAATCAGCCCTAAGTACAACATCCAGCCGCATGTGTGAACTTTGGGGGAGGACTATGTCCAGCAGTGGATGTCCATTGGCTGAAATTATGAAGTACAATATTATAGATAGCTTTGTAATATTTATTATTAATTTGGTTTTTTTATGTTACAGGTAAGGATTTGACTGCAAAATTTTGTGATGGTAAGCTAAGGACTGTTATACGAAAATATAAAGACTGCTGGTAGACGGTAGAGTATTTCATTCATTAAATTAAAATTAAAGTTATTTTATGTAGTAAGTAGCAGACGAGCAGACAACTTAAAAAATTAGTTCCGTATTTACGTATAACTTAAAAATGTAGTTCTGTAATAATTCGAGACAAAAGTGCTTATTTCTGACACGCGCAAGTGGACCATACTTACTATATTTAAACATTTTACTACGGAACCTTAATTTCGCATTGAGTTGTCCTTTTGCTGACTTTTTGTCCATGTTTTTATAGCAATCAACCTTCTGTACCAGATCCGATGGATGGCTATTTAGACAATGGATGATTGTCATACAAATCATCGATTTGTATGAATTCCAAAGTTTGTATATTCTGTGCCAATGTCTTGACCTACAGGCAAGGATTGAACGGACATACAATAGTGTAAAGTTATATATCCGATTTTCTCACCAACATATTGTGTACGTACAGCCACATTAAAGTAAACAAAACTGTCAAATTTCTTCAATCGACTCTCATTTTACTGTCATACACATAAGGTTGAATATCAAGTGAGAAAATTTGACAGGTTGTGGTAACCTGATGTGCGGCTGACTGTACCTACTTATTTATTGCTTGACGGTACGACCGCGTCACAACAAACATTTCTAAGCATCGCCGGATGCTGCCCTTAATGATTCTCTAGGTTATGTCATCTACTGATTTTACGCTAGAATCAATTGGTTGATTTTTCAATTTAATGAGATATTCTGTTTGCATCCCATTTTATATTTGATTGGCTGTGAAAATGGTTTATCAGTTGTGGCAGAGTTTACGAAAGTTATTATATCACTTCCGATGGGTTTGATACTTCAAACCTACTTTATAGAAATTTAAGATCGGATTTGTGTATAGTGGAATAAACAAAATAGGTTGATGCATTCTTGATTCGTACTTATAATGTTTTAAATCAATATTTTGCTTAAGAATAATAATATAATAATAATAATAATAAATTCTTTATTTCCAATTAGGTATTTATAACAATAAACTGTGGCCGGTACCTCCATTTAAGTATAAAATAACTTGTGTTAGGAGGCACCGCTCTTCTATTACTATACATAAAAAAATACCTATAGGTTACTATAACTAAGAAAAGTAATTTAAGATAACAATAATTTAAGTTTAAAGAAAAGAAAAGCGTGCTTTTGGGTATGTGTGTGTGTGTGTGTGTGTGTGTGTGTGTGTGTGTGTGTGTGCGTGTGTGCGTTTGCGTGTGCGAGTGCGTGTGCGTGTGTGAGGAAGGAAAGTGACGTGTAGTAAATAATATTAGGTTATAGTTTCTAACAATTTTTCAGTCTCTGTATAATTTTTAATTTGTAGCCAATTTATAATTTTTTTCTTGCAGTCGTAATAGAGATTACTATAGATGTTAATTTCCTTATTTAGTTTATTATACAGAAGAAGAGATATGTTAAAAAACAATAACATTATAATGTAATCGATTTTGAAATTAAGTTAATCCATTTTTCAAAACATCGATTAAATATTTTTATGAGATTAATTTTGATATTTTTAAAACCAAATAAGGCTGAACATTTGTGACTATTAGATTTTTTAAATTTTGTTATTTTTCATAATGTAAAAAAAGTATTAAATCAATATAAATCCTTTATTTAAGAAAATAATAAAATTTTTGAAGAAATAAAACATCTAGCCGTTAAAGTTCAGGCCTGAGGGCGTCTCTACTCTAAAATTCAAAATTGAATACTCAAAATAGATAGTAAACCATAAATATCAAAGGCGTTGACCAAAGTTTAATTATTTTACACCATTCATCATTCGCTCTTTCTTTTCCGTATCTTTGTCTATCCCTTTCCCCGCCTACTTACACCTACCTAGTTAAAATTAAACCTCATATTTCAGAACGGTAACAGGCGCGTTTTTAAGGAACCCCGAAGCTACTAATAACTCTGTTGAAATAGTCACAAATATATCAATTACACATATCTCAAAGTTCATTACCGACCGTTGCCTCGGGGTCCTCTTAAATGGGAGAAGGATGGTTCTGAATCTTGAAAACAAGTGCTGTAAACTCTATATCTATGACGATAAAGTTGAGATTTGTACTATTGGATTGTTAATGATTTTACAATAGTAAATCATTGCGTAATATTGTTACAGAAGTTACAATACATAATTTACCTTTGTTAATAAGTACATGTAATACAGAAATGGATAGTTTACGGGTGGTCTTCTAGTTAGTACTAATTGGAGTGATTTAACTGTCCTAGAGATACAGACGGTCAAACGTTTGATCATAATAAAGTATAGTATCAGCCTATACTGTCCCACAGCCGCAGAACAAAGGCCCGCATCATAGAAATCAAGTCATCGCTACTTTGATGGAATTAGCCTTAATCACCACGTTTGCCTAGTGCGGATTGGTGGTCACAAACCCGAGCTATGGTCAAAAAATTCGAAATATATAAAAACTAGTGGCCCGCCCTCACTTCGCTTCGGGACCGTAATTCAGAAATGAACCAATAGATGGCGCTGTGCTAAATTACATCGCGCAAGCGTTTCGTGTTTTCGGTTTACCTATTAGCCTTGTCGTTGTCTATTGAAGTTATCTCTTTATAAATAGTATAGATATGTTTCGAATTAATTCGAGATTCGAACCCGAGACCTAACAATTGATCACAATTATCTATTTTTATCTGTAAGTAATCATCACCGCCAATAAACATCTGCGAGGTACAAGAGGTGTCTGATGCGTTGCCGGCCTTTTTGTCGCACGTAAGCGAGAAAAAAAACCAAACAAGATTGCAAGAACTTGAAATAATGATGATGTTTTTCGAATGGCGATGTAATTTTTGAAACACGTTTCTCACATAGGAAGTGCATGCGTTTCGTTCCGGCGGACACCATGTGGGCCGAATGTTGCGTAAACTGAGGCGCAGGTATCACGGAGACGTAACAGTACTGTAATCCGATGAGCCGGTTGCGCTGAAAACGAGATGGGTGAGGGATGCGACGGTGTCGATAAAATAAGTTGTGAGTGAACTTTGGAATTTAATTAAAACATAACTTGGTCAAATAGGTTTATTTAGTTCAAATTCTTGTTATTCTCTCCATCAGGTGAGATGAAGTCAAGTGCAAACCCATCTTATATTATAAAAAAAAAAATGTTTTTGGCTTAAAATTCTTATATAAATTTAAATTGACCTTCATTGTCCCACTGCTGGGCAAAAGTGTCCGCCACCCGTTGCCAATCAGATGCAAAAAAATAATTAACAGAATTTAATTTACAAATTGTGATTTTGAGATAATTTTTTTACCTCTAAATAATTGAATGAAACGACAAAAGATCGAGATTGTATAATTAGGTAATCTGTGATCAAAGCATTGAGTTTTGTAACCTTTTGTGCAAAAGGAAGTAGATACTCTAAGTATTCTATATCTATTTAAATTGCCAATTTTGATTTAGTATGTTAAATGTGACAAATCCTAGTCTCCTAAATAGAGAATGAGAGGCCCTAAATTAGATAGTAGAACTTGATTTAGCTAACTCAGGGAGGTACTATCCCAGGTTCAGCGATCCAAATGGGTCTTGGCCTCCGACGTCGAAGTCCGCTATTTTATATTCTCCTACGTCAGATTCACTCAATCGTGAAAGTTAATTGCGACAATGACAAAAAATAAAATAATATCTCATAGGTAATGAAGCAGGAAAGATTATGATCTAGATAAAATACTCATCATAGATATACTTGCGTAACAAGCATCTTATTCTCGGTGTTTACAACCTGTGGGAAAATATGAATTGATGAAGTATTCGATTGCTTGCATCACTCTGTTTGAAATTAGCTATATCGATGATCTATCACCTGCCGCAAAAAGTATCGATGTTTTTACCGATCAGCACGAACGTATTGCGTAACAAAGTGGTAACATAATATATTCACATGTGAATCTTATTGCTATTAACGTGCAATTTGGCGTTAAATTGGCATACTTTCCGAAGTAATCGGTAAAACGCGTTGTGAAATTCGTGTATCGAAATGCATAGAACGAAGCTTTGGCAGTTATGTTTCGGACTAAGGTGTACGTGTAATTATATGGTTACGGTGATGGCTAGTGTGTTCGAGTAGGGTGAAATTATTAATTTTATATATTTTTTCTTTGCTCTAAAATTGTAAATGGATAAATTTTTCACACAACCACTCCTTTATTGACTTGACTTCGCACTAAGTAGCTTAAAGCACTTATGTTACAGATATCGATATCAAAGGAATTTATACATACTTATACTTACTTGATTATTAATTAATAGTCAACTTAAGTTGCATTTGCTTATTTTTGTTTGCGTTTCGACTGAGATTTTGAGATCTTCAGAGAATAATAAGACTTCTCTTTCCACTTTCCTCTATCAACATTCATTCTGGAACACGATGCTTCAACTTGAGCCTTGATGTTGTCGCATCTGCAGTTTGTCAACACTTACATAAATTGGAATCCATTTTAGGCACTGTTAGCGCAACACCAAATTACAATTTGCCTTTTGACTCTGGTGCAAGCAAGTTTTTGAAGGTCATTGACTTTTGTGGCACATTTGCAATCTTAGCAAGTTTTTAACTGTTTTAAGCTCTACCTTTTCAGTACATTAACGTTTAAAAATTATAAATAGGTAGGTTGGTGGTGTGCTCACTTGCTCACAGTGTGCGAGAAACTTTGCGGAAAAGATTGGGTCCGTAAGCCATATGCGAGCACACCAACGACAACTGGCCAGGAGTGGTAGCGTCGCCATGGTCGAAAACGGCCGGACTACTACATCATCATCATCACATTAACGTTTTCAATACCAAATTAAGATTGAAATAGGTGTATTAAAAATAATAACCTTTAAAAATGTATTTCCAAAATATGCCCAAAAATATTTGCTTATTTTGCATACCTCATACACATTTAATTCCACTCGACTCAGCTCTGTCTAAAGTCGAATGAATATTTTAAATCCGTTTAAAAAACAAGCTGCTAAATTATTACAGTTAACAATTAAATGGCTACTGAAGAAAAGAAAGTTCTACATAACTAAGTAAGTAATATTTATATAATGTGCGCTTGCTACTTGAAAATATCATGGCTCGGAAATTATTCAGTAGCATAATTCAAACATTTGTAAGTGAGTTCCCGCAGCCATTGAATTATACGGGCAGTAGCATTCCGTCGCAAACATTAGATATTTGGCTCCCTTTCACTGCCGATAGTAACCGGCTACTTTGCGTACGAGCTGCGCGCGCGCCGGCGAGTGATAAGCGTTTGTCACCATGTGTGACTAATGAAGGGAAGCAGCGCCTGCGCTGTATTTCGTCGATGAGTGAAGGTACTGGAGGCCCAATTGAAGGGAAAGTTAGGGGATTAAGGGTTGGCAGCGCACTTGTGACTCAACTCGTGTTGCGGTGTCTATGGGCGGCGGTAATCGCTTACCATCAGGTGATCCGTCTGCAAGTCTGTCATCTATTACCTAAAAAAAAAGAAACAGGCCACTTATACGGAACGTTTACGGGAGAGACACTGTACGATATATAACCTCCTTTCCCCCGATTGAGCCTCCGGTACCCTCACTCACTCGGCGAGACACAACCCAGGCGCTGCTTCACGCCGGTCGTCGGTGAGCCCGTGGTATCACTCCTGGTCGAGCCATCCCATTCATGCCGAAGCTCTCCCACTTATGAAGACGATGATGAACGTGTGGCTATCTATACATAAGCCAAGCCACTCGATATATTAACCAGGGCCTCTCACTTGCGCCCGCGCCGCCCGGCGGCACGTCAACAACAGTTGCATAACGGACGTGTGCTTAGCCATAAACGCGTCATTATGCCTCCATTATGTTTATTGTTTTCTGATTGGCTCTGCCTCGGCAAGATAAAAAAAAACACTTTTTAAGTATTATTAAGTTTAATGTTAAGGTTGTCAAGAAAAAGTTTTTCGATCCCATATGGATGTCGCAGCCGGACTGTACTCGTATAATGCGACGTATTACATTACGACTAACTGCTATCAAGAACAGGGTGGTTTTGAAATGCGGCGGATTAACGATAAGTCCTATTGAATGCGGCGGTTCAACGTTAAAGCCGTATTTTAGTTCCAATTCTTAACTTGAGATGACTCATAAACAACTGCCAAAAATGGTGGTAACAACAAAGGAGTTTTATTTCCAAATCTTGCGGTCTACCCTTATTTTACAAGTCAATCTCCACGTCAAGCGAACGACAGGTAATTTCGCGCATTCGCAAACAAAGCCACAGGACACGCCCAGAGTTGCGCGGACGCAACGACAGCGGCACAATGGCCGATAAATATTGTGTGGACATCGACGCTTTTGCGCAGGTTTTAACGCAGCAGGTAACGGCAGTAGTGAGGCAACACTACCGGAAGCCATGATTTGGCGATAAAGTTAATAAATCTAGAATTGCAAAGGTAAGGTACTTTATAAAATATCGCAGGTTTTTTCTGTTTTGCACAACCCTATGGAGGTTCCGCCAGGTTTTAGAAAAATATATCACGTTGATTGTGCATCTTCATCTATAAATTAGATGTCGCCAGACCCTCAATTCTTGTATGACATTTGTCGAAAATAGATAATAGTATCGCATTTGCATAGTTTTTATGAGATATCCGCCATATTTTTTTTATATCGAAAATCTACTCGTGATTTTATATTTCTACGAGATATGATAAAAGTACTCTGTGATATGGGGGATCTGTTTGATTAATCAATTCTTTTTGCACAATGTAACAATGATTTCGTTAAATTGTTGCAACTCTTCTTATATGGGAGAACCACGGATCGGCATGAATAATTTAAAAACATTTCAATTAAAGTCGCCTGCGGCCTACATTTTCGATATCTCGGACAAAAATTTGCCGACTCATGCGTGTCATGTTATGCGTCTTGTCATATTCACGAATTCAAGGTCAGGGTAGAGCTTCCATACTGTTATTTAATGTATTGTGATCTCTCTATCTTTCATTGAGATTACATACGCTTGTACTTTCGTTGATTCATTTCGCATTCCGTTTTTTAATTTTGTTAGTTTTTTATCAATTGCTTCAATTATTATAGTAGAATATAAACCATTAAGGCTTAATCAAGGCTTCATTCAAAAGAGCGCTATTTGCATTGTAGAAAAACATACTAATTTGGGTTTCTATACTGTGAATTAAAATTCACGACCAAATTATTAAACTTATCCCATTTACACACATATGCGTGTAATTTTTGGATGCTACAGATATCTTCTCGTACGATACGGGACAGTTTTCTTGTAGACAATCAGTTTCAAATAAATCGTTTAGATAAGGTGGAGCCCGAAACCTTCACCAAATACACGTGGAACATTTTACTCAACTTTCGACAATCCTATTAAATTTAAAATAAGTTGTTTACTTTCAAACACACAAACAATTTCGTGAATGAATTGTACCTTCACGTTTCGATCACGTAGCATTTTTTCCGATACTTTCGTTTGATAATGTGTATAGTTTAGGACATTGGGTGTTCGCAACCTTTGGCGTCACGTAGGAAATACAATGTAGTCACGTAGTGAGATGTTAGAAGCAATCAAGTTTAAGATTGTAAGGAGAGAGTGTAAATGTTTGTTGAATGAAAGAGACGTGAGTTCAAAGTGGTTAAAAAATGTATGAAGTTGCCTAGTTACTTTGTGCATTTGTTTTCTAGCTAACTAAAAATGGTAAACTATTGTCATTTTTGGTCTGTATGTCTGCCTTACTGGTCCGCGATAATCTCGAAAACAACTGAATGGATTTAAAGATACAACAGAAGTACAGAACAGCAGTATATGCCCTAGCAGCTAGGGTATCGAATTTGTGAACACCAGTGGGAATGGAAAATATTTCAAAATCGGCGGCATACCTATAGATCCGCCACTGACTCTACCTTTCATGGCAAAACAAACACGCTTAGTTTTTACGGATAATTTAAAATTATACTATAATATGATTTATTTATTTATTCACTACTGTTAATGCGGAGTATCGTGACAGCGCCAAGTTACCGGCGAATAATCCCGCATGTGCCTCATATCGCTTTCATCACAATTAAAGTGCGATGACATCACATTTTTCCTAGTTGCGCGCGCGCAGTTGAGGGCTGTTGAAGCGTAAGATTGGCAATGCGTCACGAGCCAATCAACGTTGGTACTATAACACGCTATTTTGTCTTTAAAACGTTTTGGGGATCCGTACAGGATAAAAAGGGTAGAAAAACAAATGTTGGTTAAACGTTTTCATTGTAAGCAGACAATGTTTGATATAAGGTACTAAATTAATATTTAAAAACCGTTATTTTCTATTTGCCACTATCTGGACACTCTCTTGACTAGCTCCAGCATTGGGTAGTGACTTTGCCTCATACGCCAAAGGTCGTGGGCTTACCTTCAGATTAATGTCAAACTAAAGCAACGTCTAATTAATAAACCTTTTTTTTCGTTCAGTAAATATTTAATACTATAATGAACCCTAAATCTTGAACTTGGCTCGCTTTTAACTCATGTGAGATTGCAAGCGCAACAGTTAATACGGTACACTTTGTTGGCAACGGCGCGCGCACAGTCAGCCGCAGTCTAGTTAACAATCTGATCCGTATGTTTATTATAATAGAGTCGTATTACAATGTTTGCTACCGCGCGTAATTAATGCGGGGTTTGCGGAGGAATGCGCGAGCGCACGGCAAACGCACTCGGCTTTTTTGTAAGAAAACTAATTATATTCTTTGTATGTCTGTTTATGTTTGCTGTCCATTGCAATTATTTGCAATGAGTGTGTTGCTTTTGCAGGCTGAAATCGAATCAAAATAATACATAAATCTTTTGGTTAATACCTACCACAGGTACTGGGAAAGAAATTGTGATTTTAATGAAAATGTAGAGAAAAATCAGTGAAAACCAAAATGGAACTTTTCACTCTCCTGACGGGTAATTTTGCAAATATTATCTATGTAATGTACCTATGTTTTAGTCATACTTGATTAGTATTTGATTATTTGATTAAATAACTATTGAATATAAGTGTCACTCACGTTGCATTAAAACTATAAAGTATTAAACCGGGAATTAACAATGTACTTAAAAAAAAACGTCGCGATAATTCCCGGTTTAATATATAGTTATAAGTGTCTTTCGCTTATAAGTATAACAAAATGTAAGAGGTTATAGAAATATGGTTGGGTCGCCTATTTTTATGTAGGTAGGTATTATAAAATCATTGTTTTTAAAGATAATCATTTAGATTGCAATCTTTAATTAAATATTTTTTCTGTAAAATTGGAAACAAAAGCAAGGAAGGAGAAGTTTTAATCTCCATACCGTTTACATTAATTAAGATGTAAACAAAAACAGTATTAATAAAATATGATAGCTCATAGAGACACGACACGCGATATTTACTGCAAATCTTTGCTAGTATGCAACAGATTGCGTGGGTGAACCCAAGCGTTAAATGTCTGCAAAACGAATATAATAATAATAGTGATTTGTGTCGATTTTACTCGAAAATAAATTAACAATTTCAGTTGCGCGAAATCAATGACAGATCAAGAGTTAGATAACTGTATTGATGAGTGTAGCGACTAATGTAGTGTGTAATCAATTTAGTTCGGCTAAATATAATACTTATTGTCTTAATCTACTAGGTTATATTTAACGGGCCGGAAGGCGCATTGGTAGTGACCCTGCCTCATACGCCACGGGTCGTGGGTCCGATCCGATTATTTATTTATTGTTCATATTTTTGTTCCGAAGTTTTTGAACGTAGCTCGAGTTTGTTGTGTTGTGAGATATCGGTGAACATAGGCATAAAAAAATGTACATACAGACTGCCGCACTCAGATATTATATAGATTTTAACAGAGCCACGCTTCGGCATGAATGGGCCGGCTCGACCGGAGTAATACCACGTCCTCACAGAAAACCGGCGCGAATCCGTGCATGCGCTGTTTTTCTGTGTGAATGAGGGTACCGGAGGCCCAATACAGGGAAGGGGGTTAAAAGGTAAGCAGCGCACTTGTGACATCACTGGTGTTGCAGGTAATCACTTATCAGGTGATCCGTCGGCTCGTCTGCCACCTATATCATAAAAAAAAGATAAAAAGTGACTGAATAGCTTCAACGCTACTGTAAGTAGTAGTCATCAAAACAAATATGTGTAGAAATGGTCGTATTAACACTGACCTCCGAACCAGGTCAGTGACCGATCCGTTGCGTCACCGATTTCACTTTCGTCGCTCGCGCACACTCTATGTTAATTAATTTATTTGCGATACGCACTTTGGAAAGTTCCAAATTATCGACTTATGCAAATGGGTAAGGATTGATTGGGATTTTGGGATATAGGTGTAAATTGTTTAGTTGTTACGTCGCAATGGAATTAACATCTCTTATAGATAGGCATATTCATTCATTGATAATATTCTTTAGAGTCAGTTGATATTGATCACTATAGGACAAAACGGCGTTAAAACTATTTTGACCAAAGATAAAACGTTGTAAAGACATTTAAATAATGGTTTTTACAGCGTTTTATCCTACAGGGGTCGATATATAATAATTTAAAGAATTTTATCAAAATATTAATAAGTGATGTTAATTCAATCGCTAAAGACTTAACAATTTTCATCCTTGGCATTCACCCTTAAGAGGAAGATAAGTGATTTCCGATTTATGAGAGTGATACGTTACATCATCATCATCATCAGCAACCCATACTCGTCCATTGCTGGACATAGGCTTGCGTTAAGTAATTTTGGCGTGAAAGAGTAACAGACAGACAGAAAGACTGAGTTACTTTCGCATTTATAATATTAGTGAGGAAGTAAGGATACCTACTCTTGAGGAAAAATGCAACAAAATAATAAGTAATCAAAATACATAAGTATATTTTTAAACATCAATCTTCAATTAAGTAAATAAATTTCACCGGCTTCAGCAGAATAATTACATTCAACAGTTCCAGGATCCTGATGAACAGTTAATCGGAACAATATGAGAGGAACTGGTTCTGATGTGTTAAGTAATCCCGCCTGTCTGACCCGAGCCTGCGCCCGCGCAGGGCTCGTAAACTTAACGATACGGAAATTACGATTTCTTTCACGAAAAAAATCTTGTTGGACAAGTGTGCTGAATGCAGGGCTGTTACAAAAACGAATTAATGAATTGTAAACCAGCCATTGCGTCATTGTAATAATACCTACTATTTTTGTACTGATATTTTTGCTACAGCGGACATTAAACCAAGAAACCAGACTAGAGCACGGTGGAAATGAGTTGAAAAAGTTACCTATTTCTTTCATCGTAAGCTTCGGCAATAATTGACATTGTTGTCTATGAGCTGAGGTTATCATTTACTCAATTCTGGCCACGAGCAAAAGCTTTTACTTGCTGGGATGCAACTTACTTCACAAAAAAAAAACAGTGTTGCATTGCATAGATATAAGTGCACTCTCCATTTCCTCATCCTCATGTTTCGGTGGGTAACCCGCGTGCCGCGATAAGAAATATATTGGCTTTTATTTTATGTACTTTCCGAGACACCCGAGTGACTATGAGCATGATAGCTCGGTGGTTTAAAACGCGCCATCTATGCGAAGGGATCGTGGTGCGCATTCAAGCATGCACATCTAGATTTTTAAAATCGATGTATCGATGTAGCTCGGCGGTGAGGGAAAACATCGTAAGAATACCTGTTCGTTTCTGATAGTTTCTGAAACGTGTCCTAACCATGATTTAGTTGGTCTGGTTCCCTGTTAAAGAGTGGCGAAGGTGTACAAAACCGGCTACCTTCCTGCTCCCTAGGCTATTTCTTGACTGAAAAACTACGTCGAATAGAGAGCGCATACCTATGCGTTTGCGCATATACTGGTGCCACATATCCACCATAATTATTTTATTAGAGGGAGATAAAATATAATTAAGGGTATTAGTTTTCTGCAAGCCACCACGACTTTAGAAAGAATAGTAATTATTAGGACTCCACTATGCGGGTGGCACAGGACCGATCTGTGTGAGAACTTTGGGGGAGGCCTATGTCCAGCAGTGGACGTCTATTGGCTGAAATGATGATGATGATGAGTAAGTAAATATTATCTAGACTACATCTCCCACATTTGGAGCAACCCTACGGCCATCGAAAGCGAATCGGTTTCGCAAACGGCGGCATCGACCGGTTCCTCACTACTGTTACGTCATCACCGCTCCCGAAAGGTCGCTTTTTCACCCAGTTTCACTTATATAAACACTTTTATAATAAAAAGTGAGACGAGCAAACGGATCACCTGATGGTGAGCGTTTACCGTCGAACACGCGCCACACTAGAGGAGTTACCACCTGCTTTTGAAAAATAAGCTCTTTTCTTGAAGGAAACTTCGTTAGGGAAACACCGTGCCTTCCATTGCTTTCTCGGTTGACACCCGGTTAAATCAAATGCACATTTGGGTCTTTATTAGGTATCCTTTTATTAGGTCAAGGAAATAGTATGTTTCGAATTTTTTGATGGGGGAGCTGGAGTTTGTGATCAGCAGTCGTAGTGATTAAGCTTAATCCCATCATAGTAGCAATACTGTCGAGGACAGACTCCTTGATTGTGTCTATAAATTTAGTTTTTTTTATCTTTCATTTGACATTTCGGTTAAATATGTCACTTTTTGGTTCATGTAAGTTTATTTTTTCCTGTTTTTCTACTTATTTTATTGTAATTATATTTATCTTTTACCAATCGTCTTTTCCTTTCGTCTGCCACAAATACCTTTGCTTTGCAGTGGAACAGTACCTATATAGGCCAAAGATTTTATATAAGCTGATGCTATTCCTATTGATTACTACTATCTTATTATGCAATTATTTACAAGAAAGCTGCCCCATCCGTAATTCAGCGTGCCAAAAAAGGTTGGCAGCATTACCTCCTTGAATTACAGTCGTAAGTGTTCGACATTAAGGCGACAATTGGTTAAAAAAATACAGTTACGGTAAACCAGCAAGCTGTCGTCTGTACATCTCAGTTGTCACCCGTATGATTGATGCTCGTCGTCATTATTATAATATGTTGTACAGTTAATGTCACTGTTACCGGAATGTACGCAGCTTATAAGTGAATTAATCAAATTTCAACGGTACATAATATTCACTTTTGGATCAAAATTGCCAAAATAGTCTTAACCAATTAAGTAACTTGAATCATCAAAATATATTTGCGCAATTTTGTTATGATAATAAACATTTACTGTTTTTTTTCGTTCAATTGAACATTTTGTATAGCGTGGCGATAGAAGGAAATTAGTTACTAAGCTAAATGCTGCCTAAGCATGAAAGCACTATGCATCAAATAAAAAGGCCCCTCACAAGTATGATAAAAATATGATAAGTACGTATTTATAGTCAATGTAGAACTGTTTGATTTTATATTTTGCTCTACCCGCCTATAACAGCATAACTTCGCCAACGATATAACTGACAATAATGTGTGTAACTAGTCAGTCAAAGTCAGTTTTTAGCGTTTTATTGACCTGACACTCTGTCGAGACTACTCTAAACAAAATCGCAAGTTTTAAGACTCTATTAGGTATAAGCAATTATAACTCACGTGATAATTCACTCGACACACAATAGCAGTATTAAAAACGATTTAATTTAACGATCCTTATTGACTTTGCGACACTTCTCTGCATAAATAACATCACATCAATCTAAAAGAAACATTACGCTTCTTTCTTCGGCAGTCCGGGTAAAAAACTACTAAACTAGTACTAAAATTTGTTACCACCACTACCCACCACAAAATTACCTACTTCTCCCCAAAGACTCTAAGGTTCTCCCAGAACTGATTTTAATTAAAGATTTGGTTTGTCCACAGATACTGTCAAGTGTCAACTCTAAGTAAGGCGCACTATCATCCTCGCGCATGCGTGTGCGATACTTTTGTTTAAGGTAAGATCTCAGAATTAGAAAAGTGATAAACGCTTTTTTCGTCTCTATCTAACGCGGGTGAATCGACGGGGTTCAGCTAGTATGACGTACTAGCGGCCGCCCGCGACTTCGTACGCGTGGAGTTAATTATTGACACTTACCGTCATATTTTGGACAATCCACACAATATATTGTTATAAATTGTAGCCTATGTGTTATTCTGATGTATAAGCTATATTGTGGTAAAGTTTCATTCAAATCCATTCAGTAGTTTTTACGTGAAAGAGTAACAAACATCCATACATCCATACTTACAAACTTTCGCCTTTATAATAGTAGTAGGATTAACGTCAAAACGCCCAGACAGCAGACACAATGGAAAATCAATTGTTTTATGCCTTTTAAAAGGCTTATGGGCCTAACGACGTTAAATACAAGTATATAAATATAAAATTAGAAATATTGGCTAAAGGTAAATTCGTCTTACAACACTTTCGTCTTTACTTCAAAGATATATTCTATTATATGAGAGTAGAGAAATTGACTTCAGAAATCAATAAAATCAAGTTACGTAATTTATTAGCAATTCCTCGAGAAGGCAATCAAAATATTTAATCAATTTGGCCAGCCTACCTTTAGTTTTATAGTAAGTATTTACAAGCTTGAGTGATTATTACAAAGTACTAAACTGTTTATTACAGCAATAACTTGGCGGAAGAACATAAAATGTTTCTTATTTGCCGATAATCACTACTTCACTGTAAGAATTATTATACTAATCATATGAAGTATGTTCTACGCAATGTTACAATTTTATTGCATTAACCTTTGAATTTGTTTTATATTATGTAGTATCCGTATTGAAAAATAGGGCCAATCGCGTGTGAAAAATTCGCTAGATGGCGTACTGTAGAACTGAGGTGTATCTACACGGTAATTGCTTGAATTCTAACCACGAATTTTGATTCCTTTGGATATGTACTCTAGTATCCGGCTAATACTGTCCCACTGCTATGCAAAGACCTTCAACATAGAAATCAATCATACCTACTGTGATGGTATTAAGCTTAATCACCACGCTTGCCCAATGCGGATTAATGATCAGAAATCCGAGCTATGTTCGAAAAAATCGGAACATACTTTGGGTCGACCCAGGAATCGAACCTCGTGATCAAGGCCCGGCACTTAAACACTAGACCGTTATGTACTCTTAATTGCTCGTAATTTTGCAACACACAATCCGATGATTGCAAACAGGCTGCGCTATGTTGCGTCGAGTGAGAGAGGGTACCGGTGGCCCAATTGGGCAAAAGGGGATCCCATCAAAAACAATACTTGTCAAAAAAACCAAGTCTCGCAACTACCGTAAAAAGTGGTGAGATCCATGTTTTGCCAAGTCGGTTATTCATTTATTGACTTGGCAATCACACGATATATCTCACAAGTAATGCATTAAATTGATTCCTATGTGATTAAACCGCTGGGATGGAGGATGGTACGGCCGTGCCGCTTTTTTGCTTGACTTGGTGGGGGCACTGCTGCGCCCCAAGATTAAAAGTAGGCAACGCACGTGTGACTCTATATGGGCGACGAGAATCACTTAACATCAGGTGATCCGTCAGCTCGTCTTTCAAAAGGCAATTCTAAAAGTAACATCTCTTGGCATGCAAACTGTTAGTCCTCCATAAGATTAAACTCATGACAACTTTATCCTTGCACCACTATCTGACTATCTGAAACTAGAATCTTATCGGCATCTTAGCTCAGCTACCATTTTGGATGCATTTAAATCCAACACCATTCCACAGTACCAAGATAGAGAGTAACTAGATAATACAAGTGTCCCAAGACTGTGTGACATCAAATGAAACGTTCTTTTTAGGAGGTTTCTCAGACAAATCTTCTTCTTCATCGATGCACTCTTGACAGAGCGGTCGTGGTCGTCATGCATTTGCTTTCCCGACGGAAGGGGCAGACCGAATGCGTTTCACGATGCCTCGCCCTTTCTCTCGACTAGCCGTCATCCTGGCGCATTCGCTTAATGAGTCACCTACAATGGTTTTTATCTGGTCAGTCCATCGTGTGGGTGACCTTCCGCGTGACCTAGTGCCTTCCACTCTGACAAATATTGTGAATGTAATCATCGTATTATGTTACTCCCTGTTGGTCTAGTGGTTAAGTAAGTACCAGGCCATGGTTCTATTCCCGGGTCAATAAAAAAGTATGTTTATGCTAAATTGTTGGTAGAACACTTAGTTAAAGGGATGTATATGTTCATAGATCCTGTATGCATATTACGCTGATAGGGCTGATACTTTACTTTTTTACATTACATAGTATCAAGCCACTGTTTTCACACTGTGACGGTAGCTAGCAAAGTTACAAGCGTACTTGCGAAATACGATCTATCTACATCGCTCACATTTGAGACACAGGCCCAATCTAGATCGGGCCGAATATCTAGCCCGTGGGAACACAAGCGCATTGTGCTGCAGTTCTCATGTCTGTAAGAGTTTACTGAGAAATGCTCTGGAGATCTCGCACATTTTCGACAGAATTTGCATAGAATGTGTGTAGAATTACTATCAAATGCACTGCAAACTGTGCATTGTTAAATGAATATTTTGCATTCCATGGCGTAATGGTTGCTACTCGTATCGTTCTCGCTAGGAGTACGGGTAAGAGTACCGGTGGTCCAATCAGGGGGAGAGGGGTAAAATGGTGGCATCGCAAGAATAGAGAGTAATTTTATGTGTGAACATAAATAATTGCACATATTGCAACTTATAATACAACGCAAGATCCAAGGAAAGAAAAACCCAGAAAGAAGAAGAACGCGGAACACAGCGGCGGCAATCTATTTCTATATCTATATCTATACTATTTTATAAAGACATAACTTCTATAGACAACGACAAGGCCTACCTATACAAGGACAAGGTTTACCTATAGGTAAACCGAAAACACGAAACGCTTGCGCGATGTAATTTAGCACAGCGCCATCTATTGGTTCGTTTCTGAATTACGGCCCCGAAGTGAAGTGAGGGCGGGCCACTTCGCTTATAAAGTTAAAAGGTACTTTCATCTGTCATTTAGGAGCCAAGACGTAACGTTGTTGAAATGTTGATGAAACAGATACCTATTTGTGTTGGGTCTGGGTGTTTGTGGTTCCTTCGTTGTTTCTGGTTTCCATAGCACCAGGAATAACCTTAGTTTGGGGTCCGAACAATATAAGTGATGTTGTCTCAATGTATTTATTTATGGTCGCTTTCCACCAGCTGTGATTCTTGCAGTCAAGAGTTAGCGTAAAATCAATAAAAAAATCTATATCAAATTCTTAAGCTGATTGAATTCCTCGCAAGACGCTCGCAGCATACATTAACATTTAAATTCAATAACCGACTCATTAGCGCGTTTTCTCCGCGCAGATGGCAAGATTTGAGCCGGCCTGTGACGGTCCTCGCGGTCCACAGGCGGGCTTATCGCCGGGGGCGATCTATACCACTCAAGCATCGAATGATTGGAGTAGTCGTGAATATCTTTAATGCTGGTGGTGCAAGTGCTAAGCATTTGGACGTTTGCCCAGTGAAACAGGAGTTTTTACCAGGAAAGGAAAGCATATTTAAAGGAAAAAAAAATTGGGTAAAAAAAGCTTTGATAAAAATTATAGCATACATGTCTGTATTTTATACATCTACCTGTTCTGCCTGGACCCCTTGGTGTTGGCATAGCCAGACATTTGATTACCACGTAGCTTACCGGTTTACGCATTGTTTGTGCTAACCCGAACAGATACCATCCATACCATCGTAAGTGATCACTACTGCTCATAGACCACATCATCCACCATCCATCCATCATCCACCCCCGAGAACACATTAAGTGTTTTAGAAAAATACTCTGCCCCATTTCACCTACGGTGCTCAGAGTTTAGACAAGTTACTAAGAAATTAGCTTCGCTCAGTAGTAGGACAGTTACAGCTAAAAAAATGGAAAATCCTAGACCCGCCGCAGCGTGTACCCGACACTGCAGGGACCGACGCACGCGCAGCTAATCTCAGGCATCGATCCTTGTTAATGGATCACTCGCACCTGCCGCCGAGACGTCTGGACACAACATTTCTCTGAAACACTATCTCCGAGTAGGGTTGCTATTAAAAAAAGCTATCATCCCGGTCCTGCGCAGTCCACCAACAAATATTAATACTTCATCTCGGGTGGCGCAGTTGCTAATGCTAATAACAGTGGTGAGTTTTTCAAGATGGCGTTATTATATCCCCGTGAACGTCGCTAAGATCTGCCGCCATAGCGGAATCGGTAGGACGATATTTTTTTTTATGTGATAGCTAGCAGACGAGCAGGCGGATCACCTGATGGTAAGCAATGCCGTCGCTCATGGACACCTGCAACACCAGTAGAGTTACAAGTGCGCTGCCAACCTTTTATCCCCTTCCCCCCCGGGTGGGCCTCCGGTACCCTCACTCACTCGGCGAAACACAGCACAGAATTTATGAAAATAATGTCTTTGTACATCCCTATTGGTCTCCATTGACCGGGGATGCGGCGTACGTTTCTTTTTGTCGTTTCTGCCAGATTCATCTTTGGAATGAAGTCGTCAAAATAAAAAGCGAATTGCAGATCGCTTTGCCGATTGTCGAGCATTTAATGCGCTTGTTTGTTTAGACTAAGCAGATGCGCACTGGCACTTGTTGTCTATGTATGTATACAGAGTGGTTTGGAAGTAAAATGCAACTCACTGATTAAACAAAACTGTAACACCTACTGACTTAAAATTTGGCAGAAATCATCATATAGGGTAGACAGCCGCTAAGGGGGTACAACGAGCGTTACCTTGTGTTCTTCTTTATGTGTCATCTTCTTACGAAGGTAGGCGATCATAATGGCGACTTGAACCCTTGACACAGCTACAATATGCTCCAAGGTATCTGTTTTTCAATTGGAACCTACCTACCTATAAACCAACTGAAAAATTTTCTCATCAGATTTCAATCAATTTTATTAAAGTAGTCGTGAAAAAAAAAACTAGTAATAAGCGCCCCCGATCACTATTACTTACATTAAAGGCAATCCTATTATTAGGCAATTATGACATGTCCTTTTTTAAACGAGGTTTGAAAAGAGTACCTACTTCTTTCACGGTAGGCAGCGGCATGACTGTGCCTCGGCATTGCTGTTGTCTATGAGCGGCGGTTACCATTTACCATCAGATGGGCCGCATGCTCGTCTGCCTACTTCAGCAATAAAAAAAAAACAATTATAAAAGGAAAGCCCACTTTGATATTATAATCTGAATCTACTTACTATCTATTTACAATATTCTATCAACAAATAGGTCGTAGGCTTGTGAACACGCCATCTACGGCGTCATCTTGCCACCTGCAGCTCCATAAGTTACTTGAACAGCTCTATTTTCGTAACAGAACAATAATACTCAATTTAGTAATTCTGACCGGCACGATCCAATTCCGGTAATGTCCAAATGTAACACAATACCGGGTATTAAGGTGATTACGGGCATTACAAGCCCGCGCCGGCGAAGAGGGGGCGCCACTGTCGCAATGCACGTACATTTTTGGGAGAGCCACGCTTCGGCATGAATGGGCCGGCTCGACCGGAGTGATAACACGAGCCTGACGGAGACCTGCGTGAAGCAGCTAGCGTTGTGTTTTGCAGAGTGAGTGAGGATACCGGAGGCCCACCAACTTCACTGGCATTGGGGAATCCCTACTGGGGGTCCTCTGTCGGTAGCTCCTGAGCGTGGACGCCCAGGCCGCCCCTCGTAGTCTGGGGAGGGCAAAGCGAGCGTATTCTTTCTTAAAAGGTCGGGCAACGCACTTGTGAGACCTCTGGTATTGCGGGTGATCCATGGGCGGCGGTAATCGCTTACCATCAGGTGATTCGTCGGCTCGTCTGCCAACTACCTAATATATATCATAAAAAAACCATCTGGTGATGCGTCGGTGTTCCGAAACAAAGTGAGTGCGAGTCACTGGTATGATAATAAAGTATGTACCAAATACCTACTCTAAAAAAGGATCTACATAGACTTATCCTTCTTGACCTCTGACTATCTTCCAATAAACAAGCCGCTAACTCCAGATTGTAAAACAATGCCTTAATATTTAGTCCCAACTAGCATGCACCCTCGAAGCAAAACCATAAACTGGACTCGTTAGAAACCCTTAAACATTATTATAAGCGTGGCGAGGAGTGGTAAGGTGGCGAGAGGAACAATGGCGTAGGGCGCGGACAATGCGAGCGGCGCCGCGGGCTGCGGTGCTCTGCCCGCGGCCGCCGATGTAGCACGATGTAGACCAGTCAACGAACACTATGGATGGGGCAGTCGAAAACACAATTTTTGACTAAGATAGATAGATACTCTTTATTACACAAAATATTACAGAACTAACTAAGAACTGAGGTACGTCATGCGTCAGAAAGGTCATGACAACAGATTTCTGAAGAACTGACGGAGTTCCTATGATATTGCCGATGGGGCTGCCATTCTCTACGACATATGCGGTTTATGTCATAGAGATAAATTTCATAACTTTCTTGATGCATTAAATCATACATAAGTAAATCTCTTTGAGGTGAGTTCAAAGAAGGGGAAGAAAGGAGATGAAAACTTCGAGAAAAGTTTCCTTTTTGCGTATTCCTAAAAACATCCAAAATTTCCGAGTTTTATAGCGAGTTGACTTTGGAACTTTTGCTAGCCCAGAAATTTGCTAACGTCATGACGGAACATCGTATCATAACTATGTTTGGACTTGAACACAGGTCCCTCCACCAGCCCATGGTCCTTCCTACCGTCTCGGCATACGGACCGAATCTTGGGAGACGCTCACCAGGTACTTGCTAAGGGCGCTTTCCAAAGAGTCTGTGTCTTTGTCCCATCTCAATGTCACTTCTCCCCAAATGGGGCGTGAAACACCACAGCACAAGCGACTTGCGCTCGGGCAGTTCCACATCACATCATCAAACTCCTTCCTGACAGTTAGTTCTTTAAGGTCTTTAGTTTTTTATAATTTTTCTAAACCGTGTTGTTTTTAAAACTACTAATTTATTAATGGTTCCTACCTCCGCGAGGGTACAGCCGTACAGCCCCAGCGCGCCGTGCGTCATGTCCGCGCGCCGGCGCGTGCGCAGACTATTAGACCGCGGTAGACAATACGCGAGATGCTAGATTGCGCCCATTGTTCGCCCTCTGACGTCGCTACGACCACAGGGGAGGCCCGCCTATTTTTAGGACTAAGCTTTAATGCTATTTCTTATTAGATTACAAGTAGGTGGTTGTAAATGGACGAGATATGTTGGTGGTCCCATTGGAGACTATCGCGTGTGAAAGAGCGGCCAGTATTTACTATGGGACTGACATCGGTGTACAGATAGCCACACATTAGGTAACCACAACCTGTCTAATTTCCTCAATTGATATTTAACCTAATGTGACAGGAATGTGAGAGTCGATTGATGAAATTTGACAGTTTTGTGTACTTTGAGTTTCTGTACGTACAAAGTGATTGGCTATTTTTAACCCCCAACGCAAAAACGACGGGTGTTATAATTTTGACGTGTATATGTTGGTTTGTCTGTCTGTGTGTGTGTCTATCCATAGCATCGTAGCTCCCCAACGGATGGACCGATATGGAATTTGCAGGGGGTTTAAAATTTGGCAGCGCACATGTGACTCCAATGGAGTATCTATGAGCGGCATCAATCGCTTACCATCATCCGTGATCCGTGGTGATCTGTCAGCTTGTCTGCCTCCTATCACGTAAAAAGCAATCTCTTTTTCAGTTTTTATTTTATTTTATTAAACTATGGGCTAACGTTTGACCACAATCGCACCTGATGGAAAATGTTGATTAGGTCTAAGATGGTACGCTTTTGCCTAAAAGATGCCTGTTCAAGATGTCCAGATTATAGTGGTCGGGAAAAACAGATCTCGGCACGGAATTCCACTCCTTAGCTGTCCGTATGATAGGTACATGTGGATCTTTGTGTGCATAAGATATCTAACTACCAAGATATTTACGATCACGTAATGTACATACCTGAGACTTGTAAGGATTTATTCCCTTTATGATGAATTCAAAGTAAAACAGTTGCAATTGCACTGCGAAAATCGATGGAAACCATCTGTTTGCGGAAACGCACAGCGTCAGTAACCATTTGATTCGTTAAGCTGTTTCTTACGCATCCGCCGGGCTGTTGCACTTCAGAATGCATTTCCCACTTTATTTGAATATAGATAAGATTTTAAATTGAATAACTGGTATTTGATTGCAATAATCTGTAATATTTTGTATCCTTATCTTTATGTTTTATGGATTACCATAAAGTGTTAGAAAGAGAGGTAAGATTAATAAGTGTTGTATCGTAGTGTTGGGACTAACATCCTAACGTGCGCAAAGAATCATCTTCCTTTCGGAAAAATTCTAGTAATATGATTAAAATCTGATAGATAGGTAAATTAAGACGAATGATTAGTTCCTGTTTAACTGAAAATAGAGTATGAGGGAGAAGAAACAAGGTAAGAAAAGATAAAGTAAATCTTGAAACTTGTATAAAGCAAAAAAAAAATAGAAAGGAAATGGACTTGTGATTATACAACTTATAACAAAGAATTCTATATAATAACAACATTGAAATTAAACCAAGAAAGTTCCAACCCGACCATTCTTAAGCATCTGAAGGGCTAATAATTAAAATGATCAGTAATTTTCTCACACAAAAGCTTCAAAATCGATTACTCATACCCACATCGATATCCCATCATTAAAACAACAGAGTTATTAACATGCAAAATTGCGCTTTATTGTGATTACTCAAGGGTGAATATTGAGATCAGTCCTTTGAAATTAAATCGTCCATGAGAGTGCAAGTTATCGATGATTAAAAAAGCGGCCAAGTGCGAGTGGGATTCGCCCATGTAGGGCTCTGTAGCAGCAAGTAACATTTATTTGAGTTGTTTGATGGAAAAAAACCTAAATTTACTTTACGATTAATGACGTATTAAAAAATCTAGGACTTCAACTAGATATCGTTGGTGATATAGGTCATATAGGTATTTTTTTTAGTTTTGTCTTTCTCTTCACACATTTTTCATCTTCTTTGAAATAAATTGATGATATTAGAAACCTCAATATCATTTTTCAATACTTCCATAAAGGCCACACACGTATTTTTTTTATTTTAGGTCTAAGTATGGCAGTGGCATGCTGGGAGCCTACAATTTTTTGCCATTTGGTTACGGAATCCTAAAAAGTCACAAAGGGCTGAAGGTATCGTCCATCGTAAGCTGACCCGTGATTTCCTTTTGGTCTCTAAGTTTTGCTTAAATGTTTTATTGAGTGGAAATCTCTTAGGGGTCAAAGTGACTGGTCTCCGTGGATGAGACAATGGCAAGTGTGATGAAAGTGTGAGAATGTTACGTTTCACGCGAGGGTGTAATGAGTTTAAATATTGCGATAAGATATTAAGCTGCCATACATTTGTATTGGCTTTCTTAGCACAAATGCGTTGGGAAGATGAATAAATACAATTTTAAAATGATAATACACTTTGATATAGGTACCTATTACAAGTTGGCGTTTTCTTCTTGGGTTCTCTAATTTTGTCAAACTCACTGCAAATACATATTATCTCACTACGGATACCAAAATAATTTGTCTTTTTTAATTAGTTAAGTACGATTACTTCTGTAACTTTTTTTCTATCTGTAGATTCTGTTTTTATGTAAGTAAGTTTACATTCAACTTGTGCCAAAAGCTTTAAATCAAAGTTGGTAAAATTTTTAGACCTAATTAGTGGCACAACAGCGTATTTACATACTCGAACAATCCCATGAAACAAAAATGGCGTTGACTTTGTAGAAAATCTTGTCCACTTTGTAAATATAATGTGACATTTCAAACTAATTACCCGTTTTGTGGAGGCATCCATTGTCCAAAGCCGCGATGTCATTATGATGTGGAAAAATGTATGTTTAATAACGCATCGTTATTAAAAAAACGTAACACAGGAATTAGTGAAGAAACATTGTAATTGTTGCAGCGACATATTAAAATCAGACATTTGGGATTTTATTTTTTTCCGCCGCCTCCAATTCTTGCCGGTTTGTGTCTCGACTCATTTATCTCGCTATCATTATTATATCAGCCTGTTGCAGTCTAATCATGATTGGTCCCAGACAAACAAAAATAAACTGTGGTACTTACCACGTTCTTTTCTTAATAATATCAGAATAGGTAGGTTCTGTAGAAGACCTATTGAACTTTTCTATAACTAATAGAAGAGTTTTTTAATTTCACATCATCACCTGAAAGACCGTTTCTGAAAATCCATTGAAAATCTAATCAATAGTTAGGTACCTATTTTTGATTTTTAAACGGTTTTATTTAGCTCACCCAGTTTGTTTTTTATATTTTTCGTCTTCATTCCCGGGCAGCATATACATTAAAAAATCAACTGCTTTTGGCTTTGAAAACACTTCTGGATCTCACGACCCTTAAGAAAAAAAAAGTAGTTGTACCTACATGAAATGCAACTTCCTTTATTACCACTTCTTTTATTACCAACTGCAACATGAAACAAATGGCGCGTCATTTTAATAAAATTGTTAATGTTTTTCAGATGACAGAGCTTGATTCCTTTGCGTATCATAAACATTGCAGATATTCGCTTCGTATCAAATATCATTACGTGCAGACGCGTCTTTAACGCTGATTAAGTAAATGTCACGATGAAAAAAAAAAGATATCCGTTGAAGAATGTTGGTATCGTACCACTGGTTTGTGTCCATGTAAGTTTTTAAAGCTTTATAGTAGCAAAATATTTACAAAGCAGTCAATTTAAGCTTAAGCTCGTTGAGCGACTTTGTTGTCGGAATCATCTTTCAGTTTGCTTACCTACGTAATTTAGGTATAAAATTAGTTATAACTTTGTGTTAACATTGGACTTCCCGTATTATTACCACTATTTGACCGTGCGTTCCCACTGCAAGGCCAGATCCGGCCTCCATCATAGAAATCAAGTAAATGCAAATATGATGGGATTAGGCTTAATCACCATGCTTGCCTAATTGTGATTGGTGATCAATTGGCTTCCAGGAATGGGGCCTCCGGTGCCTGTATTCATTAGGCGAAGTATAGGAGCAGGCGCTTTTCCGCACAAAATTTTACCAAAAAATAATGCAAAATGTTTTTATTTACCACAAAATTATGAATAGCCTACTCCATCTAATATTTCGCCCACGTACCTCCCGCGTCGCATGCGCCGCTGTCTGTCATAGTGACAAATGTGGGAACTTTCACACAACCGATGTTCTGACAAGGCATCTGTGTCGATTTGTCTTATTAGATGATTTCATTAATCAATCATCAAGCGTTGCGCAAGATTCGCACGTAATGCTTAAGTACCTGATTTGGTGTTAGTTTTGGTCGATTTAGGAAATTAGCTATTAGTTTGGAAGTAAGTGAATTAAGAGCAATTTTGCTTTACACATTAAATTACGTAAGCAGATGCTGATTATAAATATCAACACGTAACGCTGAAAGTTCTAAATTTTGCTTAAATTACCATATCAGTAAAAAATTATACCATTGGTTATTTTGCTGGTTGAGTGTGTTTAACTCAGGTATGATTTGTGGCTTGCGGCGTTAAGAAAACTGCCAAAGTATTCCCGGCCTGTTAGTAAAAGGTGGCTTCGGAGTACCTAAGCGCACACACTACTGGGGAGAGGCTCGCTCAGTATACGACTTCGCTTCAATAAGGACGATGAGGGAGAGTCCCAGGGCCTTCAGCCGGGGAAGTCCTGACATAACCGGTCCCACCCCCGGTGGACGGGTATGCGTGACGCATTTCCCCTGGGTCAACAAATACTTCGCGGGGGAAGCACTACTGGGTGTCCTGGTAGGTTGACTGCATTACGCATTGAAGGCGTAAAGCGGGCGAGCGCAATTAGCAGTACAATTCAGTCCTAGAGCGCTCAGATGGACACCCCAGGGGTTTGGTTAGGGTTAGAGTCTCACACACCACCTTGTTCCACACACGTCACAAGGTGAAAACTATGCTGATTTCCCTTGGGCAAACAGCGATTGTTTTGTTAGACGTATGGCCAGTTTACCCATACCTATCTACCTATCCCTCCAAGATGGTTTTACTTCTTGCTATCATCACAATGTTACCTATCACAAATGCACTCTCTATTCTCTTATTATCACATTTAAGAGTAAGAGTAAGAAACATTTATTGACCACAACATATTTACACAGACAAAAAGACAAAATAAAGAAAACATAGAAGTTGCGGCCAACAAGGTTCAGCCTTAGCATGATACTACAGCCTCCGCAAGCAGTTGCTGCAGCGCTGGTTTTCAGGCTGGACCTTGGGTGACGCCATAAGACAATACTAAAAAAAGACTGGACATGCACAAAACAACAGATACAAAAAAAATATATTTAAAAATAGAGAATTTCACACGTGCACTGTAAAATGTCTTGGGTCGATAAGATTGGCCGCCATAACCAAATTGTCGGTCAACCAATTCATAACAATGTTCTTATTACACCAAAAAAATATTTCAACACACTTCTTGTATTGATTCCATTTCCCTATTATCCATAAAGTAACCATTACTTCCCAGTTTCGTAACAAATTTCGGGATTACGAAACTCAAAATTACGGAGCAGCCCAAAAGCATGTCCGCGCCTTACTGTCGCGCGAGTACCAAACGTAATTACTATAATTACTGGGGCGAGTGCGCCTGCGCAGGTACCCAAACCGATGCATTAAGACGCCGGTCAACTGGACCACTTGTAATGATATAGGAAGGAATATTGTATAATGTACATCAGACCATATCCCTTTCATTTATCCTTCTTTGATGTCATCATCATCATCAGCCCGGAGATATCCACTGCTGAGTATTAGGCCTCCTTTCTTTTTCGCCAAAGTTCCCGGTCGTGAGCTACTTGGATCCAAGTAGGACCTCCTATTTTGGTAATATCACCGACGTATCGTGACGCTGGACGACGATTACTTCACCTGTCATCACCTAGCTAGCTTTCATGTTTTTTGTTTTATGTAAATATATTTGTCATATTACTTGCCAATTGCGGCTGAAATAAAACCTGAAAATGGAAAGTAGCTTTATAGATACTGAGATTGTACTTATTGGGGAAAACAGACGATATTATACGGCGAGTCATATACCTTCAGTTGCAAGGAGTTTGGAACGCATGCGCTTGAGTGCCAAGCTTGGGCAAACACAGTTTATCACACGAATGTTTGTCCAGGGTGGGGATGGAATTACGATCTTTGGCGTATGAGGCAGGGTCACTACCAAATGCGCCATCCGGGCAGTCTTTATATCGATAGCTTGGGCCCACCAAAGTCACTGCTTCATCGTCGCCTAGTGTAATTGTATGCGCATGCCCAACACACCTCAGCGTTCCCACGGGTGCGCGCGCGCCGGCGTTACGTCATCGTGACTGTACAATGTGTATTATTCGTTTGATATGATGCTGCAATGAAGGCTCGGAGTATGCGCTGATGATAATGTTGGTGGTCAATAGTGAAATGGATTATCGTCGTGAGTTGCAGAAAGCGTAATTAAAGTTACTCCTTCATTAGTAAATCTTGGAATACTCTCATCTAGACGTAAATATAATGTTGTTGTATCCAAAGCGCACTTGCGTCTCCATTTTTGTTGCGGGTGTCTGCGGGCGGCGGTAATCGCTTACCATCGGGTGATACGTCTTCTTGTCTGCCACGTATGACATAAAAAAATGTATAACAAGTGCTTAAGCTACTTACTACGGAGTCAGGTCAATGTATGAGATGTTGTGTTAATTTATAGGTATAATGACAGAGCGTCAAAATCAAATCATTTTAGACATTATCAATGTATGTAAATATACTATTGAGTATACTTGATCAATATAAATAGAAGTAAATAATTGCATCAGAGCTTTTAATACCTCAAAGTAGTTTTACCAATCTTGGCCATATTTAACATGGACAGTACGAGGAAGGCCAGTCGCAGTCGCACCCACCTCATAAGCGATTCGTGCGGCACCTTCACAGCTTCACTAGCAGTTAATGCCGACGAGCCCTGTCGTAAACATATTGTTACGACCATGGGGGTACCGTGCAAGCGGAATTAGAACTTATCTCCCTCAAAGATAAGGTTTATATTCCCTTGCCCTACGTCACATACGCACGGTCGACCGAACGCACGCGTCGAACGAAATGGAGACTTATCGAACATTCGAGAATGTTCGACACACATCCAGAACTGTGTAGAAGTATCTCGAAGCCCTAATCTGTTGCTAACATGCCCCCGAAGACTCTGGAACATTCTGGTAGGACTTACTAGAACGTCGTGGAAGTTACTGGAAAGGTCTCGCCCGCGCCTGTGCTAGTATAAAAGCGGGACGGGCGAGCCGACCAGTCAGTTCTGATTTGAACAGCGAAGGAGTGAGTTCTGATTTGAACAGCGAAGGAGTGAGTTCTGATTTGGAAAGCGAAGAAGTGAGTTCCAATTTGGAAAGCGATTATTCTCCTGCGAACTAAGAGAGATCTTGTGTATTACCTGCGTAGTGTTTTAAGGAAGATTTTAGTGTTTTAGTGTGTCTAAGTGTGATTTAGTGTTTTAATTGTGTTTTTGTTACTCGTCGAATAAATTAATTGTCTTTTTGTGACTTTGGCATTTTACTTGAATCTTACGTACCCCGTACCCGCAACAATTGGTGTCAGAAGTGGGATTCAAGATGTCACTTACGCCACAAGAAGGCAATGAGGAGCAAGTGACGAGAAGAGAGACTGCGGCCTTGCAAGAGGGTGAAGGTGGAAGAAGCTCAACGAAGGGTTCTGGTTCTGCCATACAAAGTGGACTTACCATCGACCTTGCCACCTCAATTGATGTTATTAATTCTCTACTATCGTTAGTTACCGATGAGATGACCCGCAGTGACGCGCAAAACCGCCATCACAAGGCGCAGCTTGCTGAAATGAAGGAGGAACAAGCCCGTTACCGGGAGGAGCAAGAACGCCGTCATGAAGCGCAACTCGCTGAACTTAAGGAGGAGCAAGCCCGCCGCCATGAGGAGCAAGTCCGCTGCCTGGAAGCACAACTTAAGGAAGAACAAGCCCTTCATCAGGCGGAGCAGGCTCGTCGTCAGCATGAGCAGGTTCACCGTCTTAAGGAGCAGGTTCACCGTCTTGAGGAGCAAGAACGCCGTCATGAAGCGCAACTCGCTGAACTTAAGAAGGAGCAAGCCCGCCGCCATGAGGAGCAAGTCAGTCTTCAAGAGGAGTATGCCCGACGCCAGGAGGAGCAAGGTCGCCGCCTGGAAGCACAACTTGCTCAGCTTAGGGAAGACCAAGCCCTTCACCAGGAGGAGCAGGCTCGTCGTCAACATGAGCAGGTTCGCCGTCTTGAAGAACAGGTCCGCCGTCTGGAAGAGCAGGTTCGCCGCCAGGAGGTGCAAGCTCGCCGTCAAGAAGCGCAGCTTGAAGAATTCAAGGAGGTGCTCAGTTGCAAGAGTTGGTTGGGGGCTATTGAGAAGAAGTATGCAGCACTGGAAAAGCAGATCGTTGCTGTCGAAAACCGACTTAACCTGGTGGATGGTGCGTTACAACAGCTGCACATCAAGGTGGAAAAGGTAGAATCTCGAGCTGCTACAGTAGTGCCGGCAAATGCAGTGTCTCCTACAATCGAATTACCCTACTTCGATGGAACTACGTCCTGGGCAGCTTTCTGGTGCCAGTTCGAAACATTGGCTAAGGGAAATGGGTGGAGCGACGAAGAATCAATGATGGCTCTCACTTTGGCTCTTCGTGGAGATGCTTTACTCATACTAGAATGCCTGCCTTCGGATAATAGGACCTTGGGAGCTCTCCAAGAAGCACTAGAGAGCAGGTACAGTGTAAAACACCAGGAGTACATGTTCAGAGCACAACTACGCGACCGAGTTCAGGAACCTGGTGAGAGTCTGCAGCAATGGGCAACGGAAATCGAGAGGCTAGTCCGACGTGCATATGTGTCATGCCCGGCGATAGTGGAGCCAATGATCTTGCAAGCGTTCAACGACGGAATAAGGGACGCACACATCAGACATGCCGTGAAATTAAGTCACCATCAGACCTTACCGGAAGCTCTAGCCCATGCTTTGGAGGTTGAAGCTGTACGACAGGACCTTGGACCTCACAGACTACGGGAGGTAGTTGTGAGGGAAAGACCCTCCTTGGTCCCAAAATGCTATGGCTGCGGAGAGAGGGGCCATATTCGAATAAGTTGCCCCAAACGATGGTGTGACAACGGTAACTATAGGAACTGGCGTGACTACAAAAACTGGCGTGACTACCGGAATGACAGTAACTGGCGTGGCTACCGGGATGACTGCAGGAACTGGCGTGACCACCGGATCAAGCAAATGACCACTTCACCATGTGTTAAAACATGCTCGGGACGAGCATGACTAAGAGGGGGGTAATGTTACGACCATGGGGGTACCGTGCAAGCGGAATTAGAACTTATCTCTCTCAAAGATAAGGTTTATATTCCCTTGCCCTACGTCACATACGCACGGTCGACCGAACGCACGCGTCGAACGAAATGGAGACTTATCGAACATTCGAGAATGTTCGACAGACATCCAGAACTGTGTAGAAGTATCTCGAAGCCCTAATCTGTTGCTAACATGCCCCCGAAGACTCTGGAACATTCTGGTAGGACTTACTAGAACGTCGTGGAAGTTACTGGAAAGGTCTCGCCCGCGCCTGTGCTAGTATAAAAGCGGGACGGGCGAGCCGACCAGTCAGTTCTGATTTGAACAGCGAAGGAGTGAGTTCTGATTTGAACAGCGAAGGAGTGAGTTCTGATTTGGAAAGCGAAGAAGTGAGTTCCAATTTGGAAAGCGATTATTCTCCTGCGAACTAAGAGAGATCTTGTGTATTACCTGCGTAAGTGTTTAAGGAAGATTTTAGTGTTTTAGTGCGTCTAAGTGTGATTTAGTGTTTTAATTGTGTTTTTGTTACTCGTCGAATAAATTAATTGTCTTTTTGTGACTTTGGCATTTTACTTGAATCTTACGTACCCCGTACCCGCAACAATATAGATAAATGCTTCTCCCAACACTTTGTATGAGTTCCTGATGTCTCTAATGGCATATAAAGTAAGTTTTAATTGCGGTTGTGACTTTTCATCTCATAAACTATTGAAAAGTGTGACGAGAGGATTGCGCAAGCGTTCACTTTCATTTCCTAGTCTCCTGTCCTATGTTAAATTCAATAGAAAATTTATAAGTCATTTACAAGATAGTCTTACTATTGCAACGCAAAACATGAGGAAACCTGGTTTCAGATGGTGTTTCAAACACTGGGTACCAATAATTCTGACCCAATAGGTATGATTCAATAGTGCTATTGGTTAAGTGACAGATAGCAGACGAGCAGATGGATCACCTGATGGTAAACGATTGCCGCCGCTTTTGACTTCATTCTTCATTCATTTCATTTCATTGGATGCAAGTAGGAAAACATCCCGACCCTCATTTCTCGCGTTTTTGTGTCATTTATCAAAAAAAGATCTATATCGCAAAAACATAGTTTTTATGTACAAAGGTTCGATCAACATGCGCCATGGTTTTTCAAATCGAAAATCACGAGAACTCGAGGGCTCTGGTGAGGTAACGCTCCTTTTCCCCTTAAAAGATATAATTTATTGAATGGAATTTGTAGTGCAAATTAAATGAAATAATATAAACAGCCTCGTAATATTTATTATATTGTAAGTGCGAGCAGATGGCGGTTCTGGGTCTCCTTGGCCAATATTGGACTCGTTTCGGACGCGAATCGCATAAACAACACAGTCCGATACATTCTAGCCATCTGAGCGATTTGGTCAGCTATTTTAATGGCCAGTGTTATGTAGATTTGGTTTGATAGACAAATTAGGTGCTAGGAACTAACCCTTCACTTCTATGAAACTGATTTATGTGTCCTTTCACAACGTCTCGACAGATCACAACACCAGCCATGAGAACTATTTGGAGGAGAATCTCAGAAATTTATCTGGACACAACAAAGTTCTTTGACTTTACTATTTATAAAGAGACAGCTTCTACAGATAACCTTAAGGCTAATATGTAACCAGAAGAGATGAAACATTTGCGCGATGTAGTCGACACCCAGCGCCATCTATTGCAAATATTGGAACCATGTTTCGAAATGAAGTGAGGGCCGCTCGTCTGGTATAAATCGCTTCCACCAATAAGGCCACTGAAATTCATCATCATGATACCAGCCCACGTCCACCCTGCTAAGTATAAGTAACCTAATGCTCTTCTTTACGCCACGCCCTATGGTGCCCTGCCAACCTCATCCATTGTTCCCTGCTACCGTTACTATATCGCTGAAATAGTTCGTAGTTCTAGTGCCTAATAAAGTAAACAGATACACGTATTATATGACTAACAGATAATACAACAATTAATGTTGATTTGGCGCCAACCCAACAATAAACTAACTTTTTATGTTAGCTAGATCGCAATGCGGATTTTAGATAAATATTTATCGCTAGACTGAATTAATATTCTTAGATGCAAATAAAATTGAATAGATCTAGTTTTTTAAAGACGCTACTAATTTAAATACGCGCAGCCAAAAAAGTCCGAAAAGTTGTGATTTTAAACAAAAATCGAATGGCTTTTTTTTACAACAATTAATAAACAATTATGCACGTTCCAAGATTTATATTTTATCAAAATAACTTTGACCTAACTGTCAAGATGCCACAAAAACCTTAACAACCAACTAACAACGTAATTTAAAATATTATTTACTAGCGGACCCGCTGAACTCCATATCGCATTATTTTCATCTTTCAAACCTTCCCTGGGCTTTCGTGAATATTTCAAGACCAAAGTTAGCCAAATCCATTTAGCTGTTCTCAAGTTTTAAACAGAATAACGAACAATTCATATTTATTTATTTGATTGTAAAGAAACCGAATACTTACGTGTTAGCAATGAAGTAAAGTAGTGCAAAAGGGTAATGAAATGAAAAATTGATTAAAGTACCTAGTTTTAATCATTTATGTTTTCCTGCGAGTTAGGTATACTTTAACAATAGATGATTGAGAACTTCTGAAACTAAGTATTAATAATATTTCCTCCTATTTGTTTCAGGTACGCATAAAGGATTTCCACCTGATGATATTGAAGTTAAGTACGGGTATGTTGGCGTAAATTACCAGCTGTTACTGGTTCTGACATCAACGAAAAGATTAGGTATTATAGACACGGGTGTATTCTTAAGCATATTTATTTTCAATAGCCTACTGTTTCCTAGAATTTCCCTAGAAACAGAAGCGTTTGTGCACTAGTAAACGAAACCTCTAATAGCAAGAGGATAGATACCCTATGTCAAGATTTTCTGACTTCTTGTAGATTTTCCCGGATTACGAGATTTCTCGACAGGGGCGTCCGATTTCCGGGATATATCTACTATATTACAAGGTTCTGACCTTTTTTATGACGCTGAGGAATGCCTTCATATGCATTTGGCACGAGGACCATGACGAGCCCTCCTCCGGCAGCCGCTGGAGACATATCTAGGTATGGTATAGGACCTCTACCATACCTAGATGAGACAGTTCTTAATGAAGCTTAAATTTAAGAGTACCTACACCACGGCGACTCACCCGCATCGCGGGCTCGATACTACCTCTCCCAATATTAAATAGGGATAGTGGACCAACTTCCTAACTGACCAGTGACCAGTGACCATTTGGATCCCGGTGAATGGTTCCAACTAAGCGAGAAATCTCTGCACAAGAACCGCGGCGGAATCCACGCCAAATGCCAAGGCGACGTTGGATTATAACATAAATATTTGCATTCCTTGGCCGAATGACCAATATACTTTACGCCCAGCCTAAAATTGTAGTGACGTTTATTACCCGTCCAGTTTATTAAGTGTTGATGTCGATGGTTAGACTTAATGATTTGTAAAAGATATTATTTTTTCTACGACCGTTTATAAAGCATCATTATCATATCAGCCAAAAGAAACATCGGCTGGATATAAAACTTCTACGACCCATTTGTGTCTGGTAGTAATATTTTTATTTAAGTATGATTCCTTATTATGTTTATTACAACTTATATGTTAATTATTATATTATTATGTGATAGGTAGCAGACGAGCAGACGGATCACCTGATATAAGTAGGCGATTACCGCCACCCTTACACACTTGCAACACCAATAAAGTCACAAGTGCGCTGCCAACCTTTAACCCCCTTTCCCCCAATTGGGCCTCCGGTACCCTCACTCACTCGACGAAACACAGTTCAGGCGCTGCTTCACGCCGGTCTTCTGTGAGGCCGGTATCACTCCGGTCAAGCCGGGTTATTAATGCCGAAGCATGTGGCTCTCGGCATACCTACACATTTATGTATAAAATATTGGGGGTGATTGAGTTCAAACATGAAACTAAACTTTTGAAGTTTACAAATATTAGTCCACTATTGTCATTGCAGGACATTTATTACTCGTACGAATAAAATTACACGCTCATAAAATTAAATCAACAAACGTGCTCCAAGCATTAAGGTTAAATCTAAACATATCAGCGAACAATAACCTTGCGATATTATCGGCGGTCATGATATGCCCATTCATCGACATGTGTTATTATCGATTTTACACAACACTAGTGTCGGAATTGCGCAGTGCCACGTAACCGGTCCATTTGTTTCATATGTTGCAACGAACAGGTGCTCAGATATTTATGATTGGTGATCTTAACATTCATTAAAGTAGGAGTTCCGGTGAAGAAATATGCCCTCAGCTAGTTATTCGATAATGACATAGTAGTCAGATGAAAAGATAGATAGATGATTTACGCGCTAAGGACATTCAACATAACATGAATCTTCGAACCGTGTAGGTTTCCTCAGCATGTTTTCTTTTATAACGCAAATAGACACGAAAAATACAAAGGTACCTACCTATATATTTGGATTGACATCACGACACCCCATATGGGGGTTCGCATCCAATGATGAATTTTCTATCGTCTTGTTAGATTTTACAAGATAGATTTTAGAATTAACAATCCTTTGGATCATTTACATGAATTATTTTTCCACTACAGTGCGTTTTGCCCGTCATTTTTTATCTGGCACACCAAAACTGTGGAACCAGCTGCCGACGATTGAGTTTCCGAGCAAATACGACCTAGTGATCTTCATGAATAGGGCTATTCCTTCCTCAAGAGCTAGCAACGCATTTGTGATGCCTCAGGTGTTGCAGATGTCGACGGCGGTGATCGCTTACCATCAGATGAGCCGTCTGCTCGTTTGTCCGCTATAATGCAAAAAAATAGTAGGTACATCACTCTTAGACGGATGATTCAGATGTCAAGGCAATCCCGATCATTGCTCTCGCGAGCTGAGTAGGTACAAAATCAGTTTCAACTTACCCACATGTTTCACACAATGTTCCTTTTTGAATCTTTCTGTTAACAACATGCTGAATGCTTAACCTTTACAATGATTAATAGAGCTTTTAGCTGCAATTAAAGGGATTCAACCTCATTCGCAGGGAAAAATGAATGCGTAGAGTTTATGCTTCATAATGCATGAAATTTCATACTTATCTTCTTTAAAAGTGGTATCCAAGATAGGAAGGTCCAATTAGTACTTACAAAAAAAACAGCCTATAAGTACTGTCACTAGAAATCAACTTATCGCTGTTATAATGAGATTAGGCTTAATCACCACACTTGACTTATGCGTATTGGTGATACAAACCCCAAGATCTATTTTCGAAAAAAATCGAAAATTAAAGCCTTGTGACTGGGACACTGGGTGTTCTCATATACTAGGCTTCTTTACTTACGCAATCGAACGTTTTGTCGATAACACAAAAATTTACGCGTATATCGTAATACCTACGAATTTTTATTTTCTGCTTATTTAACTTTTGGTCCAAATTCCAATTCCAAAGAAGGACCGATTACACAACGTCGAGCCCAGCTGAAGAATGCCAACATTTCTCACTGGCTCTCGCATAAATCTTCCGAAGATTTCCCCAAACATCGGGACAGTGTGTCACACACCTGTCCACAGAGAAAGTAACCGCAAGTATTTTCCATGTTTGCCATAAAGTGGGTCCCACACCCAGATTGCTTTTGGAATTTCAACGACATCATCTTTACGTAACCCGGTGGGAGCGTCGACTTTTTTCTTTTCATCATAGGAAATCTTCATCTTACGTCACAAATCACAATCGTGAGGTCAGGTTCTGCAGTTGCATTAATGAGATGCAAGGATATTTGAATAAGCGATGGTGATCTCTGGAGTTATTGTGTAATTTTGTGGGAAAACCGAGAATTGCTTTTCCCTCAATCGGTTAAGTCACGTGAACAATAACTTTCTCTTCTTCTTATAAGTGCTTAAGACTACTAGAGCTAAGCCTACTATACTAAACGTAAAGACTCCTGGCAGACGGTAATGTATTTCATTCGTTAATTGACACCAATTGCCAAAGAGTATTTGGCGCGTGTGTAGGTAACAGTTAGGTATTTCCCTGTAAAACTGACCTTTTTGAACAACTTAATTGTCATATATCATTCATTACCAATGAATGAAATTGGACTGATTGATTGAAATAATCAACCATCTGCCACGAGTCTCTTCGTTTAGGTACTATTAGTTTGAATACCGCCTCACAGTCACATACTCCACTGGTGTTGCTGGTATCTTTGTGCGGCGGCAATCGCTTACCATATTCTGCTCGTATATCACCTATCACCATCCATAAAGATACGCATCCCTTAATTTCTTGTTTATTCAAGAAATTGGGATGTATGTACCAAAGCTCCACCAACAAAAATAAGAAGTCATCACCCACTTACTAAATGAATTTGTGCTATTTAACCCGATGTCCTCATGAGCTGCAGAATTCACAGTCGCCAGGTAAACTACGAGTGGTTTTTTCACTCTCGCCGGGCGCTGTCGAGAATGCGCGAACGACGTCATAAACAGCGGCAGCGTGTCAGCCTGCGCGCGCGCACACGCACGTATTTACTACTAGGCGAATCGATTCATTTTGCCGGCACTTAACATTTGGTGTGTTTTAATCGTCTTTAATTTTTATTTGTAAATTATCATTAATGTTTATTATGGGTGATTCATGGAAATTTCTGCTCACATAGGTCGATTACAACTGATGATGTAAACTGAATGTCCAGGGGGATCCAGATGAACTAACAAATCTTGATTAATAGTATGTTACTAATTGTTGATGTTTTTTTTTATAGAAATGAATATAAATTCTAATAATATGAAACCAATTACGATCTGAAAGAATCATTATCATCATTCCTGTTTTTGCCATTCATCATTTTTTTATGTGATTATGAGCAGACAGGATTACCGAATAGACCATATGGACACCTGCAACACCATTAGAGTCACAAGTGCACTGCTAAACCTTTGACTTCCTTTCTCCCCAATTAGGCCTCCGGTACCCTCACTCACTAGATGGAACATACGCAGACGCTGGTGTATGAGACTGTGGTAGCTCCAGGTTGAGCCGGCCCACTCATGCCAAAGCATGGCTCTCCCACGGTTATTCCACAATCAAATGAGATTGAGTCTCGCGCCGACGCGATATAAAAAAGTTCTCAACAGTCGCCCGTCGGCGGCGGCCATGTTAAAAGGTGTTTATGACGCCATTTGCGGATTCCAAACAAACCCAGAGAAAAATAGAGCAGGGCCTAATGATAGTTAAATGAGGGTAAATTTACTCGTCCATTGTTTGAAGATCCATCGCCTGTGATGGGGTGAAAAAAACTAATTACGAGTAATGTTGATGTTGAGAATTGTCACCGGTTTTTAGAAAAGGAAAAAGGTGGTGAAGATTTGTGCGGCGACGCCGGGGTGGCTGATGCTGGGCATTTGAGGTTTACACCTTCTAAACATTCAGATAGTCGGTAGGCAAATAAACCCGTACATTTCGGATAGTTTCTAAAACGTGTAACTATGATTCAGTGGGTCCTGAACTCCTGAATCATGATCTAAGCGTACCCCAGGCGACGCTAGAGCGAGGTCGGTGGGCACATACAAGAAAATGTAAACGTGGAAAATAACTTGCGATGACGGCCTTGATGGCGCAGTGGCTAAGGTGTTCGCCCGAAGCGCGAAAGGTCCCGGGTTCGATTCCCGGTCAAGTCAATTTAGGAAACTACATTTTCTAAATTTTCTTGGGTCTGAGTGTTCTGGGTTGACGCCCCCAAACGCATCGGGAACACATAAATGAGTCAATCCAATATGCGCATTAATGCTAAAAGCGTTAAGCGAGTCGCACGTTCTCCCTGTAGCTTAATAGCAGCGCAAAAAACATAAAGTGGTATAAAAGTGTCATTTGAGCGGTTTCGAGTCGCTCGGGCCGATGATGGACAACTGAATGACTTGTAAAAGAAATTGAATTGATTAAAGGTGGCGTAAGAAACTACGGTGACACTAATACACGTAGATGTTTATTGTTCGTACATTTTGACCTACATTTTTGACGCGGAGTGAATGGGGTCTGGTATCTTTTATTAAAAATAAAATTTTCCATAGACATGTTACTACCTATTCCTCCAGTGCCCGGTTGGGCTGAAAAGCTTACAACCCTGAGAGAGCAACGCTTTGGCGACAATGAACTGGTATGTGGTTAAAAAAGTACGGAACATACGTTTGGTCTTATGCTGGAAAAGGGAGGAGATCAAAAGTAATGAAGAGCGGCGGTATTCACTTATCATCAGGTGACTCGCTTGCTCGTTTGCATCCCTATCTCACAAACAATATATCGCAGTTCGGATTCGGAGTTTTGCATTTTTATTTAAGGTAAAATCTTGTTTCAAAATTCGACCTTCATACTATTCATTAAGGGCAAAGGTGGAAACACATTCTATTGTTTTGTGGGAGATACAATTCGAAGCGTAGGGTCGCTGCGCTGGCGCAACGATGGGTAGTACCGAAGGTAACAGTTGATTGATCGCCGATAGACAATAGAAGAAAAGAATAGCTGGTAATTACCAGGCTACCAGGTACCGAACACTTCAGTTCAACACTTGTCAAGAAAATAAATTCCAAGCAGGATTTGGATGGTTAGGAAACTGCATTGCTAGGCGATTAGTCACTAACCCCCTTATTACGAAAGGTGATCTACACTTAGTCTGGTTTAAAACTGATGATAACCTGGATTTGCTAGTTTTATAAAATTGACAGCATCATTTTTAAACCATGACTAACTTTAGTCTCCGCATTGTAATAAGGTTACGGTGTATATTGTGTTGCCCGAAACTGGGGAGAAACAAAATGGAAGTTCTATATTTTTGAAGTAACTATTACAGGAATCAAATATTCTACAGTCTGCTATATTGGAGAAAACCGCCTTGGTAGAGTGATGGTAGCTTAATGAATAAGAATGCGACTTCCAAAAGGCGCGTTCTTATCCATTGCGGGGGTTTGTGGTTTGAATCCAAGCATGGACCTATGGATTTTTCAAATCTATGTGCATATTTTACCTAGCTCGGCAGTGAGGGAAAACATCTCGAGTAAACCTGTACGTTTCGGATAGTGTCTGAAACGTGTAACGATGATTAAAATGGTATTGTTGCCCTGTTTAAAGTTGCGATGGTCAGACGTGCGTCGCTTCATTGTAATTACCAGACTCCCCAAATACTAAGTCATGGGAACACTCCAATTACACGCTAATATTATAATTTAAAACTTGCATATTGTTACGAACAAAGGCTGCACACCTGTTGGAGTCAAAGGTCGTGATCTATGTTTAATTACTGCCTGTCCGTCTGTCCGTCACGCGCCTTTGCGTGAGATTGCGCCGATTCTTATCGCAATCACTTCCAAATGTGAGGAACTAGTGGTTGATTTGCAACGAGGAAGTGGAAGACTCCATAGGTATAGTAGTTACTTTATCGCACAAAACGAAGCAGTGGTAGCCCAGTGGATAAGACGTGCATTTTCTTAAAAAGATCAAACGTTCGAATCAGATGAGCTTGTGAACATTTAAATGTCGTCATCATCATCATTTCATTTGATATGGGGAGAAGTGACATTGAGCTGAGACTGGGCACAGACTTTGTAGGGAGTGAAGAAACGCATGGGGAAAGAGCCCTTAGTAAGTACTAGATGAGTGTCTCCCAAGATTTAGTCCGTATTATTCTGGCTGGCGGGATGGCGCATTTGGTAGTTAACTTGCCTTATACGCCAAAGGTCGTGGGTTCGATCTCCACCCTAGACAGACATTCGTGTCATGAACACTTGTGTTTGTTCAGTGTCTGGGTGTTATTTTTGTATTGAAGTATTATATTTGGATCTTCTGTTGTCTGATATATGTAACTTACATAAGTGGTTGAGCTACTTAATTAGTACCTACTGAGTCAGGTTAATGTATGAGATGATGTGTACGGATATAATAATTTATTATGTCCGTTCCGTAGGATAGTCCATGAGCTGGTGAGGAATAAGTTCCTGAGACCATTCCCCTTGTAGGTAAGGTACTCTACGAGTGATTCAGGTGCCAAGTACAAAAGGTCACTCGATAAAGATATTTTGACAATATTAGGAATGTAATGCCCAGTACTTCCCTCGAAGGCCCAGCCGCGCCCAGTTCGTTAAATTGATTAGTCCAGATTAGCCAACACCGAGCTGTGGGAAAATTCTCAAGCAAGGTGCGCGTGCGGCGGCCGGCCTTGCGCTCGCCGCGCCCGCGCCGGCGTTCTGGCGCAGCTCGCGAGACAGCAGTGAGAGGGATCTGCCTGAAGTTGCTTAAAATTTTTATAGTTTTCACTTGGAATTGTTTTTATAGTTTTCAGGAATATTTATATTACAAAATATTAAAAATACTATAAATAATATGACTTGCCTTCCCCACCAATACCTTTAGGGGGGGATTTGGCTATGAGCTATCTTTAGCTGTCGGTCATCATTATCCCTGTAGGCCCAGTGTCGTCTACTTCGGATTGTTTATAGTTATTTAATTATTTATTTGATTATTTTATCGGATCGAAACGCAGTAAATCTTCCTTATAGTAATTTATTTTCCAATTGACAGCTCATTTTTTCTAAACAACTGACAAACCATTTTTTTCCTGTTTATAACCGGCCAGTTGGTCTCGAAGAGGCCGTTTGCGGTTCAACAATCCCAGTCCAGTTGCATCCAAAGTCGATTTTGTAATCGTTTTATTTATTTTCAGCATAGGTATTTTGTATTGGTATTTTTTATTAGTATTTTTGTAAATTAATTGTAAGAACACGTTTTTATTTGGGTATTATAATATCTTTGAGTTAATATTTAATTATAGGTATTGTACCTTTACTGTACCTTTAGATTGTATTTGACATTAGATGTTAATTATCGGATGATAGAGCTTTGACTATCTATAAACATAGACATAATTTTATGCAGTGTGAAGCACTGCCGCCTGTTACTTTACTGCATCCTCCCTACACTGTGCCAGTAGGCAGGTCAGCAACTAATACCTCAGAATAGATAATTTTAGTACGGTAATACCTCGAGCAATCTAATCTTCAGGATTTGCTGCCGGATGATAGGTCCCGCAATCTGTGCGTTTGTTCCTCGGACTTGCCTGCCCTCGGTGGTTCTCAATCTGCCCGCATTTGCTGTCAAATAAAAAACCTTTAAATGTGGGGGAACCACGCTTGGGCATAAACGGCCGGCTCGACTGGAGTGTATTTTTAATGTGATAGTGGCAGACGAGTAGACGGATCACCTGATCTTAAGCGATTGCCGCCGCCCATAGACACCTGCAACAGTGCCCTGATAACCTTTAACCCCCGTTCCTCCCAAATTACCAAAACCAAATTTACCGAAAAAGCTTCTTCAACTCAAAGCAAAGTAAGTAATATATTATTAAAATGAAGAAAATAAATAGGTAATATTTGGCGCTGACTTCAGTAACTTCTTGTTTACGCGTGAGCTGTCATAAAAAGTGTTACATACCTACGTGAAAATAATTATAGAAAATATTATTTTCAACTTTATAGTTCGTGATACCTAATTTTAAGGCGATTCTATTTATTTGTTTAATTAAACGTGCGCATCACTTAATACATAATATTATTTACTTTGAAAAAATATTTTAGTAGCGTAAATAGTAACGAAAAAGGTTGGGAACCAATGTTCAAATATTACCTTTTATGATAATAAATATAACCTTAATCTAAGTTTGCCGTTGTTATTGGTAGTAACCTTTATCGTAGCGTGTTGGTTAAGAGCTTCTCCCAATTCCGGAGGTCGTGGGACATTTTATTACACATATTGTGAGAATAAGTTAGAACAAGTAGTGATTAAAATCATCATGTATGAATAATTATAATAATTGTAACCTTTTTATGGTTGATATCGTGCTACAGCAAGCACATCATTAACTCTGCCAATGTCAAGTGATTAAATTGCCTCTAATGGCAGAATATTTTAAGAATCGAAGTCTTCAATCAAAAATCATCCATCCTAGGCACATCCAATGCTTGAATATAGGCCACCCCATTGACTTCCAGTGTCCGGTTGCAGGCAACCTGCTTCCAGCGAGACCCCAGCGAGAGATCCTGCGACTCTAACCACGTCGTCCGTCCACCTCGTGGATGGGCATGTGGGCGTCTCATGCTGCCCTTGGTTTATGGTCTCCACTCCAAAACTTCTCTTCCCCAACGCGATTTCATTGATCACTTATGTGAACTTCGTATAGTTCACATATCAATGGGAGCCATCGCGTGTCAAAAATCCGCTAGATGGCGTACCGTAGAACTGACGTCCAGCAATGCAGTGATTGATTATTTTTTTGACGTGAGATGTGAAAATGATACGAAACAACCAATGACGTTGAAGCTGGACCTCAGTCTATCAGTACTCCATCTAGCGGGTTTTTTACACGCGATAGCTCTATTGTAGGAATATAGACTGTAGTAACTTGATGTGTAGCTGTCTTTACCTTCAATATCTCCAGATCACCAGTGTTATGGACGGCCTCGAGAACCCGTAGAAACGGGACCCGACTATCAAAGCTAGCAAAGAATAACCCAACGGTTTCCAATAACCGTAAGATAATTCATAACTGCTAAATGTGTCGGGTGCATGAGTGACGGGACTCGAGTTAAAATCACCCAACTCTTTTGCTAGAGTCACTTTTAAATTTACACTAAATGGCAAGAGCGATGTCTCTCGCTAACGCTTTGTCTATTGAAGTGGATACAGGTTGAAGAAACAATCATCCGAGGTTTTTATTATTGATGGACTAGTGGACAGCTTCGCTCGCATGAATTTGGTTCGCCAATTTTTTTTTCGTAACAATCAATCTACTACCTACTTATATGTATAGCCTTTAAGAAGAGAGTACTTGATATTCTTCTCGAAACAACATTCGTTTGACTCGATTGGTGACACACAAACACACACTCCTCTCCTTCTCATACTCTCTCACACACACCAAACACGCATGCAAACACACCACACAAAACACACACACACAACACACATACAAACACACATACAAACACACACACATACAGACACACACACACATACACATAAATAAGTACATAATTACGTGCAAGGTTTTTTTGTTTTTTCCCCTTTTTTGCTGCCCTTTGGCTGTTGTATTTATATAAGTTTGTATAATGTATTTAAAATCTGTTATTGGCTGTAAGTAGTACTTATATACATTTTAAATAGTAAAATTTAAGAGCTGTAGATTTTTGAAAAATAAAATAAATAAATAATAAACGTTGTCCAAGTTCAAAAGTATTATAACAAAAATATTTACACTCTAATCAAAGTAGTTTCCGAAATTAGCGCGAACTAACAACAAACTGAAAAAAACACACAGTCATATATTTTTAAATCAATCTTAATTTTACTTACGACAAACAAGCATTTGACTTCGATCACACCTCATGTTAACGTCGTAAGACCCAAAAGCCTTTTAAAAGGCATAAAACAATTGATTTTATATTGTGTCTGCTGTCTGGGCCTTACGGCGTTTAAGTGATGATGAGTTAGATATGGCCCACCTAGCCCGTGAAAAACCTGTTTGCTCTCGCCACAGAATACATAATAATAGTACCTCTCGCTTTAAAGAGTCCAGGTTATATTGTTCAGGAAATACATCGGCGGGTAATGAGTTCCATTCCTTGGCTGTTTGTATCAAAAAGGAGTTTGAGTAGCGCTTAGTTAATTAACATCAAATAGCATCATATTCATCGACCAGATCCCTCAGCAGGTTTCGACAACTTTTTGTCTCAAATTCAAAGTCACTCGAGTCTCTTAAGTCACGTCTCTAGTCGGGTGGGTTTGTCTGGGCGCGGCCGATAGTGGCCCGGTTTCGCCCCCGTTTCCTGCCTTGCCTTGCGACATTTTGTATTTTTAACATCTATGACTCATGAAGGATATTGTAACTTTAGCTTTTTCTTTGTCTAGGTAAAGTAAAGTATGACATTCAAATCTTCAAGAAACGAGCCTATACCTTCCTAAAAGGCCGGCAACGCATCCGCACTCCTTCTGGTGTAGCTGATGTCCATGAGCGGCGGTGATCACTTACCATCAGGTGACCCGCTTGTTCGTTTGCCTTCCTATAATATAAAAAAAAGTAAAGAAAGAGACTGATGCTTAGTTGAAAAATTTAATTTGAACCACGTTTTTTATTAAGCGGGATCAACAACAAATAAATGGTTATTTGCCCTATGGGTTATAAAATTCTTTTTTTTAAGGAAACACACATAATGTAGGCAGAGAAACATGACATTGGTTGCAATTCTTAGTTTAATGATCAATATGACTGGCTCGGTGGCGCAGTGGGTAGTAAGTAGCACTTCAAAGCGACGGCTGCGCTTCGGGTCCTGAGTTCGATCCCTGGGCCGGGCCAAAAATGTGTATCAAATTTTTCTGTTCTGAAATACTCATGGTCAGCTCGAAGTCTGGAAGTCGTGGCGCACTGGGGTATGCCATCGAATTAAGATGGTAAGGGGATAGCGAGTGCACCTGTGTTTGCGTAAACACTTGAGCGATAATATATCCAGCGTACGTGGCTGATCGTTAAGATTTTCCGCCGTATCCGAATATTGGTTGGAGGATTTATTTAATGATCAAATTGGTCTATCATCTCAAATAACATTGCCGATGGCATTATCAGCTGTTGCACAATTAGTTAATTATTTTGGGCGATATCATCGGTTTGTTTTTATCTGACGTAGAAAAAGCCGATAGTTGCACAATGGAAGAATTGCGCGGGGGTCAAGGTTGTAATCAGCGCCATTAAGTTCTTTTTTGTTTGTTCCAGGTGGGTGTGAGCTTGAGATGTCTTATCAGAAACTGAGGTATCTGTAAGTAATTAACAATATCTTCTATCTTCTAATTTGGACTATTTATAAAAAGGTTAATAGCATAGTCAACGTTTTATATCAACGTCGGTGACAAACAACAACAAGGCTTTTAGGTTTATAGTTTATGTTAGGTGTGGGTAAACCGAAAATGGAAAATGCACAATTAATTTTGGGACTATTAAGGGAAGGGAGCTGCTATGCATTTTAGAACATATTATGACTGTTTTAATGTAATATGACTGTTTTAATGTAATCTGACTGTTTTAATGTAATATGACTGTTTTAATGTATTAATAACCAAATAAATAAATAAATGAATACTTTAAAAGTATAGTGTTGTCGTGTAGAGTCCGACCTGTAAAAATTGTTTACGAACCAAAATACGCCACAAAACATAACTAAGAGTATCGAGAACTTTCTCTTAATAAAAACCCCGATCAAAACACTTTATAAATAACCCTGGAATCCATCCTCAAACCCATACTTATGTGTGCACCAATCATGGCTATTAACTTTCTCCGCCCCTCCCTATTTTCACACGGGACCAAATTCTTGGGTAATTTTAAGTTAATCCTTATCCCTCAGGCATATGGTTAACTCAAGACCTTGAAAAGGTAGGAAATAATGAATTATTACCTGATTTATAAGCCGTTGATTAAATTGTTGTTTTCAATAGTTCATGATCAAATGACATCCTATAAATCTAATAGTTTTCGATTTCAAAACATAAAAGTGTTGTGACAAACATTAAATTAATGAGAGAATTAAAGATGGTCCTTCTTGGTGGTGGACATCTTTGACTGTCGTTTGATGCCTCTAGCATAAAAAAACCATTCACACGGCAAACACCATTCTGTTAATTTGGCCAAATTCGGCTAGGCCCTGGAAATAGCACCAGTACCTAATGGTCAGGGGTAATTCATTCCCTGAAAGTAACATAAAAAGATAGATTGATTGATTTTTTGTATAAGTCCTAGCAAATATCGTCTATTTTAAAAATCGCAAATATCATATCGGTATTTGCACATGTCAATATTAATCTCCCGTCGTACCTATATATATCTTGGACATAACACCTTAAAAGATACAAAAATACTTTTTTCCTCCTTTAGGCACTACAATGGTATTGATTGCAAGCAAGTGCGTAGCCGTCTAAGTTTATCGATTCTCATCTTACTGTCAAACACATTGAGTCGAATATCGATTGAGGAAACTTGACAGATTGTGGTAACCTAATGTGTGGCTGTCTGTACCAAGTTACCCAGCCACACTATTGGTCGTTGCCAAGCCCCCGGGCTGCTCACGCGACGCCGAATTCTTGCGTGTTACCGCCAACTGCGCAGGCGCTTGGTTCTTGTAACAAGCGACACGCCCCCGTACACGTGTAAGACCAGGATGAAATACTAGCACAGTGAAGCGAACTATGAGGAATGCCCTCAGCCCAGATGTAGAGACAATCTGTGCAAGAACGCTGGCTGGATGCGAATAGTCTTATTGATCAAAATGGCAAATATTTGGAAAGGCCTATGTCCAGCTGTAGACTACGATAAGCTTATCGCAGTATCAGCTGATATTGATGATAAAAAATGCACTTGAAAATTCATCGAAGGGTTCAGGTGGAACATGAACCCGAAACCTTTCGCATACCGGGTGGATTTTACCAATTAAACTAACCGAACCCCGTACTAAGCTGATGAATTTGTACATGCCATGAGCTGATGGTAGTCTCATCAATAATTTACTATACATCTACAATATCAATTTATTCAGTAGAAATAAATAATATGCCTATTAGAATACACCAGCAAGAAACTTATTCAAATAATATGGCGTAGGTAGGTTACAGAGTTTAATTTGAGAAAAATAAACGAAAATCGAAGTAAATCGACTACCTAATAGGTATATCAATTAAATTTATCTTTATCATTGAAATAATAGTTTAAATAATGATAGTTACACGCACAAAATTACGTCTTAGAAGCAACAAAAATTTTCTGTATGTTTATTTTAAATCGCCACAAGGCATAACTTGAGGTCGACTCAAGGATCCTGCCATTAGGTAACAATATTCAATAATGATAAATGATGACCACATATCAACAAACGACCAAATGACATAAATTACAAACCTAATAAAATGATCTATTGGGCCGATCACTCACGGAGAAGCAAACAGTTTTGAGTGATGCGTTAATTAGTGCATTGTGCAAGTGACAGGGGAACTGAGGCTATTTATCAAGAAGACGTGACGATTGCTCTGACCCGGGCCAGACACACTGAAAGCGATGTGTTATATCGCGTGTTATATTAAGTATGTCTGGCCTATACCGCGATCATAATAGTTCGCGGCATGTAAGTTTGACGATGACCTTGAGTGCGCAGAAACGAATTTTAGTAGATAGTTTTCTATTTTAAAGGTGCGCATTGGTGCGCAATCTAACGGTCACCGCTATAGTCAGATGGCATGGATCTATGTATACCTGCTGGTTTATGGTACTTTGTACCTCCGATAAATACATATTTTTGACTTTGGGGACATTTTAGGACCTAAGTAGACCTAGCACCACTGGTTGGCGATGGGCGTTCGACAAGGCTCGAGTAACATGTAGGTAGTGGCTTTTGCGTATGCGTTTCGACTGGTCACCGCATTGCCCAAGTCTGCCGGCAGCTAAACAAACCTGTGATTATGTTTGTGATTGACTAATACTCTGTAATCGTTTTATGAGTAGGAATGCCTAATCGTTCGCCCGCGGCCACATGAGCAATCTCGGGACTGTTGCTAAAAAGTTTTTTATATTATTACAGTAGATATTTGTTGCTTAACTTAGAGAAGTTTGCGGTGCCCCTACGGGGTGTCATGTGTCACAAAGTACTGGATTATATTCATTTAAGACCTGTGTAAATAAATAAATAAAGTTTTTTTAAATGCATAATGCAATCAACAGTTAATAGAGATGGTAGTTACATTTTTACTTAATTTTTACCAAAAACTCCTATGTAATCGTGGTCATCATCTAATATGGATGGGTTGCACCTCGCAATATGTTATCTGCCTCCACCGGTGCTTATTCATGGCGTCTCTGATGACGAAGCAAAACTTATTTGCAGATCTCGTCTCACTTGATCGGTTCATCTGGTTGGGGGTCGTCGTCGGGTTCGTTTACCCTCCGTGTTCCCAACAACAATCATCTATTTAAGGCTCGCACCTCTCCTCATTATGTGGCCGAAATAGGTCAACATGCGCTGCCAGATCGCGGAGATTCGGATTCAATCGACTAAATAGGTAGATAAAACCGGATAACTTCAGCAAGTATTTTTTTCTCTTGCGTAACGCCACCACGAGCAATTCAGTTTCAAATACAGCTAAAACAGTAATGACATAAAGAAGCAATCACCTAATTAGGAAGTGAAATAATTACCGTAACAGTTATCTAATTAGCGATTATTACGAAAAGAAAAGTGCGCGTAGGATGTGAAACGGCCTGCGCTCGCGCCGCTTTTCCCATCTCTTGCCGTATTTGGTGTTCGATAGACGATTTCCTTTTTATGTCACTTGCAAAGAAACCGGCGATGACGTTCAATCATCTCTTTGACAGTTCTGTTTCAAGTAGATATTTGATATGAGTATGTAGCTATATAGGCGTGGATAAATCGGGTTACTGTACCTCGGATTCTATACTTATATATTGTATGTAAGTACCTATAGGAAATTATGCAAAGATCCCAATTTTTTGTTTTACTATTTTTCATACAAAAATATAAAATTTACTTGTTTAGCTCGCAGCGCAGCGATTACTTTGAAAGTACCAAAATTTGCGTGGATATAGTATAAGTAAGTAATACTTACTTACTAAGTATTAAAAACCAACTAATTGTTTATTTTGAGAAATATAGATTTTACGACATTTATACATTACTCGTATTTATTTCACAGGTTTACTACTACACAGGTACAGGTTTTTTTACGCTTGTCAGGAAAGAATCGATGTAACAATTGAATCTCAATTACTCGTAATTATGAACATTTATCTGCCCTAATTCGCAAACCACAACAAATTTAATATTGAGAAAACGGCGATGACGTTCAATCATCTCTTTGACAGTTCTGTTTCAAGTAGATATTTGATATGAGTATGTAGCTATATAGGCGTGGATATATCGGGTTACTGTACCTCGGATACTATACTTATATATTGTATGTAAGTATAGGAAATTATGCAAAGATCCCAATTTTTTGTTTTACTATTTTTCATACAAAAATATAAAATTTACTTGTTTAGCTCGCAGCGCAGCGATTACTTTGAAAGTACCAAAATTTGCGTGGATATAGTATAAGTAAGTAATACTTACTTACTAAGTATTAAAAACCAACTAATTGTTTATTTTGAGAAATATAGATTTTACGATATTTATAAATTACCTACTCGTATTTATTTCACAGGTTAAGAGTTGTTTTACGCTTGTCAAGAGAATCGATCTAAGAATTGAATCTCAATTAATTATGAACATTTATCTGCCCTAATTCGCAAACCACAACAAATTTAATATTGTGATTTCTATAGAAATCTTAATAATCCATACTAATATAAATGCGAAAGTAACTCTGTCTGTCTGCTACTCTTTCACGCCAAAACTACTCAACGGATTTAAACGAAATTTGGTATACAGTTAATCTAGACCCTGAGAAAGGACAAAGGCTACTTTTTATTGCAAAAAGGGGGTTGTAAGGGGTTGAAAGGGGGGTAAAAAGTTACTTTTCCACGCGGACGGAGTCGCGGGCGGCCGCTAGTGGAATAATAAGAGGAAAGCAGAGTGAATTGTTGCATTTATAGACACACCATTATGGATAGTTGTAAATAATGTGCATGTTATTGTATTTCAACTTTCTTCGAAAGTCTATTTGCTAAGCTTCATTAGTAGGAAACACTCGTATTAAGTACCTACCAATAATGTAGCTACTTTGCTAGGAAAGTTTTTCATACAACTTCAGTGGCAAGCAAGTGTGCCGCTTGTCTGATAAGCAACTACCGTAGCCTATGAACTCCAGAGGTGCTGGATACGTGTCTTTAAGAACCTAGGCTAACACTCTTTTTTAGGGTTCCGTAGCCAAATGGCAAAAGACCAGGGTTTTTTGCCATTTGCTTTTTTATACGGATGGACAGACAGACTTGACGAATCTACCGTCCGTATGTCACAGCTATTTTTTTTTTTAAAACCTTTACTGTAGTTCCTCGAAAAAATCTTTGGATGAAGCTCATTCCACAGCGCCGGAGCATTCGAGGGAGAAAAATTCTCTGGAAAGCGTGTGCGATCACTAGGGTTCCAATAATTATTTATGTATGCCCACGTGTTCCACGGGTGGGGTCCACGGGGTTTTTTTTTTATGTGGTAGGTGGCAGACGAGCAGGCGGATCACCTGATGGTAAGCAATTGCCGTCGCCCATGGACACCTGCAACACCAGTGGAGTTACAAGTGCGCCGCCTACCTTTTATCCCCTTCCCCCCAGGTGGGCCTCTTGTACCCTCACTCACTCGACGAAACAGTACTGGGGCTGCTTCACGCCGGTTTTCTGTGAGGCAGTGGTATCACTCCGGTCGAGCCGGCCCGGCCCACTCATGCCGAAGCGTTGCTCTCCCACAGTTAAAAGACTAAAAGGGTACAAGACTTCCAGACTTCGGTCTGAAAACGTAGGTACAAATTTTGGCCCAACCCGAGGATCGAACTCGGAACCCCAAGCGTAGCCGTCGCTACAAAGTGAGACCCACTACGAGTATAACTGCGTCACAGGCAGTCCGAGGCTGGGTGTCCCACGTGCGGCGCGACCTTCTGACACACAAGCGCTCGATCATAACTCGTTTCTGCGCGCGCGCACTCGCCGTTTGTTTGATGGCAAACAACCTCTATTGCTCCGGTATCGGGTAGAGATGATCCGAATCACTAATGCCGGTGTTTATATCGATAGGGGTCCGAAACGAAACATACCGGCCGCATGTAAACACCTGTGGGAGAACAATGCTTCGGCATAAATGGGCCGGCTTGACCGGAGTGCTTACTGGTGGTTGGCAGAGCTTACTGGTGTTGCAAGTGTCTATAGGTGGCGGCAATCGCTTACCACAAGGTGCCATTTAGGTCTGCCACCTATCAGATGGCAGACCTAAGTGGAGACCAGACGGCTGCGGAACCTTAAAAAGAACGACGAATAGGTATAAACCTTTATCGATATCGACACGCACGTCCCTACTCCGATGATCTACCTGCACATTCCTTGGAAGTAATGGAACCATGGAACTTAGGATGTTTGTAAATTGCTGGTGGCTTGGTCTATTTATGCGTATTGGATTTCTTTGACGAGACCATCATGTTTGTTCAGTATTAAACTCGATATCAACGAAGACCATGGTCATGTATGGGATGCCAATATGCTACGACGTCTGTTGTGTTGACGACCCATTTGGCGCAATGGTTTGAGCGCCGGTTGAGACGCAAGGGTCGCGGGTTCGATTCCCGCACCTTCGTGCAACACAAATGTTTGTTGATGAAACAGATATTTGTGTTGGGTCTGGGTGTTTGTGGTTTCTGGTTACCATAGTACAAGGGAAAACCTTAATTTGGGACCAGGACAATGTATGTGATGTTGTCTCGGCTTTTCTTTAATCGACAGAGGTGGCAAAAAATCTAGATTTACGGCCTCGATGGCGCAGTGGCGCAGTGGCGCCCGAAGCGCGAAAGGTCCCGGGTTCTATTCCCGATCAATTACATTTTCTAAATTTTCTTGGGTCTGGGTGTTTTTGGTTGACGCCCCCATTTAATTATCGTCACCAGGTACTCGTACTCAATGCTTAATAATTTATTGCATTCCATAAGGTACAAATAGTAGTAGTAGTAGTCATAGTATAGAGGTTGGGCCCTAGTTTGAGACCAGGTTGATTGGTGTGATTGTCTGGCGCATTTTTTTTTCGGTCATTCCTTTTGTTAAATGATATTCAGATTCGTACAGGTAGGTAAGTACACAGATTGTAAGGAAGTATAAGGTTCAATAAGTATTCGCCCGGAGCAGTTAATTTAGTTCTGACCGGATATCTAGTTCTTTATTGTCGATCGAAAACACCGATCCAATTTATAAAGATTAGCCGCATTACTGTTCGAACAGCTTGATTTACTGTTAACTTCGCACTAATACTCGTTTATCTACACCTTACTTACTATTATAGGGCATTATTACTGATGACCACAAAATATTTTTCCCCTTAGAACATATACAGAAAAAATTGCGTTCCCATACCCAGTTGGTTACTTTTGGCGACAATGGTTGCTAAAATACACACTACCTACTTCACTAGTAACTTAACTAGTAAGTAACCAAGCTATCTGATACCAATTGCAACAATTACCTGATCATTTGACCCATGTCCCTTGGGAGAAAATTATTTTTTTTCATCAATATAATTCCCTCGAAAATTTATAGAGACTGTTAAAAAAGCACTGCATACAACATTGAAAATTCCAATAAAGCTTTACATATAAGTGGACCCTACGGTAAACATTTTTGTGGTCCGGTCCCATTAGCATGAGCTGGCCCTGTGACACACAAATCTACTGGTATTAGACCTTAACGGTTTGTAAGTACTGGTACTACACATGCGGTGTTTAATCTTCGTGTAAGTGCTATGATGGGAGATTTCCTGTTTTCAAAGGCTCTAACTAGACAAGCCAGAGCTTGGGAATGTAAGGTTTATCGAACGGTAAGATACAGACATATATGGAGATATTCTTTATTGCACATAATTTACAATTTAATTTTCTACCATCAGATTGGTAAACATTCTGAGGAAACCTGCACGTTTTGGATAGTTTCTGGAACGTGTAAACAAGATTCATTTGTTCTCATTCCACTCACTTACTCAGGAGGCCCACTCGGGGGGGAAGGGGATAAAAGGTTGGCAGCGCACTTGTAACTCCACTGGTGTTGCAAGTGTCCATGGGCGGCGGCAATTGCTTACCATCAGGTGATCCGCCTGCTCGCCTGCTACCTTAATCACATAAAAAAACCCTGTTTAAGCGTTGCGAAGATCAAACGGGCAGTCGCTTCATTGTGTAGTTATTAATAGACTCACCAAATCCTGAATGGTCTATTTGTAAATTAAATGAAATTGGTCATAGCGGATAGCTTAAATTATGGGAAAAGTTGCGGTTAAGATTAACGGGATTCGGTAACGTAAGTTCAGATATGAACCAACAGATGGCGCTGTGTCCAATTACATCGCGCAAGCGTTTCGTGTTTTCGGTTTACCTATAAGCCTTGTCGTTGTCTATAGAAGTTATCTCTTTATACATAGTATAGAAAATATTCCTATAGACACTATAGAATGCGGATGGTAAAATTGTAAGCGCCATGCCACTAATAGACATCCGCACAGTCATGCCATTACCTAAGTATTGAATTTTCTTCATCTTTATATACCTACTTCAAATATTCATATACCTAATGATACCATTACAAATGTTGATCTTTCTTATCTTCGCAACTAATCCGCCAAATTCACTTTCCATCACTAGGTTAGTAGCATCAATTGCTTTATGTACCCACATTGTTCCGGAACTACATTATGGGGAATTCCAAAAATGGTCGTTCCAAAATTTCGCTTTCAAAACCAACGGCCTGCTTAATTACCCTCATGAACCAGAAGTGAGATGCGCATTGTTTCTCTATTTGTAATAGTAACGCAATTAAACCATGCGTTGTGCGCGCGCGCACGCTCTGATTGCGCCGGGCCTACATATTGTGTGCTGGCGCAGGTGCGGTGGCAAACGAGGGTGTGACTGTAAATTTAAGATGTGTGCTTTTGATAAATTGAGGCTTTGTGCGTGGGAAAGGTGCTTTAATTGAAAATGTACCAGTTGTCTTGCATACCTATAAAAGATCCTAAAACTAGCAAACCTTTGTCTAAGGAAATGAATTGATCAAACCTAACTAAATATTTAAATATATGCAGCGGCATGACTGTGCCTCGGCATTGTTGTTGTCTATGAGCGGCGGTTACCATTTACCATCAGATGGGCCGCATGCTCGTCTGCCTATTTAAGCAATAAAAAAATACATAATGCGTGTATATCACCCAGTCACCTAACAAACAAAAACAGAAATAAACAGATTATTATCATTTGATTCAATTCATGTTCATAGACTATGCCTAAAAGGGTAACATGATGTAATGGAATATAATTGTAACACCTTAACTGCATTTATAAATGCAATAAACGTTTTTAACTTTGACTCCACTGGCGTTGCTGGTGGGTGTATTTAGGTGGAGACAATAGCTTACCATCAGGTGGACCCGTCTACTCGTCTGTCAACTAACACATGAAAAACAAATAAGCCTAAACTTGATACTGAATTAAACAAAATATTGAAACAATAGTAAAATACTAAAATCGTAGGCGCCACAATGAGCTATCCTCCTCCATGCCCCCGGTCCGTTAACACCTCCAATCACATCATCGAAATACGCTATAACGGCTTAACTAACAAGCTCTTGAGTTTATCCCAGTCCAATTTGTCGGTACTTTCACCTCCACCCAATGAGAGAAGGTCAGGTTCCTGGCTGGTATCAGCATCTAGGGCGCCATAAATCTCCTCGTTTTTGCGGGCTGGATGCCCTCGCTGAACCTTCACCCTCGAGGCGTGGAAGCCATTCTAATTGAGTTGTCACAAGTAGGGATGTGGCGGTAATGGAAAAAATCGAGTCAAGAAGAATCGATACTCTTAAATAACGTTCTACTTTTTCCAATTTAACATATTAAAACGTTACAAAATATTCTTGTCACAACGAGTATTTAAGAAATAAATTTAATAATTTTATTTAATATCAGTTTAGTTTAGTGAACAACGACGTCATTGATTGGTTGCAACGACAAAAATAAAACAATTATTTGCTTAAATAGTTTTTTTTAGATTTTCGCGTTACATTATAACTACACAACGTAGCCAACACGTCAAGCAGTAAGTACAATACAATGTAATTATTTCGTTATTAACTTAAACAATAATAAAGCTTAAAAGTATTACTCTTACACAAAATGTTCTAGCCTTATTTTACATTTGACTATTGAGGCACTTCTGAAAAGTATTAGAAAATAAGCACGTTAAATTAATTTCATCGATTTATTAAAAATACACATGAATTTGAAAATCGATTATACGACAATAATAATCGATCAAAAGAAAAATCGATTAATTTAAACATCCCTAGGCACAAGCTGTTGAAACGCCGCAAAAAGCGGACGGGCATGGTGTTTCTAAACTGTGGAGAAAAGCATCGATCGCTGTTGAAGGGGAACAAATTAAAATGAACGGTAAAGTAGGTATCTTTATTGATTTTCATCAAATATCGGAGAGTTGAGTAATCCTAAAATCGATTGAAAGGGACTTATCGGTAGTTTAGTGTAACATAAGTATCAGCCTATACTGTCCGACTGCAGGGCAAAGGCATCCATCATAGAAATGAAGTCATCGTTACTATGGGATTAAACTTAATCACCACGCTCTTGCCTAATGCGGGTTAGTGATGATCACAAACCCGACCTATGTTCAAAAAATTCCAAACATACTTTTTGCTCGACCCGGGAATCGAATCCAGGACCCCGAGATCACTGCCCTGTGGCCATTACTTATGTTCCGGAATATGTAAACGGAGCTGAACCTGTACTGTTTATAAAGAGGTTAATCTTATAGTCCACGTCGAGGATCATAATGTAAACCGAAAACACGAAACACTTGCGCGATGTAATCGACTCCCAGCGCCACCTATTGGTTGGTCTTAGTTAGATAACGAAACGAAATGAGTGCGAGCCTCTAGTATATATATAAATTGGGTTAGGTTTAAACTGGTAACCCCACAAAACCTAACCTATTTCGAAATTGTAAAATGGTGTTTGATATTTATTTAAAAGACCTTTTGGACATTTTAGCCCACAGCATAGCCACAGAGTAGAGGCCCAAAAAATCGACGGCAGCCACGAGGTAGACCGCTGGGTCTACCTCGTGGCTGCCGTCGATTTTACCCTTTTGGCGCGAGGCCTTTTGTATCCGTTGTACAAAGGGCCTCGCGCCTCAAAAAAATTTTAAGCTCGTCCGAGGGGGGTCCCCCATCGTCGTAAAATCGACAGAAAAGAAAAGGGCCTCGCGAAATCAGTCTTGCCCACAATAAAATTAGATCTTGCCCCGCCCCTGGGTAGGGAGGGAGGCCTTCGCTCAGCTGTGGGACACGGCGTGCTTTTAACATGTTTTGGATCTTAGTGTCTCGTATACCCAAAGCGCGTCGAAGCATTGTCTCAACACGCGGTGTGCCGGTGACACAGGTCGCTTCCGCGTGACCGGCGCGCGCGCAGACTGCCCGGCGCAGCCGCGCGAGACAGCGACCGCGGTTCATCGGCGCCAGCGCTCCGGCTGCTTATCCGGCCATTCATGCCGGCTGGGACCACGCGGTATGGCGGGGTCGGGACTGTCCTGAGAAGTTTGAAAAACTATGCGCGCATACTGGATGTATCTGTGAACATTTACTTATACATCCCTTTGACCAAGTCTTTTACCAACCATTCTAAACAACATTTTGCTCTATGAGTTTAGAAAATTAGTCGAAATGTATTTCGACTCTCCATACAAAATAAAATAACAAGTCACGTGACCGACGTTGTATGAAAATTTCTCAGATACACCCTTTATAATCTGTATATGCGTGTAAATGTTTAAGCATAGCATTCACTATAGCAGCAACTTAATAACCTATTGCTTTAAACTTCTCTCCCATAAGATGCACCGACGATCTGGTGAAGGTCGAAGGTTGGTCGGAAATTCCTTGGTTTGCAGGTGGCACAGGACCGATCTATGTGGAGAACGTTAAGGGAGACGTCCTATGGCTCACACAGATCGGTCACTAGACATCATTCGGCCAATAGACATCCAATGCTGGATATAGGTCCAGCTGTGGACGTCTATTGGCTAAAATGATGATGGTGTTGACTGGCTTCTTCTTAATAAAATTGTCCTTCAATAAAATTGTTTATCCGTTGTTTTTAGATCGTCTGGTCACAACATCCTCGTGAATCGTCTGAATGAACTGTTTATCGGTTCCGTACTGCGGCGTTTGTTTGGAGATTCTTTGACGGCAGATTAACTGATTAAATCCACGGTTCCTCAGTTGACGACTTAATGTTGATGTTGACAGGGACAGACAGGAAGAGGCAATCGGCTAGTGCGTGCGCCATTATTGTTGATTGTTCTTTATCGGAAGAACGGAGATAGACATATCAAGTGTTTAACGGAAGGATGGAAGGTGCGACATTGAAATCTTTACGAATCGAGGCTACTTGTAAATTGTAAATTGAGACAACATCACATACATTGTCCTGGTCCCAAACTAAGGTTTTCCCTTGTGCTATGGAAACCAGAAACAACGAAGGAACAAACACCCAGACCCAACACAAATATCTGATTCATCAACAAATATTTGTGTTGGTGTGGGAATCGAACCCGCAACCCTTACGTCTCAACCGGTGCTCAAACCATTGCGCTAAACGGGTCGTGATGTCCTAAGGCCGTCTCGTCACAGAGGATATAATTACCACTTTAGCCAGCAAAAAAATCATTTTCTTGGCTATGCACTAGAAAAGTACACTCCAACCTTTTGCTACGTATCACGGGTATATCAACGACATCAAGGTGGAAACCTCTTCTGCATCTTGAATGATGAATTATCATCATTATCTTAGTGTTTTCCTTCAGTTGGTTTCCAATTTGTCGCTTTGGAGGCCGGAGTCTGCTTTCCTACTATGCCTCTAATTCGTACCTACTGTTTTGGGTATCCATCGTGGTCAGTTCATTAGGCCACATATCATCCCTTATAAAGTCAAGCCACATCTTTTCATGTCTACCCCTTCTGCCAGGGCTTCAGCGGCATCTTGAATTATAAATGAGTATGATAAAGATGGGTGATAATAAAGTTCTATGGGTGATTCAAGTCCGTAGTTATACCTACTTTCTAGTACTTATCTTCGATTTGAAACCATCTGCGTAATTTTCTTCGGAATCATAAACGTATGTTTGCCATTGGAATCCGTTCGTGACTCATGCATCTTGTGTGTCTCCGATCACATTGCATGCCGCGTTGTAATTTGCTTGCAACTGCGGTCTCCTACTAAAGCAGTGGGAGAGCCACGCTTTGGCATCAAAGATCGAAGAAAGTCGCTAATCAGATTTCGAAAATCTTTGGGACTTTGAATATCCGCTGTCATCTGTGTTGATTTATATAATATTGACTATTAGATTGAAGGCAAGCAAAAGGGGAGTTGCAATCAAGTACAACGGAGGCGACACAATTTGCCATAAATTCAGGCATGAGAGTCTCAACGAAAACTTTGAGGGAGGCTGTATGTATCATTATGAAAGTCTCAACGGCGTCAGAGTCATATAGTTCTAGAACTTACGTCTTGGGACAGGAAATCGTACACATTGTATCGTCACACTTTAGATTTTTCAAATCGATGTACATATTTCTGCTTTGCAAAGAAAACATTGTGAGGAAACCCGCTCCTCTTACTGTAATTATTTGAAATGTTTGTAGCAACGTGCTTAGTAATGTACGTCGGTGATACTATCAATTCAAGTACGAATGCTACACTAGTTGAAATTCTCAAGCCAGGTGCATCAGATTATAGAGACATGGCGACTTTCCCAAGGAAAATGTCGTATAAACTAGGCCTCGGAATGTTTAACTCAATCTTCGATATTAATTCTATACTATTCATAGAAATGTGGAATGGACTTTGTACGGACAGGTGTGTGGAAATATTTGTATCAAGTTTTATGGAATGATTTTACATTATAACTTTACGGTTAGTTACTGGGTCCAAGGCGTCACGCAAGGTCCAGCCTGAAAACCAGCGCTTAAAACGTCCAGAAACAATGCAATGACGACTAAGATGATCATCGTTATCATCATCATTTCAGCCAATAGACGTCCACTGCTGGACATAGGACTCCCCCATTTTTTACACACAGATCGGCCTCATGCTACCCGCATATAAGGATATCCCACCTTCACTAAATCGCTGGTCCAACTAGTGGGAGGCTGCCACTACCTATACAGAGAGTTCTATACACTCTACTAACATTTGTTCAAGGACTTTCCAAATTCATCAAAAATTTTTTTCAACTCCCCATATACAAAATGACCAAGTCACGTGACCAACTTTGTATGAAAAGTTGAAATTTTTATGTGAATTACCAAAAGTCAGAGAACAATGTTGTTCAGAATGGTTGGAAGAAGACATGGTTAAAGGGATGCAAATGTTTACTGATATAACCCTGTATGCTTATGCTAAGATGATGATGACGGACAATTTAAAGGTAAACTACAGGGCCAAGTGTTACCAGGACCGTTCCCATCGCGTCGCGGAAGCGCGCGCAAATAATTTTCCGCATCCGTGCGCCTCTGCGCGGGCGCATAACTGTTAGCTTTTAATGATGGCCGCCGGCGTCGCCTCTCGAGATGCTTGTTTTGTTCTCTAATGTTGCCAGATGTTTCTCGGGGTGGATGAGTAATGGATAAAGGTTGATAGTTTGATGTTTGGCTTCAATAATAACTTAGGGTTCCGATTCTAAACTTTGATATTTGTTTTGAAGCATTAGTTTAATGGGTGATTTTCCCAAGCACTTTTTTTAGCGGCGAAGCTGAAAATCGATGTATCGAGAGCTACTAGTAACAGTTTTTATTTTTTGGTAAATATTTGAACTATTATTTATGACATGTCATCAGCGTTTTAGCCTTTAGATATGTATTTATTAGTTTAAAAAAATGTTGGAAGACCTAAATTCTAATTACGGTGGACTGTCCGAATTGCATTAGTTTACAATAAAGTGTTATTGTAAGTTTTTGATGAATAATTGTAACTTTAAAATAATGGTACACTTAAAATACAATAGACGAGACTTCAAATTAATCAAACAGAATTATTTAAATATTAATAATTGGAATTTTATATCGATCTCAAAAATGTCCCGCGGAAAATAGCAATAACGGTGGCGCGTTTTGAATCCTTCTTTACTTGTCACGATGTGCTTTGGGAGACACGAGCTCTGCTTCCTCCTACCGCTCAGTGTGTCCCCATGATCGGGATTAAAGGACATGCGGCGCGCTGTCATCGTTTTCCCCGCCAAACAAGTAAGTACTAGTTGCGGTGGCGCAGGAGAACGTTTTTCATCAATACCGGTGGCATGTATTTTGAGCTGTCTTTTCTCCTTTACATGAAATCCAGTTTATAGCTTATTGAGATTAAGTTAACTGTCATATTTATAGACTGTAAGTTAGTGGTGGGATAATATATTTTTTTATAATACCAATTTTGTTACTGTTTCTAAGTCCGGTGGTGCATCCCGGTGGCTCCGGTGGCGAAATATATCGCCACCGTAATTGTACAGTGCCACTGAAATTGATTTTCTACTAATTACAGTACATTTCTGGACTCTTTCCACACCCTTTGTGCCGATGAGCAACGGCGAAGAACTTGTCACTCCACATCTCATTTCCTGGGTATGGGACGTTTATCTTCAGACCCATTTCCCGAGCTTCTCGTCGAAGGTCGTCCAGTTTGGCCTGCATGTCAGCTCGTGTGTGGCTCAACAGGCAAAGGTCATCGGCATAGTCCAAATCTTCCAATACGTTGGACAGTCCCCACTCTAAGCCTTAGCGTTTGTTCTAGGTTTAATGCATAATGCCATCCAGAGCGACAAATGGAGAGGAGACACCCCTGACATACCTCCGGATCAACTGGTACGTCCTCCGAGACGAGGCCTTCATGCGTCTCGACTCGACTCTACAGGAATAGTTCCAGTAGATGGCCTTGATTATGTTGGTGATCTTCTCGGAAACTCCGATTTCACGAGCCACCATCTGGTGGCGTTTCATTTCATTTTAGATAGCGTTTCAAAGACTTTTTCGAAATCCACAAAGGTCACATACATTTCCCTTCTGATGCCTGTTTGAAGATTATTTGCAAGGTGTTGATCTGGTCAGTACACGATCGGTTGGGTCGAAAGTCAACCTGCTCTTTGCGATTCTCTTCGAGCTTCTACGGCCCTCGATACGATAGTCTGTCTAGGATGATCCAAGAGAGCTCTTCAAAAGGAATTGAGAGCAAGGTGATGCCTCTCCTGTTGCCACATTCACTAAGGTGTCCCTTCTTGGGTATGGTGGTGAGAAATCCTTTTTTTTCTCTATTCCTTGGGCACCTCTTCGGCCAGCCAGCTGTTCTTCAAGAGGGGATTCAGCACGTTCGCAGCGGTCCAGACATCAGCTTTTAGCATTTCCGCTGTGATGAGGTCCACTCCTAGGGCTTTCCCGTTTTTCGGGTATTGGATGGCCTTCATACTTTTCCTCCTGTAGGGGGAGACAACATCAATGTTGCCTTATATATCTCCCTGAGATTACTGGCATTGTCAGTGCGTTAAGCTCGTTCGGCAATTTTTCTGCGAATCTGTCGGTATTGGAGGTTGTTGAGTTTGGATGGAGAGAGAGTTGAAGATGGAGTTCCCGTCTTGTCTCAATCAGGTTCCAGGTTTTCTGAGACATACAGTCTTCGCGTGTATGTGTTTTGTGTCCAAGGACGGCGAAGTTAGTCTCTGTATGGGCCATTTTGATATGGTTCCACTCCGCGTTGACAGAAAGTGTAGAGACATTTTCGAGGGCGGAAAAAGCGATTTTCGCAGTTTTAGCCCAAAGGCGTCGGCCAGGTCGATTATCTTGCGAGCTTTGCTGTTGAATCGGGCCGTGATGATTCGCTCTGAGATGGGTTTCCAGTCCAGTAGGCTCTTCGTCGCAACGTGAGAAAGGAGGAATCCTACGCCGTTTCACGTACCTACGCCTTTCTTCATCCTCCTTCCCAGATTAAAAAAAGTAAGGCCCCTGGACGTTCCCAGTTCTCCGAATCCATTCCTACGCACTTGCTGTGGACGAGTATTTGCAGCTTGTATCTAAGCATTTCTGCTTCCACTTAGGCTAGTCGGCTATCCTCGCCGAGTGTTCGCACATTCCAACATGCTATTCGTGACCGTATTTTCATGCCAAAGGTCGTTGTAGCTTTATCGGTCCGGTTTTGTACTTCTTCAGTTTCTTCAGCTGGGTTCAGGTAAGCCAGTGATTAATCCACTATAACCCTAGCTAGCTAGTAGGGCTGCCACCTTGGAGCCTGCAAGCGTGCTCGGTTTTGTTTCGGGTTTCCTTTCTTGTGAGTTTGGTTCGGTTTGGAGGCGCAGAAGACTCGCCTTTCGACCTGAGCTCAGCTGCACCTCAAGGTGGCGGCCGTGTGGTTGAACGGTTCCAGGAGGAACGACGGTGACGTGAGGTGACTTGGACTGGCTAGGGCTCTGCTTAAACTTGGTGTTCCACCACCTAGCACTGCAGATGGTTTCTTAGCCCTTTATTGGCAATGCCGTTCTCACTTACTAACAGTAATTCCCACTAAGACCATACCCCTGACTCCCCCCTCCCCCCCCCTTACGACTATTGCTATGCAACAACTTAAAAACTGATCATATTCTACACGACTATTACCTTTATTAAAAAGTCATACAGGTTACATTAATTAACATCAACTAATGTGTACCTATATTAACGTGATTGCAATACAGCTACATGTCATATATTATATCTAATTAAACTCAGGTTTTTAATAATTTAATTCAATAAATGACAATAAACAATAAAATTGTTTATTTATTATAATTTCGCTGGCTTAAAATAATCGCGGTGGTAGGGATTAAATTACGGTGGCTCAAATACAATTACGGTGGCTTGTAAAAATTTCAAATTGAAATATCTCTAAAAATAATTATAATATTTTTTATGCCTCCTATATTTTTGAATACTACAATGTTTATTCTATTATGTGCCTCCCATAAAATGTATGTAAAGTGGTTTTAAAAATTCGCCACCGTAATTAGGCAAAAATGGAGTTTGTTGAAATTCACCCTAATACTTGCTTCATTTCAATAAGTTGTCTTTGTTGTTATAGAACTTAGCCTTTTGACAACAGTCTTTCCCGATGGCTACAAATTTCATTTATTCAATAACAGTTATTCTCTATATCTACTGTCTATAGTTAGGTATTCTCTATTTGTATAGCCTAAAACACAGGTCCAACTTAGTACAGGCAAAGAAAAACTCTGGTTTAAGTAGGTATATTGTTAAGCTTCATTGTATTGTAATGATATCTGCCCTTATTTTATTGAATAAACAATTTATTATTATTATTATCTATTGTCTATAGTTGTAAATGTTTTGCTAAGGAAGATTTTCTTCTTATGTCACAGTCGCTATTGCAAATAGTAAGAGTCAATAATGGTATTTTTTTTTAAAAAAAGTGCAAATATAGTCTTTATATTTCCTATAGGTAAATCTTAATTTTCACCCTTAGCCGAACTTTTTAAATTAACAATTTAATTAGACAGTAGACAGTAATTAGGGGCGATTAAGCAAGTTGGTCAAAACACCTGCTTTTCCCCCGTGTGAATGCGCTTTATCTGGTAACCTTATCTCTTAATCTGGTATCTATTATGCGCATTACTCATTCGGCACAGTTAGCGAAAACACAGTACGACGAACGACAGAGACGCGTCTTTTTATCCGCTGGCACTTTTTATTGTTCATGGACTGGATCACGGTGGACGCGGTGATTCCAACAATTTAAGTGATTAGAAAGACTTGTTAACAAATTAACCGGTAGATGGTTATCATAGATTTTTATGTTAAAAGCGCCGTCTTGTAGAAAACGATATAGCGTAGACAAAATACAACAGAACAAGATAAGGGGTTTTTTTTAATGAAGCTTACAGGTACCAATTGTCGCCGTGTTTCACCGAAAGATTGAGGGCACCGGAGTCATGATCTGGGGGGATTAAGGATTTAAAAGTTGGCATTGTGACTTCACTGATGTTGTGCAATCGCTGACCATCAGGTGATTCGTCTGCTTGTCTAGCCTTTTAAAAGTCATAAAACAATTATTTTCCATTGTGTTTGCTGCCTGGGCCTTACGACGATAAAGAAACCATGTTAAAAAGAATAGTCTCTCTGATATTGGGTCGAAAGGTTCCAATTGGCTCATGTATGTGGTGGAAAGATCTTGATGTGGATGTGGTGCGACAGCTCCCATTGTGTTTCGAGTTAGGAAAGTACTACAGCCCTAATGGGAGAAGTTGAGGAATTTAAAAGTTGTCTGTCAGAAAATGTGAGGCAGCAATCGCTTTTCATTAGCTGATCCACCTGTTTGCCTGCTAAGTCTTCTTCTCTGTTTTTACGCTCTTGTCAGAGCGGTCGTGGTCACGATGAGGCGTTTTTAGGCAGACACAGTTTTCTTCACGATCTCCCGCCATCTCCCCCTGTTCGCAGAAAGTCGTGCGCAGTCTGACGCGGGGTTTCCCACTACGGATTTCACTTGATCAGTCCAGCGCATTGGTGATCTGCCTCGGGATCTGGTTCCTTCTACTTTCCCCTGAACGACCAGCCGTTCTATTGAGTCGTTATCACGCCTTGAAACATGACCAACGTACTGCAGAATACGCGTCTGTACTATGGTTGATAGACGCTTTGGGATACCAAGCTAAGTATGCTTAGATGATGAGTCTCAATGACTTTACTGCCTCTGAGTTGATTATGCCCCATGCAGACGAGTCGTGTTCGCGTGAGAAGGGCCTCATGCATAATAACAGTTGCGGCCGCTCCAGTTCCGAGATGACGATTTTATCTCTCGGCGGAGGTTTTGAAGACCACATTGTGCATTGTTGTTGCACACACCCTGTGTAATGTAATACAGGGTGGACCGTTAGGAAGTTACATCCCTATCTACTTGAGCGCGCGGTAATAGCTTAGTAAAGTGGACTGGATTTTTCAAACCTGTTTCCGTATTTCCACCATAACATCGGCGATGAAAGAAAACATGGTGAGAAAATATGCCCGTTTTTGATAGTTTCTGAACTGGTTGAATTAAACATTTATCATCGTATAGCAGCAGCAGTTAGTCCTGGGCAGCATAATTATTAGATTGATAGATAGATATTCTTTATTGCACAGAAACAGAATACATGAGTGAAACAATAGCAAGAAACAGTACAATAAGCCAGTCTTGTCGCTTGTAGCGATTTCTTCCAGACAACCTTTAGGTAAGAGGAGGATTAGATTTGATTTATTTTGAAAAAAAAATTGTAGCAAACCAATCTCTTGCGGGCGTCCACTAGTCAATCATACAATTTTAATAGTTTAAAACCGTGTAGAAGTCGTTGCGTCTTGCAGCCAACAGATAACAACTAACTCACAATACCTATGAAATAACATAGAAGGGTAGGGTTGTCCTCAGTACTATCTTTGATTAACGTTGAATCTAGCGAAATTCCGTTTTCATTTTTATTGTCTGACACGGGATTTTGATTGATTAATTCATTGATAGGTAGCAGTTGAGCAAACGGATCACCTGATGGTGAACGATCCTTACGGGATAAACCCTTACCTTGGGCCACCATGTCCATTAGAACAAAATTAAAAGTACGATTCATATACGAGTAGAATAAAAAAGAATTCTCCGAATGGTTAGTGGAACACGTGGTTATAGAGATGTAAATGTTTACCGATAAGCCCTGTAATATTGAAAATCATTTAGTTTACACGTGAAGTATGTTTATATGAAAAGCTCTAGTAAAGTAAAGTATCAGCCTATATACTGTCCCACTGCAGGGCAAAGGCCTCCATCATAGAAATCAAGTTATCGCTACTATGATGGGATTAGGCTTAATCACCACGCTTGCCTAATGCGGATTGGCGATCACAAAACCGAGCTATGTTTGAAAAATTCGAAACATACTTTTGCTCGGCCCGGGAATCGAACCCGGGACCCCGAGATCACGGCCCGGTACTTAAACCACTAGATCAACGGGGCGTTAAAGCTCTATGAGATAATCTAATGATGGTGTATCTTAGCGTAGCCCTTGGCACCCCTAATCCCTAGAGCCTAGTCCAGTCGGCGATTATCAGGACGACACGCCGGTGAGTCACCGGCTCCCTATAAATTACAGACAGCCCGATAGCCCCCATTAATCCTTATTTATGGCATTCCGCGGCCGGTACACTAAATCATAAACGATAATTGTCCGGCGTCATTAGTGATGGGTCTCGAGTAAATTTTTTGTCACTTAAACTGCTTATCTCATAGCTCGCCAAAAGAGATTTAGGCTACAGAAAACATTGCTATCAAATCAGTCTTTATGGTTAGTCGTTTTTGTAGCCTAAAAAGGCTACATTTCAACGCTGTCGGTCCAAATCCTATTTAATTCTATCATTTATAGAAATCAATACTGTAGATACTCATTGGGAAACAATCCAATATAGAAAAGGGATATTTTGGCATATTCGTGACATCTTTAAATTTAACCAGGATATTGAAGACGTTTCCCTGCAGTGGGATAGTACAGACTAATATAAGGATAATTGAAAAAAGTCCTTTGTAGCGAGTTTGCATCTTCCTAAAAGGTTTGGTGTAAATAATGGATGTTCTTAGGCGGCGGTGATTGATTACTTCTATCGGGTGACAAACCAGCTTGTTTGCATGTTCTCGATAATAATAGATTCAAGATATTTAAATAGGTACAAAAATAAAAGGAACTATTATGAGGCTTGAATTTTAGTGACACAAAATCTAGTTCTATTTCGTTGAACGGTATTATTTTCATATTTAGGTATAAAAAATCTGATTGGACTTTTCTGTATTGTTGTTCAATGCACGTGCGACTGTCTGATGTCACTTGAGTCAGTTTCGCCTGGAGCATCACTAGACGTCATTTACTCCGGCTGCTGTAATGATCGCTTGGGTTGCGGTTTTTGCAATTTTCTAAGCGTAAGTGCGTGTTAGTGGGTGATGAATTGTGTTCGATAAAATCCTAGTAAAATAATAGGTATGTTGTCTTCAAACCCAAGGGTAACAGAACATCCGGGTATACATGCATTTTTAAATGTTACTCATATTGCTGGATGTAGCCGTGCTCTTCATCCAAGGGCCATATCACCACCACCTGAATGTTTCTGACACCCTGACACATGCCGAATAATAAAGGGTATGGAATTTGTCCACAGCCAGGTTAGCCTGATGGCTAACATGGTTATGGTGTAGCTATACGGTATGACGTAGAAAAGTCACAGAAGACAGGGTACTTTTGGCAGCATCATTTGCAAAAAGTGTGATTTTGAGTACCATTTTATCCATTGATTTGGTACTTATATTTTTTTTTATATTCACTTAAATAAACTTGAGTATCTGGGTGTCATATTCAATTAAAACATGAAATTCGTATAGTTACCTACTCAACATAATTTACAGCCCCAAAAATATATAAGTTTGTATTCTGTCCCTCCAATCATAAACGTTTCTGTATGGACATAGACTGAATAAAATAATTTTTAATTTTGTTTTGATGGACCTAAGAATTCAAATGTTTGTATTAGCTGCCGGGTCTACGTTAATAGATCTGGCAGATTCCTCAACCGCAGTTCCTCAAGTCCTCAATCAGTCCACTCAGAATCCGGGCATGTGGCATCTCGATCGCGATTACCATAAAGAAAGTGGGCGGTGGTGCGCGCGCGCTGATATGCACTCTTGCCTTCAGTAGGGGTGCCGCCAGCGGGGCGGTGGACCGAGGAACTATAATTTATTGCATGCCAACTTACCAACAATAAATTAAAACTTCCGTTACATTTATAGGCAAACGCGAAAAATAGACGAGCATGCGTCTGATGGTAAATGATAACCGCCGATCATAGACATTAACAAAGTCAAAGCACAGTCATGCCGCTGCCTACCGTGGAAAATACACTTCCAATCTATACTATTAATAAAGAGATAAATTCTATACACATCGATAAACCTTATTTACATACCGAATTGGCGAAATACTAGCGCGATGCAATCAACGTCCAACGCCATCTATTGGTAGACAATGGAACTACTGTCCCGAAACGAAGTGAAGGCGGGCCACTGTTTAAAATAAACAATGATGATTGCTGGATATCTTTGTTGCAGCTTCAATCTACTGATATAGAAATGGTACGCTGATGAAAGATCAGGCATTAGGCATAAAGATGCCTTATACCTCACAATAGAGAAGTAAACGGTATTATACTTACGTGACGAAAATTAGGACCATACACACTAACAATATCATCAACTGTTTATAAATAGTATGGCAAAAAACAATTATGTCAATTTATGTCAAAAACAGATAACGCGGTTTGTCATTTTCAATTAAGACCAAACATTCTTCTTCGCCAGTGTTTCCCAAACTTTGTTATGCCATGGCCCGGTAATCTACACACTGACCCTTTGTGACCCACTAAGTACTTTCAAGCTCAAGCTGGTTCTGTTTTCAATATTTTGGCGTTTAGTCACTATTCAGTTAGTGCGAAGTATGCAGCTGTTTCTTATTTTTTACGAAAGAATCCATGTTAGGTGTTAGGTACCTGCTCATGTTTTTAAATAAGGCGTAAAGTCGCGACCCGGTTATTTAGTTTTGATGGCCCGGCACCGGGTCGCGACCCGGCATTTGGGAAACGCTGTTCTACGCCATTCAAGTCGACGTCGTCGTACGTCTCGTATTGAATTCTACTTTACTTTTATATTTCAACGACATTGTTGCTAACCCTACTTCGGCACGCGCGCGGGACATCAGTTGACTCGGAATCGTACATTTACGTACATTTTCTCCGGCCTTCATCGCCGTGAGCGCTGACAATACTACTACTTAGAGTTGGAGCTTTCATTTATCGCTGGTTTCTCTGCCGCTTCCTAAGTCAATGTCATGGACGTTCATCAATGAGTGTAGGGAGACTGGGGCGAATGGGCGTTAGCGCGTACGAAAAATACGCTAGATGGCGTACCCATTGTTATACGACCCGTTTGGCGCAATGGTTTGAGCTCCGGTTGAGACGCAAGGGTCGCGGGTTCGATTCCCGCACCAACACAAATGTTTTGTTGATGAAATAATTATATGTTGGGTCTGGTTAGTGGTTCTTTCGTTATTTCTAGTTTCCATAGTATAAGGGAATACCTTATTTTGGGACCAGGACAATGAATGTGATGTTGTCTCAATTTATTATTATTTTAATAATTAGATTGAGGTCCAACTTCAACGTCATTGGTTGCTTAGTGACATTTTCAAAAATAACTTCAAATTTTTTAAAGCTATAGTGTATATATAGGCTATTTCTGATAAGCCCTCTACATCGTAGGTTTCTTTTAAACTCTAAAATTCAAAATGAAGCCAAGGGCAAACCCATTAAAAAAAAACAATCACTTTGTAGATGGACCTATAGTAGGTACGCCATTTTTTTTGTTTGTCCATATAACAAGTAAAATTGCAACTAGTCACTCATTTTAGATAGAGAAAGCTAATTACCTCAGTCTCCCCTACTCGACTGCGTAGATCTATGTTAGTTGAGGAAAAGTGCATCTAATGCGACGTGAATTAATGTGGTACATTCTAATGGCAATATGGTGAAGCGAATTATGACTGGTTTGTTTAATTTCCTTGTTCCATATGCGTTAATGTTGCATGTATTAGTAGTACAGGTCCCTCCACCAGCTCATAGTCCTTCCTACCGTCTCGGCATACGGACCGAATCTTGGGAGACGCTCATCAGGTACTTGCTAAGGGCTCTTTCCCCGGTGCGTTTCTTCACTCCCTACAAAGTCTGCGTCTTTGTCTCACCTCAGTGGTATTAGTAGGTACAGTGCAGTTACCTATTACAGGAGTACCTACCTAAGGCCCAATTAAATATTTTGTAGGCCTAGCTCGAACGATTCAAGAAATCGTATTGCTGCTACCTACAAACCTTCAAGAAAAGGGCATATCTCGCTCTAAAAGGCCGGCAGCGCACCTGTGAAGCCCCTGGAGTTGCAGGTGTTCATGGGCGACGGTAATCGCTTAACATCAGGTGATCCGTATGCTCGTCTGCCCCCTATCCTATAAAAAAAAAAAAAAAAAAACCTATCATAAGTTTTCATAAGTAGAGCATTAAGTGAAATTCGAGTTAGTTGGTGTTAGCTAGCTTTTTACGCTTACCAATACCCCGTTCCTTTGTCTCTTGGCTTGCGGAACTAGCCTCTCTTGATTAATAGTTTGACTATTACAGACGCATATCCGAATGGGTGTAACCGCACACGCAGAACGCATTACACCACAATGCCTGTGGCCCTGGGCCATGCAACAGTGCAGGGCTCTTTTACGCCAACACCGCTCTATCTATACTAATCTATACCCATACTATATATAAAGAGGTTACTCCCATAGTCAATGTCAGGGCTTATAGGTAATCCGAAAACACGAAACAATTGCGCCATGTAATTGACTCCCAGCGCCATCTGTTGGTAGATAGTAAAACTACTCCAACTACAACTATTAACTTCTGAACTAGCTTTCTGGATCTACTTAACTGCCCAGAAACGAAGTGAAGGCGGGCCACTAATTACTTTAAAGTGGGAAATTCTACTAGACAACGACATTATTATCTAATCTAATACTATCTACTTATAAAGGGTAGGTACATACATTCTATAGATATAATCTTATATACTTACAAATCGAAAGTAGTAGTATTACTATTTGAAGAAATTAACATCTACATGAAAATGACAACTTAGACGCTAATAATTCTGTGGCGATCGAAGTGTAGATATATACTGCCCGCTCACGTATTTCTGCTACTGACTGTAGAAAACATATTGATACAAATAATTAACTTGGGCAATTTGTCAATCTCGCGTGTATAGTGTTAAGTGGTATATTTTCAACAACGAGCTACAATGTGAGCCGCAAATGGGTTATTCGTGACAGTAAGTTTTTAGTGTAGCGCTGTGAGTATGTTATCGTTTTTAGTTGTAACTTTTACTAGATTTTCTCGTGATTCACTTACGCCGTTAGGATAGAGACCTATCGATCTTTGTCTCGTCTTATGTTAGCGTGTAAAGTTCTTAGTTGCATCCACAGCTGTCTGCTTCTTTGGAGCACGGGGGATACACACAATAAAGCCCTTCTGACTAATTTTCGACGAACCTCACGCGATTTAGAGACTGCCACGAAATTTAAATCTCGGAAAATAATTAGTTTGAGAGTACAATGATCAGCCTATAGGTACCTAATAGGTACTGACCTATTGCAGGGCCAAGGTTTCCATCATAGAAATCAAGTCACCCCAACTAAGTATGCTTAGTCTTCACACTTGCCTAATGCGGATTGGTGATCACAAAGTGATAGTCCGTCCCGTCCCCGGGTATGCGTAATTGCATTTCTCCTGGGAGATGAACAAAAAAGGTTCGAACAGTGACCAGCAACACCAGCCATATCCTAAAATTCTGGTACGATTGTTTTTGGAACGAGTTGCCCCCTAACCCAAAGCACAACCCTACATCGATTGACGGATCACATCGGTAGTACCCGGTGTCGCCGCCAGAGGTCGCGCGTGGCAAGGCCGCGCCGGCGCACATGTGAGCTTACACGGCGATAAACGTCAGCTAATTGAATGTCTATTGTGTTCGTGACTTATTGCTTTATCGGAGGGCTGGTGGGTGTCTCGTACTACACGTGTGCACACTGTACATTACAATGCTCGTAGTAAAAGTAACTATCAGCCCATATACTCGTACTATCCCACCGCGCAAAGGCCTCCATCATAGAAATCAAGTCTTTCCGACTATGATGCGATTGTGCTTATTCACTTGCGGATTGGTGATCCATTACATACCCGAGCTGTGTTGGAAAATTTCGAAACATAATTTTTGGGGGTTGTGCGGCAGGTTAACCCCCTCCACATAAAAAGAACACCTTTACGAAACCGGACAAAGAGAAAAAACGATCTGATCTATCGAATGAGAATATACTTACCTGTCGCATTCAAACAAAAGCGCGCACAGCGCGTGTAAAAACGAGGGGAACCCCAATGAAGTCATAACGCCGGCGAAATTATCGAATGCACTTCTCTTGCCTTCCAATCGACGTTGAAACTAATTCCCTAAGCCCTTAACAGATAGATGTCGTTAATTTTCTTTCACATTTGTCACCTTTGCCACCTGACATTCATACTTCACAAAACATCAAAATATCTACTCAGTAACCAAACGAAAAACACACATCACCTTGACCTCAACCTTGGCCACGGTTCATTGTCCCAAAAACTGTTACAAAATATTGGTAGTTATTTTTAATCTCTCATTAGACGTCCGCCGCTTTCCATTCACATAAATCTCCAAGCGCCATTAGGAAGCATAAATAACTATACATGTTCAAGTTACACTGGAGAAATTAAATTTTGTGTCTTGTTCGCCCTCCAGGTTGATGTTTAATGGGTGAATGAGACGGGCTAAGTGATAACAATTAACTTGAGGGTTTAAGTGGTTGTGGCTAACTGCAGTGCATGAATGAGCCCCTCGACCGGAGTGATACCACGGCCTCACAGAAGACCGGCGTGAAGCAGCGCCTGCGCTGTGTTTCGTCGAGTGAGTGAGGGTACTGGAGGCCCCACTGGGCGAAAAGAGGTTAAAGGTTGACACCGCACTTGTGACTCTACAGGCGTTGCAAGCGTCTATGGGCAGTAATCGCTTACCAGCAGGTGATCCGTCTGCTCGACTGCCACCTATAATTAAAAATAAATAAAAAAGGCAGTAAGGAATTGCTTAGTTATCTATCTAAACGTTATCTATCTATCTAGTTCAATATTTTCTAAGGGTTCATTTCACAATAAGCGGATAAGTTCTACATGAGCTATAGTTATGTATACAGCTTATTGCTACGATAAACACTGTTATTGCATTTCAGTACGACTGTGCTAGTTTAAGTCCATAAGTTAAATAGGCAGAAATTGCAATTTTTATCCTCAAAATAATTTGTGTTGCATAGCTATGTGACGCTTTATCTTTACATTGTGAAACAAAACCCAAGCCTATTATATTCAAAAGTGAATCAAAAGCGACGTTCAACACCACTGACACTTATAGTAGGTATTACATCAATATAAAAAAACCTTCTCGTGTATAGATAAAATCAATACCTTACAGATTTCCCATACTTAACATATTAATATACAAATAAACAAATCAATTTATTCTATTAATGTTTGAAAAAAGCTAAACAATCTCAAGGCCCAACAACATTCCAAAAAAACCCAACACTCAAATATAAAACCAGAAATATTACGGTCCCAGGACACCATGCTCGTTAAGTTACAAGCCGTTAATATTTAAGGGTCGCATTAGAATTAATTTTAATATGAAGGCGACCGCTAGCCGACCTCCGTCGATTCCTGTAGTTATTTATTACTACTAAAACTGTTCCCTTAAAGGTAGGTTCACTCGCACGTATTGTTTTTGTATGTCTCCATAGTTATGATAAGTAGTCCTTTTTCATTTGAAAGAGCTTAGCTTTGTTCTAAAAGATACTAAGGTGCACTTAAGCGCAAAGTCCCTGACATTGAGGTATAAGGTATACATCAATGGTCATGACTGGTGTAAACGGTCAAATTCGCAAAATGTCATATTCGCAAATTGTCATATCGCAAATTATCATATTTGTAAGATAAATATGTCAGGTAGCTAGGTAGGTTCGATAACTCGTTCGTATCTACATGTTGGGAACACTGATATGAGAAAAAAATCTGCGTTTTCAGGGGAACCTTACCAAAGAACTCTTGGCAACGGTATTAATAAATTATGCACTTACTATTTAATTTTGTTTATGTTTAATTAGTCCCTGTAATAAGGAGGACATATACATACACTGTACTGAAGTACTGAATATAATTCTGTAAGACAAGCTAATATATTTTTCATTTGTTCGCAGATGTGTGGGCTAGAGTGAAGCGATGGGCCAGGCGGGCAGCCAGCCGGCGCCGGCGCCGCCCCTGCGCACGCGGCGCGCGCACACGCTGCCCCACGAGCCACCGCGGCATGCGCCTAAGGTAATCATCATAATTTCAGCCAAGAAACAGCCACTCCTGGATATAGGCCTCCCCTAAAGTTCTCCATACAGATCGGTCCTGTGCAGCCCGCATCTATTATATTCCCGCGATCTTCACTAAATGTACCCTATTTCTACATTTATAAAAGCAATAAATACTTTGACTTTGGGTTTGACTTTGTATAAATCCTGTAAACGGCCTCCACTCGAGGACTTTTCCACCCCAACAGCCGTCTATTCTCCTCGCAATGTGCTCTGCCCATTACCACATGAGCCATGCAATTTTTGGGTTATGTGTGTAACCTTAGACCATTTCCTGCTAAGATAGACACGACAGGTGGACAGGTACTTTATTTTATTACACTAAAACAGAATACAATGCGGGAATCTATGAGCGGCGGCAGTCGCCTACCATCAGTGCTCGACTGCCACCCATCCCATAAAAAAAAATCAAAGTAGCATTACAAACTTCCAGGTGCTGCCATCCCTGCCGGAGTCCCCACGACTCCGCAGCACCGACAACGGCGCCATCTTGCAGTCGGGCGGCACCATCAGCGGCCGCAGACCTGTCTCCACGCTGCACGACGCCTCCAGGGTGCCGCATGGCCATGTGGTACGTACAGGAGCGTAGCGTAGCACAGCGTAGTGGGGGCAGGTATGAGGTCCGCCCCGGGCAGCACTTTGAAGGGCGGCTATATGTCCTGCTTCTTCCTGGAGGAAGGGTCGAGGAGAAAAAAGGAGGCATTACCTTTACGGCACTGCACTGGTGTAAGTTTAGGGGGCGGCAAAATCTAGGATTCATCCTGGGAGGTGGGGAGTTACGGATGAAATGAGGGCCGTAAAGTAGTCTTCCGCCCCTTATAATAATATATTTCCTTCCAAAAGACAAACTATTGTTGTTAAGAATGATTGGCAGATGACATGATTAAAAGGATGTTTGATCATAGATACACCTTGTAGGTATAGATGGCTTAGTTCACAATTGTACATACCAACTACAATTTGTGAATAATCCAAAATATCATTAACAAGTGTGCGAAAAGTCTGATCTATCAGATTAATGACGAATACTGTAAACTTTTTAGTTTTACAGGTAAAAACTAAAATGAAATGAATGTATCCTTCCAGCACTCAAACATGATGTACCGGTCGCGGTCGGCTGGTGCCAGCGGGGAGACCAGTGAGCTGCGAGCCAGGGAGAGGGACCCCCTGCACCGAAGCCACACCAACCTCGACCTTAGGCATAATGACAGTAAGTTTCATGTCCTACAACCAGTCGAAGCAGCATTAGGTATCAAAGAAGTAAATTCAAGAGCAGGTGGCGTACTAGAAGCCATTCCGTAACAAATGAGAATATATCTGTGACATGCAAACAAATTTGGCACAAGGTGCTAATGAATGGAGAGGAACCTGAACTTGATCGTAACGTTTGATTAGTTTTAGACCCTCTGGATTATTTAGGTTGATTGATAAATAAGGTACTAAACTGACAAATTATTTCTCTTTTTCAGACAGTAGTATAAACAAAAGGTTCGGATCTGAACCTGATTTGAGGATTGAAGAGGAACAGCAAAAGCCCAAATGCAATAAACATTTCCGGAAAAAGTACCGGGCACCTCCACCTCCCACAAATTTTAATGACGTAAGTACACCTCCACAGATCATAGACAAAGCGACAGTAAATATATCCTTAGTAAACTTTATTTATTAAATTAAACAATCATTTGCTATTTTCTAGAATTGTGAGGGTTCATCGCCAGATTCCAGCGAAGGGAACGCGAGAGGAGAACCCCAAAGGAAACTGAGGCTATTTAAAACCAGAAACGAAACCAAAAAACTGAACGGTCACGTAGATAACAAATTACCAGCCTTCAGAAATAGTAATACAGAATACAGGTCCCTAGACTATAATGATAATCAAACTTTTGAAAGAAGATATCGATCACCGTATAAAGATAAGGAACCACACTACAAATATCCAGATAATAAGGATATGGTGCAAAGCACAGCGTCTCTTAAGAGAGAGGAACGAATTTTACAAACGAAACAAGATTATAAGAAGACGAGAACGGACAGAGTCAGTGGGTGTAGAGCGAAAACATCCAAAACAAATGAACAGAGCGAAGCGTGGAAAACGCCTCTGCTCAACAGGAACTTCAGATATTCTGAACGGTTCAAGAGAGAAGACAGTGAACAGCCATCATTGAGGAGAGAGAAGACCTTCGACAACACTCTGCTCACAAGCGACAAAAAAAGCGAATCTCCCCGAGCCATACATGAGAGCAAAATGAAAGCCATAGGCGAACAACTCAAAGGAAGTCGTCTTAGTCCACTAGCAGACAGTAGTAAGCCGTTAAGAAAATCTCTACCTTCACTATTAATTAAAAATAATGAAGAAAAAGATGAATTCCAAGCTGAACTCAAAAAGGCTACAAGTAGAATAAGAAACGAATTAGGCAGTAAAGTTAATAATGTAAGTGAAAATAAAACTAGTCAGAATGTTAAAACGAGCGCGCAGAAACCAAACCCAACGAAAACAGCAGTCCAGAGCAAAGTCAAAGAGTCTAGTCTTAAACCGAACAATGTTAAGAAACCAGACACAAAAGCTGTTGTAAATAGCAGAAGGCCCCTGGGTCGAGCGAACGAAACCAAAACTAAAGCGCCCGCGCCGCAAATCAACGCCAATGCAAAGAGCAGTGCAGTCAATAAGTTTAAGGTAACCGGCAAGGAGAATGGCAGAGCGATACCAGACAGAGGCCAAGCGTCTGGCAAGGAGTCGACTCCAGAACATTCGCCGACAAGGAAGAAGGAAAACGTAGTGGCTCAAACTGTACCTGACAAAACGTAAGTGCTACATTTTTGGTTCTTTAATTGTGATCTAGTGACCATTTTTAGGGTTCAAGTAGAACAAAATGGCAAAAACGGAACCCTTATAGTTTCGTCATGTCCGTCTGTCCGTCTGTCCGTCTGTCACAGCCGATTTACTCGGAAAACTATAAGTACTACAGTGATGAAATTTGATGGGATATGTGTTGTATGAACCGCTACAAAATATGACACTAAATAGTAAAAAAAAGAATTGGGGGTGGGGCCCCCCATACATGTAACTGAGGGATGAAATTTTTTTTTTCGATGTACATACCCGTGTGGGGTATCAATGGAAAGGTCTTTTAAAATGATATAAAGTTTTCTAAAAAACATTTTTCTTAAAGTGAACGGTTTTGAGATATCAGCTCTCAAAGTCGTAAAAAGTATGTCCCCCCCCCTCTATTTTTATAACTACGGGGTATAAAATTCTAAAAAAAACCGGCCAAGTGCGAGTCGGGCTCGCGCACAAAGGGTTCCGTAGCAGCAAATATAATAAACTTAACCAAAATTACAGTTAAATCAACCTATCTCAAAAACTATAAGAGATACTTTGATCAAACCAAAAATCGTTGAAAGAGTTAATTAGCATGCATCACCTCTATTTTTTTTAGAATTTTATACCCCGTAGTTATAAAAATAGAGGGGGGGGACATACTTTTTACGACTTTGAGAGCTGATATCCCAAAAACCGTTCACTTTAAGAAAAATGTTTTTAGAAAACTTTATATCATTTTAAAAGACCTTTCCATTGATACCCCACACGGGTATGTACATCGAAAAAAAAATTTCATCCCTCAGTTACATGTATGGGGGGCCCCACCCCCAATTCTTTTTTTTACTATTTAGTATCATATTTTTGTAGCGGTTCATACAACACATATTCCCATCAAATTTCATCACTGTAGTACTTATAGTTTCCGAGTAAATCGGCTGTGACAGACGGACAGACGGACAGACGGACAGACGGACAGACGGACATGACGAAACTATAAGGGTTCCGTTTTTGCCATTTTGGCTACGGAACCCTAAAAATAGAGGTGATGCATGCTAATTAACTCTTTCAACGATTTTTGGTTTGATCAAAGTATCTCTTATAGTTTTTGAGATAGGTTGATTTAACTGTAATTTTGGTTAAGTTATTGTGCTTACACTGAAAACGATGGCTGAACCTTATAAGATAGATCAAAAAATATACTACAGTATTGTACACCTTTAAAAATCTTATATTTGCTGCTACGGAACCCTTTGTGCGCGAGCCCGACTCGCACTTGGCCGGTTTTTGTGTTATAGAGAACAATCTGCATGATTGGACTCGGATATCTCATAACAAAAAAAAAATCAAGGTTGAAACGACTCCGAAAATTAGTTACCTATTATGGACTTTTGTAAATATTTATGTGATAGGTAGCGGACGCATAGACGGATCACCTGATGGTAAGCGATTGCCGCCGCCCATAGACACCCGCAACACAAGTGGAGTTACAGGTGCGCCTTGAACCCTCATTACCCCCGATTGGGCGTTCGGTCCCCTTACTAGCTCGGCGAAACACGGTGCAGGCACTGCTCCACGCCGGTCTTCTGTGACTCCGTGGTATCACTCCTGTCCAGTCAGCCGATTCCTGCCAAAGCATAGCTCCCTTGCTTCTTTTGCTTGATATATTTCACTTTTACTTTTCAGATCCAAAACGGCGCCATCCAAACAATTCTACTTCGGCATGATCGAAAGCAAGCAGACTGAGCCACGAGACCACCTGAAAGACTTCCCAGGCCTCGGCAGCCCCATCATCGAGGAGATCAGCAACTTCCACCTGATCGAGAAGAAGCTCCTCGGCTACCACGACGACGAGGACGCCGAGTTCGAAAAGTTTAACGCCAAGTTGAAGGAGGACTGCAAAATTAAGAACTGTATGTTGGCACTTATTAAGTTTAGTATGAAAAAACCTTTCAGTTTGTGTTATTTTATACATTTAAACATGCACAAAAAGTCAATCACCTTTACCAAAAAGTTGACATTGAGAGTTAACCTGATGGTAAGCGATTGCCGCCGCCCATAAACATACCAGTGGAGTCATAAATGCGCTGCCAACCTTCAACCCCCTTTCCCCTGATTGGGCATCCGGTACGCTCACTCGGTGAAACACCGGTTTTCTGCAAAGCCGTAGTTACACTCCGGTGCCGTAGTAGCATTCATGCCGAAGCTTCGCTCTCTTGCTCTGGTGTGAGAGTGTCAATGACCTTTTGTGCAAGTTTCATTCATTCATTTCATTATAATATATGTATTTCGCATTTTGGTATACAACTTTTTGGTCCCAACTCATGTTACTCCTAATTTCCAGTGTCATCAGAATCAGCGCTATCCTCAGACGGGTCCGAGGGCGAAGGCTCGGAGGGGTCGCTGGGCATCGCGCTGCGCCTGCGCCCCACGCTGCCCAAGAAGCAGCCCTCCATGCCGAGGTTCTCTCCAGCTGCTGCCTGGAGGCAGCTGGCCTCGCTTGACGCGCATCTTGCATCTGGTAAGTTATGTTTTTTTTTTAATTCTACAACAGACAAGCATTCAGACAGACATTCTACAACATGCGATGCCTATTCACTAGGAAATACATCAAATATCTGTTAATGAAAAATCCGATAAAAGGTCATGTCACTTTCTTGATGCATTATCCTACTCTTGAATTTTGTGACAAACGTGACCAGCCCAGTCCTATTTAAGTAGAGCAGTTGACGACATTCGAAGGCTGGCTGGAGTGAGCTGGATGAGAGTGGCCGAAAATCGGGAGCGTTGGCGTGCATTGGGGGAGACCTATGTCCAGCAGTGGACGAGCGTGGGTTGCTGATAATGATGATGATGAGTTATTTTAGAGACATGGAGACAGGCTAAGCATTTTACCAATAAAAACGATGAACGACCAGGATCTAATCTTATTTATCTTAACCTTTTTCACAGAAACTCAACCTCTAGCAGTGGAGACGAAGATGTCTGCCGACATATCGGCGGAGTCGTCGCCGCGGTCCGAGCAGTCGGCGGACAAGTCCGGGGACTCAGGGATATCTGGGGACCACGCGCACAGCGACCACAGGGTTGACTCGCCTTCCAGACATCACGTAAGTCATTCCGTACTTACCCTGGTGGAAGAAGAACCACACATATTAAGGTTTGGCCTGACGTTGTAAAAGTTACGTACAAATGAAGCAAAAATACATACTTTATGTGAGACCGTGGTGTCACTCCTGCCATCCCATTCCATTCCAAAGCGTCGCTCTCACACATATTAGCGCTCACCATCATCATTCCAGCCCATAGACGTCCACTGATGGGCACTTCCTGTGGATGTCATCAGTCCTGACACAATCACGCAGAGAGATTCCAAGCATTGTCCTCCGAGTGACTTTAAGCCGTCATAAGCGGCTCATGTAAACGGCCTATTGTAAGCGGCCACGTTTTGGTTCCGTATTTCATACACGCATCAAAATTTTTTGTCTGGAGATATAGCGGTAGATGGGCCGAAAATGTACTGCGTATTAGGAGACCAAGGCTCACTTTGGGAAGCTGCGCCCAGTTAGTTCATTTAAGACAAAATCTCCTAATCATCCTCCTTAGTGTAAATCGATTCCCCGTTACAGACGCAAGAGTCATCCCCAGCGGCGTGGACGCCGCAGCAAGACCTGGGCGACAGCAGCTCGGACGGCGCGACGGGCGCCGGCGCAGACCTCCACGTGGGCGCGCGCGTCGCCACCTACAGCCCGGGCGCGCAGCCGTTCAGCCTCTCGCTGCCCAGGGACGGACAGGACCGGGTGAGTGGCGGACGGTGAGGGAGGGAGGGAGGGGGGTAGAATAGAAATTGATATAATAGATTCATTATAATACTTTTCTTATGGAATAAAATTGATCATTATAATCTATTAATAATGGCATGCAGTGTATTTTGAAGGTTGGCAATTTGTGTGTTTATCTGTTGGTTCGTAGTTTTATTTGTGTAATATGTAGAGGTTTATGGGTTATTGTATTGTTTAGAGTTAGACAGTGTAATTAGAGTAGGTTGATAATCTTGACTGACACCCCTAACTTTGCTTTAGGGCACTTTGAACATTATTTTAATTAGCTGCTTATCACCTAGAACTAGTTAGCTAGTTCACAAAATTGTACTGTCTAAAATAGTAATCAAGTAGGAGTCTATATAAATAAGCGACAATGAACACTGACCATCAGGTGTCCCACTTGCTTGTTTGCCCTCCTTTCCCGTAAACAAATGCTTCTTTACCTATTTCTGTGTAAGAAATATTAATAAACTACGGAAAGACTAAAATTTCCCACTCTATAACTTTAACTATAACTTTCCATAAGAGCATTCACTAGGTATGAAGACTTATGTGGAAAGGGAAATACTTGCGCGATGTATTCGATGCACAGCGCCATCTATTGCGTCTAACTTGGAACTAATGTCTCGAAATTAAGTGAAGATGGGCCAATCACTAGTCACTTAAAAAGTTCGAACATTTCTTGAAACACCAATAGATAAACATGCCAAAGCTCTAACATTACCAGTAACATCATCAGTATCATAAATTAATCATTACTTAACAAAATAACCGTTGTACTAATGTTTAACAAAAACTAATACTGGAACTACCTCCTGACCTCCCGGAGCTACAAGCTGATGAGGAGCAAAGGCGTCTCACTACTCTAACCACCTTACTGACTTTTGGATCTTTACCTTAATTTAACTAACATCGATATATATTATATGTAATCTTTAGATACACCATTCCCATACTGGAAACGTTTGAAAAAGTGATGCCAAAAACGCTACGGAATAAAATTCTTAATTTTGTTTTCGATCTCGATGCCATATTCGGAATTCATAACATCTAAGCTGTAAAAATACTGATGCTGCGCTTGTGCTGAAGTGGAGCGGAGTGATATCCACCAAATAGCAGAAGCTTGCTCGTTGACAAGCAGATTTTTATGCATTTCTATTGGTGGATTTCATTCCGCTCCGCCCCGCTCCACTTCAGTGGAGACGCAGCCTTAGTATTTTTACAGCTTAGATAGTATTTTGAATTTCGAATATGCCGTCGAAGTCGAAAACAAAATGAAGCATATTATTTTTGTTCTTAATCCATATTAATTGGTTTTAAATTCCGAAAAATCAAATGAGTTCTTTTTTGAATGGCCTTCATTGGCGGCGACACTTTCAACGCGTCCACGCTGTATCTAGGGTTTCTGTGACCGTAGTTAACTAATAAAAATAAAACTTGGATATAAAACTTCATTCATAAAGTATAAGTATAGGCAAAACCCATAACCCACCAGTCAAATGAGTCTACACACACGTAACTACAAGCGCGTGTGCTTAAAGTGATCTCGCCTTGGTTCGGAATTAGACAGAGAGAGACTATAATATTAATAATATAGATCATGTACGGGAGACACGACACGATTTACTTCCTACGGCGTAGGTCAACGAACTGTTAGATATCAAAGTCAGTTAGAGCCGATATAAGTACTGCGTCTAATTGATTTTTTACTTTTATGAATGAAGTTATTATGTCTGATTGGTAGACTTACTAACAACAGTTTCTAACTTTACCACTAACTTTTCTTTATTATTAAACTCTTAGAATAACATTGGCACTTTTTTGTAGCACTAAATGTTCTGTGTTGCCGCTGTGCACTCATTTTGCACATCATCAATACTTGGGCTGTTGTTCTTCCCATTAAAATATTCCAAATTCTCTTACTCCTGTATCTTAATATAAAAAATATATAAGTATTCCAAGTATCTTCTAAATACTATATCTTAGATATTCTACAGATATTTTCTCCTCTTATACTTATGACTTTATTCTTAATCTACTCAATCTTATGACTTACTTACTTACTTACTCCGATGGCTCTACGACCCAAAATGAGTCTTGGCCTCCGATATGAGATGTCGCCATTTGTCTCGGTCTTGTGCAGCTTAATCAATCTTATGAGCACAATATTATTTCCATCTTACGAAAATTCTAAATAAATCTCATTTTCCTTTCCACCTTCAACGCCCTTATTCCTCATCAGCCCCACCCCCAGAACAACACAAGCCCCTCATAGTTTAAAGGGATGTCGTGCTTCTACGAATGCTTCCAGGGCAAGCCTCTGCAGCAGGGCTTCAACAGCCTGCAGAAGCTGCGGAAGTCGGTGTCGGGAGCCCTGGGGGCCGCGCTCGGCTCGAGGCGGTTCGACCTGGAACACGAGCCCATGTTGCAGGAGGAACAGAACTGGTTCCTGACCAAGTCGGCGCCGAACTCCTTGAGCAACCCCTTGTTGTTCCAACAGGCGAGGGGGAAGGGGCCGGCGGAGGAGGATATTAAGGAGGAGTCGATGCCGCCTTCGGAAAAGGTACGATACACGCGCTTATTTTTCTTATGTGTAGGTAGCAGATGAGAAGATGAACCACCTTATGGTAAGCGGAGCTGTCCATGGATATTCGCAAAATCAGTAGAGGTACAAGTGCGCTGCTAACCTTTAAACTATCTTTCCCCCGGTTTGGGCCTCCTGTACCCTTACTCATTCGGCGAGACAACGCAACGACAACTTTCAACATTAAATTTCTAAAAATACTTACAAGTATTCGATTCGATTCGTTTTCTGCAACAACAAAATGTTTGTTGATGAAACAGATTTGTGTCTGGTGATTTGTGGTAGGTAGGTACTTTTGTTATTCTTGGTTTAAGAAAAACCTTTGTTTAGGACCAGAACTGCACTGTGTTGTCTGAAATTATATACTGACTATACTGATGACTAGTATTCAGTAAGTATTTGAGTCACATTAAACATATTTCTATTCATGCGTATACCTTATGCCGGTGTATTTGAGAATTTATTATCTGGGCTTTGAAATAAATGATTACCATCCTTAAAAAACTGATGGCTTGTCAACAATTCAACGGTAACAATTTAGTCACAAAAAATGTATGCAAAAGGCTATTAATATTAATCACAATTGATGGAAATGACTACAAAAAATTACTTCTAAAAACGGACTATGGAATTTCTTCAAAACTCACACAGATTTCAAATAATGATGTCATTAAGCCAAAGAAAAATTATTCATCATTTTATAATCTAAAAGTGTTTTTGTTGTAGACAGAAAAACATTACTTAAAGCTGTTGAAAGTTCAGCTTAAGCGTTAGGATGCGATCATCAAAATATTTGTAGTCGTAGTTAATTCAAAACGTGGTGGTGTTGACACCTGCATTTACATGTTTTATCTCTCTTACAATAAAATCTATTGTATTGTCTAAAGTTTAGGATGTGATCATCAATTTTTCCACAGAAACGGAGCTGCGTGAAGTTGAGCGGAGACTTATAAAAATTGACCAATCACATTGCTCATCGGAGATGAGATGTGTATTTTGAGCAACGTGATTGGTCAATTTTCAAAAGTCTCCGCTCAACTCCACGCAGCTCCGCTTCTGTGGAAACGCACCCTTACAGGCCATGTTTGTGTGTAGGATGACCTAGGAGCGTGGCGTCCCAGCAACTCGTACCTCTCGTGGGGGGGCCACGTGATGTACCTGCCCCCCGCGCCCGCCGCCCCCGACCAGCCCCTCTCCATGCTCGGACCCATCGATAGGCCTGTCAGGTAAAAAAAAAATACTTTTCTTTTAGTGACTTCATATGATTTTGACAGAAAAAAGCACTAGATTCGATACAAGAATTAAAACGAAGAAAGCAATAAAAAAAAATTAGTTATATAAAGTCATGATTACTGCCTCTGCCGCTTATGTCATTGAGAGTGTGCTACACTGGTTATAAAATGTTATATGACTTTCTTGACGCATTGTAATAACTCGTGCAACGCAAACAAAAATATGATACACCTGGTAGGAGCTAAATCTGACTGCGTTTCGACACAATTTCGACAATTATATCGACAAAGCGTCAAATTTTTGAACAGAGAAGCTGAGGTACGCATTTTTGGCTCCACTCGGGGATCGAACCCCAAGCGCAGCCGTCGCTTTAAAGTGCGACCTACTACCAACTGCGCTACCGAGGCAGTCATCCTTGACACTTGAAGAGGCCTATGTCCAGCAGTGACTGTGAAAGGCCGATGGTGAGCTACCATCGCTCTTCATTCATTCGTTATTGTATCTACAGGAGCAAATCCAGCGGATGCCTGGAAGCGGCGGCGCGAGCGGCGCGCGCAGCCCTGGCCGGCGAGATGCGCGAGCGCGAGCGCTCCGCGTCGCCCGAGCTTGCGCGCGCGCTGCCCGCCCGCGTCGAGCCTGCTATCGTGAGTACTAGATTAATTTATTCGTCATTTAGCTGATTAGTGACCTAATTATTTGTGTGATAAGCGCCAGGTATATTTAGCAGCTAGAGTAGGCAAAATATAATACTAGCTACCTATAGCATTTCAAGTTGTTTGTTGTTGTTTTCCGGGAGTTGATGAACTTACGATTCGGACTATTCTACAATGAATTATAATATACTTTGTACCTTGCGCGTAGGTATTTATGCTTTCTATTAAGAAAAATACAATCATACAGATTTTTTAAAGTTGGTAAAAGGTTTAGCCTATTAGTCATGTTTGTACTTGGAAAGGCCTTTTTAATTTTACCGCTGATTTTCGTCGTATTGGTCAGTTTTTTATATCTTGACAAAATACATTACGCATACTCGTCCACCGAGGGGCAGCCGGGTTATGTCGGACTCCCCTTACGTCTGCAGAGGTTTACCGACTAAAACCTCAGGGGTGCTCCCGTTGCCCCCACCACCACCACACTCTTCTCCCTCCCTCCATCCCTCCTAACCCTGGATGGGTTAGGAGGGATGATAGAAACAGCCAGGAACACTAAACCGTCCCTACTAAGCTGCAGAAATATTGTTCAGAACTAACCTAAGTATAAACCTTATGAAGTTACTCAAAAAAAAGGGGCTTCGCGCCTTCATTTTTTTTATGCAGCGACTGCCTTTTAAAGAGCGTGTATTAACAGCCTATAAGCCATCACCTTGACTTCTCTATTAGTTTGTTGTCTTATCTAACAAGAATACTTTTGCATAATTGCATAGCGTAAAAACGAAGCCAACAGATCAAGTTTGAAAGAAGGATGTGATATTTGAATATTAAATGCATCAAATGCAAAATGTATAAGTTTAGTATGCTAATAGAGAAACATCGAGTATAAAGGTTATGTCCATAAAATATCATGACTTTTCCTGTATATTTATTTCTAATTATCCATATTCAATCCATTCTACTAATTGCTAAAACATACATCTTTATTTAATGTTTTAAGAATAAAAGGCACAATAAAACCGTTCAGATGAACTTCCTACTACAGGTGTATAGACAATTATATCTTCTATACTATTTATAAAGAGATAACTTCAATGGACAACGACTAGGCTTATAGGTAAACCGAAATCACGAAACGCTTGCGCGATGTAATTGGACACAGCGCCATCTATTGGTTTATTTCTGAATTACGGTCCCGAAGCGAAGTGAGGGCGGGCCATAGGTATATAAAAGGGAATTTAATATTAAGTAGGTATATTGTTTGTGTCGCCCGGTTTAGTCTAGTGGTTTAAGTACCGGGCCTTGAACTCGATCTGTTGGTTCGATTCCTGTATCGAGTAAAAAGTATGTTTCGGATTTTTTTATCATAGCTCGGACTTGTGATTACCAATCTGCATTAGGCAAGCATGGTGATTAAGCCTAATACCATCGTAGTTGCGATGACTTGATTTCTGTGATGGTAGTAAGTTAAGTATCAGCAAGACAAAGCTGCTGATACTTAACTTCACTTTTAAATTATTATTAATTAGTACCTACTTTACTCGTACTGCTAGACGTTACGTCTGCGTTAAAGCTTCGCGTGTAAGAAACGTCGCGCTAATTCTCGTTTTAATTAGTTTTAGTTATGATGCAACACAGAATTTAAAAATAATAAATTTAATTGATTATAGTTAAAATAAGTTCAGTAAATTCAGGAGCCATTGCTATTGCATCCACGTAACGCCATGATAAATACGCATCATTTGTCACGGTGGGGTATTATCTGTGGCGATACTAATCCGAGGATCACGCCTAGCTCACTTGTGTCATAGTAAAAGTAGACAAAGTAAGTAAGTAGTGATCTGTCTCTTCGTCTGCCCTCTACACCATAAAAAAAAGAGTAAGTTAGAATAATTTTTAGACAATATCACATACACTGTCCTGATTTTAAAAGAATGTATGAATTAATGAGTATAACTATCACAAATACAAAATGTATCTTTCCCTTTAATTAACAAGCATTATTAAATTTTTGTGCTAGTGAATAGGACTCACGGCTCATAATATCTCATCGACCATTGTAACCAACACTATATGAATTCAATAGTGGCTGCTTATATCACCCCAGATCATGGTTTCGTTTTTAACTTCTTGGTGTATGGATATTATTTTTATTTCCGAAAAGATTTGTTTGCCATACAAAAGACATCAACGCACTGGAGTTGAATTTTTGGTGACAGCGTCGAATTCCATTGCATAACGAAAGCGTGGTTCGGCATTAAAATAATCGAAACATCACTGTATCAACCAATACTTAAACCGACTTACCTTATTGACATAGGTTAGGACCTTAAACTAGATCATCGAGGTTTTTTATCTATTTGAATTCAAAAGCTTAGTAGATACCTAAGTCGGTAATAAACCTCACCTACTTCCTCCACTTGTACTACGTCCGTGTGATCTAATCATGCGCATGTACATCATCCTCCTCAAGTCATTGAGCAAGCCTCGCTTTGTTGGGTTAATCTGATTTATTCTGTCCTGTATCGTGATGATCACCGGTGACATATGGACGGCTTCAAGGTCGGTTCTTGACGTCAAGTGCTAAGTAGTTACTATGTATATGGTCGTGTCACACTGGTGTCCCAACGAATTTAGAGCTTAAGGGAATAGAGAATGCACCCGTGCGTACACATTTGAACACTATAATATATCCTTTATGAGATTGACCGACGTAGCAGATCCTATCGGTTGGAGCATATTTTAATTATGTTAGCTGGCTGTTACTACAATAAAGTTTCGTCAAAGTTCATTAATAATAATAATAAATTCGAACAACATATCATAAATAAAATAAATTAATTGAGACAACATCACATACATTGTCCTGGTCCCAAACTAAGGTTTTCCCTTGTGCTATGGAAACCAAAAACACCGAACATACATTGACCTGATTCCATACTAAGTAGTTTGGCACTTGTGTTACAGATATCAGACAACAGAGGATCACAAATACAAATTAAATACATATATAACACCCAGTTAATATAACACCATTCAGTTGTTTTGGCGTGAAAGAGTTGCAAACATATTATAACCATCGTCACTAACTTTGACGTTTAAAATAGTGGGATAACATAGACAAACGTATATTATACTGTTACTTAATACAAAGATACATTATTTATCTTGTCAGAAAATGTTTGCCAAACAAAGTAACAAAGCTCGTCCCTCAAAATTCGGCCAAAAATGTGCCATTCACATTTGTATGACAAAGTCATTAGTTTAAAGGCACGTCAAATGCAGCGGGTTCCCACGCCCGTGCGCCGGCGCAGCGCACAATGTAGAATCCGGCAGTAAAACAAAACTAAATTGAAATATATGCACAGAAGACGGATACTTTTGCACACAAATACTAGATGTAAACGGGACTAAACGCGATGATATTTAAAATATAAGCATTTTTTTTTAAACGCAATTTACTTAAGAGCCAATTGTATCACTTCTCTAAGCGACGCTAAGTAATTGTTCGGTATTTTGTTTTTTACACCACTTAACCTGGTCTCAAACTAGGGCAACCCCTGTACTATGAGTACCAGATGACGATAATTAACTGGGGCCGTCACCCAGAATACCCAAGAAAACTTAAAAACTTGGCCGGCAATCAAGCCCGGGAACTTTCGTGCTTCGGGCGAACACCTTAGCCACTGCGCCATCGGAGCCGTCAAATTAACCAAGACATTCCCGCTCGTCTCTGGTGCCAACGCAGCCTTTGCCTCACCTACGTCCATCCCACTGTGATCCACACAATAGCCTGTAGCCACATACCTTCCGGGTCTCCCTCTGAATGAGCATACAGATTAATATCTTCGCCAAAAGAGAACGTTTCAACGCGTCCTTCTTATTTATAAGTAATTTTATTTACGCCTTCCGCGTCGCGACGCTGAATGGGCCGTTTTGAAATCTCGATCGCAATAAAATAGATTAGACAAATTGGTATAAGGCGCGGGTGAGGCGAACTAGCGACGGCTATTTTATGTTATATAAATAGTTAGCTTCGGAATTGTTAAAACTAGTTTTAACAATTCCGAAGCTCGAGCCTCATAGCCAATACTTCAATTTTTAATTCATAAAGAACTGTGCAAACAGTTTGGAATCGATTGTTAAATCGAAATTTTGATTAGCGCCAATCGAAAAAAAATCGTTTGCCATCTATTACAAAGAAGTGACGCCCTTTTGGCATCACTTTTTAAACGCTTTCAGAATCGAGTATCGATAATATGATCGAAGGCAAAACCAGACCAGAAAGTAGAGCAGAATAATGAGGGGTGGAAAAGCAAAGTGCAACTGTCCAAAAAAAAAAATACGGAAACAAAGGCAATTTTTTAAAACACTGTCACTTATACTGCACGGCAGTAGTAAGTATTTGCCGAGAGCCTGAAGCTTCGAAATTGTTAGAAATAGAGTCGGTTTTCTTGCTAACAATTAATTAAAATGAATTTGTGTCGCTAGTGTGCCCTACCCGTCGCCTTAACAATAAAGTAGTGGATTTACCTCGGCGGTCTTTGATGATTAATTTGTTATAATTTGTCAGTAAGAATATGATTTATAAGATGGCGCTAAATGAGATTTTTTAATTGGATCAAGAATTAAGAATACGTCCTTGGCAGTTATCAGCAATCAGTGTATACTAGTATACTTTTCGTAAGATCCTTAATTATTTTTTAATTCATGGTTCAAAGTATCTTAATTCATTATCATCATCATCGGCCTGTCTCCGTCCACTGCTGGACATAGGCCTCCCCCAATGTTCGCCATTTCACCCTGTCTTCGGCGAGACGCATCCAGTCTATACCAACGGCTATTCGCAGGTCGTCACTCCATCTAGCCGGATGCCGTCCTACACTACGCTTCCCGAGTCGTGGTCTCCACTCAAGAACTTTCTTCTTCAAAAAGAAAATATCTTAATATACAGCAAATAATCCTGCTGGCAACACGGACTAACATTTGATCGATCACGGCTGTGCCAAACATCGATCCGTTCATCGAGCATTAGTATTCGGCCGAGGTTTCATTGTCTGTCGTTTACATGCCACTGATCATCGTATCAAATCAGGGTTGGCATCGGCATTTAATGTACTAAATTATTCGTTTTAATGTATAAAATTATTGGTTGGAATTTCAAAAAAATGGCTTTTGAAAAAATGATTTAAAGGTACGACTACTGTTTAGAAACAGGTAACTGGAGATCTGAGATAGTTAATTTTCATTTTAATTTTAGTCTTATAAGTTTTACACAGATCATTTTTTTAAGTTTTTTCCTTGGCTAGGTAATTTTACTCAATTATCTTAGATAGCTAATTATTAAACAGGTTTTTTTTGAACGCATAATTGATTAAAGAAAGTATGATAACCAAATTATAACTTTTCTTTCCGATGATAGCCAAATTCACAAAAAAATATATTTCATCAAAGGACATTCCTTGGACGATAAATTTTACATTTTACTACTGAAAATCACCATGTGAATGGGAACCTAGTATGTTATCATTACACGTATTTTTTTTTTTGATATTTACAAAATTCATGACTCAATTAGTATTTTGCTTGACAACCCTATTAAAATTACACCCAGTTCACATGATCTGTTTGCGGACCTTACGACCAGTGACCTCAAGACCACTGGCTAAAGACCCTAAAACATTAGCATACATGGCTCCGTTGATACGACCACATACGTCTTACTATTGTCAACTGTTCTGTAATGGCGGTGTACATTGGCTCTATGCTTGATTTTTGCTTGTTTTTAGACTCACAATGCATTGCAGATCAATTTAATATTATTTTTCTGAAAGAAAAGAAGCCCTAATTTTTGCTTTCTACCAATAAATCCTATCGCATAGACATACGATATATTTTATTGTAACTAAAGATAATAGGTCTATGATCCTAGGTAAATACAATATCAGGAATGTTCTCGTCTTAGAAGACGACTTCATGACAATTAAAACGTTATACATAACTTACTATTTGTTACGAAATTGTATATAGGTACATTTCTGTAATGTATAATTTTTAAGTTGTGTATTTTTACGCAATAATGTATATCTTTCTATCAACCTGTAATTATAAAGTGACACATAAGTATCTCTACGAAATAAAATGTAGGATGGTGGGGCAAGGAAACCAGGCTGGAGTACAACTTCTTCTATTTAATAATAATCTTCTTATCGTCTTCACATGTTTCGTCGTCCATGGCCATTCGTCTTCTCTCACACATCATCTTGATTCAAACATCGTTCTCTTACACGTTCCATATCATGCATCTACCGATCACCAATCCCAAAATGGCCCAAAAATATTTTAAAAGTAAGTAAATCAATTTATATTTCATTCAGGCTCTTCAAAGTATAACACGAGTGTTTCCCAAGATCATAATTAGGCAATTTACAAAACAGTTACAACATACTTTATTTATGACAGCGGAGTTAGTTTTGGGTATTAAAATTCAAAAGCCCTCTGGCCTCTCATACATTTTACATGAGCCCTTACGATCTGTCGCCGTCACAATTATGTATGTTTACTTCAAACGTTCGTTTTTGAATAAAAAACTTAGACGTGTTTGGAAAAGGAAGGGCTTTTTAATGTTTGTTTTTTTGTAAAATGTTTACGATGTGTGTCTTGTAATAAAAAAAAACACAAGATCTAACTAGTCGTATGAGTGCAAACTGTTGATTCTAATATAAATAAAGCTTCTAGATTTGTGAATTTTACATGACGTGAGTTCTTAGATTTTTACATTCCGTATCCGTAGAAGAGTCACGCTATGTCATGATTGGTCCAGCTCAAACAGAGAGATACCGTGGCCTCAAAGAAGATTTAATTATCACGGTTGCCTACTGCCTATTGGTGATCGATCACAAACCCAAGCTATGTTTGAAAATTTTGGAAAATACTTTTGCTCTACCCGGAATTCGAACCCAGAACTATCGATCATTAGAACATCGAGGCGTTTATATAAATATTCGTACTTCAATCAAATCAAATGACACTATAACTGTTTCCAACGTCACAACAGAACAAGGAAGAAAGAAAGTCATTACTGTAAAACAGTTGCACAAAAAAGCGAGTTTCCCCGTGAAAAACCGTCAGTTTTCCGCCTAACGGGAGGGGGGTAGGGAGCGGCGCGCACGTGGCCGCGCAGTCTGCGCGCGCGCCGCCAGACGTCAACCTGTCCGGAGAGGCTTGTTTACAAGTGCGGCTGCGCAGCTACGAACACGGTTAGTCGGTTTTATTACTTTATTTGCATCGTATTTGTGACTTATTGGTTCTGTTTAGGAATAATGAGGGTTGTATGTGATTTGATAAATATAAATCTTAATAGAAATATGTGCAAAAGTTTTTTGGACTTTAATAGTTTTGATCGTAATTTTTTTTTAATACCTCGTAAGTGACGTTAAAGTATATATCATATTTATTTTTATTTGAAATAGATTCTTAGTAATTTTAGCGACGTTTATATAATGTGAAACTTAAAGTCCTCCTTTCGCCGCACCTTTGTACTTTCTGCTTGACCCAAAGGTTGACTGGTAGAGAATGCCGCTTGGCATTAAGTTCGCCTATTGTACGAAGTTTTGTGCAATAAAGTTTTAAATAAATAAATAAATGTGAATTAAGTGGTGATAAGACTTAGTTTAATTCAAATCAATTCAAAAATTCAGAACATTTATGAATGTCAAACATGTAATCTCCCGTCATATTATTATCTACGAATAAAATATTCTAAATATTGATATAGGTTAAATTAATAAAATTTGAAGATTTATCTTCAAAACATATATTTCAAGTCGTTCAAATAAAATAATCGATTCTTTTATATCGTCATTTGCATGATGCAGATTTCTTTCCGATATTATTGTTATTACGTATTAAAGTAAATATAACTTACAATGTATTTAAAATTCTTTGAAAATACCAAGGTTTTGTGAGCCTCATCCTTTTTTAAGTCGTATAGGAGTGATAATATCATCATCATAATGACCTAAGGTGACTCTTGAGTGTTTTTTGGCCCATGATCCTTAGCCGGTCATTCGTAATTACTGCTTGTCATATTTTTTGTCGCTTAACCACCATAATTTTGCAAAACGTAATGGCGCTGTGATTAATATATAATGTGACTATTCGTCGTAAACATTGTTATTTTAAATAATGACTTCATTTTTAGGGAAAATCTTAAGGAAATAATTTCTAATAACCAAATTTTGTTTCCTTTCCGTGAAAATTTGCGCACTTTTACGTCTGCCATCCCTTTTATTCACGTAATAAAATGAGTTTCATAACGATTGTATTAATCAAAAAGTAATAATTACAAATAGTCTCTCCATTAAAATCGCCATACTTCGATTGGAAAATAATCGCATTATGTTTGTCTTTTATTTTTAATTATTTTTTAAGTGTACAATAATTTGTAATTGCTGTTTTTTGATTCGGCAATGGCCTGCCGGTGCCTAACATATTTTCATTGTAACCTTTTCTCATTATTATTTCCTGATTTTCACAAAATCCAAAAAAAAGAGAAAGTTCTATTATCGACTGTTTATATTTTACGGTCTATTTTCCCATTTAAGTGTTAGCCTCCTTTTAAAATAAAAATTTCCATGATTTGAATGAAATATCGCAACTCTTGGAAGCATTGTTACTAAATACCTATTTATCAGTGTCTGTAACTTGAATTACTCTGTTTGGCTAATATAAAGAGCAGCTCCGTACAATCAGATGAATAAATCAAGTTACGCAAACTCATCAAAAACACAAGTCTACTTAATTGATGGTGCCGAATTAAACTTCGTTATTATATAACACGGACGTCTCTGTAATCAAACAATAATTAAAATCACTTTTAATTTCGTAGACAAGTTTATTAGCCATTGTTTTCAATTCACATCGCAGATTAATGCTAATGGCATTGTATAAGTATAAGGAACAGATTATCGTCATCGGACAAAAAGTGCAGCCTGCTTACGAGTTAACAAGATGGGTGTGCGCGTAGAGGAACTCCTGTTTTGTATAATCATAATTGCTACATATATAGAGTGATACCCTTTATTGCACAAGGGTTAGAAATCTTAAACAAAAATGTTTTAGTCTCCCCTATACAAATTGGGTCAAGTCATAAACCGACTTTGTATGAAAAGTTGAAATTTTAAGAGATAAAAAGTTTCATTCGAATCCATGCTGTAATTCCGCTATTAGCGCGGACAAACAGACCAACAAAAATCACTGATGCATATTCTGTTACTGTGATTTGATCACCCCAAGTTGTTTTGAATTCTACAGACACAGCAATTTCACATTTTTATTACACGTCCCGAATGAATATAGTATCAGGTTCTTCAAGATTGTTCTTATGGGATCGGCAACACCTATGCAGGACCTCTGGAGTTGCAAGCGCCCATAGAGCTGCGGTATTGCTTGCCATCAGGCGAGACGCACGCTTGTTTACCACCGACGTTGCATTAAGAAAAATTATTCCTATAGATTTTCTTATCAACAGTTCAGCATTTCTAATGCTCTAAAAGAAGCCTTTTATCTCTTTTTCGTAGAACACTTAACGATGTCTGCAAAAGTGTGATATTGCACTGTGAGAAACAGGTTGTTTTGTATGTAGAAATGCTGCGATGTTACCCAGTCTGCGACATAATTTATTGTTTCCGCACTTTTTGTAGCGTAATTATGAGTCATTTCTAATTCTATCCACTCCGTTTTATTTACTGACTCATAAAATACAGGCTCACATAGAACTCATCATTTAAATCAGTAGGCATAACAAAACTGTCATAAATTCGGCAGCGATTAGCCTCTTTAAAGTATTCAATCTCGCGAAATATAGAAAGAAGGTCAAGCAAACTGGCGACCAACCTTCAAGATTGAAGAAGCGCCCAAAGAAGAAGAAAAAGTCAAAACCTTTTTAAAGCCATAAACTATTGATTTTCTATTTTTTTTTGCTGTGTCTGCCATAGGAGGTTGTAGAGACAACTGCTGTTGGTGTCCTGAATTTGATTCCCGGATCCAGTCATATTTTATATGTCTTTTTTGTCAGTAATAAATTCACACAAGATCTTTTTATTCAAGTTTAAATTGCACAAGTTATTAGAGTTTACTACTTGTTTTCTGATACACCCTGACTCAAACGAGCGTAGCAAAAGGCAGCACACATGGAGTTAATTAATTGACAATGCATCATCATTAATTAAAATATTTTCATAGAATTTTGTGAATGGGGAAGTTTGAAGTCCTGTTTACCTAACAACAATTCGGTTACCTAAGTAATTAAGAGAATTAGCGAGTTACGTAACCAGAAAGATACCTGAGATGTTTTGGTAGAAATTTCTTGATATAATAACATTTTTATTTTGACTTGTCTACCAAATAGAAAGTAATAAAAAGTCTCTTCGAGTGATTCATATGCATCATAATACACGTATGTAATTTGATTCCACCAAAACATGGGGCAAAGAATAAGGTTTATGGGTTTGAACAAGATCATATTTTATCTCGACTCCTCCAATGTGTCATTTATAATGCGTCATGAAAGTCATGTCAATAAATTTTTGAAGAACTACCGAAGTCCCTATATTTTATATCCAATGGGGTTACCATATTCTATTACGTAAGTGGCAGTGGCGCCATCAATTCATTCATGACTTTCTTCATGCAATAGATTATGGGTATTGAATCAACTATGGTACCCACCACAAACATTGTACCTAAATGAGACACGAACACTAAACAAACACAAGTAGACATCAATCGAATTTTATCCTTAGTAGGAATCCAACTCACGATTCTTGAAGCGTGAAGTAGAGCCTATGCCAAAATTGCAATCGAATTAGACAGCAATCCTATCCTATTACTGTTATAAAGGCGAAAGTTTGTTTGAATGTACGGATGTTTGTTACTCTTTCACGTAAAAACTACTGAATGGATTTGAATGAAACTTTACCACAATATAGCTTATACATCAGAATAACACATAGGCTACAATTTATAAAAATATATTGTGTGGATTGTCCAAAATATGACGGTAAGTGTCAATAATTAACTCCACGCGTACGAAGTCGCGGGCGGCCGCTAGTACTCAATACATTCTACAGTATTAGCCAAAGATTCCTTCTACCAGAAGTTACGACTCATGAGATACCTTCTTTATTGACCACAATAAACATGACTGTTATATTTTATTAGTAAACAACTTATCTAATGGTGATCAAAAGCATCAGCTTAATAAAAATCCTGTTAGAGATGAGTAAAAACAAAAAGATATATGTAAAAATTTAGTGATAGCTACCTCTTTCTTCATTTACTTAACAAAATTAGCATATAATCTTCATTTATTGTAGTTAATTACTCGTACAGCCGACACGGTAACGCGCTGAGATTTTACAAGTGGTTGCGCATACGCACCTGCCGCTAATGTCCGGCTGTTGCTTATGGATGCGCCGGACAATGATTAACATAGCGAAAGCGAAGTGAGAGCACTTTTACTTGTGCATGTGCATCGATCTAGAATCTAGATCAGTCCGTTTGGCTGGAATGTTACGCCCACTTCTGGTTTCATTTGGAGCGGTCTTCTGAAATGCAGAATTGTGGACTTATGACGTTTTTTTCGACAACGCGGGATACAAAACGGTGTCCAAATTAATAAATGTATTTTCTTTCTTTCTTTCTTTCAAAAGATAAAATAAACATGAAATCGTAGAATCGAAGAATAAAAGAAGCACCTTAATAAAACGTTGCGATTTTTTGAAAATTTTATGCTAGGCTTACTGAGGACGTCCTGATTTACGTTTACCAATATTACTCGTATTAACTCATGTGATGTTATCTGTACCTGCGTAACTTATAGGCCAATTTGCGTATGTTAATCTATACACAATTAACCTGAATCCACGAGCTTTATGAAGACGAACCCGTCGGCCTCGCCTCGGCCACTGATGTCACCTCAGAATCGCATATACTTGTAGTCATATATCATTATTACGATGAGACAATAACAGGCCCATGATTATGTTAATTAAAAATGTTCCGTATGATTAAATACCAGATGTAACGTCACGCACGAGATAGGTTTGTCCATTTGCAAAAATATTTAACTTTTAGGTGTGAATACTATGAAATAATAAAACTTAAGTAGATTATTTTTAATTTATGAAAGCGTGAACTAAGCGCGATACTACGAAAAATAAGTTTTGGGCGGTTACATTTGCAACTAAGATGTAACATTTATTTTCACCATAAAGATAGGCAAAGATCACATACACTCAATTAGTATGTTCTTTGCACTTTTCAAATTTTAGAGCAATCTACTCGCCAGTAGTTCCCACCTCTTTAACTTTCTACCTCGAACTACAAAACTACTATCTTCAGCCGCATGTATTTGCCCACTGCAGAGCATATGCCTCTCCAATTTCTCTCATCGTGGGTCTTCCTGGACCACGCTACCCCAGCTTGACCTTTGATATCGTCCGACCATCTGCTCTTTCCGTCTTTTTGTCTCCATTCAAGAACCTCCTTGCGACGAACTGCGGTTTTTCGGACCAATACAACCTGCAAACCTTTAGAAAGAATATTTCTTTTTAAAAGGTCGGTGTCGTACTTGTGACTCCTCTGGTGTTGCAGGTGTCCATGGACGGCGGTAATCGCTTACCATCAGGTGATCCGTCTGCTCATCTGCCCCTTTACCATAAAAATATCTCCCTTTAGTTTCTTAGTAAAAATCTACTGGTACCAATTCCCAAGCTGGCTACTGCAAAAATTATCTACACAATAAACAATATAGGTACGCACGTTGATAAGTATTTATGTGCAATGTGCGTGCGCATATTTTACATGTACCTAGTTATATTCATATCTATTGATCTCCATGAAGTCATGAAGCATACATTTTATTATTTCCCTGTTGCTGATTGCAGTAACTGCTCAGTACGAGTATATTGTGTATAGCGCGGAACCCGGCGGCCTTGGAGATGGCTCGTGGACCAACCTGCATCAGGATGGCTCGAGTAATAATGTGCTAATAATTAAGCAGATTTATGGTATTGTTTCGCACACCTGAGCTAAATGATAAATTCATATTATTAGTTCTGCAAATTGATTCTTTGATACGGTAGCTGTGGAGTTATTAAATTGGAGGTTAGGTTTTAAACTTTGTGCAATAAAAATGTTTACCATCATGTTTAGGTATGCGTTAGGTTTCTGTATTATACCTACGTAGTTGTAGGGTTAGGTTTCCGGTCTTTGTCCCGACTGTACCTTTTTAAAAAAGTAGGTAATAAACTTAAAAAAATCATAATGATGATAACCAATGAGTACAACCTCAACATTTTTAAAGCTAGAGTGAATAGGCTACTTCTTGGTAAGCCCGCTCCATCGTAGGCTTCTCCTCAACTCAGCGTTCAGTATGAAGCCAACGGCAAGGCCATTTTCAATTTAAAAAAATAATATATATCTATAACACTAAATTATTCTGTTGTCAACGAGCATTAGTAAGTAATTATGTAAACAACATTCGATGTTCTTTTATCTAAGAAAAACACAGTCAAGATTCGTCAAGAATATGAAAAATCATTTTGCCACAGCCATGTTAAATTCTAAACAAACACTCCCAATATATAACAATACGTATTTTAAATAATGCAAATAGGTAAAGTCAACAATGATCCTACCTACATTGATGATACACAGTAGGTAGAAAGACAGCCTTTACGACGATGAAAACTTTGGTATCGTAAAACAGCTTGTTCAATGTTTTTATTTCGGTACGGTACCTTATCGTGTCATCATGGTCTTTTGACAGATTTTTTTTGTATAAAACACACCCCTATAAATACGTGTTCTACCAACCATTCTGAACAACATTTGTTCTATGACCTTTGAAGACCAAAAATCTTTCGATTCACCATACAAATGCCCTGTATGCTGGTTGGGCCACTGACTACACTAACACTATAGTCTGTTGACCATGTCCATTTTTTACTGTTTTCAAAAGATATCCCATAACAGATGATGTAATTAATACGAGACATGAATACTGATGACTTCATAGTTTGCTTTGACTTCTATACTTACCTACTAAGTTGCGCAAAGAAGTTATGTCAAAGTTATGCTAAACTTGATTAGCATTTTTACTTAACCTGTTGGGCAAAGGCCTCCCTTAAATACATCAATTTCACTATTTTAACCATTTGTGGCCAGAGGGCCTACCTTCAACGAAAGCTTTCCATAAAATATTTCCACGGACTCAATGAAATCATGAGCACAAAATGAAGTCACATAAGTACTATAGTGTATAGTGTTTCTCAAATCTAAAATATAGGACAAATTTGATTGTGGTCATGTTAAGTGTAAATATCAATAACGCCCGATTCGACCAATCTTCATCCGAGAATCTTTGGTATAAACGCTTTGATTCGTATAGAATGACAGCATAATATACCATATTTTTACTGTTGGATAAACATTGCACAAATCGCACCAAAGGGTGCAATTTTTGAAGAATTATCAATTTTCTATGTTATCATAATAACTTCGGAACATTTCTTTTCCCGGCTTGAAGTTTGGGGTATCCCTGATGACTATTTATGTATTAGTTTAGTACTGAATCAACGTGCCCCAAAAGTTGCTCAATTCGTATGTCAAATCCGTTATAATACACGAAAAAGAGCATAAAATGCACCATCAAATTAAAAATGTTAATGAACTAATTTTATATTCACGTCCAAATTAACATTAACTCGCTAAGTACGAAGCCCTTCAAATTTACGACGGTGATATCATTTTTGTCATCTAATTGAGTGTGTTAAGCCATTAGATTGGTAATTTAGAGAGATTTTTGTCCAAATGTAGACCCCAATTTTTGTGATTTTTCGTTTTTGCCATATATCTATTTTCGATTAATAATACAAGCATGAGAATTGGAGGCATGGTTGACCAATTAACTTGGATTTATGGAAATTGCAATATTTTTTTACACCTTGGTTACATTTCTTCTCTATTCAGTGAGTCTCAGGACTTACTTTTGCGTGGCGTTTATCAAACTAGTATATTAATAAATATTGGCACTGTTTTCCTATTTCTACCAACGATTCTATTAGTTGTGATGGAAAATACTAGTCTAGCGGAGAAGAAAATTTTTTCCCTAAAACCATCGACCCACTTTAAATGTTACCTCAAAAATGAAAAAAGTTACTAATGTTGCTTTCATTAATTTTACGGCTTAGCATATGTTTAATGTTTATATTAGTTAATGTTACTTCCTGACAAACTTAATAAAAATGCAGATAACAAAATTTATGTCAACCTACAAAATTAAATGGTTAAAACGTGTAACGGTATTCCGGCTGATTTATACAACATTCTTGGGCGTAGATAATAAAAGAAATGTTGTATGAACTTTGTTAATGCACATTAATCTGCTTGTCAAAGCGTCCAAACACAGAGGTGATGGATAGGCTGACTCGAGTCAGTGTTTTCAATGTCACTCAAGTAAAAAAAAAACACAATTTTTGTTCGGCTCTTTAAATTTACCCTGATTACCTAATAGTTATAAAACGGAATTAGAAAAAAAGTGAGCGGTTAGACACAAAAGTCGAATTTAACTGACATTGTTATCTAAGAGCTCTTTGACCTACGTGTTAGCTACAAGCGAAGCACTTACGCGATACAGTGGACAATCAGTGCCAATACTTATTGATACATAAAAATAAGTCCTAAAACGTAGTGAGGGCGGGCCCCAGGTGCCCCTAGGGTCAAATAGTAGTAAAATACTTATAATAAATTTGCACAACATCTCATACAATGACCTGGCTCCAGTAGTACATATAGCACTTGGAGTTACAGATATCAGACAACAGAAGAAACTCAAATTAAATACGTAGTATATTATATTACACCCACAGACTGAACAAACACAGTTGTTCATCACACGAATGTTTGGCATATGAGGCAGGATCACTACCAAAATACGCCATCCGGCCAGTCAAAGGCGTTAAGCCACTAGACCAGCAGCGGTCGTCACACTTTACTGTTCAAGGGCCACATATAACAATGTGAGCACTAGGGCCTGGGCCGCAGTATATGTATCATGCGTTTCAAGAGCTTTTAATTAAAAAGAAATCTACTTTATCGCGGGCCGCAGTTTGACGACCACGGCACAAGACGTTTTAACGATGTGTCTGATGTAGAGGATCCTTTTAATTGTTCTCTGAGTGAATTCGTAAGAGCCGCGCTTTTTATTCGCATTAGTTGTGTCCTGTAAAGATGGAATAAGTTTGTTAATAAATAAATAAGATGACTTAAAAAATCAAATGTGACTCAAGTCAAATGAACCCGAGTCGCGTTACTACCAATGATAACATCTCGTAAATTAGTCGCTTGGCATTCTTGCCGTCGTGGCCCTTCGGTGATTTGTCAGAGATGTGGGAGGAATTTTTATGTTTTATTCACGGGACTATCTTTATTATTAATTTATGATGTTGTTATCACTGCATTCTGCATGTTTAACTGGCGGGAGTCACCGTACAAGTGTTCGAAGAGGACATACTTTGTGAGGCGTTTTGTCAATCTAAAAGATGACTTGAAGCTTTCTATAATCATCAAGAGATATATTACTTATTTGATTGTTGATAGGTTAATGGCTGCTGATAAATATTAGATAGATTCTTCTTCTAAGTCGGTATCACTCTTGACAGAATGGTCGTGGTCACTTCAGGGATTGGTAGCAACCTTTTCAACACGCCGCCACTCTTCTCTGATGGCCACCTTCCTCGTGAATTCTTTAAGTGATGATGACTCACTTGCTGCTTTTATTATTATTTATTAAATAAATATATTTCATTTCATTTCGTGGTGATTGGTGCGAACTGTTCGAGTGTAATCTGACATTTGGTTGATTATTGTCTTTACTTATACCTACTAGAAGCGAAAAACGAGCATTCGGGTCAGCTGTTGTTAAGTAATCACAGATGATAAAGGAATTAGTAGCTTGCTCTCCAATATAGAGCATATTCTTTTCATGTTACAAAATCAATTAACTTATCCAATTCCCGCCCGCTAGTTCCTAACGGAAAAGTTTGTTACATCGTTTAGGAAGACAGCATACAGTTATTCGTTAATTGTAAACATACAAGTGCGTTTTATCCAACTGCACTGAACGAGCCGCTAGAATCGCCTCACCGCGACAAATGTGTTAATTGCTCGCTATCATTAGGGGTCCTCACTTGGGAACCATTTTTAACCGTGAGGCAAGGGTTCGATTCACAGGTAAGATTTTAACCGTATTTTTGGAACAGGGCAAAGTTTGTGAAGTGTAAATGAAATTAAACTAATTGAGCACATCAATTAATTTCATTTCATTTAAATAAACAAAACGTATATTCTCCTCTGTAATGTTTATTGGGGTTGGGGTGGAAAGGCCCTTGAGTGGAGGCCACGTAAGTACAGGATGTCGCAGCCGTGGCAGGACCCCTCACAAGGTGGACCGATGTTTTGGTGCAGGTATACCGTAGATGGCGGGTGGCACGGGACTGATCTGTGTGGAAAACATTGAGGGAGGTTTATGTCCAACTGTGGACGTCTATTCGCCATAAGATGTACGAATTTATACAACATCTCTTATACATTGCTATGTATAAGAGATTGTATAAATTCGTACATCTTTGATTCCGTAGGTACTAAGGTTACGGATATCAGACAACACAGTCGTTATACTTAATAACAATACTTAAATGCATAATTTAATTCCAATGATCAATGATAGCTCAGTTCAATAAGCCTTCTTAACGGGAGGTCGCAGGTTCGTACCCAAACATGCAGAACTCTGAACTACATCACCTCTACCTCTGCCTCAGAACTTCTCAGAACTTTAATTTCAAAACCAGTGCGGAACGTGTTGCTGAACCTAATAAGACAACTATCGCTAAAGTACGGACCCGTCAAGTTGGCAGCCACAGCTCGCGCTTGCCGCATGCGCCCGCGCAAGACGCTGCGTACACGCACGTAGCGCACGCACGTAACGGTCGCCCAGCGCATTGCCGCTCCCAATTAGACAACTATTTTGTTTGCTAAACTACACCGGAATAGTTACCACAATTAAAGATGGGTACTAGAAAGTATCATAATGGTTAGGTATTGTTAAGAGGCAGACAGTATCTTAGAAGCGGAAAAAATATTGAGTTAGAAAGAAATGGGTCGGAAAATATTTTAATAGTCTATACAAATGCCTCAATATAGCACTTACTTATACAATACTTACAATTCTGCAATTTATGAATTGTACCTTTTGTGTTATTGTGTCGTATATAGAGTGAGATATTTATCTAAAAACTAAGTTGCATCTCCATAAAAATTATGTTGCCATGCTCTGGATTTTTTGATAAGGTATTTTCCAAAATGTATTGCATCCTACTCGGAGATTTCAAATGTAAATTAAAAAAAAATGTTTTAAGTTTTTTTTAATGGACTTTTTCCCGCGCACGGTGACAACCGCAGCTGCAGTGTAATTCCGCCAATATCAAGTGTTTAATAAAGTGTTTGCGAAATAAAGAATTGAAAAAGTGTCAAATTACGGTAGTGTCATAAAATTTGTCGTGCCATACGAAGTATCTCACATTACGATTCATATCACGTCGGCTTACGATACATTAGGTCAAGTGCAGTTTTTTGTTTTAGTAAGTACCAGCGAAGTAAGTAATTACCATAATCCGTGACTCACATGACAAATTTTATCGAAACGTTAAATCTAATTGACCGTAGTGAGTTCTAAGTAAATATTTATTATTTTATACGCATACAATAACTTAATTGAAATGTATGTTATTTGCATGGGACGAGTCAATGATACTTGCTAATCGTCATACATAATAATACACTTTTAAATTCATAACACGTTTAACCAAAAATAATATAGACTTTGACTAAAATATGTTCGAATATTCTATTTTTAAAAAGTCAATGACATTCGGAATTCAAATAATGTCAGTTTGTTGTTGCTAGTATTCTTTGTCGAAAAATTACCAATCCTGCTTTGTATAAATTTATCTTTGTATAAGTTTTCAAAGTCACCTAGATCGATACAATAAGAAACCTATGTTTGTTTGTCTGTGTAGTAATAAAAATAAGGACGACCTTTGTGCTAAGTATAACCTGTTATTACATTCCACAATAGTATTTATGTTTTCCAAAATTACACCATTTGCTGCCAATCTAGTAATAAACCTTGATAAATTACGTCTTGTTTATAAGATTCTGAAGAATACTCTTAATTAAGTATTCCAAAATATGTTTACCAAAACGGAAATACCTAACATACTTAATTATATTATTTGTTCAATGTTTCAATAAGTTTCTCAAGGTTAAAGAAATAGCGACAAACAACGGATGGCTAACACAGAAAGTCATAAAAAAGAGAAAAGATTTAAAAATATTACTTATTCTATTAAATTATTATGTTGCAAGTGTCCATGGGCGGCGGCAATTGCTTACCATCAGGTGATCCGCCTGCTCGTTTGCTACCTATCACATAAAAAAAATAATGAAAAAAGTTGATAATATTTTAATATTGTTTTCAAATCAAAGAAGAACAGTACATTCAGCACTGAGTTGGTGTTGCGCCTTACTTATTGGTGATAAGAGGTGATTCTACTAATCATCTGCCCTCCACTTGTACGAATTTTATTGCTATCAATGGAAATTATACCTACTTAGATATAAGTAGGTAAGCTTTTTTGTGCCACAAGTGTACTACTTTTTTTTTATTCCAAACCATTAAATCAGACCTTTTAAAGACAATGAAGAGCAAACACATTCCCTGCTAATGTGTCAGTATTGATCAACAAACAGACACAATCAATAATAGATGACCCTTATATTAAGACTGTAAAGTTCAAAATCGAATGGCATTCGTACATATAAGCACACGTGTCTATGGGACACCATAAACATTACAGGAACAGTATAACGATAGCCAGTAAGGCGATCGATGAGCTTCACCAGTGCATTATTAAATGCCAAACCCTTATTATAATTATTATGAGCCCGCCGTGCCCCACTGCTGGGCAAAGAAATCCCTACACTTTTCCCACATTTCACGATTTTGGGGGACTACAACCCAGTACTCCAGTTGGGGTTATAGGAGTCAAGCTCATATCCCGCCATCGCATCGTCGGTCTACCTAAAGGCCGCCGTCGATTTTTGAAAACAGCGCGTTGTAAAATTTGTTTGCTCAAGGCAAAGTTAAAACAGGGGGTTCTTCCTGGACACTCTAATCCGAGACAATTAAGAAAAGTTCGTTTTCTAAAATGACCCTACTGAATTCATCCAGAGACCATCTTAGATTTAACTTGTTAACACATTTCAAGTCACTGACTAGTAGCAACATTAACACCGCGCTCCAGGCATCGATCCAATCAGGGGACAATGTAGCAAGGACGGCGCCTTTATGGGACGACAATGGGAAAGGAAGTGCGCCATACGCATGGCCGTGCCCTACATGTTACAGTGGACATTGTATTCAATATGCTTATGTATAACAAATACGATATTTACATGAACCTAAAGTAACGAAATTTAAAAGAGAACTGAATTCTTCTACATCGCAATATCAGGATTGTGAAGTCTGTAGACCAACTGGTGAATGGTTTTAACCTCATTTAGTGTTTTTTTATGTTTTGATAATAAGGATCTGAAGTTTTGAGTGGGGTTTTCCTAGGTTTAGGTACCGGGTGGAGCAAGCATCTTGATGCCTACAGGACTGTAACTGATATTCAGACAAGACACTTGTTACGTTATTTTCTGTTATTTATTTTTATATTTGATTCTTGTAACTACTGGAATCAGTTGCCATCACCCACAACGTGTCCATGGGCGGCGGCAATTGCTAAACATCAGCTGATTCGTCTGCTCGTCTACCATCTACAACATAAAAAAGACCAATATCTTTTTGTGCCAATTCTTTCATCTTATTTCTTTTTCTAATTGTGGATAGAGTCGATTCACCAAAATGTTTATTATTCATACCGAGGAAAAGGAAGGAATACATACCAAAATACCAAGAGTTCAACTTTTCAACAATGCGTGTTGAAATCCAAGTAGTTCAATATGAATTCGTGTTAAAATCGTAACAGATGGTACCGAACTCCGTTAGTCAGCCCCTCCAGATCCGCATTGGGCAAGAAGCAAACACTTTGCTTGGACAGGTGCGCGTGCGCCGATATCGCGCGTTGTTTGGATGACAACCTCCGCATATATTTGAACAGATAGTTTTGACATCGAGATGTATAAGCACTTTTGAAACCCAATATACAGAGGTATGGTACTTTTAATGTGACCTCAATGGTTCGGTTTGCGTTAAGCTATTGCGTGAGTTTGTCACTTTGGTCCAAAAATCTTAAAATGCCACAATTTCTGCGACTCTTATAAACGATCGTAAACTGCATGCTATCCCTGATGAAGAATTTTAAAAAGAGGTATGTGTTAAGTCTTTCAACTAATGAGTTAACCCATCAATAAGTTGACGATCTTGCAACTAAACACGCCCGTAACTAAGGACGCACGTTAAGCCATTGATCTTGCGCCTGATCCCTCTCGGGTGTCATCATCAGTATCTGGAAAGGATAGTCTTTTTAGTCGAAATGTCACCGGGGACCATTATACCTCTAAAGTACTATTATGGGTCGCAGAAAAACATACCTAATCAAGATACATTTTGTGTTTCTTATCCATTGGCAATTGACTGGACAGCATCTTTAAAATGGAAAAATTTAGCTACCCATTTCTGCAACTGACTATTTAGGTTATCTATTTACAAACACTAACTTTTAGAGCATGTAGTAGCACGTCGGAAACAGCAAAATGGCTTTGTTTACGCGAGCCTAATGCAGTTGTGTAAACGCTTCTAAGGCGACACAATCGGCACTTGTCACGGCGATGGCTCGACCAGCCTCGCTTGGCCTGTGTCTTCATATGAGTTATTACATGGTTTAGTTTGCTGGGTCCATATAAATTGGCCTGGATTCAGCGGTGGTTCTTCCATGAATGTAAATTTTGTTTTAGAATCTATTTATACTCGTATTACAATGTGCATTGCAAGATGTTCGTCATCCAAAATTGATATAGGTATAAGACATCGACTCTCTACAATGTCTTTGTAGAATATTAGAATTCTCTAGCCATGCAGAACGAAAAACTGGTGAGAACTTACAGCAACTGGAGTTTACCGGACGCCCTGGAAAGGGGGTTAAAGGTGGGCATCGCACTTGTGACTCTACTGGTGTGACAAGTGCCTATGAGCGGCGGCAATCACTTACCATCAGGTAATCAACTGCTCCTCTGCCACCTATCACATAAAAAAAGATAGCAAAATCTCAAAAGTTGGAATAAATTAACAACCACAGACCAAGTTAACTTAGTCGAGACCACTATTGTGTATGAATGACATTACGGCATGCGTACGTCTAACTTTCACAATAGTTACTTAAGCTGCTCCATTTAAATTAACTGCCTACAATGGCTGATGCGCGGGCGACGGAGGCAAATACTTTTTTTATTTTTTATGAGAATCTACATGAACCACTGTATTTACATTCCCAATGCTTTACCTTCGCTCCACACTACCCACGAAGCAAAGCGTGACTACGCAGATACATTTTGCGTGCCCAATCTTGATTCACGTGCGGCCGTTACCGTCTCGAGCTGATGATTGCCAAGTTCAGCCGTGATTCTGATCACAATCTTGGCATTCCTTGTCATTGCCCACGTTATGACGGTTATTGTGAGAAAAACGGCTGAGATGAAGTTCTGCTGTTCGGAATGCTCTGAACATAATAGATAGACAGTCGTCTCCTCATTGTGGAATCAACCGTACGTATTTCCGAACCGGTACGACATTGAAATCTTTAAGAAACGAGCCTATCTTCCTAAAAGGTCGTCAAAGCATCTGCACTCCTTCTGGTGTGGCTGATGTCCACACCAGAAAGAGTGCAGATGCGAATAAAGAGGTGCAATGACTTCTATAGACAACGACAAGACTGGGGCAAATCGAAAAAACATAACATTTGCGTGATGTAATCGACGCCCGGTGCCATCTTTTGGCACAAAGTAGAACTAATAATGTTCCGAAACGAAGTAAGGGCGGGTTACTGTTCAGAATATAAAGGACATTATGAACATACATTATGGCTAAAAATCGCCAAAATTAAACAACGGCCTAAATTAACAAAACCCGAGCCAGGAATCATAATGACCAACAGCAAACATTTACACGTTACCAAACAAACAAGGTCACTTGAAACGTTGGTTTCTACAAACAAGTCGATGAAAAATTCATGACTCCGCAGCGGTCTTTGTCATCGGCCTGGTGTTGAACAAAGACGAAGCTTTGTGTCAAAGACAGTGTTGGCTGAAATGTAGCGGAACGGTACCAAGGTAACTTTTGACTTATGTGATAAGTGGCAGAAGAGCAAACGGATCACGTGATGTCTGTGTAACAACATGCGGATTTCTACCCTTAAAGTGTCGTGAAGAAACTATTGTTGAGATAATGTTTTTGAACGTCTTGATTGGGTGCAAAAACATCAAATCCGCCTCTGGGTCGAAATATGTGATGTTGTTTTATATTTTATTTATAACTAGTGGCCGCCCGCAACTTCGTTTGCGTGAACTTTATGACTCTTGACTTAAAGATGATTATTTAAATGGATATAAAAAAAATATTACTTATTATAAATGTTCGTTTATAGATTTTTAAGGCGGCTCATTGATATTTTATACGAACTGCTTAGGAATGGAACAACTTGCCGGCTTCTGTATTTCCAGAGAGCTACAATTTGGGTGACTTTAACCATCTCACACTCCATCAGGTGAGATGAGGTCAAGTGCAAACCCATTTAATATTATAAAAAAATATATCAACTTCACGTAGTCCCATGAACAAACTTGGAACCCCCTTTTCGCTCCATTGGGGGTTTAGTTCGGAATATCCTTCCTTATAGGATCTCATCCAAAAATGCTCATCACATTTGACAATTTTCCATTCCATTTCATTCCATATTAGTTATAGTGAAGCTGGGCTCTTAGAGTTCCAAACCAGATGTTCCATGATCTTTTATTTTTTACGGCATCATAAAATACTCATCAATCTAAACAACTTTTGTTAAGGTGCCATTGACCTACCTCTTATAGTTTAGCTGGGCTGTTGTGGTTCTACATCAAGGAGCCTGGTCTTCAAAATAAAATAATATCCTATAAGTCGCCCTGATATTACAGCTATACAGCAAAAAAAGTTTCATTCGAATTGGTTCAGTAGTTTCAGAGATTAGCGCGAACAAACAGACAAACAGACAAACAGATAAACAGACAAACAGACAGACAAAAATTTTAAAAACTATTGATTCATGTTCTGTTACTGTTTTTTAGTCGTCCTAAGTTATTTTGAGATAAATATCTTCAATGTACAGACACAGCTTTTTTACATTTTTATTATATGTATAGATAGCGGCCGCCCGCGACTCCGTTCGCGTGGAAAAGTAACTTTTTACCCCCCTTTTAACCCCTTACAACCCCCTTTTCGCAATAAAAAGTAGCCTATGTCCTTTCTCAGGGTCTAGATTATCTGTATACCAAATTTAATTTAAATCCGTTGAGTAGTTTTGGCGTGAAAGAGTAGCAGACAGACAGACAGACAGACAGAGTTACTTTCGCATTTATAACTAGTGGCCGCCCGCAACTTCGTTTGCGTGAACTTTATGACTCTTGACTTAAAGATGATTATTTAAATAGAATTTAACAAAAATGTATTGAGAAGCTACCGTTAAAATATTTATTTCCTTGAATAATTCTCTAAGTGAGTCACGTGATCTAAGGCCATAGATGGCGCGAATTGCCCTCTTCTGCAATATGAAGATAGCTTGTATGTCAGCACCGGATCCCCACAGCAATAGACCATATGACATCAGACTATGAAAATAACTAAAATATACCAGTCTTGCAGTCTCAATATCAGTCAGATTCCTTATTTTCCTAACTGCATATGCAGCTGAACTAAGTCTTCCTGCCAAGGCAGCAATATGGGGGCTCCATTGCAATTTGGAATCCAGAGTGATGCCTAGAAAAACTGTGGAGTTTATAATTTCAATAGGTTCGTTATTCATGACTATATTAATATTGACCTGCCTTACATTGGGCATAGTGAACTTTACACATTTAGTTTTCTTTGAATTAAGAACTAAGTTATTAGAAGTGAACCAGTGTAGTACTTGAGAGAGAGTGTTATTTACGTCGTCAACATTTTCTTTTTGTCTATCAACCTCAAAAATCAAGGATGTATCGTCAGCAAATAACACTATCTCACATAGATCTTTAGTATAGTAAGGAAGGTCATTTATGTAGATTAAAAACAGCAACGGCCCCAATATCGAGCCCTGGGGTACACCCATAACTAAAGAAAACACCCATAACTTCTCTCCACACTACCCACGAAGCAAAGCGTGACTACGCAGATACATTTTGCGTGCCCAATCTTGATTCACGTGCGGCCGTTACCGTCTCGAGCTGATGATTGCCAAGTTCAGCCGTGATTCTGATCACAATCTTGGCATTCCTTGTCATTGCCCACGTTATGACGGTTATTGTGAGAAAAACGGCTGAGATGAAGTTCTTCGGAATGCTCTGAACATAATAGTACCTAATATTTACAGACAGTCGTCTCCTCATTGTGGAATCAACCGTACGTATTTCCGAACCGGTACGACATTGAAATCTTTAAGAAACGAGCCTATCTTCCTAAAAGGTCGTTAAAGCATCTGCACTCCTACTGGTGTGACTGATGTCCACACTGGAGTTCAGATGCGGATAAAGAGGTGACTTCTATAGACAACAACAAGGCTTAGGCAAATCGAAAAAATATAACATTTGCGTGATGTAATCGACGCCCGGTGCAATCTTTTGGCACAAAGTAGAACTAATTAATGTTCCGAAACGAAGTAAGGGCGGGTTACTGTTCAGAATATAAAGGACATTTTGAACATACATTATGGCTAAAAATCACCAAAATTAAACAACGGCCTAAATTAACAAAACCCGAGCCAGGAATCATAATGACCAACAGCAAACATTTACACGTTACCAAACAAACAAGGTCACTTGAAACGTTGGTTTCTACAAACAAGTCGATGAAAAATTCATGACTCTGCAGCGGTCTTTGTCATCGGCCTGGTGTTGAACAAAGACGAAGCTTTGTGTCAAAGACAGTGTTGGCTGAAATGTAGCGGAACGGTACCGAGGTAATTTGACTTATGTATATGACAGGCACTTCATTCCGAGACTTAACTTAGAACAATACCAATAGATGGCGCTGGGAGTCGATTACATCGCGAATGCGTTTCGCTTTTTCTGTCGTTATATAAGCCTTGATTTGTATATGAGATTTACTTCTTTATAATTAGTATAGATTGCCATACGAGTACTCCATGTTGAAAGCCACATCTATGAATCAACACAATTAGCATATCTTTTGAGGGCATCGCCTTGTTTTATTATCAATTAATAACATTACACGCGTCTAATGATTGAGTTATTGGTTGATGAGGTAATTTAAAAGCCGGTTCGTTTTCACTTTTCGCTTCGTTAACAGATTAAAATCAAGTTGCAAAATTAGGTGTAAAATGGTTCGAAGGAAATAAAAATCTGCCAAACCTAGTACGTACAGCCACACATCAAAGTATACAAAACGGCAAATTTCTTCAATCGACTCTCATCTTATTGTCATACACATTAGGTTGAATATTACAGGTTGTGGTAACCTGATGTGTGGCTGTCTGTACCTAACAAGAAGACTACACACCTAAAAGGCATCTTTCAAATGTTCGCTATTCTACTGTCTTCAGTTTTAGGTACCCAAAGCGTTCTTTGGGTACGTAAAGAACGAATCAGCAGCTTTCAGCAATCTTAAAATTTTCCCAATACAATAATAAAAGAATAAATTTTCGCGTCCCATGGGAACAACGTTCTATGGGGTTAAAAACGGATTCACTTTTTCACATTTTGGACGATCAAATCTCCATGCTTGATTAAAAGACGAACATTCCTACTTACCAGTATTATACAGGTCAAGTTTTCCTTTCTCATTTACTGTAAAAAGTATGATTTTTTTGTAGAAAAATGGATAAGATTTGTCTCTGTATATAGTAGGTACCTAATTATGGTCTTAATTTACATAATGATGCTTATAAACTTCTGTATGACTTAGCTTTTACCAAAATGTTTAATTTCACTTTATCGTATTTCTACCCGCCTTGCTATTTGACATATAAAATTCGTGGTCACTGCATCCATTAATGGCTGTTAACTGACAAAGACTGTAATATTCTCACAAAGCACAATAGCAAAAGATTTGGCCACATTTTCACATTTGTAATCATAGTCAAAGAAAGTAGATTATCGGGTCCCGCGATTTCAATACAAGATGATGATGACCACAACACAAAGGAGTATTCACACCTCAAAACAGCGATTGAGCACGGGGAACAATGAACCATAGTATTAATATAGCCAGCTACTTCTACTTAAAAAAAGAAAAAATCTGCGCGTATTTTGAGGTCACTTTAGTTTTCAGTAAAAAAATTATTTCCTAGTTTTGTAATTTACTGAACAATCTTACGGTGTGTACCTGTAAACATTTACATCCCTTTTGCTAATGTTCTACTCGTATCAACCATTATGAACAACATTTTGTTCTATGACTTTCGGAAATTCTTCGAAAATTTTTCGTCTCCCCATATAAAATTATTAATCAAGTCACTTTTTTATAATATAGGTGGCAGACAAGCCGACGGGTCACCTGATGGTAAGCGATTACCGCCGCCCAGGGTCACCTGCAACACCAGTGGTGTCACAAGTGCGCTGCTTACCATTCTTTGCCTACGTGATCGACTTTGTGTGAAAATTTTAAGTTTTTATGAGATATTCAAAAACTCATAGAAAAATTTAGTCTTGTAAAAGTCATAGATAAAATATTTTTAAAAGTGCATGCTACGTACATCTCTTTCGGAAGGAACACCATCTTATACACTGAGTTACCAACGTGTTTTTTTTCTTTTTTATGAGATAGGGGGCAGACGAACAGACGGATCACCTGATGGTAAGTGATTACCGCCGCCCATGGAGACCCGCAAGACCAGAGGAGTCGCAAATGCGCTGCCGACCTTTTAAGAAGGAATACGCTCGCTTTTTGAAGGTTTGTAGGTCGTATCGGTTCGGAAATACCGCTGGTGACAGTTCATTCTATAGTTGTGTTGGTTCCGTTGCTACTGTGTATCTTCATACTGTAGTAAAACGTAGTAAATGTGCGCGGTTTGAGTCCCTTTGTCGGAAACGCGGTAACCACGGGTTTGAGGTGGTCAGCGTATTTGGAGCGTGCGAAAGATCCGAGATTAAACTAATGTGCGATTTGCGAGTAAGTAATGCTTCGGTAACGCAGGGAGAGTGATGGTTAGTGGCTGTTATGCGTCATCGATGTCTACTGACTGACCTGACCGCATACGCCAAAGGTTTTTGCACAGTTTTAGGTTCCACTTGTACCCTGGACTAACATTAATGTCATGAAAAACTATGTTTGTTCAGTTCATTCTAATTTGAGGACTGGCAGCGGGACCAGCCTCTTTTTTATGTGATGGCAGACGAGCAGACGGATCACCGGATGTTAAGCGATTGCCGCTGCCCATAGACGCCCGCTATATCTTTAACTTTCCCCTCGATATCCCTCCGCAGCGCCTGCGCCGCGTTTGGCTGAGGTACCGGACCGGTAGGTACTGGAGGCCCAATAAAAGAAAAGGGCATTAAATAGTTGATAGCGCTTGTGGCTCCACTGGCATTGCGGGTATCTATCGCCGGCACCCATCGCTTTTCATCATGCGAGCTCGTCAAAAAAAAATTTGAATAAATTTATCTTTGAAGATAATACCATCATACTACTAGCCACCTCTTCCCAATCCGGCCTTTGAAGGAGGCCAGGATCCTTCTAGACCGGTAGGCCTAACCTGAGTACCGCGACAAAATTTTGTCGACTCTCGTTCGCGAGAGCGCATCCTTCTATCCCGCTCATTGATCAGTCAGGCAAGCGAGAAGCAACTTGCGCCGACACAATACGAGTGTCGACAAATTATCTCGCGGCGCGCATGTTAGCCCGGCTGGTCCATCCAGCGATATCTGGGGCACCCCACTGGGCGCTTCCCGGTAGATCAACCTAGTAATAACATCATACCTCACATTAAAATCTGATGGTTTCCTAGCATATGGCCATAGCCGATGCTATATGAGTCGGAAGCCAGCGTCACGGATAACGCGCGAGGCTGTTATGGCTCGCGGCGATATCATCGGGCGCATCCTCTGTTGCAACCTGACCTCTGACAACGTTCCAAGTTTCCGACTCACTGGAAAAATTAGTCCGATGCCGAGTTTTGCGATTTTTCTATTTTAAATAAAATGATGATAGGTATATAATTGTAACGTATTCTTTTTGATAGGGTAGTGTATTACACAAATACTTAATCCATACTAATATTATAAATGCGAAAGTAACTCTGTCTGTCTGTCTGTTACTCTTTCACGCCAAAACTACAGAACGGATTTAAATGAAATTTGGTATACAGATGGTCTAGACCCTGAGAAAGGACTTAGGCTACTTTTTATTGCGAAAAAGGGGTTGTAAGGGGTTAAAAGTGGGGTAAAAAGTTACTTTTCCATGCGGACGAAGTTGCGGGCGGCCGCTAGTAGTTAATATTCATAAAAAAAGTATTTTTCTGTTAGACACGTTGAAATACCTATATAAAAAACATATCGCTTACTCATACAAAGCGCATCAATCAGCTGATCACTTTAGTAACTATCACGGAATTAATGATTTAATCTTCAACATCGGGCGCAAGCGGGCCTTGACTGAATAGAGAGCTTCTATACGTAGTTACTAATAAAGTAGTTTGACATAGACTTCGCAGAAAAAGGATCTCATTATTATTAAATATTATTATTATTATTCTAAATCTCTTCTCATATTGTTCCAGCGTAACGCTTCCAACGGTCGAGGCAAGCGGTTCACGTTCCAGTCGACTGTCCGGCAGCTGGAGAGGCGGAGACTGGCCGAGAAGCTGTCCCGAGAGGCTGACCTGAAGGAGCAGCAGCGAAGGACGGAGTTGGAAGCCATGAGACGGTGAGTGGAGTTATCATTTTACTCTAGTCACACCCAACACATTACCTCTATTTTTAAGGCAAGTGGCACGCGCTCATTTCGTTTCGGGACAGTAATTCCACTGTCTACCAATAGATGGCACTGTAGGCCTAACATGCGCACCGCGACAAAATTTTGTCGACTCTCGTTCGCGAGAGCGTATCCTTTTATCCCGCTCATCGCTCAGTCAAGTGAGCGAGACGCAACTTGCGCCGACAAAATACGAGTGTTGACAAATTATCTCGTGGTGCGCATGTTAGCCCGGCTGGGCGATGATTATATCGCACGATATATAGCACGATGCGCAGTTTGCTTGGCACAGAGCTAACTCTATATACTATAAGGATATTTTTATTCTTTCGGCAGTGTTGAGGAAGAGTTCCAACGCAAGCGTGCGAGAGAGAAGGCAAACATCAGACAGCAGCTCCGGCTGGTCAGCAGCGGTGCAGCCAGCATGCCTGCTTCTACACATCACACAAAGGTGCTTATAATTTTAGCTGAAAATTTCATCTTTACAAATAGTGTATTAAGTTTCCACGAAGAACTGAATGCATTGGCTAGGTACTTTTTATTTATAGATCACGGCAAATAAGTTTGGCGATGACCTTGAGTCCGCAGAAATCAATTTTAGTATAAAGTGAACTATTTTACAAGTGCGCAAGCATCCTCACTACTTACGCCGAGCGCTAAGCTTATGTGCCGCAGCCTGTACTAGAAATCATAGGTTCGAATCGATTAAGAACCTTTATCTATGTGCGTATTTCTGCCGGTGAAGGGAAATATCGTATCATCAACAACAACTATTTATTTGCTTACCTGTAGGTATGTAGGTAATACCTACCAATGCCAACTTAATTAGCGTTGTTGTATAATCACTTAGACGATTTAGATCATTTGCCTTAACCTTGCTTTTGGTTACATAACCTACTTAAAGTGGTCATAACAGAAGATAAGTAATGTCTTTGTCTTCAGCTTTTAAGGTCTGTTCTAGAGTGTCCCATCTTTGGATTGAAGTATAAAAACCTCTTTGGTTAAAATAACCTACTTACTTACTAGGTAAGTACCTACCTACGTAACTTTTTTGTTCTATTTTGTACGTATCAAATAGTATGTTATAAGTATATTGTGTTATATGCACAATAAAAACAACGTAAATTTTAATTGAAATAAATATTATTTCACTAGTCAAACCAAGAATTAAACCAGCTCTAATAATGTGCACAGAAAGTCGTAACACAAACCGTAGTAAAGATCGTAGATTTTCCAAAACTTTTAACCTTGGGACTTACTTCGTTAGCTCAGCAACCCAAAATGAGCTTAACTTTCGACACGAGATGCCTGTCTCTGTCTTGATGTAAATCTTCCGCCTCCAATTCTTGCAGGGCTTAGTAAACTTTAGTATCTGTAGCCTTACCATGAGTTTGAAATACTCTCCTCGCTATCGAAAACTATCGCTTTGTCTCTTTCATTGTGATCCATTTGAAAGAGACAGAGCAATAGTCTACGTTATGTCAGTCTTAGATGTCAACTCATGGTAGCACTACTGGTCTTATGCTCTGTTTACTTCATTTCAGACCCGAGATGAACCGGACGGTTCCTGCCGGGAGTCCCCAGCCCCCGAGCGCACGAGGGAGAGGAGGCAGGGACACAGCAACGCCTCGTCGGAGATCAGCGGGAGGAGCAAGAGTACCACACCGGTAAGTTTAGAATCACAGGTAGTAGCAGACAGTTGCAGACAGTCGCAGACAATCGGCAGTCAGTCTGACTCCTGTCATCTCAGATAAAAAAAAAGAACTTCATAAATTTCTTCATAATTTTGAGCTACCTATCTCAGAGTCAGACCAATGTATGTGATGTAGTGAAATATTATAAAATCTGTAGAGAATACTTGAACGCGAACAGAAACTCATAATTCCACTGGATATTGTAAATGTATACCTACAATATTGATGAGACTATCGTCAGCTCATAGCGAGTTAAGCACTTACAAAATTCGTCGGCTTCGTAAGGAGTTCGGTTAGTATAATTGGTAGGTAGTACAGCCACTTAGACTGTGGAAGGTTGTGGATTCGACTCCCACCTGAACTCTTCGATGAATTTTTAAGTGCAATATTTACTTTAGAAACTCATAACTTTTCAAAGATAGATATCACATCAAACATTTGCGCGATGTAAATATAGATAGTGACATCTGTTGGTGATATTGCGAACTACTACAACTAATGACCATGCTATTATCGTCAGATCCGTTGCGTGGAGCTGAGCGAGTGGCGCACGGAGAGCGAGGCGCGCGTGTACCGCGACTGGGCCGGCGCCGCGCCCGCGCCGCACGCGCAGCACGCGCACCCGCCCGCCTGCGCGCGCATGCCCATGTCTGCGCACGTCGTCTACAACGGTCAGTTCACTATAGATCAGATCTGAGCTCCATTGGATCGCAGGGTTTACTTGGATGGAATAGATCAAACCTTCATTGTATCGCAAGGTTGATTTATTTATTTATTGATTTGGACGGAATAGGTCAGAACCCCTTTGGATCGCAAGGTTTACCTACTTGGATGGAATAGGTCAGTACCTACTGCATTTGCATAGCAAGATTTTCGAACAGAGCAGAGCCCTGTTAGATAGCAAGGTTTACTCAAACAGAACTTCCCGCAGCAGTATAATATCCAAACCGGTACGACATTCAAATCTTTAAGAAATGAGCCTACACATTCAAGGTCGGCAACGCTTCCGCACTCCTTGGGGTAGCTGACGTCTATGGACGACGGTGACGACGCTTTGTTTTGCCTTCCTGTTAAAAAGAGCTCCCTTGACCCCTACTAAAAGTCATTAGTATCTCAGTAACCATCATCTCCATCAGCAGCAGCAGAAGTGGAAGCCTTCAGCGGCAGCCCCCGGTCCGACAACTACCGCCTCGAGTTCGCCCGCGGCCGGTCCCCCCGCACCCCGCGCCCCCCGCGGCTGCTGGCCGCCGCCCGCTCCCCCTCCACCTCAGGGTCTGAGCTCAGCTTAAGACAGCCCATTAAGATCAGGTAACTAAGTTAGATACTTAAAAGTTGCAGCAGTAGTTTGTTGGGACAACATTTACGCGCGGGACGAGACAGTGACGGACCTTTCACACGGTAGTCCAGTTTTTTGCAGGATCCCGTTTTCTGTAGGATCCTCCTGCTGGGCTAACATGCGCGCCACGAGATAATTTTGTCGACACTCGTATTATGTCGGAGCAAGTTGCTTCTCGCTCATCGGACTGGGCGATGAGCGGGATAGAAGGATGCGCTCTCGCGAACGAGAGTCGACAAAATTTTGTCGCGGTACGCATCTTAGGCCTACTGGCATATTTACTCATTCGCACTCATGTGGAATCCTACAGAAACGAGATCTGCTACAAACTAGACTGCCACTACACTGAAGAACGTGACTGACACTCTATTCCGCCGATTACGTCATACCAGTCTATTTCATATTGGTGTGACGTTATTAGCGTTGCAGCCTGTAGCAGTAGTTTACTTGGACGACATCATCTACGCGTCGATATAGACTGACACCGTGACGTTATCAGCGTTACATCACCCTGCTCCGTTGACGACAACGTCTACTAGACTTCTGATCTGGGCATTTTTGGGTTCTCTTGTAAAAAAACGGGATAGATGCCCTAATTGCTGCTTGCGCGTCTATTCCCGCACGTAGAGATGTGGTCCTAACAAGTTCAATATAAAGACCCCAGTTAGTTATCGATATTTAGACCCCAGAATACGATTAGTGTTGCCTCCAATGCATGAAGATTTGATAATCGCATTAATTTTGTATTTCAGGAAAGTAACTGAATGGCCAAGTAGCGCTTTTATTGATTTTGTAACTGCAGTCATATTTTGTTAAGTACGATCAGCAACAAAAGGATCTGCACCTTTTAGCCTCCAATAGAACTGCCTTAAATAATGCAGATGCTTTTGTAGCTGACTGTACCAATAAAACAGTTTAGGGAGTTTTTTTTATACAGAGTGTATCGTGAAAGAGTTATGTCATTCGGATCGGAGCACTTATTCTACTTTTTATACAAAGCTCCTTTCTTCTACCCAAAGGATATAATCGCTACAAGCGTTAAAACCTCCTTCTTGTACTGTCTTTGTTATTGTAACTCATATCTGTATTTTGTTTTTGTGTATAATCGCCCTACGGTTATTTGGCTACCGACAAAAGTCGGAACTAATGCTGTTACCTTACAAGTGTTAGTGTTAATTGAAATTTTCCCAAAGAAAAGATATTGTACAACGCAACCCCAATCAATGTTACTGAAAAGCCTTCCGATAGTAAGCCATTTACGAGTATAATAAGGAATATTTATCTATCGACAGCTTGTCGTTAGATATTTATACTACTACGCTGGCTCAGCGACCCGAAGTGGATCTTGGCCTCCGACACGAGAATTCGCCACTCCGTCTGTTCTCTCTCAAGCCTCTTTTAAAAAGCTCACAGATTGTTGCAAATAATGAGTAGGATAATTAAAAAGGATGTAACTTTTAACCGATACACCTTGGATATTATTTTTTATCTGACTTAATATGACTGCCCTATGGCTGATCGAATAAAATTAACACAGACCTGTATTTCCTCAAGGTGGTGATGTGACGGCGGTTTGTAGCGCTATGTCTAACCCTTAACGCCTTCCCCGCAGTACGGTGAGTGCTTGCCAGCTTAACAACCCTATGGAGTAGTAGCTAACGCGTCTGAAACCCGTTCAATGGCAAAAAATCTGCCCATGCATGTAAATAGTTTCGTAAATGAATAAAAGTAGAAGTATTTTTGTAGTTAGGTAGTACCTACTTAATTTGCATATTAATAATGTAGACTTAACTAATTGTAGAGCTTTCGTTATATAGGTACCTAACCTAACCTAATGCGATTTACAAATAAAACTAAATCGTTTACATAATAAATAACGAGACTGCATGAAAACAAAATAAGTTTATCAAAATGGTGAAACTATACCTAAGCATGACATTGACAGCATAACTGCTTAGTAACTCGAATAAAAATTTAAAAAGTAACAGTAATCCAGTTTTTCCAACACTAATTCATCTCGGAAAATGTAAATTTACACTAACACTAACCAATTTCCATGATGTTATACTAATAATATTTTTGTTATCCAAAAGCAACCCTACGAATGGCCACGGGGGTACCAGAGAGTCAACCAAAGAAGAAGCGGAGGAACCCGCCATCGTCCCCACCCTGCGGCCGTCGGGGCCTGCGCGGGCGACGGTGGCCATTCGCTGATTGACACTCGCCGCGTTCGCACGTCTTAAGTTTGCTCAAACTGACGCCGGTAGTTCCCCTACCCCGAGAACTGTGCGGGCGACATTGATATCACAGCGATGCTTGTGCGAAATATTAAAAGCAAATAAGTAATCGCTAGGGTGATTGTTTTGACTTGCTCAAAAATATAAAATGGTTTTATTATATTATGCGTTCAATAGAATATTTTGGCGAAAAACGTTTTTATTTGTAACTAACGATGAATTTGTTTGGATTGTTTACTTAAATATTTTCGGCTATCTTTATCGAAAAGTCTATCAAAATGAAGGAAATTTCCGCTGGCGTCACGCTAGCCCCGACATTTCATCATTTGGGTCAATTCGTTACAGTTTACATTGTGAATGCTCTACCAACGCTCTGGTAAGAAAAGTTTGAATTTACTTAGAAATTAGCTACTTCTAACGCCTAGCTGTATAAAATGTATCTTAGAACTTGTAGTATCGTGACGTAGTTAGATCTATTTAATTTTAAAATTTGCATTAATGAATTTATTTTTGTTGCTAATTTGACTCCGACGAGTGCTTTAACTATGGTTTTCTGTATAAATAGTGTTGTAACCCTGGAGATGTTTATGTATAGGATTTGTATTTTGTTTGTATGTCTAGTTAAGCGATCATACAATGCAATAGCTATCGTCTTCCATTGTAAGCTAAATACTGAAGCTTTAATATAGACTGTAGAATTATACGTATTAAATCAGGTGCTATTTTCATAAATTATGTAATAATTGTTATTTTAAATGGTAAACGTCGTGCTGCAAATTTTACTTGGAAAAAATATTAATACCGACCGACTTACTTTAAATCTAAAGTAACGATGTAAGAGTAGTCGTTTTTAACTTTAGTTTCTCAAATCAGAAAAAAAAGTTCTATTCATTGATTAAAAGTTACTCTACCTACTTTTACAATATATTTTTCAAGTTTTGCAGTGCGAAGTTTAGCAGACTTCCCTCTTAGATATTAGTCTATCATCGTTCTAGATATAGTATATGTAACTATAAATATTGTAAACAACGGACCACACCCAATAAGCATACATAATAGAGACGTTAAAGTAAATTAATATTGTTCCCCTATAGGGCGGCAACCTTTCTCCGTCGATCAATCATAACTCAAACCACAGTGAAAGAATATCAGTAGCTCATCTTGTATGCAACTGTCTAATTGTACTCCGAAGCAAATGGTCAGCAACTAGTGGCTCTAATTATGGACTTATTAGCCCTAAGGTTCGTTTGGGAGTAGGGAGCTGATTGACGCCTTACTCCAATCAAGAGTTGTCACAGTGCGGATACCCGGTGCTCGTTGTATGCGCGGTCAAAATAGACAAATAACTTTAACACAAAGTACCTAATATGGTACTACGTGCATGAGCAACCTGAAGCCCTACAACAATTTTTCACACGCGCACTTTTTTTTTTCAATGCGTCTGATATGTTCTCGTTCATTATGGAACCGTTTTGTTGTAGGCCTTTTGAGCCCCAAATACTCAACTGTTTTTGCTACATCGCTAACACTTTTTAACTTTGAGAGCAGCTCAAACATCGTGCTTTATCTTTCTAAGTCAACTTATAACTGTTTGAGTAGCACTTAATAGTTAAGAAGCATTTGAGTATTCGGGTATGAGTTTCCACTTGCAAGATCACCATAGCAAATCTGACTACTGAGAAACTTTATATTGTGGCACGTATCGCTACTGAAAGAATAGGGTTGCCAATCACGATAAATGTTTGCTGTAGGTCAGACCCGGATATAGCATGGGAGTGGCAGAGGATAAGGGCTTAATAGCTGCTCTAAAGGCCAACACTGACATGTAATCTTTGGGCGTACCCACTTGTAACATTAGTAGCGTTACAAAGTGTTTTTTAAGTGAGACAAGACTTTGATGAAAATTTTAATTCCGTGACAAATAATTTTTCGAGTTCGAGACGAAGTAAACAACATTACATACATTGTCCTGATCCCAAACTAAGGTTTTTCCTTGTGGCAACCAGAAAAAACGAATGAACCAAAAGCACCTAGACCCAACACAAAGCCTGCTTATAACAAATATTGACATTGAAGTTATTATAAGATTTTTGTTGAAGACTAGTAAAGTTTTTTTATTTACATTTTTACTAGGCACATGATTGCAGCCCCAAACTTAACTAATTTGTAGTAAAATGAAATATAAAAATAGTTTACCTCCTCAATTTAGGTCCGCAAAGAACACCTACTTGCATCCAATAGTTTATCTCCTGTTAGAAATTATCAAGTAGGTAAAAATATTTAAAAGCGGTTGGCAACCCTGCGAAGGGGTGTGAAAGCCCAGGGCGCGGCAGAAGTGGGTTAACGACTGAAGCCCGACCACTGGCCACGCGATCACTAATAAATATTTTTATCCAAAAAGCAAGACCGTAATATCCACCATAATGTACAGTCGGCGACAAGTCAAGCTACTTCTCCTGTGCATAAAAGCAGTAGGGTCTCAAAGGATCAAAGACCAATAAGGGTAACTCCTCTTTCGCCGTGCTTACCTTAATATTTCCGCCATCTTTAAGCAAAGAGATTAACCATTATTCACATGTTTAAGGTAGAGATTTACCGTAGCTAATCCCTGTGGCCCTTGTTGTTTTCAAAATATTATTCGATTTTAACGTCTTGAGGCAATCTCTATCAAGAGGTAATCTCTATAAAGAATAACGAATTTACAAACATCACAATTATTTTAAAATCCAAAAAAAATATTAAGTATTGAGAATGACATAATATGGCTAAACCACTAAAATATTCATGAAAAAAGCCAAGCACCTATTATAATTATTGCGGAACGATTTTCAGCTTTAGCCATTGCATTAATTTTTTTATTGTATAAAGGCGATGAAACTATTTTGTCATACATCGAAACGTCCTCTATTAATGTATGCTAAAAAAGTTTTTGATCTTACTTTAATAACAATTAAAATAAATTTCTTATACTTGTATCAAAAATTTCATTTAAAAAAACATTTCAATGACACATTCCAAATAATTAGTTAGATACATTAAAATGTATTGTTATTATTAACCCAATAACACATAAAGAAAACCTTAATGTATGTTTATATAAATTATAACGAACAGGTGCAATATACGCATACATTTAAGTATTACTTATAATTTGAATAATACTTATAAAGTCGCTCAATAATATAATATAAATCACATTTGTATAAAGTACATATTAGGTACATAACCATACCGTATTATATTTGTGTAATCGCCCCTGACATATTATATTACATATGTTAAAGACTCATAATGTATTGTAATTTTAATTTTATTATATGTCTAAGTATTGTACATAAGTATAACGAATTGGTGCATGTATATAATTAGTACATAAGCATTGTTTATTCCACAAGTAATAAACATTTGTATTTTCAAAAGTGTGTTTTATTAACCTTGCTTGTTAAGTTAAGACTTTCTTGAAGTATTTGTAAACCAAAAACAGTCCTAGAACACAAGGTAGATTCAACTTATCATGAATAATAAATATCTAAACATTTTAGAAATAATATTATACTAAAAATTTTTGAGGCGAGTAACTAGGAAAGCTACTAACCCCATAATTTACTACATTACTACATACCGCACCCTTATTCAAACAAAGAAATAACTCAAAATTTCACATTTGTGGGAAAACGCATTTGAAGTTTGACACCATCCGCATAGTGTACTCAAAATTAAATAAAAAATAAACTAATAACAATAGCCTTGTTTTAAAAATAGGTATGAATAGTTTAAAACATATAGAAATTAATTTGTATGGAGATCATAGTTATTTATAAAAGGAAGGTATTCATTTATATTGTTGAAAAAAAAGTTCGTACTTATTTCACTTTTTGATAAAAATATTAATTTAATTCCTTCAAAATGGTACGATGCAAGTCAGAATGTTGCTGTTTTTTATTGTTATAATTTAAAAGGTTTCATCTTTTTCACTTTTATTCCAGTATAAGATAAAATTAAGTGTAACACAAAGACTTAAATTTATGTAAAAAGGTGCATTTTCCCCCCAATTGGCCTCCGGTGCCCTCACTTACTCGACGAAACACAGCGCAAGCGCTGCTTCACGCCAGTATTCTGTGAGACCTTGGTATCACGCCGGTCGAGCCGGCTCTTTCATGCCGAATTACGTTCTGCGCTGCGTAATTTTGCGCGTTATTTGTTATGTCGACGACGCACTGGTGACAGTCCCAGTTTGGCCTGCATGTCAGCTCGTGTGGTGGCTCAACCAGGCAAAGGTCATCGGCATAGTCCAAATCTTCCAATACGTTGGACAGTCCTCACTCTATGCCTCAGCGTTTGTTCTAGGTTTAATGCATAATGCCATCCAGAGCGACAAATAGAGGAGAGGCGAGAGGAGACACCCCCTGACATACCTCCGGATCAACTGGTACGTCCTCCGAGACGAGGCCTTCATGCGTCTCGACTCGACTCTACAGGAATAGTTCCAGTAGATGGCCTTGATTATGTTGGTGATCTTCTCGGAAACCTCCGATTTCACGAGCCACCAGATAACGTTTCATTTTAGATAGCGTTTCAAAGACTTTTTCGAAATCCACAAAGGTCACATACATTTCCCTTCTGATGCCTGTTTGAAGATTATTCGCAAGGGTGTTGATCTGGTCAGTACACGATCGGTTGGGTCGAAAGCCAACCTGCTCTTTGCGAAGAAGAGCTTCGACGGCCCTCGATACGATAGTCTCTCTAGAATGATCCAAGAGAGCTCTTCAAAAGGAATTGAGAGCAAGGTGATGCCTCTCCTGTTGCCACATTCACTAAGGTGTCCCTTCTTGGGTACGGTGGTGAGAAATTCCTTTTTTTTCTCTAATCCTTGGGCACCTCTTCGGCCAGCCAGCTGTTCTTCAAGAGGGGATTCAGCACGTTCGCAGCGGTCCAGTCATCAGCTTTTAGCATTTCCGCTGTGATGAGGTCCACTCCTAGGGCTTTCCCGTTTTTTCGGGTATTGGATGGCCTTCAATACTTTTCCTCCTGTAGGGGGAGACAACATCAATGTTGCCTTATATATCTCCCTGAGATTACTGGCATTGTCAGTGCGTTAAGCTCGTTCGGCAATACTGTCAGCCCACAATCGGCGATCACGACGGGTACTGCGGTAAATTTTTCTGCGGAATCTGTCGGTATTGGAGGTTGTTGAGTTTTGGATGGAGAGAGAGTTGAAGATGGAGTTTCCCGTCTTGTCTCAATCAGGTTCCAGGTTTTCTGAGACATACAGTCTTCGCGTGTATGTGTTTTGTGTCCAAGGACGGCGGAGTTAGTCTCTGTATGGGCCATTTTGATATGGTTCCACTCCGCGTTGACAGAAAGTGTAGAGACATTTTCGAGGGCGGAAAAGCGATTTCGCAGTTTTAGCCGAAAGGCGTCGGCCAGGTCGATTATCTTGCGAGCTTTGCTGTTGAATCGGGCCGTGATGATTCGCTCTGAGATGGGTTTCCAGTCCAGTAGGTTCTTCGTCGCAACGTGAGAGAGGAGGAATCCTACGCCGTTTTCACGTACCTACGCCTTCTTCATCCTCCTTCCCAGATTAAAAAAAAGTAAGGCCCCTGGATGTTTCCAGTTCTCCGAATCCATTCCTACGCACTTGCTGTGGACGAGTATTTGCAGCTTGTATCTAAGCATTTCTGCTTCCACTTAGGCTAGTCGGCTATCCTCGCCGAGTGTTCGCACATTCCAACATGCTATTCGTGACCGTATTTTCATGCCAAAGGTCGTAGTAGCTTTATCGGTCCGGTTTTGTACTTCTTCAGTTTCTTCAGCTGGGTTCAGGTAAGCCAGTGATTAATCCACTATACCCTAGCAAGCTAGTAGGGCTGCCACCTTGGAGCCTGCAAGCGTGCTCGGTTTTGTTTCGGGTTTCCTTTCTTGTGAGTTTGGTTCGGTTTGGAGGCGCAGAAGACTCGCCTTTCGACCCTCAGCTGCACCTCAAGGTGGCGGCCGTGTGGTTGAACGGTTCCAGGAGGAACGACGGTGACGTGAGGTGACTTGGACTGGCTAGGGCTCTGCTTAAACTTGGTGTTCCGCCACTAGCACTGCAGATGGTTTCTTAGCACTTTATTGGCAATGCCGTTCTCACTTACTAACAGTAATTCCCACTAAGACCATACCCTGATTCCCCCCCCCCCCCCTTACGACTATTGCTATGCAACAACTTAAAAACTGATCATATTCTACACGACTATTACCTTTATTAAAAAGTCATACAGGTTACATTAATTAACATCAACTAATGTGTACCTATATTAACGTGATTGCAATACAGCTATACATGTCATATATTATATCTAATTAAACTCAGATTTTTAATAATTTAATTCAATAAATGACAATAAACAATAAAATTGTTTATTTATTATAATTTCGCTGGCTTAAAATAATCGCGGTGGTAGGGATTAAATTACGGTGGCTCAAATACAATTACGGTGGCTTGTAAAAATTTCAAATTGAAATATCTCTAAAAATAATTATAATATTTTTAAGCCTCCTATATTTTTCAATACTACAATGTTTATTCTATTATGTGCCTCCCATAAAATGTATGTAAAGTGGTTTTAAAAATTCGCCACCGTAATTAGGCAAAAATGGAGTTTGTTGAAATTCACCCATATCTTAACATTTTAGAAATAATATTATGCTAAGTAAGAATTTTTGAGGCGAGTAACTAGGAAAGTTACTTACTAACCCCATAATTTACTACAATTCTACACCTTTAGTATAGCACGACAAACTGTGGAAACTAGTCCAGCTCTATGTTTACATAACGAGTATTAGAAGTCCATTAGGCTTGAACTACCCTTCGGTCAATGCTCTCCATTAATGCTTCTGAAACAATAAATAATAAAAAAAAATCGGTCAAAACCTTTTTAAAACTATACACTGCCTTCCAAACACTGGAACTTGTTAACAAGTTGCTTGCAAACTTCTCGATGGATGCTAAACACTTATGTTTAAATCGTAAAGTTGAAGCCTTCGTAGCACGCCTGCGCAAATGACAAATGAAAGCTTTTGGAGGGAAAGTTCAGTTCAGTGAGAGCTTTCAAGAAAGTTCACGTTCTGTTATCCGGAAAAGTTTTCAAGGTGTCATCTGTTGTGTTTTAGAGCTGAAACTTGAGTTTACTTTGTGTATTGAAAGAACATAAGTATTTGTGATACCGTGAAATAGGTACCCAACGTATGTAAGGTTTACCTTTTATCTTATGCATAACTTACCTACATACAAAACAATACAAAAATACTACAAAGGTACAAATAATATAACATTAGTGATATTGATATAACTGACACTTTCATTTCCGACACTAGTATTGATATACCTAAGTACTTAATAAAAAAAATACAAGAAGACACATACAATAAATATCAGGGTGATTTTATATGAATTTATAAGTGTAGCATGACATTTAAGTGATTACAAATAAAATGAAATATTTCAACAGTTTTAAAATCATTAACTAAAAAATAATAAAATACTAATAGACACCTGCTATAAATATCGTAGTGATTTTACATGATTTTATAAGTTTAGTAGGTACTATACATTAAGTGACACAAACAATAATATTCAGTGGCAGCCGAAACTATTTTTAACTGTTTTAAAGACACCAACACACACAAACTCAAAGTGATACATGATTAAGTTCCATAGTAGTGTGAAACCAAATAGTATTTATTTAATTTATTATTTTTAAAGACTTTTCTAAGCAGCCAGGATACTAACCGACCGTGGCATTGGACGACGTGTCGCTTGGGTCCGGCGGTTCCGCCGTCCCAAAGCTAACTCGTTCCCACACCTCCAGACAGTGCCTGGCCTGCCAGCACAGGGACAAGCTGCCAGACATCCGGGAGCCTCCGGGGACTGCGCCCGCGACTGTGGGGACCGCGGTGCTGCCCACCCCGCTCCCGCAGGCCGTGCCCACCCCGGTGCGGCGGGACGTACCGGTCCAAACTGTGATTATTGACCCACCGAAGCTGAGACAGATGGCGGCCAAGCCAGAAAACATGACAGAAGCGCTGGAGGACAGGGATCCGAATAACCTTAATCAACATGTACAGGTAAGAATACCTACGTTTCAAGTCCTTCAAAGTTTGATAATGACATAAAAACTTTTTTGGTTATACATCTACTACATCTAACTGATAAAATGGTAAAATACATCTTACTGATAAACCTAACAATATGGGTGCATATTAGATAGGTCAAAAATAATACATTATAACACAAATTGACCCGTTATGGCCCATTAGGTAGTGATTCTACATTTTGTGCCAAAGGTCGTGTGTCCAATTCCCACTCTGGAGAAACATGTGTGTGTGGAACCATCAACGTATCCAGCCATGAGCTCAGGGTAGGGGCAACGGTCTAAAATAATAAATACCCTACCGCGGCTACCCCCATGTGAACCGTGTTTCAAAAATCGGGGTCCATGGTGAGAAACACCAACAGCTCGTCTCAAGGTGCCCTGCAGAGACTTGCACTGTTCATAATAGGGTATTTGACTAATCTCGATATAGTAAAAAATATTTATACTTTTCCAAAATACTGGTAAATAAGAACCAATGGCCAACATTTTCAGTTAAAAATATAACGTCTAGCTGGTTTTATGAACATTCAAAGTTTCACGGGCAAGTCCATTTTTAGAGTATTACAATTAAAAAAAATATATATATCATTGAACTACCCGTACATTTTCCACCAACTTTTATTATAAAACCATTTACTTAAACGAAACATTTGATATAGCTACCAAACAAAATTTACTAGTCGCGCGTACAGGATACGAGCAGGTGACGTCACTCGCCTGTAGCCATTTGTATAGAGCGTTTTTGGGCTTGCCCAAAATATGTGTTCTTAGAGTTATGATATCTCAGGTAATTCAAATCAGAATCGAGTAATTCTTTCAAAAATGTTTCTTAAATTGAGAGGTCTTTTGATTAAACACATAAAAAAAATTAGTCAAATACCCTTCAATAGGTAAGATCACCATTATCCCCACAGTGTAAGCAATTCAAAAGAATGTAAAACTATTATAGATTTTCTTCTAATATCGCTAATGACCAACAAGTTGCAGGCCGTAACAAGCTTAACCCAAAAACCCAAATAAGCCCTTTCTACGCGCTTATTTAAAACCAACTGAAGCAAACAACCTTCGTCATAACTGTGACGTTGATAAATTTTATTTTGTGCGAGCTAATGCTAATTCAGCACTTAAATAGAACTTGTGTTTCGCCGGAAAGCCATTTACATTTAAACACCACTTGCAAGTACTCGAGGTTATCGTCAGCTGGAAAGAAAGGTCACGTGTAGACAGAATTCAACCTTGTCTTATCTAAAACTACCATCAGCTTGAAGCTCAGCTGCTAATACGGCCTAATTATTATGCCCAGACAGTATGTGCACAAATGAGCACCTCTGCATCTGGTCTTGCATTTTTATGGACCGTTGCCACTCTATGGACTCAGTTTCTTTTGTATCTATGAAAATTGACAAAAAAGCGTGAGCATAATGCGTGGTTTCCGTGGACAGAGTAGACTTTATATTGCTTTTTGCAGCGATACAAAGACGCTTTCTCAATGCAACATCGATACAGTCGCCAACTCGCAACTGACATTTTAGTAAATATAACGTAAACATCGATTTTATGCAAAATATTGGATAAACTACGAAACTAAACACTTCAGATGACTGATTTTTTAATATACAATACAATATAATGTACACTACAATCTCTGACGAGGAATTGTTGTTTCTTAGGTTTATAATTTTTTTATCTATACTAATATAATAATCTATACTTATACTTAATATAATAAAGCTGAAGAGTTTGTTTGTTTGTTTGTTTGTTTGTTTGTTTGAACGCGCTAATCTCCGAAACTACTGGTGCGTTTTGAATAATTCTTTTTTTGTTGGATAGTCCATTTATCGAGGAAGGCTATAGGCTAATAAGATTACGCTATGACCAATAGGAGCAAAGACAGAGCGGTAAATGTGTAAAAAACGGGGAAAAATATTCATTTTTGAAGGCTTTCTTTGCGTGCGCTGCGAAAACGGTTCAAGATACACAAAAAATATGTATGAAAGAATTATTCCTCTATACATGATCTAAAAAAAAAGTCCGCGACGGCATATGTAATCATTACTATACCTAAGCAATACAATCGCGATAAGTCGTTTGCATCTCTGAAACTCGGTGCGTAAACTGTCTAAGGGAGGGTTATTTGCTAGCGTACTATAGAGGGTAGGTATGACTCATTTAAACAGATTTAAGATCTAAATAAATAAATGAAAAACAACTATAATCAACAGGTCACTTGTACATGTGTAAGAATCCTAATAGCTTTCGTGCCATTAATGGCCTTTCCCAGTATTGTTTACTGGACGAACGCTTGGAAAAGAAGTAGGTGAATGTTTTATGACAAAACGACATTGGATGACTTAGCTAATTGCTATATTTATGTAAACGAGGCATTTAGTGAAGGACGACGAATACATGTGAGGTTACTTTATTTTAAGACGGAAATACCTTCACATATTTTTATTTGTAGCTTTTTAATTTTACCTTTTAAAGCGACATTTCCTATTACAAGCCTTTATTCACCACTCCATTTGTGTATTTAAAAAAATAAACACCAAAATTCACGTAACAGTTTTATTGTTCCTGTTTAAACACCTCACTTTTCTTTATTCTATGGCCTTCGAGAAATTTGGAAAAACGTAGGACGTATTAGTACGTGGGTGGTTTCAATTTAGTATTATTGAATTGCAATCTCGTTGTGTAGATTTAATAAAATTGTCACAGTTCATATAAATATTTGACATTAGATGATGAGATTGTAGAAAAGTACGAAAGTAGTATTGATAAACTAAAAGGGAATCGTCTCTCCTAGTTTGGCCATATAATGAAAAGTGAGGAGGAACATGTAACCAAAATAATAATGGTTATGAATGTGGGTGGGATGGGTGGAATTCCAGAGGACGGCCGAAAAAGAGATGGATGAATTGTGTGAAGAATGACTGAAAAAGGGGTGGATGAAACGATGATGAATGACAGGGACGAATGGAAGAAGAAAACATACTACGCTGCTAATGCTATCTACTAAGCACTGAATAAATAATTTCTGTTTCCTTGTTCGAGCTCGTTACGAATAGAGAAGGAGGAAAATGGAATACCACTTTTCGCAAAACTACAATGGAATCAAATAGTATTTGCTGGGCATATGCTCGCGTGCCTGCCGCGGCGGTAAACGGCCTATATCAAAGTATCGGACATGACATTTTACAGCTCGACAAATAACTGTGGAAAAAACTAGAAAAAGGCAAGCTAGTTTGTATACCTAATGTGTTTGCATGGAAACGATTTGCCGTCATATTCTCTGACTACTTACCTTCCACATTATTGAACGTCTCAAGATTTATGCGATTTTGAACCATTAATAAGTTACATACATTAGCTAGTCTTTTTCGAATGGTATCTAATGTAATGTGTAATGTTCTGGATTTTATTATTTGTGTTTAATGTTTGGATTTTAGAGATACTCGCAGTAGGAGTCAACACGCTACCATTTAAAGTGTCTAGTAAAGCTCTAAGAGGAACTGTTATATATTTGCAGTGCCTTCACAGGGCTCATTTTTATTTTAGGATCCCTTGTAACCACAGTCTAGAATATATGACTAAATTTCGATTCGACAATAATCGTTAATCCGAGAATAACTAAATCTATGGATAACGCTGTGGATATTATGCGTCAAGTCTTCTGAGTAATAAATTGAGAGACAACATCACATACATTGTCCTGGCCCCAAACTAAGGTTTTTACACCCATTCAATATGGAAATGGATGGAATGGATGAAAAAATGGTGGCGGGGTCAGGGCGGCGGCGTGCCGCGCGCCCGCGCCGCGTCGCCGACTCGACTCTGCACCTCCGCCGCCTCGACTGCGCCTCGACTGCGCCGCGACTCTGGCAGTATGCGTTGACATATTTGATTGTACAGAAAAGTCAGAGGCGGTGCGCTCTTGAACGCTTCCGCCTCGACTCTTGAGTGTGTGTGCGACACGCCTAACCGATTGCTCATCACTGCGTGCTATTTCGTGTTTCCATTCTTAACATTTCCCATTCCTAGCATAGCTTTTTGGCCATTTCTAAAGGTCATTCGGTCCACAAAGGTTTTCAATTTGGTCTAGCCGCGGCAATCGCGGGGTGATGTCATGGACCGGTCACGCGATGGTCGGCACCGAGGGGATGTTAACCCTCAGTATAAGGCGTTTCATAATCTTTTCTTTGTGTAACCGTCCGTCCATTAGGCGTTTGGTATATTTTTGAGTTAAGTATACGAATGTAACGCGCGGTCCGAATCCCAGGTCGAGCAAAAGTATGTTTCGAAATTTTTGAACAAAGTTCTGATTTGTAATCACAAAAGGCCTTTGGCCTTTACTTTTTTTCGAATGTTAGTCATTCAACTACTTTCTCTCTACTCTTATCGTTATTCTCAGTTGCGTTAAAATATAATCGGAGAACTGGGTACGCTTAGACTGATTCAGGATTTGAGGAGTCTGGTTATTACATACATCTGGTAAATACAGCAGTCGTGTTAAAGGGATATGCAAAGGTCAGACTGCAGAGTATGATCTTTGCATCCCTTTAACAGGGGAACCAGACCCACTGAATCATTGTTACATGTTTCAGAAACTATCCGAAACGTGCAAGTACGGAAGACGCTTCTTAGTTTAGTGTCAACATTTTAATGCTAATAGACTAATCGTTACGTGGGTCACTTTTTACTCTCCACCTATCGTGGTTCTTTGTGATACAGTCTCGAGACAGACAGATGGATAGACAGCGAACTCTTAGTAAGTAATAGGGTCTTTTTACCGTTTGTGTACGGAACCATAAAAAAGTCCTCAATCATACCATACCATAGTCATCAGAAACATTGATCCATAATGCACGGTTCTATGATTCAAACCAAATACAACGTTTTGTATTTTTATTATTATATAGCTAATGGCACAAAGTGGAATCTTCAACAGATTTAATAAATAATCAGTGTCAAGGCGTCCTGTCTTGGCATTGACACAAAACGCAGCCAAACATGTGGCACTCTTCAGAACTTTTTTCATTCTACAAATGTGATGGACGCGTCATTGGCCCAAATGTGGATCGATTTCCAGTTATTGTGTGTTTGTTTGTGCTCGGAATAGATATGACGGGCAAGTTTTATTCGAGAAGGTCACGGTAGGTAGGGCATAGGCAAAGGTCTATGCAGCAGGTACTACTATGCACAGCGATGATATACTGCAGTCTAAAGATATTCGCGTTAGAATAATCTTTGTGTGTCTGTTTGCATCCAAATTGCATGGGGTGTGAACAATGAAGAGACAGCCATCTTCCATACGACCTTCAAATGCACTGAGAAACCAAACCAACTCAACTCAGCAGAGTGAGGTCATCTTGATTGTTTTCAATATAAAAAAAAACTGGATCGTGGTTTTGACTTCCATACGACCTACTGTTCGGTAGGCGCTCTTATTCATTGAGCGCCATCAATTATAGGTACCTGTCTTAATTACACGGCTACTCTATGATTTTGCTATAACCGAAATATCTTTCTCTCTCTGTCTCATCTTAGCGTGTAATTACTTATGCCCAGGATGCTCTTTGACCTTGATACAGGATATGGGGAGTCTGGTAATTACAATGTTTATACTATAGAAGGAGCAGGTAACCTATAGGTAAATTGCTATATTTACTCCTGCGAGGTTATCTATTGTTTACACATAAGTAACATAACTCCCTATTATTTAAACATTTACCCATCTACCCTACGGGTGTAGAGTGTGTGGTACAATCTCAGTGTTCTTTCCACAGATAGTATGGGACGACATAATCGGCGAGCCCGAGGGGGCGAGGAGCCCCGAGTGCGCGTGGAGGCTCAGCTCGCTCTGCTTCCAGCACGCCAGGAACTGGTGCTACACGCTGCTGGCGGTGATCATCGCCCCGCCCTGCGCGCTGTGCCTGGGCTGCGGCTTCGCCTGCCTGGCGTTTGAGGTGAGGAGACTGGACGCTGTGCTTCCAGCACGCCAGGAACTGGTGCTACACGCTGCTGGCGGTGATCATCGCCCCGCCCTGCGCGCTGTGCCTGGGCTGCGGCTTCGCCTGCCTGGCGTTTGAGGTGAGGAGACTGGACGCTCTGCTTCCAGCACGCCAGGAACTGGTGCTACACGCTGCTGGCGGTGATCATCGCCCCGCCCTGCGCGCTGTGCCTGGGCTGCGGCTTCGCCTGCCTGGCGTTTGAGGTGAGGAGACGGGACGCTCTGCTTCCAGCACGCCAGGAACTGGTGCTACACGCTGCTGGCGGTGATCATAGCCCCGCCCTGCGCGCTGTGCCTGGGCTGCGGCTTCGCCTGCCTGGCGTTTGAGGTGAGGGGACTGGAGGGTCTTTTAGTAGGAGATCTATTCCGCACTATGCTGATAGGACGAACTTTTGGACCCTGGTCTTTGAGGCGAGGAGACAGCTCGCTCTGCTTCCAGCACGCCAGGTACTGGAGCTACACCCCGCTAACAGTGATCATTGCTCCCCCCTGCGCACTTTGCCTGGGCTGCAGCTTCGCCTGCCTGTCGTTTTAGGTGAGGAGATTGGGCGCTCTTTTAGTAGAGGAACTATTCCACACTATGCTGATCATCAACACCATCATAATCATCATCAGCCCAGTAGTAGCCACTGCCGAGTATAAGATCCGACTATGCTGATAGGACGAAGTTTTGCACCCTGGTCTTTGAGGGGAGGAGACAGCTCACTCGCTTCTAACATGCGCTGCCAACCTTAAACTCGCCTCCACTCCTCGCCCCAAAATGGGCCTCCAAAATAAATTTGTAACCAATTTATGAAGTAAACCTTAAACACTTAAAACATACCACGTACCGAAAAGTAAAAATATTTAAAAATGTTGCCATGAATGGAAACAATATGGTTCAAATGAAGGTTGTTGACTCGCTAATTTGAAGTGTGTTTTTTCAGGATCGCATTTCAGTTTCGTGCAGCATGCTATACTGAAACTGCTTCTGGGCAATACCAGCGTTATGTTAATTAGCGTACTTCAAGTTCGGACAATTTATTTGTTTCATAAATTAAGGTTGCGAGCCACTGGCTAATTTTTTACTATGCATACTCATCATGTTGTTCTAGGGTTCTGTACCCTACTACTAAGACTACTGTACGTCTATTTTCCACTTTAGAAACATACATTACACACAATCTGCACAGCCGTATGTACATCGGCTAATACTAAACGCGATCTGATCTGTAATCTCTGTCTCCATAGCTATTTTAAGTCTAAATAAATGGCGATTATTATTTACCACTTAATAATAAACTGGTGGCCCGCACTTTCGATTCGAGAACAAAATTTTGATATTAGTTCCTATATTTGCCAATAGATGGCGCTAGGGACAATTACGTCAGCGCAAGTGTTTCGTCTTTTCAGTTTACACAATAAGTCTTTTGGTTATCTATAGAAGTTATCTCTCTCTATAATTAGTATAGATAGTATACTTAGTTGTATTGTTTTCTTCCAGCAAATCTGGTGCACAGCCCCCTGCCTCCGCTGCGTGAAGATCTACTTCGCGTCCCTTCGCACCATGGTGATGTCTTGCATGGCGGCGACGGTCGTGCCAGGCGGCCGAGGCCGTGGGCCACGTGTGCCGCCACATACGCGTCAACTGGCGGAAGGACGCTCCTGAAGAGAGAGACTTGCTGGTCGTGTAGCCAGGCTGAACAATTGTTTGGTCCCTACAAAAGTAATGCGAAATCGACGGTGAAGAGTCAATAGCCTGCTATCTAACATAGGTTTTTTAAATCACTTCGTTATGTCAATGGCATTAAGGTCGATTTCATATGCTAATTAATTTGTAAGATAGCAGATATTGACACATAACCGACGTATACCTTTTTGTTTCCTACAGAAATGTGAATGAAGCACCACGTTGGGCTGCAAGTATTAAAGTTACACACTTGCTTACTCCCACCACGTTGGGCGCCAAGTTCCTACAACGAAGGCCGTTCTAGATATTGTTTTCCCAGTGTTATGCCAATGAAATTGATTACTTGTTTGTTTATTTATAAAAAGTTTCTTGAAGGTTAGTTTAAAAGGTTAAGAGCACATTTATGATGGCGCATTTAAGTAGTGGCCCTGCCTCATACGCCAAAGGTCGTGGGTTTGATTCCCCAATCCCTGGACAAACGTTCGTGCGACGACCATTTGTCTTGTCTTTCCAAAACACATTGATCTTAGAGATATCTTGCGTGGCGCCCAACGTGGTGTATATAACTAGTACCCTTTGTGTTCCAATAACTGTGGAGAGAAGAATTTTATTATTCGTTTTAAAATCACAAAAAACTTAGAGTGGGTATGAAGTCGCAGATTTAATAACAAAAGTACGTTTACATTGTAACCAAATTAATCCATTATTTCTTTAATTTAAGAAAAGCCTGGATTTACATGGATTTTTTATTGGTGTTGTCTGATAAGTGCCTTTTTAATGTAAAGTATCTTAATCTTTTATCATAATTAAATTATTTAATAAATACCAAATGCTAAAATATAATTGGTAAGTAGGTACATAATATAAAAAAATACACGACTTAATTAAATATATACCCCACCAGTAATAAATTAATGATAAGTATGCTGTGAATATTTCATGACTAACCTAACTATAATTGTTAATCTAAGATTAAAAAATACGTAATTAAAATAAGTACCTTTGTTGGTAAATGTATAACTTAGAGCCTATGAACAAATAAAATATTAAATACTTATTTAAAAGCACCAATATAAGCACCAATAATAAAAGGTAGGTGAGGCCTCCTAGGTATAAAATATTATTTAATAATAAATACTTATCTACGTCTGACTTGTATGTGAAACTACTTGATTAAATTTTAAATACTGTGTTAAAATAAAAAGTTTCCTAGTACCTACCCATTATAATAAACGTGACCATTTTTTGTAACGTATGATCTAATAAACTTGAATTCCTATTATAAAGATGTATGATTTAATTACCTTGTTCATACACAATGAAACAAAAACATAATATTAAATTAAAAAAATACCAATGACTTTTTTTTAGTTCAAGTTCTTCGTATTAAGGAAATTCTCCATACAGCCCTCGACTGTAATTAAGACCATAGAGTAGTTATCTAATCTTTTTTTACGGAACAAGGAAACAATTTAATGCCCATAAAGTTCAGCACACCTAACAATATTTCAGCAACCTCCCCTAAATGTTATCAAGGCGATCAAATTTATTATACCTGGGCTGTCAGACCGCACACATCCAGGTCAATAAGCAGCAGATCGTGTATGTAATGCCGTAATCAGGTGAGTGGCCCAATAACCCTTCGCTCATGAGCTCGGGGCACGCTATAGCCATGTCGCCGTTATTATTTCACTAATTAGAATAAAACGCGGTACACCTTTCAATGTCACCTACATAGCTTTAAAATTCACATTTTCCTAGTAGGTGCCAATTTACATCGCACTTACTTATATTGATTTGAAAGATTAAAAAAACGGGGTGAGCTAAATAAAACCGTTTAATAAAATGAATGAATGATTAGAAAAATTAAAGATGTGATGGTCACGCCCTGGGTAGCAATTCTCGTGCACTCTACATTGAATTCGATAAGAAACTACTTAATTGTAGTATAGACGAATGAACTCTCTGACTTCGACTTCAATTTCACGAGAATTGGGATTCCGCGCTATGCGAATTACAACTTTACTTTCCTACTATAAAGATTCTTAATTTTAAGTTAACAATTCAAATAACGAATCATATTATTTTGCTAATTCATTTGTCTAATTCAATATTTATAAAAAAACTACGAAACATTTCTTTTTTTCTAATTTATAGTTTTATCTGTCTGGAAAAAAAGTTGCCGTCAAGAATTGGCGGGAAAGGTTACATTTTTTATCTGTGCCAATAAAAAAAAATTAACGTGCGCTTGCCGTGTGAATTATTTAGTGCAAACATTTATGTATTTAAAGTTGAATAAATGAATTAAAATAAGTTTGATCAGTCACCAAAGTATTTCTAAAATGACGGATATCAGTTCAAATACTCCTGTGGTGCAAGCCGGCACCAGCAGTAGCAATCCAGGGTCTAGCTCCACGGGCAACAATCATTTCGTGATTGCTAAGTGTAGAAGGTAAGTTTCAGTCTTGCATAATTTTTCTCCCATTGTCTATCTAAGACTATTCCTATTCGTAGAATAATATGAACCATTACGAAAAATAATAGGAAAGTAGAAAATTTTAATGTGACCGAATATCTCAAGATGTGCTAACGGCCATTAGTTGATACATTTTGTACACAGCCCGACGTTTTCCTCCTAACCATATTAATACTTAAGTCATGTAAATGTGATTCCTTACCTTATGATTTTTTATTGCATCTTTTGCTTTGGCAATCGGATGAATAATACTTACATTAAAATTATTACTTTCCTCTGTGAATATGTATTATCATATCATCTTGTGATTTATAGTCATAGTACAGTCGCCTGCAATAAAATGTAAGCACATGAGTCGACTCTTATGCCATGAATATACGGTTCATATTTGAATGAGGTTGTAGACTTATTAGTTTACGTGACTGTAACGTAATCTTGTGTTTGGAAATCTTAGAAAAATCTCCTGTGTTTTTTTCTACCTACCTATTTCAGAAATAAAGATGTAACTCCAAATCGAAATATCACCGGTAATCAGGAATCCACGGAAGATTCCGATGTTGAAGAGGTAAGCTATAAAATTACCAACATTCATTAAATAATAATGTACTTACCTATATAACTGATCTAAACGTTTAGTAGTCGTATACCTCAGTAGGTTTTTTTGTCAACCCCTAGGTGACCCATTAAAGCTACTTTTATATTAGTTACCCTTGTTGTAGTGTCCATTACAGTAATCAAATGTTAAAAGCATATGATTAATGTTTACCAATTAATTACTCGTAAGTGTATCACGTTAATTCATTTTGAGTGATCAACAGAAAGTGCTGGTCGTGTACTGTCGAGCAGGAAAATTGGGCGCGGCGTACTACACCCTACAAACTGGTGAGGTTAGTTTATCAAACGAAACATATTTTATGACACTTACTTACCTGTTAGGACTAAGTACACAAATGACGAATAGAAACAGAAATACAAGCATTTTTATTACTGTTATCAGAGAAGTGCCCCACCCTTAAGTACTTCGTTTCGCGACTGAACTTAAGTGCACCAGTACTAATAGATGGCGCTGCAAGTCGATTACGTTACGCAAGTGTATCGCCTATGCGGTAAACCGCATCATAAGCTACCATCTTAAGTACAGATTGGGCCTCCTGGGAATTCTCACTCTCAATGCGAAACACAGTGCATGCCCTGCTTCACGCCGACATAATGTGAGGTCGTGATATCAGTCCGGTCGAGCTGGCCCAATACTGAAACTCTCACACGTTTAATATCGACGGCCTCAATGGCGCAGTGGCTAAGGTGTTCGCCCGAAGCGCGAAAGGTCCCGGGTTCGATTCCCGGTCAAGTCAATTTAGGAAACTACATTTTCCTAGTTGTCTTGTGTGGTGTTCTGGGCTGACGCCCCCAGTTAAATCGTCATCTGGTACTCATAGAACAGGATGCCCTAGTTTGAGACCAGGTTGATTGGTGTGATTGTCTGGCGGATTTAATAATTAACTAGCGGCCGCCCGCGACCTCGTCCGCGTGGAAAAGTAACTTTTTACTTAATTTAATAGACCATCTTCCTCCAACGCTGTATCTGCTACCTAAAGATTCCGTCCCTGACCTTCCTCCGGTCTCCCTAGCTCTTCATCCTTGATGAGATCGTGGACCGCGCCCCGGAGTTCCAGATGTTTCTGAACCTGCACCGCCAGGTGGCTCCCTCCAGGATCCTGCTGGACGGCAAGACGCAGGGCGCCTTCGTGCAGCAAGTCAAGAAGACGGTCTTCGACGCGGATGCCGATGGGGAGGGGACTTGCAAGCTGGTGTTTATATCGGCGAGGGAGTACAGTAAGTTGATATATAATTCAACTACTGCGACACAGGCCTGCGAGGCTAGCGGAAAAGTCACTGAATTTGCCTCTAATTTTGTCAATAAATAAATGTAAGTAGGTATTATTAGGTTGTTTAAAATGAAACCGCCAAAACGGGAACACCTAAATGCAAATCGCAGCCGAAATTAAACGTCCAAAGTGAGGTCGCCTAATACACCAAGAGTGATGGAAAAAAGGACAATCAAAAAATGGAAAATTACCAGTAACAGGAATCAGCCTAATATCAAAATATTAGTCTAAGCGTACCCTAGATTCCAAAGCTGACCTTTTGGAGCCCACGGTGCGCTAACGCCAACAAGGGGATGACCAGACCAACAGTTAGGTACACGATTTGGAAACTATCCGACAGGTAAAGGTTTTCTGACTTCCCTCACTGTCGAGCTAATGGTAGAATTACGCACATGTATAGATTTAATAAATCTAGAGGTGCATGTTCGGATTCGAACACGACCCCCGCATGCAAGGCGCGTTCTTATCCACTGAGCTACCGTAGCTCTCTTCATCATCTCTCAAAATCTTAGATTTACTATTTTAAAATGATTTGTGCCAGGTTTCGAAGCTTGCAAACGCCGCGTCCTCACCCTCACCCTCCCACACGAGCCCCAGAACTGCACTGATGAAGAACGGACCCTCTTCCTCCGCACGGTGGTGGACCTCAACCAGACCCAGAGCGTGCACGCGCTGGGCGCCCTGCTCCGGTACCTCGACTTAAACTGGTCCACCCTGAGCATGGATCTTTATGGAAAACCGCAGTTCATAAGCCTGAAGAAGATATCTTTGTTAGTGCACTTTATATTTTGTCCGCAATTGGATTCTGTAGCTTACATTACTTTCGACGTATATTCATCAGCATCGACCCAGCGTGTATTTCCAGTGGCATCCAAAACTATAGCTTTGGAGCCCGAGGTACTACTCATGGACCATGATCTAGAATTGTAAATCAAAATGCGTTGCCAAATGCCAGAAGACCAAGGCTAATGGTTGAAGGCCAGTTCGCTGTCCAAGATATCGCTGGAGCGATGAGATTGAATAGGTTAACTCACTTTGGGTCGCTGCACCAACCTAGTTAGTTAGTTTAGATAGACTACCGTCTGACATTCGAAAACCTCATATTCTTACATGCAACGCAACCATATCAAATTAAACATAGTTACAGTTGAATAGTATCAACAACCAACAGTTCAATGTATGTATCATTATGGACAGAATCTTCAACAATAGGTACAAGTAAAATGATTTAATTCCCATGCCCATTCTAGAGCGGACATAGTGACCTTAGATGAGGACACATACCGCGGGCTGCAGATCTTCAGCTCGGTGTCGCACCCGAGCGGGTTCAAGAAAGGCGCGGCCGGCAGCAGCAAGGAAGGCCTCAGCCTCTACTACATGCTCAACAAGTGCAGCTCCAAGACTGGACAGAGCAGGATGAGGTAACGAAATCTAGCTCCCAAACCAGTACCTTAGTATGTCCAAGATATATTTCCAGTTTCCTTCTTTTAATGGTAACTTAGAACTTCAACTTTCTTTCCCATTCTTATTATAATATCTGTGGTAATACGAGTATCATCGCTAATTCGAATTATCATTACATTCAATACACGACCACAGCTGGACATAGGCCTCCCCCAAATTTCTCCACGCAGATCAGATCGGTATTGTGCCACCCACTTAGGAATTTCCGCGACCAAATATAATCACTCCAGGCCACCTTGTGGGCGACCTGCCACTGGTACTAAATTTAGATTTCAGACAGGCATTCAAAATATCGCTGCGAAACATGCAGCCTACCATGTGAGCTTCGCCACTATGATTTCCATAATATTTGCTTCAGAGTTCTTCTCCAACATCCTACCACTGACTTGGAGACTCTAAAGCAGCGTCAAGATGTAGTGGCTTTCTTCATGCGGCCACATAGTGACGTCATTATGAAGAATATCTGCTCCTCACTGAGGTTCATCAAGAACGCCAACGTAAGTTATAATTTAAACCATTTATGTCTCCAGTTTAAGTACAATGTTGTAAGTTTGTGTATTTTTTCTGTATTTTCAGGGAATATTGGCAAAAATCAAAGCTCTCTCTGCAAAAGCATACCAATGGAAATCACTCTATAATGTGAGTTACTTATTGGATCCTTATTTATTTAAAGCTTATTTTTGCAAGGGGACAATGTCATACAGCAAGTGGATCTTTTGAAATATTTAGTCCCTCTATTACCATACTTTGCACTCACCAAAGATTATGCTTTCCAGGGTCACTAGTTATCTATATCTTCCGGATTTAAATGTAGTCTTATTATTGCTGAAATATTTTTTTCTTTTACAACAAAATGGTAAAATCCATTGTTGATCATTAGGTACCCTTGTTTTACAGACTCTTTATAACGCAGTACTGATTTGCGAGATGTGCGAAGGAGCGGCGAGATCCAGCGCATTCCTGGAGCAACTGGCTTCTTGCGATAACAACAAGCTATACGAGGCAACTAAACTTACATATTCATCATTATCATATCAACTTCCACTCTCCATCGTTCTCCGTCATCACGCCACTCCCATCAATCTCCTGCCATCCATTGTTTCCCTGCTACCGTTACAATATCTCCGGACCAAAAGGCAGATGGTCTACCTACAGCAGAGCGTCGTTCAATTTCTTGGCTGCTATTCGGTGAGTTTTTTACACATACATTCTACAATTAGGAATGTTTTTACAACTGACATTGCTCTCACTTTCTTTTTTAGTATATGGACTCCTAAAATCTTTTGACGTGGTTAAATAGCGGAATTTCATCTTTTCTTCAGACAATCGGGTAATTCAATGTCTTAACCAACCTCGAGTAACTTATTACACAAAAAAAGTGTATGTCCCACCCCCGTGGGATTCGACCTTTTTAAGAAGCAGCTTTGTTGACCAAGCACCATGGAGGCTGTTAGTTATTATTATTTCCCTCCATACCAAATGAATTAAGTCTCAACTTTTGTATCCCCAGATGGCCTTATACATGAACAGGATCATCGATTTCGACCTGACGAAATCTGAAGGGAAATTCACTGTCAAAGCAGGGGTTGACCCTGACCTTGATATGAGTAAGTTATAAAACTTTTTTTTAAAACATGACCTTCAACTTAGTGTAGATTTTAATGACTTAGGGTCTGAAACTGAACTAATGTCCAATAAAAATGTAACCAATGGTCAAATACAGGATGTATCTGCGAATATTTACATCCCTTTAAACCATGTCTTCTACCAACCATTCTAAACAACATTTGTCCTAAGACTTGGAAATTTTTCTAAAAATTTTTCGACTTATGTATCACACAAAAAGTCTTGACCAACTTGGTATGAAAAGTGTCAAAAATTTGCTAATTTCCAAAAGTCATTGAACTAATGTGTTCAAAGTGGTTAGTAGAAGACGTATTTAAAGTATGTAAACGTTCACAGATAACCCTTTAAAAAAATTTTCAAACAACAGTTAGCTTAAACAATAGTCATATTAACCAATGAACTGCCACTTTGAACTGTCAATTTGAGCAAAAGGTAACTACGGATCAAAAAACCTGAAAAAGTTTGTTCATAACTTAGAGAAGCAAACCATGGGCAGCCTCCACGGCCTGATGTCGGAGACGGCGCGCGTGGAGCTGGCGCGGCTGCCGGCCTTCGTGGAGGAGTGCAGCATGCTCTACATGCCGCACCTGGGCTACCTGCTGGGCGTCAAGGCCTGGGCCGGCAACCTCACTATGGAGCAGAAGGAATTACCTAACATGAGGTTCATGGTAGGTTCCTATTTAATTATAACGATTACCAAGATAAAGTGCGAAGTAGTACTTCTGAGAACGTACTGCCTGGGCGTAAGTTTTCATGAGTCATAAGGAAATTTATCAAAGGACTTCGACCGACCACAAAATATATGCCGCAATATGGTGATATCTTAGCCCACACCCTCTAAGAAAAATTCATACGAAAAGTAATTGGGCTGAGAATACTGCCTTGTGGTATCCCACTGTCAAACGGCAATTTTTGCTGATAAGTACGCGTAATGAAGGAAAATGGTTGTTTCAACTTATGTCGCCGAATGATAGTTTAACTTTTATGATTTCAGTTTCAGAATAACGACTACATTCACTACAAAAGTAAAGGTTGTGAAGGTAAGATTTGATTAATCAAACTTTAACCCCTTAATGGGTAGTAGGTATAAATGCAATTAATTAGTTTTGGACCTTATCTCCAAGATATAAGGTGTCAAAATATGTTGGCTAACATAGGTATCAAAATATGTTGGCTAACATAGACAGAGAAAGGGTTAATGTAAAAGTTTTAGCGCTCAATTTTTTTTTATTATTCTAACTGGGTATTTCTAGCTACAAAAGTAGTTTTCTTGTATGCAAATTGCAGATAACTAGGAGGTATATCAAGGAGACAATACGATTAAAAATGAAAGTAAAAGTAAAATATAATTGCAGAGCTAGACATGATGATCGGTGACACCTACCCGGAGATAGTAGCTCACGAGACACGCATCATGATGCGCCTCACCACCATCGTCCTCGACAACCTGCACACTCTCGCCTCGGTCATCGACAAGTGCGCTGAACTCGACTGGTAAGTCCCTTTTGACAAGCTTACCAACCCTGGCTTTAGTAAGATTTAAACTTCTTAAAATGAAAAGAAAGAAAGAAACTAGGTACATTTAAAGACCTCAGATGCGTTTGATTCGTCATTGATCTGGACCTCAATCTTCATTGTCAATGTGCTGAACTCGATTGGTAAGTTCTAGAAAGCGTACAACCCTTTCGCATATCATTCAAGTTTTTGCAGGATCCCATTTGAATCGCTATCTAGAGTTCACAAGCGCATTCTGCATGTGAGATCCTGCCTAGCATATTAGGTAAACACATTCGCCATCAAATGGGATCCAGCATGAAACTGGACTGCCGTGTGTAAGGGCCGTTAGGGTCCTAGAATTTTTGTGTAGGTACATTTAGTGGGAACACCTACATTCACCAGCAGACCGTAATCAACCAGACTTCTAAAAGACGCCTACTTTTAGCTCTTGCAGTAATGCGCATGTTTTGCTTAGCTTGAATGAGCCCTGGATTTCTTTACTACCTCAGTGTCAGAAGAATAATTGGCCTCTACCTTTAAAATACATTATTCTTCCTCAGCCTGATAGCAATAGCGAAAGTATGCAAAGAGTACGGCTTCGTCCGGCCCACCCTCACCACGGAGAAGGTGATCAGCATCAAGCAGGGCCGCCACCCGCTGCTGGCGGCCGCCTGCGACGCCTGCGTGCCCAACGACGCCGACCACTCCGCTGCCACCGGCTACGTCAAGGTCCTCACGGGACCCAATGCCAGTGGCAAGTCCGTCTACATGAAGCAGATAGGTGAGATTCCAGACAGATCTTCTTCCTAACCCTTTGACACATCCATCTTTATCAGCTACAGCTGAAATCAGCTGAGCTGTGTCAATGTGTTAGAGGTGCATTTCGTTAAAGGCGTTGTAACTCTCTTTCAAATAAGACTAAAGGGTCATCTACCGCCAGGGGCTACTTTACACGTCCATACGGGACCCAATGCGACCGTCTTCATAGAACAAATTTTAATGTTCTAAAAGATAAAACTGAGACTAAAGTCATAGATTAAAAATCAATTTTAACCTAAGCTACCTAATAAGGGGGCGTATGTTCCAGGTCTGATCGTGTACCTGGCGCACATCGGCAGCTTTCGTGCCAGCGGAGGCGGCCACCATCGGCCTGGTGTCGCACATCTACTCGCGCATCCAGTCGACGGAGTGTGTGGCCGCACACATGTCCGCCTTCCTGATCGACTTGAGACAGGTGATGAGCAATTTTATACTCCAAACATGAGCTTAGAAACGGCCAGTAGAATTTTATAAACTTAAGTGGGTACTACTTCTTTCGACATCCGCAAATCGACCTTCCGGATAAACGATAATCACTATATACCAATTGCTAAAAAATTGGTGCATACTAGTCTGATTTCTAATTAGATATCGAATTAGCATTGCTAGTTTTTGAATTTTAAATTCAAAGTAATTAGCGGATTTATTCTCATTAAAGTGGCGCCCAACATGGGGCTGGCATGGGAATGTTTTTTCTTTTTATTTCAGAGTAGATGGATGACCTGATGGTAAGAGTCGGAAAGAAAGGGAGTTTACAGGTTGGCAGCACAATCCTTTCGGGTGTCCAAAGGCGGTGGTATTCGAACATAAAAGATCACAGTCCAGCCGAATCCCAATCTTAATCTCCGCTGTTTATAGACGACCCGTTTAGCGCAATGCTTTGAGCGCCGGTTGAGACGTAAGGGTCGCGGGTTCGATTCCCGCACCAACACAAATGTTTGTTGATGAAACAGATATTTGTGTTGGGTCTGGGTATTTGTAGTACCTTCGTTGTTTCTGGTTTCCATAGCACAAGGGAAAACCTTAGTTTGGGGCCAGGACAATGTATGTGACGTTGTCTCAATTTTTTTTTTATTGTATTGTGGTCTGAATTTATTTACGCAAGACTTTACATAGATGGCGCTAGCCCTCCAAGAGTCGACGTCCAACTCGTTGATCATCATCGACGAGTTCGGCAAGGGCACGTCGGAGGTGGACGGGCTGGCGCTGCTGGCGGCGGCCCTCAACTCCTTCCTGTTCCGCGAGGAGCTGTGCCCTCATCTGCTGCTGTCCACGCACTTCCTGGATGTGCACAAGTATATTGTGGAGACTCCTATCGTCCAGTTTTTGGTAAGAGATTTAGGAGTAGAAAAAAATATAATTTTTTATTTGCGTGAAAAATGTGTTGTACAAAAATACAACTAAACACAAATCACCAGAATGGCTGCAAACATAGTAAATTAAATTAGAAGTTTTATACTTAGTAAGTTGAAGAAAAGAAAAGGCTGAAATGACTGTCATTCAATTTGTATGAAAAGACCAAATACAAATTTTCAAAGACTATAGCTTTAAAGATAATAAATCTCCCATACATGTTTTAACCCCATGTCACTGTCTTATGGCTTGAAATTAAAAAAAAACCTGAAAAACGGTCAATTTATTTTTAATCATCTACAATAATCCAAATTTTCAAATCTCTAAATCTAAATTGAAGACTTTCATACGACGTAAACCCCTCCCCTTTCACCCCTTTAGGGGGTGAATTTCGCAAAACCCCTTATTAGCGCGCCTACATAGTATAAACTACCTATGTTTTAAATTTCTTGATTTCAGGTCCAGTAGTTTTGGCTGTGCGTTGATAGATCTGTCAGTCACAGGACGAGGCGTTAAACCTCTTTATTAATAAGTAGTATAGATTTGAGTTTGTATTTAACCGTCACAGGAAGCAGACGTGTTTTGCGTTATCGACAGCCCCGGAGACGAGCACGTTTCCTACTTATATTGGATTCTTGGCCTCCTATAAACCAACCAAATCAGTCGTAGTAAGAGATAACAGGCTACTGTACTGAATAATCTTCAGTCACATCGGCCCGCCATTTTGTAGTTATTTTTCATTGGCCGGGTTATATAGATATCTGTCCCTTACGGTGATACGCGCTTAGCCACTCTATTTTGATAGTTTCTCTAAGTTGGCCATGCTATCTTATTCACTTCTCTGTGGTTCGATCTATGGTTTCTAGTGGTTCGTTAGTTACGTCGGTCTATGCCCTTAGAGCTTGGAGCACACGGTGGAGGAGGACGGGTCGCCGGTGTTCCTGTTCCGCGTGCGGCGCGGGCGCGGGGCCGGCAGCCTGGCGGCGCGGGTGGCGGCGCGCAGCGGGATACACGACCAAGTTATACAGCGCGCGCGCGCCGTCAGGGACTGCCTTGCGGTATGACCGTTGAGCGTATACATATACCTAGTTGCCCCCGCAATTTATTGCCACCGATGGCAAATAGGACTGAAAAATCACTGGTGGCTACTGGGAATTATAACCCCCACTTAGACTTTCTTAGAAATCAGCAATCATGTAACTGATCCTTGTATTTTTAGTGTTTAAAATTAATCGGCTTAAAATTTATTTACGTGTACCTGAAATTTGACAGGTTGTGGTAACCTGATGTGTGGCTGTTTGTAACATCATCCGTAAGTTTAACAACTTTTACTATAATAAAAGTCTGTTTTTTTTTCAGAACAACACGCTACCGCCAGAAAATAAAAAAATTACAGCCAAATTGAGAAGCTTCACGGAAATAATAAAGAACGACCTTCTCGCAGAAGACATTTAATTCATCGATAAAATTCGCTCAGTACACAATACCTCAGCTTAGCACTTAACAACTTTATAAATATTTGTATAAAATTTAAAACATATCAAAAACAATCACATACTTGTTACTTCGGATAAATACTCTTATGACTAAAACATAGATGGAATGTTCCCGTATTCTAGTTTTCTCAAGTCATGATTTGCGAGATACATTATAATAATAAAAATATATTTTAGACCGCTTCTTATTAAATATTATTTCTTTACACAACGAGTCTTACTTTTGTGACTTATAAAGAAAAGACTGAATACAATAAATACATTTTGTGCAATATTTACAAACAAAAATACTTTGAAGTTTTGCTTTATTTGTTAGCTTTAAGCAATTTATTTTCCTTATATCTAGAGTAAATACAACCGATATGACCAGGAAGAAATTCTTAAGAGGTTCTGCCTCCACACAAAAACTAAATAAATATAAACAATAAATTATTTCATGGGAAGATAAGTAATTATGTAGGTAGTTTTAACTCGAAAATCATAACAAAACTATTTTAAAATAAAAGTCCCTGGTATCGGTAATAAGCAGTTTGGCCACCTTAGTGTTGCACAAGTGTAAATATACATGGTATGCAAGTCTGTTTTGGCCGAATACATTACATAAATGATACGGTTTTCGACAATCTCCATATAAACTTGCAGTAGATAGGTACAATACCCTCAATGTTATATTGGCCAAAAAGTCATACTGTCCTTAATTTTTATGGCAATTTTATTGCATCAACAGCAAAAATGCATGATATATTATGGTAAATGCCGTGTGTGACATGGTTGACGAACCATTATGGACCTTATGACACACTAACAAAAATCAGTTTCAATAGAAAAGTTCTCACCATGGAAACTTGCCCTTCTATTGATATTGTATTGTCTATGATCTGACTGAATGAAAATGAAATTTGAATGAAAGTGACAGTTTTAAAACAAAACATTCGACAACGATTTGTGAGGAGTTTTTTTTAAACGGACAAACGAGCAGACGGCTCACCTGATGGTAAGTGATCACTGATCACCGCCGCCCATGGATACCTGCAACACTGCGGCATCACAAATGCGTTGCCGCTTTTTGAATCTTTGGCTTGGGTTGAATTACAGAATCATTATCTCATTGTTTAGACAACACACTGACACATTTCTCTGGTTCATAATCATGTGGAGTAAACTGACACATGTCCATGTGTCATCTCCATACATTATCACTCAATTTGACAGATGCAAAATGTCAAAATGTATAGAAACTTGACAGTTGCATCTGTCAGTTCACTCCACATGATTAAAACCAGAGTGTACGAGTAGAAGCCTCCTATTGAAACTGAATTTTAGTTACATAGTGTACATTTACATAGTCTTCATCTGCTGCATGAGTTCTTCAAGCGACAGCTCGGAGGCGGCCACGGCGCCGCCCGTGCTGGACTCCGGCGTGCTGTTGTCAACCGGGATGCTGTACGCCACCTGTACAATTTTTTTAATGAATTAATACATACATCGCATACATTGACCTGATTCCATGCTACGAGTAAGACAAGCTAATGACTTTGTTATGTATGTGAGACAATAACGGAATTACTAATCATCGGACTAGATGTAGATATAATAAATAAACTTTGTAACTTAAGAATTTAAGGCACTTTACACCTAGGGTCTCTATTTTTATATGAACGTATTAGTAATTGAATATGCAGCTACATTTTATTACGAAAACTTACCTGAATTCCTTCAGCTAATTTCAAATTGGATGTATCATCTTCTTCTGGCGTATTTTCGTCTACTAATGAAATACCTGAAATGGATAAAATTCAGGTATTATATAGGTAAGTACAGGCTTGGTACTTAAACCATTAGATCAATTTGGCGTTCAGAATAAAAAAGAAAGAAAGTGGTCGGGCCAGGGAGGTATCACACTCGGAACAAAGAGTTCTATCACTGACCCCACTCGTTGTCGGCGTGCAGCGGCGGCGCGTCCTCCGTGACCTCGGTGGCCAGCTCCACGGCCGGCCGCGCGCGCGCCTCCGCCTGCCGCGCGCGGCAGTACCCGTCGTCGCACTGGGGGTTCGGCTGCAACACACACATTTCATTTCTCACTCATCTTACCGTGTAATTGGGCTATCGCGTGTGAACAAGTCCGCTAGATGGCGTACTTGAGAACCGTAGACCGTATTATGTCACTAAACAACCAATATATGTATAACCAATCACCAGTGTAGACGGACCTCAGATCTCAAATACGCCAACTAGCGGCGTTTTTATACGCGATAGCCCCCATTGCTCTCTTGCGTTCAAAGCTGCTGCTTCACAACCTATTAGTATTTTAGAAGTAGTAAAAAATTACAGCAAGTTATTAAAATGTAAACAGCCTTACCTTCAAACTCATACTTGGGAAGAAATCTGTTAGTGCGCTATATCCTAAATAATTACTAACGTTGCCGAAACCTAATAGATACTTCAGCGTATTTTGAACTGCAACAAAGAAAGAAAAATCGTTAGGTATTGAATTTTCTCATAAGACCAAATCATAGAGAAATCGGTCAGCAAACATTCATATGAAATAATGTCTTTACTCCATACAGAATTAAATAATAATGCGGATATCCGCAGAATGTGATGTAGGTATTGGAATAAAAAGAGGTGGAGCAATCATATCTAAAAAGTAAAAATACCTAAGAATCCAGCGACAATTCCCATGGTGGTGGGCAGGCTGGCTGCGCACACGCCGTCTCGCTTCAGCGTTTTCTCGTCAATTTTGGCAGCTACAACCAGTGGCGGGGCACACTGTAACACACACAGATAATTCTATCATGAATTGCGGGTAAAGAACAAATAGTAAAAATTGCAATTATTTTTCTAAAAAACATAACTAATCATAATCTGATCTTTGTAAATGTAAAGTGTACTCCATTTTCCGCACTAAGACTTGAGAGTCTACTGAGAGTAAACCATTGTATGTGTTAAATCACTTATCTTTAGAATTACTAGTACTAATTCATAAAATTTCCTTCCTTGAGGGTATGCCTGTGCTCATTCAGAAACCTCAATAGGTAGGATTTGTCTACAGGGAGACAAAAATAAAATAATTTGGTTTTTAACCACATACTAAGTGACTATTCATTGTAGGTACACATGTCGAATAAAAAACTTACAGCAAAACACGCAGATTCCCCAGGCACTATGAACTGTATGTGCCCCGAAACGGCATTCTCACTGACTCCAGACTCGAACCACTTCTGGTTGAGCTCATTGCAGGCCGTGTTGATGGCCATGCGAGCCTCGAAGTTGTCCACGCAGCTCAGCACCAGGTCTACTGGCCCACCGGTCAGGCTGCCTGTCCTAGAATGCAGAGCAAAAAGGTTTTTTATTTATGTGATAGGTAGCAGACGAGCAGGCGGATCACCTGATGGTAAGCAATTGCTGCCGCTCATGGACACTCGCAACACCAGTGGAGTTACAAGTGCGCTGCCAACCTTACGTTACGTTACGTTACTAAAGGCTGTGCATCGTGTACGCACAATGCATTGCTATAGTAGCAATATATTTTGCGAATGCATTTTCATACTTTATATTGTGCTTAATTTAAGATATTTAAATAATAAAACTATCTGGAGTTGACTCAAGTATAGTTGTATTGTGTTTTAAGTAAGTATAACAATAGCGTAACTAGACACAATCAAAATTATTGTTCCAGGAAGTTATTTCTCAAATCTACTCAATATCACACTACCCTCAACAATTCTTAAACTTGAAACTGACAAAACAATTAAGAAACTTGATGATGAATTAAGATATTAGATGCTATGTAATTCAGATACTTTGTACCAATGGAGCATGCAATAAAACATTTAATTGAATTGAACAATTCATACCTTATCGTATCACAAAAGTGCTGGAAATTGTCAACAGTTGTGATGTTATAGTTGTATGCATCGATTGTGACATCAGGGTTAATGCTTTGCAACGTGCCTGCGGCTGCGTCGACCTTGCTGAGGCCGGCCTGGTGCGGTTGGAAGAACAGCCGGTTCATGTTGGCCAGTTCGACTTTGTCATAGTCAAAGAGGATAAGCTGGAAAAGCAATTATTCAAAGTCAAACTTAAGCTCTGCTTACTTTTAATAAACTGAAGAGCCTACATTTGCTGAATAATACTACATTTGCTGACAAGAGGTGGGAATTTTATGCATGTCACTAAAATAATCTGAATCATAAGTTGATTGATTTCCAAGGAAGCTGATCAACTTAATTAAACAACGGTAGGTTTATTTTCAGAAACCAAGTTAGATTACATTGGAGCTGATGACCCCACATCAGCTGGCAAAGTTGCCAGTTCTAACCTAACCTGTTTTTGAAAGCAGACTATCACCGTTTTGTAATTTTCTGGAAGGTAGTATTTAGTAGGTACGGGGTGGTACCTACATAAAATCTGCTTACATGATACTTAAAGTCCTATAGGAGGAATGGTACCTATTATTTACCTACCTACTTATTTTTTATGCTATTAAAAAAATTCACATAGAAAGGCCTATGTTACCTACCTTGCCAATACCACATCGGGTCAGCATCTCAGCAGTCACACTGCCTACACCCCCAACACCGACCACAGCCACAGACAGCTCACGAATCTTCTCATAGTTGTCCACTATTCCCATTCTCTTCAGTGCCATGAGTCGACTGCAGTACAAAAACCATTAGTTAGGTATAGAAATTATCCCTATAGTACCAGAAATTCCTTCATTTGCTTCAATTACGAATTCAAAATTACATTTACTTATGTTTTGTTGCTTATAAAGATGCTATTTGCTTTAAAAATGCTAGTTTCCTTATTGCAACATCAAAAATAGTTTGTAACACCCATCACCATACTGTTGACCAAAATCGACGAATTTGCCCATTCCAACAACAATTAATGACTAAAAACTATTTGTAATACATGTATAAACAGCTGCCCAAAGGAGCTAAGCTCAATTTTATTCAATTTTAGAGAAATCCAAGTGAAATACCTGTAAGGATTCGAGTCGACCACTTCGGACGACATAACTTCAATTTTCTGCCGTCCTGGACCAGTGAGACCTTGGGCAGCGGCCAATTTCGCTTCCAAGTCTCTCACTTTCTTCTGCAATTCCTCAACCGTGGCCATTTTCACTTTATTTTTGCCAAAAATATGTTGCAATCTCAAATTCACATTCGTACGAGAAAGAAGAAAAGAATTCGATCTTAAATGTCAATGTCAAATTGACGTTTTAGCTGCCACGACGTAGAACGCGTTCGATTTTAATTAAATTATTTATTCAGCAGCATTCATCCACCTCCTTATTTTTCAAATTATACTGTTTATTATTATTTTATAGTAAAGATCTATCTTTAAAGAGTAAAGTAATAGTCCTAGATACCGTCCAGAGATTTTGCTGGGATTAGCCCTTTAGATCCACATACAAGTGGTCGTTTGGAATTAGTTTGTTATTAAAGTCAACGATTTCTTTTTGTGGGTTGTTAACACTGGTGGCAAAGAATTTAAGGCTTTAGGACACGCCCTCAGCTTCTTAGGTATAGCCTACAGCAAGAAGCTGTAGTTAGGACCTTGAGTGCGTAGAAACCAATTTTAATAGAAAGTCTTCTTTTTTACAAGTGCGCAAAATAACGGTCATCGCTATACTTTCATGCCTCCAGCTATAAACTTAGCATAATATTGACCATGGGAGAGCCACGCTTCGGCATGAATGGACCGGCTCGAATGGAATGATACCACGGCCTCACAGGAGATCGGAATGAAACAGCTCCGCTGTTTTATCGAGTGAGTGAGGGTACCGCAGGCCCAATTTTTTGGAGGGAGGGGTGGTTGAGGGTGAGGGCGCGCTTGTGACTCTGTTGGTGTTGCAGGTGTCTATGAGCGGCGGCAATCGCTTACCATTAGGTGATCCGTCGGCTCGTCTGCCACCATTCACATAAAAACATGTAATAGATTCAAGTAATAGTCCTGATAGGTAAGATCCTCGTAATGTTAAAAGTCAAACACCGATGTAAGTAGGTAGGTACATATTAAATAGAGGTCAACTACTGCAAAGTTCAATGAAATCAAACATACCTACCTACTTAAGATGCACAAACGTGTTAGAATTATATATTTTAAATATGTCGAGACACCCTTCTATTTACATTATAAATAGACCAGGTATTATTTTGTTTTGTGTGATTTAAAGATGGCAGACGAACAGACTAATCACCTGATGGTACGCGATTGTCATCACCCATAAACACCCGTAACACCAGTGGAGTAACAAGTGCACTGCCAACCTTTTGACCCCCTTGCCACCGATTAGGCTACCGGTACCCTCAGTCAGTTGGCAAAACACAGCGCAGGCGCTGCTTTATGCGTGTCTTCTGTGAGGCCATGGTATCACTCCGGTCAAGCCGGCCTATTCATGCCGAAGCGTGGCTCTCCGGTTACTATACTTAATGATTCCTTTTTACAGCGCACTTGTGACTCTATTTGGTGTTGCGATGTGTTTGGGCTGCGTAAATCACTTACCATCAGGTGATACGCATCCGTCTGCTCGTTTGCCACCCAACAAGTGGTGTTAGGTACTTATTGCACAACATTTCATTACAAAATGAATCGTTATTGAGATAAAACCACCCAACCCACAAAAAATTACATAACAATGCACTTAATTACTTCGATCATACATCTTACGGTTCTTTTTAATGAGAAAAGAATGGGTTGGGTTACATAGATAGGTAAGCTAAACTTATTATTACGCAAATTAATGAAATTTTAATCAACTCAGATCCTGGGCGAGTAACTGTCAACGTCGACAACCCTTTACCAACATAAAGTCTACATTTGAACAAAATGTTTTTGTAATTTTGTTTAATGACTTTTGGAAATTACAAAAGAAATTCAACTTTTCATAATAGTCTAAGATCCGAACTTACATCGACCTTCACCGAGCTGATAATAGAATGAAATATCCTTAATGACAAATTTAATATACTAGAAAATATATTAAAAATAGGTTTGCTAAAAAAATCCTGGACAGACTATTTTTAATTAATTTTTTAAAAATAATATTTAACTGAATTTTGCAACATTAAGATAATAAGAAAATTTTCATTCTTACTTAAAGTCAAAGTCAAAGTCAAAGTCAAATATTCTTTATTTGCATAGGCTTGTACACAGCACTTACAAATCGTCATACATAAAGAAATTATTTAAAACTATTTAAAGATAATGTATATGATTTAAATGAAATTAAATATATATCTTGATACATAAGATATACTAAAAATAAATAGACATAATGCGATTCTACCACCGGTATCGGAAAGTTGATTCTGACGAGAAGATCCGGCAAGAAACTCGCCAGTTACTCTTTTTAATCGCCAAAATGTTTATTACAATGTTTTCCTCATACCACCTCCTACAGTCCAATACTTACTCAAGATGAAGAAAATGTTAAAAGCTAAAAATGAGGTAAACCAGAGCAGACCAGTCCCCCAGAGGCGGCACCTGTACACAAGTATGACGTATGTGTCAGCCATCATTTCACTCAACCATATCAGAGGGAATGTAATGACCCGCCACATAGCGCCACCACCTCAGGAACGTTTGAGCGTGCATGACCATTCCAATTCTCCTCATAAGATACAAAAAATAGTATGTACATAATTAAATACTTAATAAACTGTAGGATGTGGTGTACAATAACAGGTTGATAGTATCTTGTCAATTATTATTAATCATTAATAGTAAATGTACTCAATTGTATATAAATTAAATTCAATGCTGCAATGTTTAATGATTAAAATTTATATAATAATAATTTCAGTGTTAAAATACTGCAAGAAAATACAAATATGCAGGCAGGGGGATCATTATACCCATGAATCCTATCGTTGAGATAATCTACAATTTTATAGTATCCTTTCTTTATTAAGCAGGCTTTACATGTGTTTTAAATTTATGAATTGGCAAGTCAATAACATTTTGTGGCAACTTGTTATAACATTTTAATACTTAGTCCTACAAATGAACTACTAATCTTTTGGAGTTTTAGATTTGGAACCGCGAGTCTATGTTTATTTCTCGTATTAAAACCATGACATTCAGATTTTTTTTGAAAAAAGATGAATATTCTTTCGCACGTACAAAATGCAGTCTAAAATATATTGTGATGCAACGGTTAAAATGTCAATGTTCTTAAACATTTCTCTAAGTGAATCGCGAGGTCTAAGGTTGTATATAAACGGATGGCCCTCTTCTGCAATACAAATATTGTCTGTATGTCTGCAGCAGACCCCCACAACAAGAGACCATATGACATTATACTATGAAAATAACTAAAATAAACCAGTGTCCGCGGTTTCAATATCAGTCAATGTCTTATCTTCTTTACCGCATATGCGGCGTAGCTAAGTCTTCCCGCCAAGGCTGCTATGTGAGGACCCCATTGCAATTGGGCATCCATAGTGATGCCCAAAAATACAGTTGAATTAATGACCTCAATACGTTCATTATTCATGATGATGTTAGTGTTGACCTGCCTTACATTGGGCATAGTAAATTTTACACATTTGGTCTTCTTAGCATTGAGAAGCAAGTTGTTAGTGGTGAACCAATGGAGCACTTGTGAGAGGCAGTCATTTACGTCGTCGAACGTATCTTTTCGTCGATCAACATTAAAAATCAACGAAGTATCGTCAGCAAATAGAACTATCTCACAAAGATCTTGTGTAAAGTAAGGAAGGTCATTGATGTATATTTAAAAGAGTAGAGGTCCCAAAATTGAACCTTGGGGACTCCCATTAATAAAGCAGCGCCTGAAGAATCAGTCCCATTAACATTTACTTTCTGAACTCTGTCTGATAGGTAAGACTTTATCAAACTTAATGAATTGTTTGAAACACCATAATGAGATAATTTCAACAACAATGTTTGATGCGTAACGCAATCAAACGCTTTCGATAGGTCACAGAAAACACCTATAGCATCCTGTTTGTTCTCCCATGCATCAAAAATGTGCTTGATAAGTGCAACTCTTAAAACGTATAGAATGTGCCGCCATTGGGTTGTCTATTATTTACCTGGACAGAGTACTCGGTTGTCTGGTATAAACAGGTATGTCGATGGCAGTTACCTTCACTTGAAATGTTAATTTAAAAAAAAATATACCAATGTAAGCGCTCTTTTATTACGAACACGTTGATATAGAGTTGTCTGCGAAAAATTTGGTCCCAATAGCGGTTTGCGAGTTTTAAAGTTTCTAATTTTAACGTGAGGGGAAATGTGTGACAAACTGCCTTAAAACAGAACTACTTTCTTATAACACGTGGTATGATAGCCAATATTATCAAGCATTGCTTTTGTGAGTTCAACTTCATGATATTTGAATTTTTTTTTTACGAAAAGCTAACTTTAATGAGCAATTTTTAAAAGTTTCTTCAGTAAAATCACTTAAAGAATCGTCCAAGCCACACAAAAAAACACTTTTTAGCCATTTTAAATCACAATAATAGACAGGATATAAAAATACACGTGTTGTCGCTCCAAAATATCTCTCACTGTTTACTAGAATATCACTGTCATTCTCTGTCGTGTGAATACCGAGCATGCGCACTTTCTTATATTGAGGCCCCATCACGTGTGACTGCAATGTTGTGTCCTTTATTAATACCCGCTATACTCAACTCGGATCTCTTTGTTTTTTTTTTTTTTTTTTTTTATGTCATAGGTAGCAGGCGAGCAGGCGGATCACCTGATGGTAAGCAATTGCCGCCGCCCATGGACACTTGCAACACCAGTGGAGTTTGTCACACATTTCCCCTCACGTTAAAAATAAAAACTTTAAACTCGCAAACCGCTATTGGGACCAAATTTTTCGCAGACAACTCTATATCAACGTGTTCGTAATAAAAGAGCGCTTACATTGGTATATTTTTTTTTTTATTATCATTTCAAGTGAAGGTAACTGCCATCGACATACCTGTTTATACCAGACAACCGAGTACTCTGTCCAGGTAAATAATAGACAACCCAATGGCGGCACATTCTATACGTTTTATACTTTAAGTAAGAATGAAAATTTTCTTATTATCTTAATGTTGCAAAATTCAGTTAAATATTATTTTTAAAAAATTAATTAAAAATAGTCTGTCCAGGATTTTTTTTAGCAAACCTATTTTTAATATATTTTCTAGTATATAAATTTGTCATTAAGGATATTTCATTCTATTATCAGCTCGGTGAAGGTCGATGTAAGTTCGGATCTTCTACTATAAGTAAATAACGTGACTTGTTCCTTTTTCGAAAGTCGTAAAACAAAAATTTTGTTCAGAATCGTAGACCAGGTAGAAGCCGTGGTTAGAGGGATGTAAATGTTCAGAATGCACCCGTTACCTACAGCCACAAACAAAGGAAAAACAGAAGGAGAGATCGAACCTGGAACCATTTGAGCGTCAGAACCGAAACGAAACTAGCTAGTGGTAACATTATACTTACTTATACTTACCTAATAATATGCCAGACAATTCTCACCGTAAAGGCTTAACACTAGGGTTATTTCCTAAAATGTAGTTAGGACACACATCAAAGTAGGTACACAAAACTGTCAAATTCCTACAATGGACTCTCACATTAGTATCAATTGAGGAAATTCCTTAAGAGCCGGCAACGTATTAGTGTTGTCTTAGATGTTGCAGATGTACATGGGCGGCGGTGATCACTTACCATCAGGTGAGCCTTCTGCTCGTATGTCCGCTACAGTGTAAAAAAAGAGGATGTGGAAACCTAATGTGTCTATCTGTACTACGAGTACGTAGCTACCTACCCATTGAATCGTATGCTGCACCACCAACTTTCTATTATTATAAGTATTTAACAGGCTTTCCTCAACGATAAGCACCTTGGGGCTACGGTTTGCTTCCCCGTCCCCTGTTTACGACAGATGATACGTAATTCCATACCTGAGCGTAACGCTTACCTAGCTAGTATTTTTGTACAAAAATAAGGTATAGAGACCAACTTAATTGGATAAAATGATGTCACTAATACTGAGGACATTGACCAGTTTATGATCAACTTTGGGCGCAATATCGACTATTGTGGGTTCGCCCTCCGTGTCCTACGACCGGCGCCGGTTCGATACATCATCGTGTTTCAAGCCGGTCTAATCGCCCTCTTCTACCCTCAGTCAGTGGCTCTCAAACAATTAGTAGCGTGCCCTAAAAAGGTTCTCCGGGTGGGTATCTGCTCTACATAAATCGTAACTATATAATTTACCCAAATGTTTAATTTTCACGTGAATGGTTGATTATCTGAAGAAATCCGATACCAAGCTTTGACTGCACGCTTAGCCATCCTTAATTTAATAGTGGGCGTATACGACCATGTAAGAGGCCCGATGGAGCTCATTCAAATCTGTTGTGTGCTTCTGTGTGCCCAAGTCAAGAATTAAATTCGGTTATAACGTCATTGCATCTTCTATTAGGTATTACCTTAGCTATAATGGGGAACGCTTATATTGATTCCTGATACGTCATCTCGTAATCATTCCTATAGCGACAGCCTATAATCCCCATTATACACTACACAGTGCTCGGCGTTTCTCTGCGTGATCGAATCCGGAACGAGGTGATCCGGCAGAGAACCAAAGTTACCGACATAACTCCGGATTAGTATGCTGAAGTGGCAGTGGGCATATCTGCCGCAGAACTGATAATCGTTAGGGTTCTGGAGTGGAGACCGCGTCTTGGTAAACGTAGTGTAGGACGACCTCAGGCCAAATGGAGTGACGGTCTGCGCAAAAGAGGAGGCTGGAGCTGGATGCGAGTAGCCGAAGATCGATCAAAGTGGCGAGCATTTGGAGAGGCCTATGTCCAGCAGTGGACTGCAACAGGCTGGTGATGATGATGATGATCTGTGTAGTATCATTATCTGGCCGGATTCCATGGCGCAGTTCCAATGACCCATACGCGACGCCTAGCAAGGTTAGTTTGACGCCATATGGAGTAAAGCCTCCACTTTGGGTGCCGCTGACCGGCCCAAGCCATGTAAGCGAGCACGTTACATCACAAGTCGGATGTCAACACCGGACACCGCATCAGTTACGAGCGGCGCGCGCGCGCAACCACACTCAGGCCGTTGAGCAAGTGACAACCGTACGCGAAGTGACTTTGGGAAGTTTTGGGACAAAGTTAACTAAGTTAGTGAAAGAGTTCAAAGGTAAGTTGCAAATTCTTCATTAAAAAGGCCCACAAGAAGGGGTGGTGTCAGATAGCCTTAAAAGTTGCGGAAAAGTCAATTAAAATGGACATTAAAATAGCGACATTCCGGTAAAAATGTAAAAAAAAAACATTTGAACATTTGAAGATTAGACCCGCCTTTAAACATAATAATAGTTTAACTGAAACTTAGGTATGCACAGATACTACCTAATTATTTTTTATTAATTCTTATCTACTAAGTAATAGGTAGGTAATCGATATTTTCTGAACATGAAAGGCGTCTACCAACTCGCTCTGATCAGAGTCAATCAATTTTATTTCCTAAATTGACATGACCGCGCATCGAACCTAGAAAATTCTGCGCTTGGATACAACACCATAGCCACTGAGCTATCGAGGACCTCAAACATCCCGATTTCTACATTCTTCCTTATATTGTGATGTGATAGTCCGGCCGATATCGGTCACAACTGCTTTACCATTGGAGAGGCATACCTACAACCCCCGATAATTGAAAGGGCGTATCTAACATTTTGTTCACACAAAGTGGGAAATCGCACTATGTGGCGATCGACCATCATGCCACTACTCATATGAATATCAACTTAGGTACACTAGTAGAGAAATTGGTGTGTAGTGTGAGAACTCGAGGATACCTCGACCCTCAAAATATCAGTTTTTTTTTCTTGTAATTTGGAAAGCTTACAAATATGGTTACACCTCTTTGTCACTTTTTATTTCTTATTGAGCACCTAAATGATTCGGTCACGTGAGGCAATGAGTAAAGTCGCTTAGAATCTTACTTTTGGCTATTTATTTATCAAAACAAAGACTGAGCAGGTAGCCCAACCACTATTAATAGAATTCAGCGTAGAAACCATTTATCGTCTCCAGTTTGACCTATTTTTAGTGGTCAGTGGCACGTAATGTAAATTTGCATTTTTAAGTAGTGAAAGAAACTAAAAAGTATTTTGAATTGTTTTTGAATGAAGGTTATGGGGAGTCAATGATCAGATGATTGACCACGTAAAACTAGTAATGTAAATTAACTAACATTGATGGTCAAATCTACAAATCTAGTAAAATTCAATGTAAGGTTTCCGTTGAAGTGGGAGTATAAAATTTTCAACATGTCAATAGGGAAGCAAGTTGTTCAAAATCATTTTGTACCATATTTTTATGTAGGACCTATCTATTCTCTGACGCCCCGATAGTCCGACGCCCCGATGGCCTAATGGTCGTGATCCCGGGTCGAGGTCGGGAAATAGTATGTTTCGAGGTTTTCGAACATAACTCAGGTTTGTGATCCGCATCCGATCCAATCCGCATTAAGGCAAGCATGGTGATTAAGCCTGATCCCAGTAGCGAATACTTGATCTCTATGATTGAGGCTTTTGCCCTGCAGTGGAACAGTATATAGGCTGATACTTTATTACGTTACTATTCTATTCAGCAGGAACAGGCATGATGCAGCGCGCTTCGAGCAGCAGCGAGCGAACGCCGCTGATGCCCACCTACGCCTTCGAGTCCAGCCTCTCGCGCAGCTACCAGAAGCGCCTGCGCCACTTCCAGTGCGCCATCTGCGTGGCTTTCATGTGAGACTCTACTTATGAAATGCGCAATGAAACGCGAGATAAACGGCAACTTCATTATGCCTACGCAACGAAACGCGAGATGAGGGATGAGGGTCACCATAGCTTGCCATAGCTGTGCTTCATCGAGTGAGGGAGGCCCAATTGGGGAAAGGGTGTTGTAACACCCTGCATTTGTGACTCTACTGGCGTTGCAGGTGATCCGTCTGCTCGTCTGCCACCTATCACATAAAAGAAATGCGGGTCACCCCTATTACGTCCAAAGCCGTCAGAACACAAAAAAAATTAAAACAAGCACCGCAAAAACCCAGACCCAACGACATGTCTGTTCACCTACAAAATACCTTTTGAGATAGTGCCAAAATCAAGGCGTCGACCTAGGTATAAGATAAGAAAATATTTATTGACCCCAAAATACTTAGTTTGATACAAAAATCAACAGACAGCAACATAAAAAGTTGCCTACATGGTTCAGCCTGCCTACAAGCTTAGCAGTCACTGCAGTGCTGATATTCAAGTCAACTTATTGTATCACATTCCAAAACGAGGTGGAACAGAAATTACTAAGGTATACGTGACACCCTGGGAGGGCACAGTGACAGCAAGTCAGGCTGGACTTAGACCTTTATACTTCCTCAATCAAATTCAATGGCGGATTTACCTAGCTGGAACGTAGGGTCACAAAATAGGAACTGACACAGAAGGCTGACTGCCCACTAAGAGCTTATAATATGTCATGTACTCACGCATGCGCACTAACAGGCAAAAACGCCTTTTCGACCACACTAATCCTAACTTATGACATAAGATTGTCAAACTGTCGAGGTCTATGGAGAGGCCGCGCGCTTATGTACTTATGCCGGCAACAACCCTAGCATATGTCAACGAACTCTTCTAAATTCAAAGTCAGGTCAAAGTCTAACTTCTGTGTGTAATCCCTATTTTGTGGTAAGGTGGCAAAATTTTAATTGCTGTATTACCCAAAGATAATTCCACGCGGACAAAGTCGCGGGCAACAGCTATTATATACTTATTTCCTCAACCAGTGCCCTTCTCGGCGTGGCCCTCCTCGTGACGGTATCCTACAACCTGGCAGACGAGACGGACGACGTGGACAACACCACCAGCCCCATACCCGACACCGTGGTCCCCGTGGGGAACCTCTCCGCTGTGTCGCCGGACATGGCGCCGCTGTTACAGATGAAGTGGCCTTTACAAGGTAAGACTAAGACTACAAAATTGACCATTACGAAACCTAGACTAACTTTTTACTGCTACGGCATGAATGGGCCAGCTCGACCGGAGTGATACTACGGCCTCACAGAAGACCGGCATAAAGCAGCGCCCGCGCTGTGATTCGTCGAGTGAGTAACTCAAGGGTACAGGGGGTAAAAGGTTGGTAGCGCACTTGTAACTTTAGGTCCTGGTGTTGCTGATGTCTATGGGCGACGGTAATAGCTTAGATACTATCAGGTGGCCGTGTGCTCTGCCACATAGCAGATAAAAAAAACTGTCGTGTTTTTAAAATGATGCTGTCACTTTTATAGATCCTATAAGGAGGAAAAAGCCTTTTTCGACCATGATCCTGGATTTGGTTAGTCTCGAATAAGTAGGAAGCTTAATAAAGAATAACACTATTTATAAATCCATTACCTATTTTAAATAATTAGGATACACAGAAAGTCGGATCTAGCTGACATTGTTATCGAGGAGTTTGTTGACGCTAAGCAGCATAATATTATCATGTCGTGTCTCCCCAGCGCACCTTCCGTATATTCTGTCTCCATCTCACGCTGAACCACGCCAAGATTGCTGCACGCGCGTAGCCTGTTTTTCACGCGATGTAGGCAGCCGACTTTCTGTGCCTATTTATTTTTAACCATCAATAGACACAAGCTATCTTAGAACCTTATTATACCTTACTTAAACACGATCTTTCACGCAGGGAACCACACAGCCGTGTCACCAAGTCTGGCGCCGCTGCTGCAAAAGAAGTGGCCTTTAGAAGGTAAGATTCCATTCCATTCCATTACGCACTAATAGAAACAAGCCTATTCCAATCCGTGATCATGATTATATGTTAATACAGTGAGGGAATCAAGTTCTGCACCTAGATAATGTTGCTGTTACTGCAGACCGGATTGTCAGGACTTAAAAACGATCCTGCCTGACAATCCAAATAGTGTAGCGCGACATTTGGACAAAAAGCCGGACACACAAAATTTTATAACCCTTCGAAACAACTAAATCCTGAAAGGAAACCGTCTAATTTGGCCGGACACATAACCAAAAAGCCTGATTATGTCCAGCTTTATCCGAAGCCGAACTGTGGGAGAGCCACGCTTCGGCATGAATGGGCCGGCTCGACCGGAGTGATACCACTGCCTCACAGAAAACCGGCGTGAAACAGCCCCTGTGCTGTGTTTCGCCGAGTGAGTGAGGGTACCGGAGGCCCACCCGGGGGGGAAGGGGATAAAAGGTGGCAGCGCACTTGTAACTCCACTGGTGTTGCAAGTGTCCATGAGCGGTGGCAATAGCTTACCATCAGGTGATCCGCCTGCTCGTCTGCTACCTATCTCATAAAAAAAAAGCCCGAACGCTTGGAAACCCTACCTACCTACCTATCAGAGCGATGCTTGATTTCTTAATTTCTATGGAGACCTTTGTCCTGCATTGGGACTGTATAGCTTGATACATACTTAACTACACACAACGCTGCAGGACGTCCACCCCCCGAATGGGCAGGCGACCCCCCGTCCGCCAATGACATCACCTCAGCAGTCCAGCTCGGGCACGCTGCCCTCAAGAGGCGCCGGGACCTGGAGAGCAAGCGGAAGCCCCTGGAGCAGGACACCCCGGCCAACAGGGCGCAGAGAGCAGCCTCCACGTCGGCCGCCGTCAAGCCCATGGCTGATGATGCGTATGCTGCGGAGCAAGCCACCAGAGCACTGCTTAATGGGTAAGTGGAATGGGCGTGCCCAGGTTCTGTAACAGAGGGGGGTGAATCAGATTTTTTTTAAAAGTAGGTGTTTATACCGAATTAGCAAACTGAAGTGGCAGTGGGCTGGAGTGGTCACATTAGCCGCAGAACTGACAACCGTTGGAGCCATAAAGTCCTTGAGTGGAGACCGCGACTCGGAAAACGTAGTGTTGGACGCCCTGCTACAAGATGGGATGACGACATTCGAAGGCTGGCTGGAGTGAGCTGGATGAGAGTGGCCGAAAATCGGGAGCGGTGGCGTGCATTGGGGGAGACCTATGTCGTGGACGAGCGTGGGTTGCTGATGATAATGATGATGAGGTGTTTATAAAGAATGAAAAAACTTAAATCAAAATAGATAAACGTTTAAATTAATTCTTGAGTGATAGGTGGCAGACGAGCAGACGGATCACCTGATGGTAAGCGATAGACACCTGCAACAGAGAGAGAGAGAGAGTACCTACAAGTGTGCTGCCGACCCACTTTCCCCCAAATGACTAAATGGGGAGGTTCTTTTAAAGAAGCCGAAGCGTGGCTCTGCCGGTCAATCGCCCACCTATACCTACTTAAAGTACCTAACCTACTTTATGATGTATCTTACTTATGATCTGACTGCCTCGGTGGGCGCAGTGGGTAGTGGATCGAGCGACGGCTGTGCGTGTATTCCCAGTCATCATAGTGCCTTCCACTTTACCCTGGATGACTAAGCGCTCTATGGACAGATTACCACGCCTCGATACATGGCCAAAGAATGTTAGGATCATAGGTATTGGAATTAAACTTACATCCTATTGTGCAGCACCGATTTTCCTTGTTTTCTATTGTGGTGGTGACATTGGTTGATTATATTATTAGGTACATATAAGTAATTACCTTATTGGTATGCAACTGTATTTTAAAATAATAATAATAATTAATATAGTTTTGATCTGGTCCTACTTGACTTTTATTTTGTGTTTCTCATGCATGGTGACATTTGCGACAACATCTGTGCTATACGTCCCCACTGGCGACAGGTGGGACGTATTTTTCTCCTTTGTCACCAGTGGTGATAAAGCTGTGGCTACAACTGGGAAAGTATGTGTCATACGTCACCACTGGCGACAGGTGGGACGTATTTTTCTCCTTTGTCACCAGTGGTGATAAAGCAGTGGCTACAACTGGGAAAGTATGTGTCATACGTCCCCACTGGCGACAGGTGGGACGTATTTTTCTCCTTTGTCACCAGTGGTGATAAAGCTGTGGCTACAACTGGGAAAGTATGTGTCATACGTCCCCACTGGCGACAGGTGGGACGTATTTTTCTCCTTTGTCACCAGTGGTGATAAAGCTGTGGCTACAACTGGGAAAGTATGTGTCATACGTCCCCACTGGCGACAGGTGGGACGTATAGCACAGATATTGTCGCAAATGTCACCATGCATGAGAAACACAAAATAAAAGTCAAGTATGATCCATACTAGATGATCCAGATCAATACCATATTAATTATTATTTTAAAATACAGTTGCACACCAATAAGGTAATTACTTATATGTACCTAATAATATTATCAACCAATGTCACCACCACAATAGAAAACAAGGAAAATCGGTACGGCACAATGGGATGTAAGTTTAATTCCAATACCTATGGTAATTACATATGTGACAAAATCAATTAATTTAATTACTCGTGACTGACCGCCGAAGCCGAATCAGTTGGAGATAAATGTAGGTACCTAATATTTGCGTGCATGCGTGTAGATATCTCCGATATTCATAGTTGCATTGCGGTTGCGGTTACCTATTAGTTCATTAGGCGGCTGACCGACATTCCGACGATTAGATCAATTGGTTGCATCTGCATCTACCGTAGTAAATCATTTCTAACGGCCTATACAAGACCTAGGACCTAACTGCCATCACTATAACATTAATATCGCGTCGGTAATCTAATTTCATAATCTATGGAAATCAATATCCTACGTAGAATCTCGTAGGAAAACCGAAAAGATGACACACTTGCGCGATGCAATTGCATCGCGCATAGTGTGTCATCTTTCGGTACTAAATTTTGAACTAATTAAGTTCCGAAACGAATTTGAGGGTGAATCATTAGTTAGAAATAGACTCTTATTTCTCTGATTGAATTGACTGAAACTTTCCGAAGGACCAACTAAGTTAGTCACCGGCGAGCGAATGGTAGAAATGTGCACATAGATTTGAAAAACCCATAATATGTAGGTACCATCCACTGCCATCATCTACCATCGCTTAAAAAACATTTGTGCTACCTCAATAAGATGCTTATCTTAACATAATTTAATTATTAAAAATATTCCACAATTAAATACCTTATTTGCAATTCAGATTCCAATTTATTACTTTATCACGCAATAGATACGCATTTTACCGCACTAAAATTAATGTTTTATGTGTGAAAGAAGGGCATCAGCATAGGTAGGGACAACATTACGAAACTCATAGAATAACATGATTTACAAATCAATGGTGAATAGTTTTGACTTCATAAAGACCACATAGCTAAATCCAAAGCTAAATCTGGTTATTTAACGGTCCCTTCAAAATAAACAAGTGTATCATCCATACTATAATATTTATAAAGAGGAAAATTCGTAAAACAGTCCGAAATGTAAGATGATCAACTTCCGGAAAACAACAAACGGTGCTAAATTTAATTTTCGAAAATAATAGGTTTGAACTGGTCAGCCCGCAGAGCGCTATTAGTTACTGTTAATGTATGGACCAGTTTCTAACCTAACCTAATCTAAAATGTCCGTCTAAAATCGATATCCATATGTATTTATACTTACTATTTACTTATACATATAAGTAGGTTTAATCTATAGACAATGATGTCAATATCTTTTAAGTAAACCGCAAAAGGGAAGCTCTTGCGCGATATAATTGACGCCTAGCGCCATCTATAGGAACAATTCATTTATTGGTGGCAATAAGTTATGAAATTAATGATGGCGCCGCTGCCACTTATGTCATAGGATATGGTAGCCCCACTGGTTTGTATGTAACATAGGAACTCCGGTAGGTCCCCAAATGTCAGTTATCAAGACTTTCTTGACGCTACGATTTCCCGAATGTGCGCCATTGTGCGGTTACTTTCACATTCTCTGTCTAAAACTTAACTTCAAGTCAACAATATCGGCTGTTCCATTAGATAGGAACAGAAATCGAGATCGACCGGTAACCGGAGCCCGGGCTAAACCGCGACACCGGACACCCGGGGCTTCGCCACGCTCGCCGCGCGCAGCCCGATACTTTACCGAATGACCGAAATACTCTGCTTGAAACAATAGATCTGCTATTATTTTACACTCGCGGTTCTGGGAACCAATAGCTGGGTATACAAGGCGTATCTGTGAACATTACATCTCTTTAACCACTTTAACCTCAACTTCTAACAACCATTCTGAATAACTACTACGAGTACTAAGATCGTCGGTCCACCTCGTGGGGAGGCCTGTCGTGGCTGCGACTTACTGTATGGAGCCTCTATTCAAGGATCTCCTTGGATGCGGGTGGCATGGGACCGATCCATGTGGAGAATATTAGGGGAGGGCTATGTCCAGCAGTGGAATGATGATGATGATACTACTACTGCACTGGTTCAGTGACCCGAATCGACCTCCGAAAAAAGAGAAAGCGGCAAAAGTGGCGTCCTGCAATACTTACTTGTTGCCAGTTTAGCCTAAAGTTCTCGCAGATCATTTTCGACGTCTTCCCAGTCATACTTAGGTCGACAAACAAGGCGTCTGGTCCACGTCTGGTCACTGGTCGGGTCTGGTTTCTTCACGAGACAAAAGTTCAGGAGACGAGTTTATTTAGACAGTTCGTCGTCCCTACAAAACTTGTCAAATGATCGAGGCTGCCCCCCGGGAAAGTAGAATGAGAGTTCGGCTAGGAGGACTATTGTTCTTTGACGAAAAAAAAATTGGCGAATTTCCGAAAAACAAATGTTGTTCAGAAGGATTGGTAAAAGACGTGGTTAACTATTAAACATTTATTCTCAACCTTTATTATAGCCGAATCGATCGGAAGATATAACACTATTTTCTAAATTACCTATAGAGAATGCAAGAACTGTACAATAACCAACCTTACTTACACGAATGTAGCGACCTAACAGTGAGTGAGCTAAACCGGGAAGTGTCTACTACACTTAGGCACAGTTCGTTTGGCTAAGCCCCTCTAGGAAGCTATCGGATTTCTCGATCGATTGATTAATACGAGTGTATGTTACATGCGGACAAGCGACTTACGAAACCAATCTGCTGTGACGATGACGAAGACTATGCCATGAGTATAAGTAGATTATCCATTTGAAAAGTAGTAAATGGATAAGATAGATAACGGAGATTTAAAGAAAGAGATTATTTCTTTGAAGCTACGGTCGAATGATTAATAAGCTAGAGGACGGGTTCAAAACAAAATTGATATTTAGATTCGTGTGACCAAATTCTGCAACCGCACTTCCGAAATTCAAAAATCTTTTTTGTGTTTTGAACCTGAAACCTTTGACACACACCAATGTCTTGGCTTGTCTGACCCTGTACTAAAAATTACATTTTCTTAATTCCAGGACAGACAATTCAAAGAGAGTGGGTGGTGTTGGCAAGGGCCCTTCAACGAACGGCTCCTTCCCCCAGCCTCGGTACTGTCTGGAGGACCCCCCGTCGTGTCCCCCCTCTAAGTACCGCAGCCAGGACGGCAGCTGCAACAACCTGGACAACGCGTACCGGTGGGGGGTCTCCAACACCCCGTTCAGGAGGGTTCTTCCAGCTAATTATGGAGATGGTCAGTTTTCAAGTAGCTTTTTGCTTGACATTTCACCTTTAACTTAGTTGCCAATAATTATCTCTAGAGAGATCATGACTTCAGCGACTCCAGATCAGACCTTTTATGGCAAGTCAAAAGCATTCCTAAAATTTTTCATGAACTGAGACTAAGTAGTTATATCTTCCGCGCAGTCATATTTATCTACATGGAAGTCCATAAATAATAATCAATTATACTTATTTTGGCTAGAAGTACGATTAGTACGTTTACATCTTCACGAGTAAGTAATTAGAGAAGCCTTAAATTTTAAGCAGGTCGTTTCACCGCAAGAACCTTTTGGTAACTTAATTAGGCTGTCCTAGAACTCTTTCTTACCCTAACTTTGCTTGGGCCTGCACCAGATAATTGAGATACCATCACAATCTATTAGTTTAAGTCACGTGACGTCACATTCCAGGGATCAGCTCTCCTCGCACTGGCATCGACGGCAGCAAGCTGCCCAGCGCCCGTGACGTCAGCGTGACGGTCCACCGGCCCAGCTACGCTCACGACACCTCCTTCACCGTCATGCTTGCCGTGTGGGGGCAGTTCGTGGACCACGACATCACTGCCACTGCTTTGAGCAAAGGTATGACGGGAAAGTGACGTCAAAGAGAGACATCAGCTGATAGTAAATTACCGCCGCCCGTGGACACCTGTAAGTGACACCAGAAGAGTCACACGCGCTTCTGACCTTTTAAAAAGAAATACGCTCTGAGCTTAGAAAAGTTTGTAAAAGCTAGACGTCATCTTGGATACCCCCCATCCACACTGGTTTCGCTTGCCGCAAATGCGGAAGAAAAGTATCATCGTGGATCGGTCTGTACACCCACGAGCGAAGTAGTAGTGTCCCTACTTTATAAGTTACTTACATCATCTTATCATCATCAGAAACCCACACGTCGTCGGTCTCCCCTACGCCACTGCTCCCGATTTTCGGCCACCTCTTATCCAAACCCACACCAGCCAGTCTTCGAATGTCAACATCCCATCTCTGTCGCAGGGCGTACAAACACTACGACTACTGAGTCGAGTACGTATCAATTCAATGACATATCGGCTCCAACGGCTGTCAGTTCTGCGGTTAATGTGACAGCCCACTGCCACTTCAGTTTCTTATTTTGGTGGTTTATGTTAGTGACTCTGGCTGCAAAGGCTTGTAATATTCGTTTATAAGTTTTGTTGTGCAATAAGAGTATGTGTATATCTATGTATCTCCTTACTATTGCAGGTGCAAACAGCAGCGCCCTGTCTGCTGCGACATGAACCTGGCCGCGCACCCGGAGTGCTTCCCGTGGAGCTGGACGCGGGGGACCCATACTACAGGAGTACAAACCTCACCTGCATGGAGTTCGTGCGGTCTGCGCCGCGCCGACTTGCCACTTCGGTTGGTTTTCTTTTTACCTGAGACTGATATGGTAGGAGACGAGCAGGCGGATCACCTGACGGTAAGCGATTACCGCCGCCCGTGGACACCTGTAAGTGACACCAGAAGTCACACGCGCTTTTAACCCTTTAAAAAGAAATACGCTCTGAGCTTAAAAAAGTTTAAAAACTGTCCCTCCCCTATTCTATCTAATATGCTTTATCTGAAGGTTGTCTTCTTTGGTAGGCGGAGCTACCGCTCCCAATGATATAACCGCCGAAATTAATCACTGAGTATCGTATCCTGGTAACTAATTGGTAGGAGCATGGTGCCTTTAATTTAAGGTGCAAAGGTCTCATCATCATTATCATCATCAGCAACCCACACTCGTCGGTCTCCCCTACGCCACTGCTCCCGATTTTCGGCCACTCTTATCCAACCCACACCAGCCAGTCTTCGAATGTCAACATCCCATCTTGTCGCAGGGCGTCCAACACTACGCCTACTGAGTCGAGTACTGAGACTCAATTCAAGGACATATCGGCTCCAACGGCTGTCAGTTCTGCGGTTAATGTGACCAGCCCACTGCCACTTCAGTTTCTTATTTTGGTGGTTTATGTTAGTGACTCTGGCTGCAAAGGCTTGTAATATTCGTTTATAAGTTTTGTTGTGCAATAAAGAGTATGTATACATATCTAATGTATCTCTTTACTATTGCAGGTGCAAACAGCAGCGCCCTCTCCTGCTGCGACATGAACCTGGCCGCGCACCCGGAGTGCTTCCCCGTGGAGCTGGACGCGGGGGACCCCTACTACCAGGAGTACAACCTCACCTGCATGGAGTTCGTGCGGTCTGCGCCGGCGCCGACTTGCCACTTCGGTTGGTTTTCTTTTTACCTGAGACTGATATGGTAGGAGACGAGCAGACGGATCACCTGATACTCCAATGGTCTCACAAGTGCGCTGCTTACCTTTTAACCCCCCTTCCCCTGGATTGGCCCTGTACCCTCACTCACGCAGCAAAACCCAGCGCGTGCACTGCTTCACTCCGGTTTTCTGTGAGGACGTGGTGTTACTCCGGTCGAACCGGCCCGCTCATGCCGAAGCGTGGCTCTCCCACGGTTGCTCGTCTGCCAACTATCATTCAACAACCTGGATTCCAGGTGACGACCGCGCCAACGAGAACCTCCACCTAACCACGATGCACCTGATTTGGGCGCGGCAGCACAACCGAGTGGCGGCGGAGCTGAGGAAGCTCAACCCTCAGTGGGGCGACGAGACCCTCTACCAGGAGGCCAGGAGGGTGGTGGGGGCGCAGATGCAGCACATTACCTACTCGGAGTTTCTACCATCTATACTGGGTGAGTACCTAATATCTACTTATTCAACATTTCAAAACGTTTTACTAATGCGGAGTGGCGATCACAAACCCGAGCAATGTTTAACCCGGCGAAGCTGTGGTGGGGTGTGACATACCCCACGCATTGCTCCAACGATCGTTTTGTTTTAAATTTTTACTGTAACGGTTTGTCTCGCCGCATAGCTGGAGCTAAGGACCTGCAGGAGGGGATAGTGGCGTGATCGGAGTGTTGCGCTAACCAGCACTTGAGATATAGGTGCGCATACTCATGTCGGGTACGTAATACCCCGCCACATAGTTAGTGTGTAGTTATTTCGGTATAATTGAAAATTGTTTTTTTTGGTTTATTAGCTTATTATTTGTTTTACAAGATATTACAGAATAGTACTGGGCGATATACGAGATGTGCTGATTGTCCAAGAAAAAAAGATCGAAAGACAAAGCACTCTTGCTCAACATGTGGGAAGGCCATATGTATAGAGCATGCAATTTTTCATGCAAAAATTGTTGTGATGATGACCCTAGTTCCTAAGCTGTTCCAAAGTATTCTGATAGTTTTATATTTCTAATTCAAATACTGATGTTTTTTCCTTAATTTAGTAATTGTTATTCAAATTAAAATTTTGTTTATGTTTATATTAGAGGTTTATGAAGATAATGCCTATTTTTGCTTTAAAAAAACTCAGTTTCTTTTAATTTCCCAAATAATAATTAAAAAAATATTAAAATATTAAAGTTTTTTCATTAAAAGCTGTTTATTGTTTATATTAATATCACAAAACATAAAATTAGAACTCAATTTATCGATATTATGATATTTATGGCCAATTTAATAAGTGGGTATGTCAAACCCCACCACATACTCATTGTTACATTTTGCCACCACAGCCTCGCCGGGTTAAAAACATTCACCCGGGAATCGAACCCAGGATCCCCGAGATCACTGTCCGGGACTTAAACTACTAGACTAACAAGGTAGACAATAATGGGAACGTCATTTATGATGATGGAAAAACATTAAACATTGACTCCTGTGTACGTAAATGATGGTTAAGTTCGGCCGTTGTAACTGGAGAACATAAAAAAATATAGCAAAGACATCTCACCATTGTAACTCCTCAGGCAACGACGTCATGTGGGCGCTTAACCTGACGCTGCTAGACGAAGGCCACGCCGACATCTACGACCCAGCAGTGGACCCCACCATCGCCAACCACTTCTCCGCAGCAGCCTTCAGGTTCGCGCACACGCTGTTTTCGGTTTCTACCTTTAACCCCCTTTCCCCCAATTGGGCCTCCGGTGCCCTCACTCACTCGACGAAACTCAGCGCAGTCATTGATTCGCTGGTCTGTGAGGCCAGTAGTATTATTATCCCCGGTCGAGCCGGCCCAGGCCGAAGCGTGGCTCTCCCACGGTTGCTCGTCTGCCAACTATCATTCAACAACCTGGATTCCAGGTGACGACCGCGCCAACGAGAACCTCCACCTAACCACGATGCACCTGATTTGGGCGCGGCAGCACAACCGAGTGGCGGCTGAGCTGAGGAAGCTCAACCCTCAGTGGGGCGACGAGACCCTCTACCAGGAGGCCAGGAGGGTGGTGGGGGCGCAGATGCAGCACATTACCTACTCGGAGTTTCTACCGTCTATATTGGGTGAGTAACAATTATAGCGGTTTTACCCGCGACTTCGTCTGCAACCCCCTTTTAAGACCCCTTTCACAACGATCTAGCTAGACCATCTGTATACCAAATTTCATTCAAATCCATTCAGTAGTTAGGCGTGAAAGAGTAACAGACAGACAGGCAAAGTAGCATTTATATAATTAAATAATAGTTAGGATTTCAAAGGATTTTCTAAATAGGAATAGGATTTTCAAAAGCTCACCATTAGGTGTTCATCAGATGAAGTTCAGTTCATCTGACAGACTGTCACCTGCCTGGCCCTCATACCTACCTAAAACAAAATTTTTTTTGGTTGAAAGTGTGACTCGGGATCGCCGTATGAGGGAGTCGCCAAGCTGCTGATTGTATCTTCGCCATTTTGCGTCCCGGCGTGTTGTTACGGACACGTTACGAAAAAATATTGAACATTGAGCTGTACCTATACATAATTAATAAATGTTCTGACAAACATAAAAAATCTATAGCAAAGAGCTTAGAGGAGTTAAGGAACTCACCATTGTAACTCCTCAGGCAACGACGTCATGTGGGCACTTAACCTGACGCTGCTAGACGAAGGCCACGCCGACATCTACGACCCAGCAGTGGACCCCACCATCGCCAACCACTTCTCCGCAGCCGCCTTCAGGTTCGCGCACACGCTGTTGCCGGTACGTACGCCTGAAAGATGGATCATCATCAGCTAGCTACGCCGCTTGGGCTAGTGTCTGCTCAGACCCAGTGGCATAGCTATACAATAATAGAAGGCGGTGGAGGTGGACTGCCTCGGGTCACGGGTGTCACTTAGGGATGACATCCGATCGTGATAGTGTGATACCTAAGTATGCTAAGTATGGGGGACAACACTCACTCGGTATTGAATCGAATCAGAAATGTCTACAGATGAATGTATGAAATGTCTAAATGACGGCTATGATGGTATCCCATGGAACACGAAACATTTATATAATGTTGTAGACCTCTGTTCTATCTACCTTCTAATGGACGATGCAGACAACTATAGATAGAGTGGAGTACCTTCATAGTCGCTATTTAGAGTTTACTAATAGTGTAGAGCGTGGTAGAATGCCCTACGCAAAGATGTCCTGACGACCTGAGACAGAATAGCTACTTATTCGAGTTGGATAGGAACAGCTCACAAAAGCTGCTTGATTAACTCTGTTTGGAGAAAGCTTCTTTCAGCAGAATGGCTATGGGTTGATTGAAGACATATTTTCTTTTCTTCTGCTTCCAGGGTCTGATCCACAACGTGGACGCGAGCACGGGCACCGTGAACTACGTGCAGCTTCATGAGATGCTGTTCAACCCTTACGCGCTGTATTCTCCTAAAGGCACCAAGAAGGCGGTCCGCTCTGCCTTGAACACCCCTGTCCATAGCGTGGACCCGCATGTTACTACTGAAGTAAGTTAATTCCTGTCAATACAGGGGTAATCGTTGAGGAAAAAGTTAAAGACATCTTCTAGGTAAACGCGCAACATCCCAGACCTCATGGTGAAGTCTGGGTTGCTGCGTTGCGCGTTGCAATCTCCATCAGGTGAGCGTAGTCACGCGTTTTGCTCAAGCGTTAGGCTATAGTAAACAAAGCAACTGTTAAGGTCATGTGAATAGACAGTTCGGGTATTTTCTAACATTGGTACAGCTACATCTTGCTATCCCAATTGAAAGGCCACCAAATGAACGGGCGAAAATAATAACATAATTAAAACCAATATTGGTAAACTAATTTCTTCAGAAGACGATGTTTATTCACTAGGAATATTCATCAAACCTATTTCTCCAGTTAAGCAACCACCTCTTCGAGCGGCCCAAAGCAACCCAGCTGTACTCCAACACCTCGGCACCAGCAAAGAGGCCGGGCCCCTGCGGCCTCGACCTGGTATCCCTGAACATCCAGCGCGGCCGCGACCACGGGCTGCCCGCCTACCCGGAGTGGCGGGAGCACTGCGGCCTGCCCAGGCCGAAGACCTTCGCCGACTTGGGGAAGATATTTGATGAGCTCTCCTTGAGCAGGATTTGCAAGATTTACAAGTGAGTATGTCCTTACGCAAAATGACTGATAGGAGCTGGATGCAATAGCCGAGGGTTGATCAAAGTGGGAACATTTTGGAGAGGCTAGTGCTAGCAAAGTTGGCTGCCAACAGGGATTGCTGGTGGAATTTAGGGCAGAGACCCTCGCCCAGCAAATACGACTAAATGATAGTCGGAAACTAGCTCCAAAAAGGGATCATTATTGGCTTTGATTTTCAGAAAACTTTTAATAAAATCTTTATGTTGTGCAAACAAACCCGAACACTTCATAGACTTGCAACTCACGAGATAATTCTTTTTGATTTTTGGTTTTGGGTCTACGTTCAACTTGATGTCTACAGATCACAATCTTTTTGGCATGACCTGCACTTTCGTGAGTACAAAATAAAAGAATCCTACAATCCTAAATTCACTTGTTCTCAGTAACGTGGACGACATAGACCTGTACACTGGAGCCCTAGCGGAGGACCCGCGCGGGCGGCTGCTGGGGCCCACGCTCAGCTGCCTCATCGCCGACCAGTTCATCCGGCTCAAGGTCGGAGACCGCTTCTGGTACGAGACCGGAGATGAGACCGTCGGGTTCAGCATTGGTAAGTACTCAGGCTGTCCAGTACCCAGTACATCATTCCCGGTTACGTCCACAGCCATTACTAGGAGCCCGGCGTACCTACGTTTGGGTCCAGGAATTGGTAAGTTTGGTACTCAGAATAAAGCTACTGCCACCTGACCTTCGCAAGCCTTAGGAAGGAGTTTGATTGATGTGGAACTGCCCGAGAGCGAGTCGTTTGTGTTGCGGTGTTTCACGCCCCATACTGTGAGAAGTGACATTGAGATGTGCCCCTAGTAAGTACTAGTGATTGTCTCCCAAGATTCGGTATTCCGTATGCCGAAACGATATGGGTTGGTGGAGGGATAAGCTTTAAACCAGACAAACTGAATGACAACTGAACTGTTCAGGATCATAATTTTGGCTCTGGAATTTGAGACCCTTTTTGTCCTTGGAAGGGCCACGCTTTGGCATGAATTGGCAAGTTTGATCGGCACTCAAGGGAATCCCAATAGATATAAAAAAAAAAATAAAAAAAGCAACTGGTAGAAATATGCACATGGATTTGAGGAAATCGGTCGATAAGTCAAAATATTTTTCGTTTGCAGAGCAATTAACTGAAATCCGAAAGACCACACTAGCCGGTGTGATCTGCGCGAATGAAGAACTCCTCGACCAGGCCCAGCCCAGGGTGATGGAGACGGTGAGCGCCACCAACCCGCTGGTGGACTGCCGGGAGCTGCCGCAGCCCAGGTTCGCTCCCTGGAAGACAGGGCTGGACAAAAACACTTAGGAGAATATCTAAAAACTATGTAGCAAACTTTTTATGTAAAAGATGATGGCAAAAAGGTGTCGACTCGCAAATTCGTTAATTAACGAAGTTGACGGTATAATTTACGACGCAATCGGGAAATACTTAGATATAATGATGAAAGTGCTATTTGGTTAGGTAGGAAATTGGTTTAATTTAATCCCTTTCGGGCATTTTTTTCATATAATATCCTGACAAATTATTGTAAAAGGCATGATTCATTATTCGTTCCTTTAGCATCTTTGTTTCTTGCCATTAGTTAAATTTTAAAGTGGCAGATTTCTGCTGATGGCCTGTTGGAGCATACCTCGCTGTAGATACTTTTTAATAAGAGTTAGTTAAAGTTGAACCTTTCTTAAATAATATTCAGCAGGGATCACAAAGTCAAAAATAATAAAATTAAGCCCCCTTTTTACAAAAAGGCTAACGTTAGACATGATGATCTAAAAATGATGCTGTCACTTTAAACGTGGCAAATAAAACTGTAAGCACAGTTTTAAACCGAGATTAACTTTCAGACCACGGTTTGAAATAAGAAGAGAAAAGTTGAATTTATGTCTAAGAAGTAGTCTAAGAATAGTCTAACTAAGAAGATAGGATCAACATTTAAACCAATTGGTAAATTCAAATATTACGATGGCAAACGAGCATATTTGGGAGTGTAAATATTAAGTACCTTTATGCAAAAATCTAGTTCCTAAGCTTTTTTCTATTCATTGATTTTAGTTACCTATTCTATAAGTAGATAATTTAGTAAAAGTATGATTTGTCATGACATCAAATCAAATTGAATGTAATTTATGTCGACAGCCGATTTGTCTGCATTAAACCTGAATATTTTTTATGGCGAATATAAATAGATACGTTATCAAAGCTTCTCATTGCTCATGGTCCGTAGTACCTATTACGTTAGCTATTAAGCAATTTGTACCTAAAAAAATATTTTAAACAAATTAGGCCCGATTCGATAAATCTTCATCCAAGGATAAATCCTCTTTTTTACATTATACCTTACCTAGTGGACATACGAACAGACGGCTCTTCTAATGATAAGTGATCACCGCCGCCCATGGACACCTGCAACACCTGACGCATTGCAAATGCATAGCCGGCTCTTAAGGGTGGAATAAGCCCTTCTTAAAGATCACTAAGTCGTATCTGCTCGGAAACACCTTTGTCAGCAGCTGGTTCCAAGTTTTATTGTGCGCTGTAAAAAGCGACGTGAAAAACGCACTGTGGTGGAATAAAATCCATCTAAATGATGTAGATGGAATTTAGATTTTTGGCGTGATGTACGATGGTGAAAATTTGCAGCTGGAATATGGCCAAACAGCCCCTGATAACACTCCCGATTCTAAATATATGGTACCTATTAAGACTCCGATTTGTATGACCTACCTACCTATGGCTATTTGTATGGCTTACCTATACCTACCATAGATTTACTATCGGATAAAGATCGGTCGAATCACACCTACCTAAATGTTACAAGATTTAGGTACATTGCTAATAAAATTATTTGTGTTGAATTGGTTTTTTATTTAATTTTAATTCTTGATGTGGGAGAGCCACGTGTCTATGTGCGAGGGCAAGCGCTTACCATCAGGTGCTCCATCTGCTCGTCTGCCACCTATCAAATAAATAAATCTTTATAAGTATATCGACCACGGTCTCACAGAAAACTGACGTGTAACAGAGCAGTATCAGGACCTGGGCTGTTTCGAGTTCTGAGTGAGTGAGTGAGAAGAGGAGTTTAAAGGTTGACAGCACAATTAATGTGACTATTGTTATTGCGGGTGCATTGTTTTTGAAGGGTGTATAGTCTGGGAGTGTTCTTCTTCTCCTCGTGTCGATGGCATCAAGATATACCTACATTTTTCGCAGCCCAATACTCCGCCACAACGACTACGCTATCGGCAGGAGTTCACCGTAGGTATGTGCAGCCGTCTAGACGGCACTGCATGCCTAGGCATTAAAGGGCATGCCAGGAGATGAGCCATGGTTGGGTGAACATACATCCCATCAACTTGCCTTCAACCACGTCTCAACCATTCCAAAAAACATACGTTCTACGAATTTTAGAAAATTAGTATTTTTTCGACTCTCCATAAAAAATTAACAAGAAATCATCATTAAAATATCCATACAAAATGAAGAATTCATAGAACAAATCTTATTGTGGTGTACCTACGTTGTGATTTAAATGTTCACACATGTATATTTTGACTTAATTCTTTCAATATAGGTATCAAATAAAAGGCTTGAGTGGAAGAAACATGAAATATGATAAATCTAATCCAATAAGACCGCCGGTACAAAGTGCTGTAATAAAATGTCGGGGATTTTGAAAAAAAATATTGATCTAATTTGCATTAACTAAGGATCTATCAAAACAAGTCCAGTATCCCTCTGATTCATCAAAATTAGCATCGGAGTTTGGCAGCAGTGGGAGGCCGTTGGCCTTGCCTCACCCAGCCACAAACGCGACCTCCTCCAACCTCACAGCCAAGCCAACTTGAGCCTTATTATCAACAGGTTACGGGCGAGGGTGTATGAAATCACAGGCCTCTGTAAGCTGGTGAACATATGGATCAATAGGCTGATGTCAGGAGTTAGCTCGCAATGCAAAAAGGATCTATAATGTTATCTTCCGTGTTTATTGTGAATTAAGCCGAGGATCTCATTATGGGCGTGGTTTATTGAAATATTTCTCAAGGTGGCAGCATTGATTTATTTTTATTGAATGCAAGTTGGCGGATTCAACTTTTTTTTATGGCACTGGCAGGGTTTATGCAGGCAGGCAGGCCAATGTAGGTAGGGAAATTTAACTTTTTGCAATGCCTTGCCAGGGTCATATACACCGTTAAATTTTAACTAGTCGTTTTAATCCCGAAGCTCTCCTAATGTAAGGTGTAAAGCCCCTTTAGCATTAAACTACACTCAGAGGCACATCTAACCGCCCATAGCGTATTTTTCATACAAACGTGCCTACTTTACGATTTTATAAAATAAAAAATTTAAAGTTTTATTGCAATACTTTTTACATGACCTTTATGTGGTCGTCTTTTTATCAATTATAGTGGCCCGCCCTCACTTCCCTTCGGGACCGTAATTCAGAAATGAACCAATAGATGGCGCTGAGTCCAATTACATCGCGCAAGCGTTTCGTGTTTTCGGTTTACCTATAAGCCCTGTCGTTGTCTATAGAAGTTATCTCTTTATAAATAGTATAGAAGAAGAAGATATAGAAGACTAGCGGCCGCCCTCGACTCCGTCCGCGTGGAAAAGTAACTTTTTACCCCCCCTTTCAACCCCTTATAACCCCCTTTTCGCAATAAAAAGTAGCCTATGTCCTTTCTCAGGGTCTAGATTATCTGTATACCAAATTTCATTTAAATCCGTTGAGTAGTTTTGGCGTGAAAGAGTAGCAGACAGACAGACAGACAGAGTTACTTTCGCATTTATAATATTAGTATGAATATAGATTTTATTCAACCATGAGAACTTTCCGATTTGCCCAAAAAATTAAAAAGCAAATCCGTCTTTAAGTTCCATGCTGAATTTGTCTGTTCATAAATTCTCATTCTCAGACCGAAGTCTGGACGTTGGCAGTCGGTCCTACGCCTGATCCTTCTTCAGTCGTGTCCTATCAAAATAGGGGATAAGGAAATAGAGAGTGCTCCTGTGTTTACGCACACACCTGTGCACTATTAATGTCCTGCGTCGATGACTGATCGTTGAGATTGGTCGCCATAGCCGTATTATCGGTTAGGAGGACATTAAACAAGTCAGCCCATCCCACTTATTCATGAAAATCTAAGAATAAATCCTTCCTTGTAAAGTTATTCAATTTTCCAATGACCCACCGCTATTGATATTCATCCGCTGTTCCATGAGCATAATCTGAAGGCTAGAATGCATTACCGACTCACACGCATAATAATAGGCGGCATTTTACTTATGCATGCACATCTCCAACCTGGTAGTAGTGTTATAGCGGCAGTTACCTGAACCATACATAACAAAGTTTGTTCAGAATTTTAACAACAGTTATACAGTAGGTAACCTACTTGTATTACAATATCTCACCAAAACATTTTTTTATGATATAGGGAGGCAAACGAGCAAGCGGTCACTTGATGGTAAGTGAACATCACCGCCCATGGATATCAGCTACGCCAGGAGTGCGGATGCGTTGCCGGCCTTTTAGGAAAGTACAGACTCGTTTCTTGACGATTTGAATGTAAAAAATAGAGCCAAGTTAAAAATTATGTTAGGCTGTGGGCTTTGCCCTTAGAGTAAGTACGCTTCGCCGAAAAAATAATGGAGATGTGAAAGAGTGCCAAGTTATGTGCACCATCCAAATATGTGTTAAGAACCAAATATGTATGAGTAGGTAATGAACGAAATTTCAACTCTAGTTCTTTGCTTTATTAGATAGGTAGGTATTTTTAAAAGTGTAAGATCTTAATGTTAGATTTGACTAGGCCAGTTTTTGATATCCTTAATCAATGCCTAAACGAAGGTACCCAGTATAAAAAGGGCATTCATTAATCTAAGAAGATTTTAAAATTCGCCTTCGACGAAACGCCTAATCCTTGACTATAGCAAAGACACATACGTTGGAATTGAAATCTGGTGGTTTAATAAATGCACGCCCACAACTGCTCTTAATGATTACAAATTCAATCGTAATATTGATTATAAATTCAATAGAATATTTAGAGAACAGTATACCTACCTAATTAAAGAAAGAAATTTAACTACCTACACTGCCCACGGTTTTTATACCGTTTTATTCATCGAGGATGCGAACAAAACTTTCTTAAAACCCAGACACTTAAAAGTACCTACCTAGGTACCGAGAAGTGATTATGGGGTCTGTTTCATATAATTAAAAACATTAAGTAGTACCTAATTAACGCTTCAAGAAACTATGTACTGTTTATTTATTCACATTCATATTATGTAGGTACTATGTTTAGGTATTATTATGCTCTCAACTGTTGTATAATAAACAACAAATGACATGGATACTAATCTCATTCATTATCAACGTACGGCCACGTGCCGACACAAGGCACGCGCCCATATACGTTATTCGTATCTTCGACGGTGTCAACATCAAATGGATACCTTTCCAGAAGCTTCTCTCAGATCGCTCAGTCTTTATCTGAAGCCACGTGAGTTCGGACCAAGGCGAAACGACACAAAACATTATCAAACCCGAAAACGGACACTTAAATTCAAACCGTAACCTCAAAGACACAACAGCAACTTTAGCTTATCCCAAACAGCTGGACAAAGGCAGTTATGCATTTGGCAAATACAACAGATGTTGAGACAAGGCCTGTCTAATAAATGTTAGCAAAAGAATTGTGTTAATTGTTCTCACTTGCCTTCAACACGTTCTTAAAAGCGGTGAAGGGACTTAAAAAGATTTTAAAATCCATAAGTGGAAACTGTGTTGGCAAAATAAATATAGCAACATAATATCGGAGACCATACCTACACAAGTAAATTGGCTAACATTAGAAGTAGGAAAATGTTATAAATTAATGGGTTGAACAGCTAGAACCATTGAAGACAAATGAGTAGATAATATATATTAACATAATTTGGGTGAATCGATGACAATTAATAATCAAACAATAAATGGAAGCGAAAAAGAAGGCAGGAGATAGATAGAGATGTATTTTATAAAATTTTGTAATAACACAATTACCTACACCACGGGACAAACACACGTTCATGACACGCATGTTTGTCCAAGATGGAAAACAAACTATTAAATCTTGAAGCAGGTTCGGCAATATCAAATACACTAACGAGTCAACCCTCATAATATTAAAACCTGGAAGGAATTCCGACATCATTTGATACAGTGATATTGAAAATGATAGAGAAATACCTTACTTGACCAAAAGCTGTATCTTTTTATTTGGTCTAGTTTTATTCCTGGAAATGAGTCTGAGTAGTTTCCCAGAAAAATAAACTAGGACGAGTCAGAAATGGAGTTTTCAAAACATCAATGTTATTTAAAGATGTAAGTAGGTCATGTTTTCAGATCACAAGGGCGGCTACGCTTTACGTAAAATTTGACGAGTTTTTGCAACCGACTATAATTACAGCAATGTCAACGATCAACGGGTCATCGAAGTTTAACTTATTAATAGTTTATTTGCACTTCTTTCTGCTAATAGCTACAGGCATTACCCGACTTGTTTGTTTTTAAAGGAATGCAGAGTGTTTTCAAATATAAATAAACACCTTTCTTAATTCCTTAACAAGTTTAACTTCATTACAAAATATAATTATTATTTACTATGTACATAAGTAAGTATAGTAACCAATTTAGTCATATATTTTATGTAGTAAATCTACTTAAACGAGCAAACTTAAGTTAATTGAGTGAATGCCATTAATTTTAATCATGGCACAAATCCGAATTTTATCATAATTGTCTATAAAGAACACCTATTTCCAACTCCATTGATTATTTAGAGAATCTAGGGCATACCCGTGCCGCGCGCCGCGGATACAGCTTCATGTTGATAAAGAGCAAGGAACCAAGTTGCGTAGCTCGCAACGTCACAGCGTTTCCGTGACGTATCGTGCGTTTGAATTCGGTCGGGTTGCGGTACTGTGCAAGAAAGTTCTACGATCGCGTGGCGTGGTCACACCTCACGTTTGCGCTACACGTGACGGCCACATATCACGTGTACGATTTAATCGCTGTCTGAAGAGCTACAAGCTCAGGTTTTGGACTAAATATGGGAGATTTTAATGATATCCTACTAATAAATATTGCATAATGCTTTAAGTAATCGGAATCAAGAAAAGCTTTTGACTGAGTAACTCAATTGGTTTAATAAATCATACAAACGTCTTTCATTACAAGTACTTATTAAGTAAATAAGTAGTATCATTATTAAAATAGGTAGATTCAAACAAGTTCACCAAATTGCTCAATCAGAGCATCACATATAAGGGAGTTCTACAAGGAAGAATTTTAAGCCCCATGCTTTATATTCCATACTTATTTGATAGAAGCGGGAAATTAATTTCTGGGGTGATTACAGAATGTAAAATGGCAACTCTGCGTCGAGACGTAGCGCTACTACCGGTCTGTCTGCAATGGAACTCGCTCGCACTCGCTCGAACGCGCCAGAGCGATCGGGAACTTTCGACGGACATCGCCGGCGTTCGCGGCACTTCTCGACCATTCTACGTTCACGTACCTCCCGTTATCAACAACACATAACGGCATTCGCTACTCTAACTCAATGCAATAAGACTATCCTTTTAAAAAGGGGGATTATGGATTATAGAGCTCCTTTGTGAACAATTGTATGATTAATTATGTTGCTCCCCTGCATTGCACTTAGGTGGATACTCTAGATTGTTCTATATTGCATAATTTACGAGTGCAACTGTAATACGAGCTTCATTGTTTCCATTGTGATGTGCGTCATGAGCTGACACTTATTTCCCTTTTAGATCACATAATGTTAAAGAATTACTGGTGAAACTAATTTACTTAAGCCACTCCCAGTTCGGCCGCTTTCCCTGACCACATGGTTTTGGGGCCAATGACCTGCAACGTGGTCCCAATCGTGGCATTAATAAGGTAGACAGAAAACAACACAAAGAAATATTATCAAAACAATCCGAAAAGAATGTAGCACAAGTGCTTATTTACAAATCTAAGGACACTGACATGCAAAATGCACCTGCTACTACAGTATTTTATCGTACAGATAATATGTAAATCTTTATACATTTTTATGAGAACATTATCAGTGTTTTAAGTAAGTTTTGATATGCATACTGATAGGCTAGTCACGTTTGCATTTCCTTCAAATGAAGCATGTCGAGAAAGAAAAGAAGCATCTCGTTTCTAAAACTACTTTTTTGAATCACTAACAATTTGGAAATTCCGAGAACGATTAATTTTTGTATTTGTCAACAAATCAAACAATACAATAAATAGATAAGTGCATAGGAAGGAAATACAAGTTAATTAATGGTAAATACTTGTTCAATATGCTGTTTAAACTTTAATTGACTCTTTAAACTTTAAAGAGTCAATTTGTAATTCAATCACGACGAGTTACGTAATACTTAATAAAGTTAAATCCTTATTAGTACCGTAATTCTCCTTTATGAAGACGTAATGTAATTCACTAGCAGTTCTAGACAATTTATCTCGTTCAGCATTCTCCTTAATTGTAGGTATTTTACAATCTTCATTAGGTAAATTCAGGTAGACTTTAAGAAAATGACTTCATTTTGATTTCTGTAAATTACATAAGTAGGTAGGTATGTAATTTGTTAATTAACAGATAATTATGTTGATGTTATTTTCTTAACTTGTTTTGTTTAGTGGGCTATTAAAGGAGTACCTATTTATTTACTAGCGGCCGCCCGCGACTTCGTCCGCGTGGAAAAGTAACTTTTTACCCCCCTTTTAACCCCTTACAACCCCCTTAATATTATTATGTTGATACAACTTAAACAAATTATTTCGACCAAATTTGGTACCATAAAAACGGTCATTGTGACTAAACCTTAAAAGATAGACATATGCCGTCGCGGACTTTTTTTAGATCATGTATAGAGGAATAATTCTTTCATACATATTTTTTGTGTATCTTGAACCGTTTTCGCAGTGCACGCAAAGAAAGCCTTCAAAAATGAATAATTTTCCCCGTTTTTTACACATTTACCGCTCTGTCTTTGCTCCTATTGGTCATAGCGTAATATTATTTAGCCTATAGCCTTCCTCGATAAATGGACTATCCAACAAAAAAGAATTATTCAAATCGCACCAGTAGTTTCGGAGATTAGCGCGTTCAAACAAACAAACAAACAAACAAACAAACAAACAAACAAACTCTTCAGCTTTATTATATTAGTATAGATTGGAAGAATAACTTAAGACAATAACCGAAACTTAAGACAAAAAAACCGGCCAAGAGCGTGTCGGACACGCACATGAAAGGGTTCCGTAGCCATAAGACGAGCCGACCTTATTTTCATAGTTTGTAGGTAGTTATTTCCATACATTTACCATTTAGGGCAACTGCACGTCATAAGTTGGTAAATAAAAATTTAAAGTAAGCTCGTCCCTGTAGCAATGTCGCCAAAATGCTGGCAGTTTTTCCAATACAAGGTAATTTACAATATTCTGTTATTGTAATAAAGTACCTACTTGTTATTCAATGTAAAAATAGAGCGGTCTGACTAGTTGTATCTTATTCTAAACCAACGATCTATTTACGTGACTTGAGTATTATCTAAGAGTATTTTTGCAATTTAAAGCAGGGCCACAGAATACCTAATGGCAGGGCCTGAATTTGATTTTGCCTTTATTTATCAGCTTGGTTAGCGGAAGAGCCCAAATATCCGGTAGTTTTCAATGAACGAAACTGACCTTTGCAGCCAGTTTATTTGCCTACAGCTTGCCTAGACTCGGCGTATAGCTAATTTGTGTTATTGTGATGGATGCCATCATTGTCATGACAATTTTGGCTAAACGAAGCATCGGCGAATAAAGCCGGGGACACATTTGAGTGCTGACATAATGGACACTGGCCTCGGGGCGAGGACATCAGACATTTTGGACACATGAGTATGTCTCTTTATTGATTTTGTTTTAACATGGCAGTTAAACTAATTGTACTCGGCACTTGAAAAACGGCTAGTTACGTAGGCGTGTAAATATTATAAATGTAGGTTGAATGTGTCACAACTTTTGCAATACTTATGTATATTTACATCGTAAGAAAGTGATAATGATATCGAATAGTGCATCCCGTTATGTTCTGGATTAGATAATGAATTTAATCCTTAATAAGTTGGATACAGATGTGCTTTAGAACGGGATGGTGGCGGCTTACATTCTGCAGACCACGATAGACTCAGTAATTGTTTAGATTTAGTCCCTGTATCAGCAAAACGATAGCATATTCTTAAAAAGAGAAAGAAAACAATATAAGAAAGAAAAGCAATCACTGAATAGTAAAGCAAGACTAAAAAAATTAAAGTTAAACAAATAGGTTGCTTGTAGAACATACCAGGGGCAAAGCTGCTAGAATCTTTTGGCTATGGAGCAATTTCGTTACTAAGACGAGAATGAGAATGAAATAGATAGGTAGTATTTAAAAACCTATCTATCTCTACTCAGAGCAAGATAAACCAAGTCGATCCTCACCAAAGAGTAGAGTAAATAATTATATTTAGGATCCTCACCAAACCTGAATTAAAAATACGAGTAGGTATTATGTTCTCGTATGGCCGATTATGTACATGGATTTCCTTGTACGTATCCTCTCTGAAAATAGTCATTTGTAACAATACTACTCTTTACGTAGGTTACTGTAAGATTAAACTTTTGGATCCATTTATAGGCATGCATTCTGACGTCAGCTCAGAAACTTCTACTCATTACTCAACGGTTCATGGGCGATAGTGAGACGTCACACGACATTGGATCAAGTTACATCAAGTTATTTAAGCTGAATCAAGATTTTCTAATAAAAAGTGAAAGTGAATTGCGCTCACTAGTTTTAAGAACAAATCTTCAATGGATCAATGACTCAGAGTGAATTACGTCCTACGCCTTGTCACAATAGAAATGTGTCTACGAATTCACAGAAAAGGAAAGCTTAGGCTTCGTTTTTGAAGATTCATCGAGTCTATAATTAATCTGATAAAAGTAGATAACTAATGTACACCTACCAATATTTACGACTGGATTTTACAAAATGCTGTACCTAAGACAACTAATAGAGATTTATCATCTTGACAGCTGCGACCTTCTGTGAGATAACGTAAAAACTATCTTTATTATCGTTGAAACGTTATGTTGCTTTTTACACTTTTTTCCGTTACTTTTATATAAGTTTGAGAAATATTACTTACCTACTAGCGGCCGCCCGCGACTCAGTCCGCGTGGAAAAGTAACTTTTTACCCCCCTTTCAACCCCTTACAACCCCCTTTTCGCAATAAAAAGTAGCCTATGTCCTTTCTCAGGGTCTAGATTATCTGTATACCAAATTTCATTTAAATCCGTTGAGTAGTTTTGGCGTGAAAGAGTAGCAGACAGACAGACAAACAGACATACAGAGTTACTTTCGCATTTATAATATTAGTATGGATTAGGTACCTTCGCATTGAGTCGCAGTGCAGCATAGAACTGGGTCAACTCAATTTGATGGAAACCTACAGAAAGTGCAATGTTGGCGCAAAAAATCGCGGTTTTTTTAGATTAGGGGAAAACTCTCCCGAGAATTTCAAGATTTTTTTGCTCGTCACTGCTCTAAACCAAACTTTGCCAATATTTTTTCTTTTAGTAGAGTTTAGTTACTCAAGTCTTATCATCACAAAATATCGGTTAGGTTAGAAGAACCATTATTACCGACCGACCAAAAAATCTTGGAATCCACGGGCGAGTTTTTTAATGAGACGTATTTTTGCCAGTCGCGACCAACTACATACTACATACACCTAGAATCTATATCCGAAACGCTAAAGTCAGACTGTCTGTTATAGTGTAACTTACTAATCTACTGTTTTACTTTAACAACATGTATTACAAAGGTTGTGAAATCATTGCAAAAACACTGAAGTAGGTAACTTCGTAAAAACAGATTGAACTCTAAACGCTGCTGTGCGAACCGCTCAGGCCGTTGACCGCTGCTCTGGTGGCCCATTTCGAGCTAGATTCCCAGCCAAGTATAACTGATTCACCTGTCTAAAAAAATTGCCCCCTATTAAAAAAAGGGACTAAAGTTAGTCATGGTCAAGAGATGGTTGTTGTATCTGTGGGTTTTATATAATCTGTGGTTAGCTGGCAACACTAGAGTGAGTTAGACTTGAACAATGACCGGCACATCCTATAGACATGTAACAATGTAAAGTGATTATTATTAAAATAAATATTATATTAAACTACAACAATTAGTTTATATATCTCGTCCAGTAAGCCATCCAAATATGGTGTCATCGTGGTGCTGAAGAAAAAGCAAGAAAGGACACACGACTACAATGACTGACAAGGTACAGAAATTTCTTTTATCAAATACAATAAAACCGTTGAATATTTCAAACGGAAGTGGCAAAAATGGACAAAATATCAATAATTATGATAACTGGACGAGATGGAAAGAGAAATTCCTAATATATTATGACGCTCATGATTTTGACGACCTAACGGAGAAGAAAAAAGTAGCCTTATTTTTAAATTCTATTGGAGAGGATGGTATCGACATATTCAATTCATTTGGACTGGACAGAACTATAGTGAAATTAGATGATGTAATAAAGAAATTTGATGAGAAATTTAATCCCTGCAAAAATACGACTGTGGAAAGATACAAATTCTTCACTAGATATCAAAAAGATGACGAATCATTAGATGAATATTGCACTACCCTAAACAATTTATCAAAAAGTTGTGATCTATCTTCCCTAAAAGAATCATTGGTGAAAGATATGTTTGTGATTGGCATTAGAAATAAATACATCAAGGAAAGATTATTACAGGAAAATTTCAATGACATTAATGAAGCAATTCAATTTTCGAAGAATTTAGAATTATCTCAAGAAAGATCTTCACAACTACCTGCGACTGACAAAGAAAAAAATATTCATCAGGATTTCAAGGAAATTAATTCAATTAACCATGAAAAAATGTCAAGACCAAGAAGACCATTGATTAGATCATCACATCAAGAGAGACCAAGATCAATTAGTAGAAATTCGTCGACTACAAGAAACAAGAATTATTCTTCGAACAATTCTTTTTCCAGGAATCATTTTTCAGGTCAAAATATGAAAAATTGTGGAAAATGTGGTCAAATACATAGACACAAGTGCCCAGCATTAGGAAAAATTTGTATTCATTGCAAAAAACCTAACCATTTTGCGAAAATGTGTAGAAGCAACACCAACAAAAGACTTCCGGTGAACTCTGCGGTGAGATGTATCAATAATGATTTTATCATTAATTCTATTGAGTCTAAAAACTTGAATAATTGGTCTATGAATATTTATATTTTTGATTATTGTATTCCATGTCAAATAGATACTGGTGCAGATGTTAATGTGATTTCTGAAAGTACTTTGTATAAAATAAAACAAAATAGAAATATCAACATTCCTATTCGCAAAACGAATAATAGAATTTTTACTTTCTCTGGTCAATTAATTGAAAACATAGGCAGTGTTAAATTGTATTGTCAATTGGAAAATCAAACTAATGCTTATATTTATTTTATAGTTGTAAAAGATAAATGTAAAACTATAATTGGATGGAGGACTTCGGAGAAACTTGGTATAGTGAAACGACTGTTCCAACTTACTAATGGATTGCATGAGCATGAAACATCAATCGCTAATATTGATAATAACAACAAACCAAGGTCAGTACAACATATTATTAACAAATACTCTAACACCTTCGAAGGATTAGGATGTTTACCTACAGAAGTTCATTTAGAAGTAGATGAATCTATTAAACCTAAGATATGTCCAGTTAGGAGAATACCATATGCACTTCATGACAAATTAAAGGAAGAATTAGATAGAATGGAGAAACTAAAGGTTATAGAAAAAATTAACGAACCAACTGAATGGGTAAATTCTTTTGTTCCAGTTGAAAAACCTAATAAAACCCTTCGTTTATGTTTAGATCCTAGAAATCTCAATAAAGCTATTAAAAGACCATTATATCCTTATCCTACATTTGATGATTTAAGATCAAAAGTTTCAGGAGCTTCAGTATTTTCAAAATTAGATGCAAACTCAGGATACTGGATGTTAAAACTTGATAATGAAAGCAGTAAACTCACTACATTCAATACACAATTTGGTAGATATAAATTTTTAAGACTTCCATATGGTATAAATTCAAGTGGAGAAATATTTCACAGAGTAATGAATGATATATTTCAGGACTTGCCAGGAGTTATTTTATTTGTGGATGATATTTTAGTATATGGATCTACTCAAAAAATTCATGATGAAAATCTTGAAAGATTATTTAAAAAAGCTCAGGAGGTAAATCTTAAATTTAATAAATCTAAATGTCAGTTTAGTTTACCACAAATTTCATATGTAGGTCATATTTTTGATAGACATGGTATTTCCCCAGACAAATCCAAGATTGAAGCGATCATTGAAATGCCTAAACCTAAAGATATAAAGGAAGCTACAACGATTCCTAGGTATGGTAAATTATTTAGGTTCATACATTCCTAATTTATCTGAAGAAACCTCAATTTTAAGAGATTTATTAAAAAAGAAAAATGTTTGGCAATGGACTGAGAACCATGACCAACAATTTAATAAATTAAAATCATTAATATGTCAGTCTCCAACTTTAATTCATTATGATGTCAAAAAGCCAGTAAGAATGTCTGTAGATGCTTCAAAGAATGCAGTAGGTGCAGTAATATTTCATGAAAAACACCCTATAGCTTACGCTTCTAAATCATTGAATAAGTCACAAGAACACTATGCACAAATAGAAAAAGAATTATTTGCCATAGTTTTTGGTTGTAAAAAATTTCATCAATACATTTATGGAAAGACAATACAAGTAGAAACAGATCATCAACCACTTGTCACATTATTTAAAAAATCACTCTCAGATGTTCCTGCTAGATTACAAAGAATGATGATAGCAATTCAATCATATGATCTTATAGTTTCTTATGTAAAAGGCTCAGAAATGTATGTCTCTGACACACTATCTCGTGCACCAATAAATAAAACAGAAATAGATGAAACTGATTTTAATGAATTGTATTCAAATATTGAATGTCAAGTAAATTTATTAACTTCAAATCTTTCTATATCTAAGGAAAAATTAGAAAAAATTATATCTCATTCTTTATCGGATATTTCATTTAAAAAGATCATTGAATATTTTAAAGAAGGATGGCCTAAGTCTAGACAACATTGTGATCCTATTGTTTTACCTTATTGGAATATTAGAGATGAAATTCATGTAGTAAATAATATTTTATTCAAAAATAATTCTGTCATTATTCCAAAATCATTAAGACCTAGTATTCTTTCAGAGTTACATGAGAGTCATATGGGTATCGAAAAAACAAAAAACCTTGCTCGAGGATTAGTTTATTGGCCAAATATTAATCAGGATATTGAGACTCATGTAAGTAAATGTGAATCTTGTATGATGTATAGACCAAATAAAACAAAAGAATCTATTTTATTTCATGAACAGCCTAATCTTCCATGGCAAAAAGTAGCTACTGATTTATTTGATTATAAAAATAAGAAATATTTAGTAGTAGTAGATTTTTATTCGAATTACATAGAACTTGCATACTTAAATAATAATTCTACTAGTAATTCTGTGATATTTCAACTAAAATCAATTTTTGCACGTCATGGTATTCCTGTACAATTAGTTAGTGATGGTGGTCCCCCATTTAACTCAAAAGATTTCAAAAATTTTCTCAAGGAATGGGATGTAGAACATATTACTTCTAGTCCTCATTTTCCTAGATCCAATGGTTTGGCAGAAGTATCTGTAAAAATAATAAAAAACATTTTTAGAAAATGTGAAGAATCAGGTTCAGATTATTTTACTGGATTATTGCATTACAGAACTACGTCTAAAACTGATGGTAATAAGTCACCAGCCGAATTACTCATGTCAAGAAAGCTAAGGAACTAAAATACCGACTAATACTAAAAATCTTAAACCTAAAGTTGTTCGATTCTCTGAATACATAGATAACAAAGTCAGTAAACAATTAAAGACAAGTTTATACTACAATCGAAATTGTAAGCCCAGTCAAGTCTTCGAAGAAGGTCAAAGTATTTTATTTAAGAAGAATCCCAAAGATATAATATGGACAAAAGGTATTATTATGAGTAAAACTAATTTACCAAGGTCATATCTTGTCAAAGATCAGAATAATGTAATTTATAGGAGAACCTCTCAACATATTTTGAATTGTAATACTAACAGGTCAAGGTATAATCAAGTCAATAATAAAAAGAGATCAAGTCTTACAAATAACCATTATAATAATAGGTATAGTCAGAATTATTCACATAAATATCAGTCAAATTGCATGTCAACTAAAACTAACAATTCATTTTTAGAAAAGGATGATTATTCTAGTAGTGATGATGAACAGTATAGTACTTTAAGTTATTATGTAACAAAAGGAAATGCTAATGATAAGTCTCCAAGTCAAACTTCAATTCATAGTACAAATCAGTCAGAGCCAGAAGTATTTCAATCATTAGAAAATAGTCCTATAAATGATAATGTTCAAACCGAGTCAGAATTGGAAAATCATAGTAATGTATTGTCGCCTGAATTCATAGAAATGGAAAATGTATCTGAAGATGAGTTCCTTCCAGAATTAAGTGATCAAAATTCAAATATATTACCTGAAATGCAAGATATTTCATTTAGCGCTCCATGTCCAGAGGCTAAATATACTAGACGAGGTAGGAAAATTAATATGCCTGATAGATTTAATTTATAACAATGACCCTATATGTAAGTTTTTAAAATTGTAAATATATTATGTATGATGACTAATAATTTAATTTAATATGAATGTTATGACTGTGTAAATAATAATTATAGGTTATGAATAATGTCAATGTCAATGTATCTTTATAAACAATGTCAAAATGTCAATGTCACTAATGTCAGAATAAAGTTAAAATAGTATTGCCAGCCACTTTCCAAAAAAGGGGCATGTTGTATCTGTGGGTTTTATATAATCTGTGGTTAGCTGGCAACACTAGAGTGAGTTAGACTTGAACAATGACCGGCACATCCTATAGACATGTAACAATGTAAAGTGATTATTATTAAAATAAATATTATATTAAACTACAACAATTAGTTTATATATCTCGTCCAGTAGCCATCCAATAATGGTCAACTCTGCAGAAGGTTTTCGACGGTTGCGTGCGTTTGCACACAAACAAAAGGCTTAAAATTAGGAAGGAGTTTGATTAAAATGGAACTGCCCGAGCGCGAGTCGCTTGTGCTGTGGTGTTTGACGCCCCATTTGGGGAGAAGTGACATTGAGATAGGACAAAGACACAGACTTTGTAGGGAGTGAAGAAACGCACCTGGAAATAGCCCTTAGCAAGTACCTGGTTTTGCAATAAACGATTGAGTATTGAGAGCGTCTCCCAAGATTCGGTCCGTACCTATGCCGAGACGGTAGGTAGGACCATGGGCTGGTGGAGGGACCTGTATTCATGGTTTAAAATGAAGCTGTCACTTTTGTAAAACATGTTACGGGTCTGTCTGTTTCCCAATGGTCTAAGCGCAACTACCATGAGACCTAACCCGAACTTCGAAACGACAACTTTGAACGCAACGAGAAATGACACGCTAGGTAGGATACTGAGAGACGAGTTGCCATTCCGCGCTTCAGTGCCTCACCATCAATGCAATGTTATCTAATTAACTACTTTAGTTTGCAAATAAATACTTGAAATACTTGAACTATCTTCTACTTTTTTATGTGATGGGTGACAGACGAGCAGCCGGTAACCCGATGGTAAACGTTAATAAAGAGGTAAATTCTATAGACAACGACTCGCTAATGGGTAAACAGAAACACGAAATATGTACGTGCGCGATTTAATTGTCGCTTAGCAACTAGTTACCTACTTTAAGTTATACATATAATAAATTGGTATTATTTACCTAGTATTGTACCGAAACGAAGTGAGGGCGGGCCATTAGACTAATTTAACACACTTTCGCAACGTCTGTACCTACGACGCCAATGAATTTCTAAGCTGAAATCATTTGGATGCTATATGAAGTGGCGTGTGGTAGTAAATAGAAAGTCTATGAATACGACCATCCTTCGTCACTACAATATTAATACCGCAGATCACAGAAACATCCGAATCCAAGCCAAGTCTAGACAAATGCTGTACCTACTTTTTCATAATGACGATCTAACAGACTTAAACAAGTTTTTTTTATATATATATAAGTGGCAGACGAGCCGATGGATCACCTGATGGTAAGCGATTAGGCCGCCCATGGACACCTGGAACACCAGAGTGGTGTCACAAGTGCGCAAATAATTTTCTATTTTAAAAATCAGTTATTTGTTTGCTTGCTCTCGTTGTGAGCTAACGTGCTTGATAGCTCAGTGGTTTCAAAAAGTGAAAGGTCGTAGGTTCACTGTGGTTCAATAAAGTCCCACACGAAGATGTATAAAGCGTTTTTTGTGTGCGTTAGTTGGTATATTTGGTACCAACTTGAAAGAATTTGCTCTAAATATAAAAACTAGACCTAGACAAGCTAGGCTACGCCAGGCTGGGCTCACAGGGCTTCTTAACAGCAGTAAATAAATCGATTAGAGCGTTTGCATTGGCGGGCGTGCTTATTTTTACCGAGTGACGTCATGCGCGGCTGCGGCCTCGGGCCGCACGTGTGTGGCGCGGCCTTTGTAGCGGAGGATTTGATGAGAGAACCGCTTTGAGCGGGAGATCGGATGCTTTCACCATAACTGTGACTGTGTAGTCGAAATTAATTAATAATTATACGCTATTGACTCCCCCAGTCTGAATGGGAGGCAGAAAATTCAAAATCACAGGGTTAAATAAGTCATGAAGACCTTTAGTATAAAAGTTGCATTTTATTTTCTGAAGATTCGAAATTTCGAACTCTTTGGACTTATAAAGATGGAGCCGGCAGCAACGCGGCGTTGCTGTTCTGGCGGTGGCGTTGCCAACGCCAGAAAAAAAACACATAAAGCCTTTAAACTCAAAGATATTGGATATAAAACAAGATGGTGCACTATGAAATTGAATGCAATGTTAATTTCGACTCTATGCAGTGGGAATAAAGATTACTTTGAAATGCCAAATCGCTTTACAGAAAATCGAGCCGAGCGAGAAGTCGCTATATAGGATGATGTCCTTGTCTAATGGGTTGCCATCATAAAAAAAAACCTTTGTGATATAACCTAAGCAATGTTTATATTTCTTCTTCTGGGGAACTTTCAAAATATTTAATAATTTAAAGGAATGATACGTTGGAATTAATAATGTCTTTTTTATTTTTTTTATTTTAAACCATGATAAACGACTGTTTTTATGTAAAAGTCGGTGATATGGTAGTTTTAATTATAATCAATATGCAACACTTGGCGTCTCGACATCACCATTATGGCAGCGGCAAAAATAATTTGAAAGTTTGTATTGTTGTGGCGACAAAAATAACGTGTAAAAATTGTGATTATTTATTTGTAATGGTTCTCACTTGTTGTGTGATAGGATGCAAAAGTGAATCTTATAAAGGTTGCGGTGTATTTTTCATAAGTAAGTATTTAGTCAAAGTTTTTTTTTGCATTGAGTAGGGTGTCCATTTCACGTGTCATCTAAAGACGGATTTACTTTTTTATTTTTTTGGACAAATCGGAAAGTTTTCATGGTCTAATAAATTGCATGATAATGGACGACCATAAAAAGGTCATGTTACGTAAAAAAAAAGTGTAGCAATAAATCTATTTAATTTTTAATTTATCAAGTCGTAAAGTATGTACGTTTGTATGAATAATACGCTATAACCGGTTAAATGTGCCGCAGAGTGTATTATTATAGGTAGGTAAATAGAAAATCTAATAGGGCTAGCACAAACTTTTCGAAAAGTCGGTAGTCTCTTTTTAGGAATTTTAATTTGGAAATATTTTCTATAAATACCTACTCAAACGATACTTTGAAACGTTCGTGCTAGCCCTTCTAGTTTGAATGGGCTTCACGAGTTTCCTAGAGAACGCAATGTCCGACTCCCACGTGGGTGGACTAAGTTTGACTAACAATAATTGTAATCGAAACGCTAAAACGTGTGGTCACCTTATTAGAGTAGGACGTTAACCAATATATAGACATCTCACGAGGCTCGAATGTAAGTAATAAGTGCGCCATCTTGTTATAGTGTAAAATCTTTGTTTAAACTAGACGAAAAAAATATTGACAATTGTTTCTTTTTCCTAAGTAAATGGCATCGAACATACTTTTTTTGAGGATATGGTGCCAGGGTTATGTATTTCAACTTTTACGCCCGTAATTTGAACCTATAGCGAAAAAAAATTAAATAAGGTCTCTAACTTAGAGCATTTGAATGCTCTAAGGCCGTGGTCGTCAAACTGCGGCCCGCGGGCCGCATGCGGCCCGCCGACGTTATTTGTGCGGCCCGCGATATAGTAGATTTATTTAATTACTAGTCAACTATATTTTCGTACTTATCAGAAATCAGTTTAGTACGCATATACTGCGGCCCGAGCCCTGATGTTCATATTGATATGTGGCCCTTGAAGAGTAAAGTGTGACGACCGCTGCTCTAAGGTCTCTAATAATAAAGTTATTAATAAGGCCAGTAAAAGTATTATTCTGTTTCAAGCAGAGATCAAGACTCTCCTCAAATCAAAATCTTCACATAACTCTAGGTACTAACTACGAATCGAAATGGAATGTTCATACTTATGTTATAGGTAAGTACTTATAATAACTTATCATAGCTAATTGGCGAAGCCATATCAAGGACTCCTAGTATGTCCTTGACTTTTAAGTCTTCTAAAAATAGCAATACTTATTACCTAACTTTACTGAATCAGTTTTGGGCTTCCTACCTACTTCTAAATAGGTAGGTAGGTAAGTATTTGATATAGCGGCCGCCCGCGACTTCGTCCGCGTGGAAAAGTAACTTTTTACCCCCCTTTTAACCCCTTACAACCCCCTTAATATTATTATGTTGATATAACTTAAACAAATTATTTCGACCAAATTTGGTACCATAAAAACGGTCATTGTGACTAAACCTTAAAAGATAGACATTTATGCCGTCGCGGACTTTTTTTTAGATCATGTATAGAGGAATAATTCTTTCATACATATTTTTTGTGTATCTTGAACCGTTTTCGCAGCGCACGCAAAGAAAGCCTTCTAAAATGAATAATTTTCCCCGTTTTTTACACATTTACCGCTCTGTCTTTGCTCCTATTGGTCATAGCGTAATGTTATTTAGCCTATAGCCTTCCTCGATAAATGGACTATCCAACAAAAAAAGAATTATTCAAATCGCACCAGTAGTTTCGGAGATTAGCGCGTTCAAACAAACAAACAAACAAACTCTTCAGCTTTATTATATTAGTAATAGATTATATTAGTATAGATTAGTATAGATAAAGAAAGTGCTTTTGTTTTTGTTTAAAAACATATACCTAAGTGCTATTGTGATGGCAGAAGCAGAATAAAAGATCACCAACCTGTCTAGGCCTCATCATGTGTCATGGTGAGCGTAGGTTTCATTGAATGCACGATAGCCTGTGCTATAAGCGGAGGCGGGCAGCGACGCCGCGCCCGCCGCCTTCGTGGCCCCGCGCTTCCAGCTCAGCACAAGGTCCATCTTGTTCCCGTCTCTGCCAACACGTCCACATGAATTATGAATTTACAGCTGTTTATACAATGAAAATACTCTACTCGTCCGCCAAAGTATTCATTATTTTGATAACGTTATAAACTTTCACATTATTATACTTTTCTCTATGTACCCACATACATCGCGAAATTGCCAATTTCCGCTTCCTCTATTTTCGTTTACCCTACATTACTCGTATCGTATGTGCCCTCTAAAAATAAATCGAAACTAAATCTATTCCTGGGCGCGAAGCATCAAAACAATAACAAATGTGTAGGTACTAAATGTGTATAGGTAGTTGTTACATACATACCTACCTACGGTATTATTTTAATAGGTATAGGCATACTTCCTTGGATTAATTTTGATCTCAAAGATAACTGCACATTCCACATTTTTTGCTTGTTATTACTATTGAATCGGTAAAAATATATACCTAGGTAAGGTAATGGCTTTATTCCACGTTCGTAACTGATTTTTGATAACCATATACGAACAAAGATTTTTTTTATTGTTTGATAACCAGTTACGAAAACGGAATTTATTCTATGAAACAAAATGACATCAAATACATAGCGAAACCAGACGGTATGTAACATGTAACTTTCAATTAATTTCCATGAAATAAAATGAAAAATAACATGCGAGAGACGAGCCGTGGTAAAGCACTTTTTCACGGCTCTTCGCTCGCATGTCACGACTTCCTACATAGATTCTTCCCTGGCGTCGAGTGCGAAAATAGCGACGCGTGGGCGACTGCCTATTGCTTTGATATGCGCCCGAGATTATGCAAGATAACGAGAAAATCAAACAACAGAAATAATTTAAATGTTTGTTTATTAGTCGTTTTTGAACAGCAATTATAAGTGATAAGTCTCCTATTCTTGCTTACGTCACTACAGAATTCGAACAAGTTAGCCCTACGGATCTCGAAAAGCAGCCTCGATATCTCAATAACAAAGCTCCAATTCGAGATCTTACAATTTGCAATTGCCAGTTCCACGTTTCCTTCTCCACTGAAACCTAAAACTTACAATTACTGCACTGAAGATCACATATTTACATAACAATGTAGTACAAAATATTTACAGCTTACCAAATTAAATAAAAACAAACACACACAATCAGCTAGTCAGTCATACATAAATGCCCTCCGTACTAAAACGCACAAAGATCATCCAAACATACTAATTTTGGCTAAACCAGGCGCACTGTCTCACCGACAAGTAACACTGGATCCAATGTTTAATTAAAGTTAGGCAGCAACATAACATCCTACGAATTCCTAGTAGGAATGTCTCACCACAAGTTTGAGCATATAAGCTAGTTCTGAGGGGCTCTCACGAGGATTGGCAAGTTCATACCAAAGGCCTTATCAGTATGAAGTTGTCAGCCTCACAATCACAACACACTTATTAATTTACACAAGCTGCCAGAACTAGCAAAATTATACACTTAAATCTGCACTAATGAGATATACAGCAGTCTTAGATGGTGTTTAGTTAGGTAAAGTGTCCATGAGTATTTCCTTCACTCCCGATGTTAAACGATCAGGGAACTTGATGTCAAAGGCGACCATGAGGTCTCCTTTCCTCGTCGGCTCCTTGGGGAATGGCAGGCCGTATCCCGGGAACCTCTTCACTGTGTGAGGTTTGACCACTTCTCCTTGTAGGTTGACGGTGAGCTTCTCACCAGACATGGTTGGTACTTCAATGATGGTGCCACACAGCGCCTGTAACAAAGAAAACAATGTGGTTAAACATCTGTGAGTTTGGATGAGTCATGCAATAAATTGGCATTGCCATAAAATGAACAATGATCTCACATGTTACTATTCATTGTCAAGAACTATCTACATTAATGTGTTATGGTCATTCCACTAAGGGATTTACCTAATGTGTGTCCATAAATAAGCATGATTAGGTTTTTCCTTAGCTTTGAACTGAATTAACTTTCCAGAAAAGTATATAATTTTTTTATGTTAGGAATAAGTTACACTTGACTAACATTCTAGAACTTTTTCACTAAACCACAACAAAAGATTTTATAGAAATCAAATAGTTTGCTTACCTGTTTTAATGAGATCTTGGCTGTATATCTGATGTCACTGCCCTCCCTCTTGAACTGTGGGTGTGGCTTGTCTCTGATGATGAACACAATGTCGGCGGGGATCTTGTTGCGGCCCTGGTCGCCTTCCTTCTGGAACGTGATCTTGGTGCCAGCCTTCCAGCCAGGTTTCACGTGAATCGTCAGCACTTTGTCCTCCTTCTTCGACGTGCCATCGGGCTGGATGACGCGCCGCGAGATCTTCATTTTCTTGACGCACCCACGCGCGATGTCCTCGAGCGACACGTATAGATCGTGCTCTATTGGCGGGTCTTGGGTTTTCTCTTTCCTGCTAGGCGAGCCGTGGAAGTTGAAACTGTGTGAACGGAACGCGCCACCCGGGCCTCCAGGCCGCGTCTGTCCCATTCCCATGTTCGCAAACGGGTCCATATCCACATCCATGTCTCTGTCGAAGAACATCGTAGTGCCACCACCGCCACCGTTCAGGTCGAAGAATGCCTGGAACGGGCTGGCCGAGCCGAAGAATTGCGCGAAAGTGGCCTTAGGATCTCCGTGGAACGCGTATGAGAACGACTGACCCATTCCCGGGCCTCCACCTCCCGCTCCACTCTTGAGGCCTTCCTCGCCATGAGCATCAAAGATTTCCCTCTTTTTCTTGTCAGAGAGTACCTCGTACGCCTCCGCCACCTCCTTGAACCTTTCTTCAGCGCCAGCCGCCTTGTTCTTGTCTGGATGGTATTTGAGCGCTAGCTTACGATACGCTTTCTTGATCTCGTCGTCTGTCGCACCTTTCGACAGTCCCAATATTTTGTAGTAATCCTTTCCCATTTTGGCAACTTATCCTGAAACAAATAAAAAACGTTCTTCAGTTTAATTCCGCTCGACTGACACCTTTTTTGGAAATGTACGCTGATCCGTTCTAATTCGGTAAAGATTAATCAATGAATTCCATAACACAAAGTTATTACAAAAATACTTACAATAACTAGTAAATCCAACGAGCAATCCAATATCCAACAGGAATATGCGAAATTATTGTTCTTTTAACACCGCACTCACAACACAACACTTCACTATCGCAACTTCACAAATGAATGAAACGTCGCTCCCTCGTCGCGCCAAAATATATACATTAAAACGTCTAGAACATTCTGGGGCCTTCAACCCGCGAGGAAAAGAGATGTAACATAGTCAAAGTATTACACCGAAAGCGTGATAGAAAGAGATAAATATTATTTGAAGCGTTCAAAATTCTAGAAAATTACCACGACTCGCTCACGTCATGGGTCATCGAGACTTTGTTTGGTATGTTCTCTTTACTCAAACTAAATTGACATCGTTTTCGTGGCAACGTTAAACCAATATGATAAGGCTACAACAGATAATCAACCAATAGCCGACGTGCATACTAGTGTTAACCAATGAAAAGAAACAATAGAGGAAAGGAAAACATACTGAGCGTATTCGTTGAAGTTGTTTTATTAAGGCCGATGCAGACTTAAAAAATAATGCATTATCGTCGTAGCTGATTTATTGATAATATTATTTTCATAATAATTAATAATTAGCAATTGCGCTCAGTCAATCGATAAAAACGTATGCCTACCGATGCGTAGTATGTTGGAGTCGGCGCCTCTAGTACATCTTTTTTTTTTTATCGGTTCGTATTTTTACCTCTGAGTCACATGATGTTTAAGACGGTTTCTCAATTTAGTTATTCGGCATTTTCAGTTCTTAAAATTAAGATTCTGTGTAGGTACCGTAATCCAGTTTGGTCTCGTTTCGCTGTCAGAGGCTGGATGGCAAAGGTCAGACGTAGGTACATACCTATCTACATTTCAACCTAGCAGTTAATCTTAACTGCTCATTTTTAACAGCTTTACTTTTAGCCTCAGGTAATGATGAATGTAATAATTGGAAAAAGTTCAGTTTCCTAAACTTACTTACTCGTACCTATTCGAAAATCTGTGAATACGAGGTGCCATTTGTTTACATTAATGTTAATATTAACTTAAGACACAAAAAATAATATCTTCATTGGCAGGCTCAACCAGATCATGACATTCTGATAATTTCGACTACAATCTGGTTAAAAAAACAAACGAAATACGGTCTAGGTATTTTCATTGCCTTTATACAAGAGGTTTAGGTGTACAAAAAAGTTGCTTGATGACAGGTGTAGCTATGTTGAATCATGATCAGCCATGCAATTTTTAATATTATGAACCTTTGTAATGAAATACATATGGTACCTAACATTATAATTATTATTATTTTGTAAATGAATAATTATTGTTAAAAGTGGTCACTATAAACTATCTACCTATTGCCAGTATGTGACTTGATTTACTTACTTGTGCAAAATACATACCTAAGTCTCAAAAATCACAAAATGCTTGTAAAAATAATCAAAAAGCATTATAGCTATTGGTTAGGGTGATGAGGGCACTAAAGTAACGAATTAATCCACTAAACGTAAGTAATAGGCAATATAGCGCTTCTTCTTATATGGGAATAGAAAGTCTGTAACCAGCTTAAGAGAACATATTAATAGGATTATTTTACATAGTACTGGTTAGTTTAGTAAGTAAAAAATATATATTTTTGTTATACCTACCTTCATGTCTATAGAATACCACGATCGTTTATATAACAACTTTTTCCCTATTTTATATAATGAAAAAATAGGATAATAGGCTGTATGCTAACATAGATCTTAGGCATGCTATTATTAAGGAAGGATAGAAACAAACTGTCACCTGTCACTATGTTTCGTGACATCTGTCAGATTTGACAACAGTTACAGAACAGAAAAAAAAACAAATTGTCTGGCTGGGTCTATAAAAAAACATTCTCGTTTATTTTGCTTGCTCTCGTTTTATGTTTGGTCAGTTTCCTTCAAGTTTAGGAAAAATATCATTCAACATCACGTAATGCTTAATTAAAACAAAAGTTTGTTAATAAGTACTTTTATTATCGAATAAGTCTTAAAAATAGTGCGTGCCGGCATCCCTTGTACTCTATATCGTAGTATTTCTCGTAGAAGTCCTGGACGAGCTCCTCAACCTGCGGAGAAGATGTCCAACGATATACTACAGGTAAAATGCGACGTGTGTTCAGAGATGGCACACGAGCCTTACATAGAATGTTGTGAGTGTGAGAGCAATTTATGCACGGCATGCTTTGCGTCGGGCCGCGAAGTTGGCAACCACAAAAATTACCACAAATACGCCGTACGCCGAAATGACTTCCCTTTGTTCGATAACTGCAACTGGTCTGCCAAAGAGGAGTGCAAACTGCTATCCGCACTTTCCACATACGGTTTCGGCAATTGGGAGGAGATATCGAAAAGTGTACATTCTCGTAGTAAACTTGAATGTCAGGAACATTACAAAAAGTATTACATAGAGAATGTTCAGTTTGAAGAACTGAAGCTGCTCCCAGAGACTGAACAGTCCCTCTTTCCAAGACCTGTGGTACCTTATTTGTATAATTTGGATACAAGTACCAATCCCCCTCGCAACAATCAAGGGGACCAACATTTAGCAGGCTACAACGCTCACAGATCAGAGTTTGAGTTGAGTTACGACCACTATGCCGAGAGTATATTTAACATTGAAAACAATTATTCTGATGATGATGAAGAAGATGAATGCATGGATGCTTTGAAAATTTCTTTGGTTAATTCTCTGAACACAAGACTGAGGGAAAGACAAAGAAGGTACAAGATAATACAAACACATGGACTGATAATGCCTAGTAAACTAGTCTCATGGTTACAGAGATTTGACCCAACTTTGACTAGACAAAAATGTGAAAGGTTACTATCGTTTATGCAATTCATGACAACTGGGATACAGTTTGATGCATTTTTGGAAAGCTTAAATTTAGAGCATGAGGTAATGCAAAAGATTCTACGCTTGTGCGAGTACAGAAAGAGTGGGATACGGACACATCACGGAGCAAGGCTATACCAACAACTGAAGAGAGATAATGATCTAATGATAAAGGAACAGCAGCATGCTTCATATGTTATGATGAAAAAATATGATTTTCAATCGCCAGTAAAAAACAAAATATTGTTCGGGAAAGACGATGGCAAGTTGAAGAAGATTAAACGGTGCATGCCCTTAGAGATTGTTGATTTGCCAGGTTTCCATCTTTTATCAGACTCCGAAAAGGTTCTATGCTCTAACTTGCGTCTGGTGCCAAAGAACTACCTTGAATTCAAAGAGCAACTAATCGGTGAGAATAATAAAATGGGTTTCTTAAGACTGCTAGATGCCAGAAGAATTGTGAAGATAGATGTAAATAAAACGAGGAAGATTTACGATTACTTAATCCATGAAGGATTTCTTACAAAGCCTTTATAAAAATAAATTAAAATTATAATGTTTTTGTTTTTTTTCTCCTTACCTTGAAGCCAAATTTCTGGTACAAAAATATTGCTGGGTTTGTAGGCGAGACGTGAAGAGTCACATCTTTTCCTGAGCAAGTCTGAAAAATTGAAACTTATTAGCGTGCTAACATATGCGCCAAGAAAGTCATGGCAACGGATTTTTGAGAAATTAACGGAGTTCCTATGTTTTATAACCAATAGGGCTACCATGCTCTATGACGTAAGCGGCAGTTGCGCCATTATTAATTTCATGACTTTCTTGATGCGTTATTAAGGCACTTCCGTTGGCAGCTGCCAGCACACTCGTATCGAAACAAGTTGATTTTCTAAATTAACATTGCGTGTTTCGGGGAGTAAGTGTGTCAATAAAGTCTTCAAATTAATTGATGGCGCCACTGCTGCTTTTTTTCAAAATGGCCGACTTCGACCAGGATAAAATGACCGTAGGGCCGTACCTGTAGCAAGTGGTACAGCATAAAGGAGGCTATCTTGGCGTTCCGCCACTCGGGGCGCACGAGCACGAAGGAGATGTAGGCCTCGCCGGGCCGCGCGTCCGGCACCAGGAACGCGCAGCCCACCACCAGCCGCCGGTACGTCACCACGCAGCTGTACTCGGGGTACTGCAGGGATTCTGTCACTGTTAAGGAGTAAGGAAAACAAAATAATGTTTAATAATGTGCCCGAAGCGCGAAAGGTCCCGGGTTCGATTCTCGGTTAAGTCAATTTAGGAAACTACATTTTCTAAATTTTCTTGGGTCTGGGTGTTTTGGGTTGACGCCCCCAGTTAATTATCGTCACCTAGTACTCACAGTACAGGGGTTGTCCTAGTTTGAGACCAGGTTGATTGGTGTGATTGTCAGGCGCATTTATTATAAAATGACCAAGGCATGTGACCAACTATGTACGAAAAGTTGAGTTTTTTAGAAGTCAATTCATAGAATAATGTTGTTTAGAATTACAACTCGTTGTTCAAATCCAAGCATGCACCTTTTGAAACCTTTGTGCGTATTTCAACCATCGTTTGTATATATTCATAATGAGAAAATAGTGAGGAAACCTTCACGTTTCGGATAGTTTCTGAAACGTCTGGGTCTGGTCAGACGTGCGCCGATCCAATGTATTCATTACCAGACTCACACTCTAAGGGAATCACACGCTAAGTTGAGATGAAACAGTGAGAGGGGCTTACGATCTATCCCGGGCCAGAAGAACTGCGCGCACAGGTTGTTGACGGCGGCGATGTGCTGCGGCCGCACGTACGAGTAGTCCAGCGTCGCGGACGGCGGCAACACGTAGTCTGGATCGTGTCTGCGGTCAAAGTTCAATACCATTGATATTATCTATAGAAACTGGTGCACTGGTGTTGCAGGTGTCCATGGGCGGCGGCAATGGGGGCTACGGCGTGTGGAAAATCCGTTAGATGGCGTACGTATAGAATGAGATCCAACTTCAACGTCAACGGTCGTTTAGTGACATTTTGACATATCACATCAAAAATAACCAATCAACGTGTAGTTGGACTTCAGTCTACACGGTACGCCATCTAACGGTTTTTCCGCACTCGGTAGCTCCCATTGCTTATTATTAGGTGATCCACCTGCTCGTCTGCTACCTATCACATAAAAAAATAAAATAAACATCTCCTGAACAGTGAACATCTTCTGAAAGTGTGCTGAAAGCATTTGAAAAAGTGATACCAACAGTACTCTGTCATTGGTAGTTTTAGATCTAGGTATAGATATTTTAAATTTACACGTAGGGCCGCAGCAGCGCGCCCGCCAGCGCCGGCTGATGATGATGATGATGATGGACTCTCACCTATGCGTCCTGGCGAGCAGCTCGTCGGTGAGCCGCAGCCAGGCAGGGCGGGGGGTGGGGCAGGGGTCGCGGCGCACGTAGGGCCGCAGCAGCGCGCCCGACAGCGCGGAGCGGAAGGGCGTCGCCGCCGCGCGTCCCACCAGCGCGCTGCCGTACGCCGCGCTCGCGATCGTGCCGCACAGGCTGTCGATCAGGTACTGACCGACAAACAGTCTTCAATTAATTATAATAATCATCATAATAATCAGCTGTATGAAGAGGAACGGCAACAGATGCTGAAGGACTGGAACAGGAACGAGATAAGACCAGTATACCATCAAGAGGATGGCTTAGAGCAGACAGCCACTGGAGATGCCCTAACGTCCGCGCTTCTAACAATTTTTTTCACCATTTTTTGCGGGGGACGAGGTAAACACGTACAGCACACCACCAAAAATTTTAATACTCAACAGTCACAAATTTTGCTGTCACGATAAACGCACACTACAGAAAAATTTAACACATCAAAAAATACACGCTCACAAATAAAGATTTCACGTAACTATGCAGCATACATACGAAAAAGACAGTGATGGGACACAAAGAATGAGTCAAATCAGTTTGGTGAATGAACTTATATATAAAATTGTAAGTGTAAAATTCTGCACATTGAAGATAAATAAATATTTATTTAGTCAGTTTGTAAAATAAAACCGGCCAAGAGCGTGTCGGACACGCACATGAAGGTGTTCCGTATCCAAAAGATGGGCCTTAAACCTTATTTTCATAGTTAAGTTAGGTAGTTATTTCCATACATTACCATTTAGTTAGGGCAACTGCACGTCATAAGTTGGTCAAGTTGTATTAAAAATACTATGTATGATACAGAGTCCGCTAAAGTTTTCGTTAAAAGTACAGTCAGCCACACATCAGGTTACCACAATCTGTCAAATTTCCTCAACTGATATTCAACTTAATGTGTATGACAGTATTTACTGTGATGTGTGGCTGTACGTAGGTACTTACTTGGAGGTATAGAGCATATTTTTTTCAGAATTATTTTAATAGTATTTCAAAAGTTGGGGGGGGGGGGGGAAGAGGAAGCTCTAATTTTAACTTTGTATTAATATATCTCGAAACTGGGGGGTTTGATCCACATTATGTCAAGGCAATTTTTGTTGTATTTAAAGATACCTTTTTAACGATACCGACCAGACGATGGGGTAAGTCGAATTTATTTTTCGAATTAACTTTTCGCTGTATGGAAAGGGGGGTGAAAAATAATTATTTTTCAATAATGTTAAAAACCAATTTTTGGATTATCAGTATACATCTCTTTACCAATTTTCAGTGGCAATCGGTGCAGAAACGGCGGAGAACGAGCCAGGACAGACAGACGGACAGACATTACGAGTAGACTACGGAACCCTAAAAAATGGTGAAGTTGTGCAATACATACTAAAACGTAAAAAATTACAAATGTGCGCTAGTTTGGGGGTTAAACATTTGGACAAACAAAGGGAGAGTAAATGAAACAATATATTTTTAATTAGAATGATTTATTTAAATATTACAAAAATTCCTTATTACGCATTTATATTGATTTTCAAAATGAATAAGTTTATTGTACACGTGTCGAATATATTTCTGGGGGTCTAATTTTTTTGAAATATTGGATAAACGAACATTCGTATACTTTTCTATATTAAAATTAGCGAGCTCCAATTATGGTTTACTATCTACTCCGTTATCATGCATGTGATGCATGATACTCCCGGACCACATATTTTATTCCTTTTACATCGAAATATTTTATAGCCACCAATTCTTTTTATTTTTAGAATAAATTCCAACATCGTATGACCAGAAGAAAGGACAGTAATTTCTCTAATTCACTTTACAATGTTTTAATATTATAATATACGTCTATACTATTTTATTCAAAATATAATGAAAGAACGGATTTTGAAACTAACGGCAGTGAGTGAATGATTCATTCAAATGTCGAGTTGATTTTAATTGGTCCCATCACTAGGACCGATACCACGATATCATTATTAAATTTTTCTGTCGTTTACGTATCGTAACGGTTTTTTATTAAAATAGATTTTCTAGTTTAATATACATTTAATAATTAATAAAAGTCATTACTTATGATAGGAAACGCGATCTTAGTTGCGAATTTTAGCTGTCAGATCGCCTTTTACATGAAAATACTGCACAATTCACCATTTTTAAGAGAAACGTCACGCGACACGGAGCGATGCAAAATGGCGATGTAGCGACATCCAAGTAGTTTTGTATAACTGCGTTGACCAGTTCCGAAAGTTGACCAATGTACTTTGCCGGAGGGGAAACGCCCGGTATGGCATCTCCAGTGGCTGTCTGCTCTAAGAGAGATGGTCAACTCCGCAGAAGGTTTTCGACGGTTGCGTGCGTTTGCACACAAAAGGCTTATTAGGAAGGAGTTCGATTGATGTAGAACTGCCCGAGCGCGAGTCGCTTGTGCTGTGGTGTTTCACGCCCCATTTGGGGAGAAGTGACATTGAGATGGGCCAAAGACACAGACTTTGTAGGGAGTGAAGAAACGAACCGGGGAAAGAGCCCTTAGCAAGTACCTGGTGAGCGTCTCCCAAGATTCGGTCCGTATGCCGAGACGGTAGTAGGACCATGGGCTGGTGGAGGAACCTGTGTCTTAATCATAGTAATCTTGCATAGGCTAACGTTTCCACAGAAGCGGAGCTGCGTGGAATTGAGCAGAGACTTATAACTTGACCGATCACATTGCTCATCCATCAGAGATGAGATGTGTATTTTGAGCAACGTGATTGGTAAATTTTTACAAAACTCCGCTCACCTCCACGCAGCTATGCTTCTTGTGGAAACGCATCCTAAGGCATACTGCCAGAGCATGTACACGGGAAATTTGTGGGTCAGGCACACCAAAAGATCAATTGAGTCCCTCCCGAGTTCAGTATAATAATGTCTTCGTCGCTCTGCAGTGCTTCCAGGATGCTTGCGGAGTACCAGACTGATAGCTTCGAAGCTGTTGTTAGGAAGAAGACCAGTTCTCTTAGTGAGGAACAGTCTCAATAGCATCCTGAAGACATTGGCGGATCGCTTCACGTCCCCGATATGGAGATGTTTTGTGAGTAGAGTGATGACGATCACGGGAACTTATCCCTTCTCGTGATGGTCATTTATCAAAATAACGCCCCAATTTTTATGTTCTTTTTCTATATTTTTAATTTCATTTTATTTTAAATAATTATTACTAACAATAGTGTCATCGCGCAAGTGTTTCGCCTTTTCGATTTGTATTAAGCTCCATCGATGTCTATTGAAGAAAGAAAGAAAGAAGACAGAAAATACATTTATTAATTTGGACACATATCATATTGCAATTACCTCTTTATAAATAGGATGGAACTACGAGTATCATATGGATGTACAATACTCACCGATCTCTGGAATCTATCCAACACCCTCTCGCCGTTCATGACTACCCTTGGGTCTTCAGTCATGTAACCACCCAATATTTTCACTGCCCTATAAATATACAAATAATAATAAATTCATTACAAATATTCAATCAACATTAAGGCAAAGATCATAAATTGTTGCCATGGTGGTATGCCCATGGTGATCATTAATTTTTGTAACACCCTTTATACACTGCGGAATGCAATTAACAATTGACTATTGAGTAAAGATAACTATAAACTGGTAAGGTAAAAGGAACTCGTTCAGTTAACTGTAGATACTAATAATAAAAATATTTTACCAACTTGTAGCACGCTTTTAAAGCAAAGATTCTAATTCTGAAGGTATTTTATTCCTATGACAGATTGTACTTGCAACAATTATCTTATCTTGATTAGTTCAAATATATCCTGATATATTAATTGACATGATTTTTATCAAAAAGGTTGTTATTAAGATTGCAATAGATTGTAAATAAATCAATCCAGTATAAATAAACTACCTATCTAAGATCCTGACGAGATAACATAATGTCCATAAAAATATTCCTACATCAAATGCTACACCGGCTACTACGCACACAGACATGCGCACGCGCAATGGAGCTATCGAGAGTGAAAAATCCGCTAGATAGCGTACTGTGAGACTGAGGTCCAACTTCAACGTCATAGGTTGTTTAGTGACATTTTTACATCTCTCATCAAAGATCACCATGTAGATGAACCCTTAGTTCTACATTACGCCATCTAGCGGCTATTTGAAACGCGGTTTCTGCGTTCTGCGCGGAATGTGTTTACGCACACGTAACGTGTTACGTGTAGTGTATCTTTGCTCTATCTGCATTCGATACGATATTTTGCCCATTGTAGGTCAACGAACTCTTTGATACCGATGTCAGCTAGAACCAACCAGAGAGGTTAAGTATGAGCGCTAGAGGGTACTAGGCCAGCGCCGTCGCGTTCACGTTACGTGTAGAGTCTCTGTGCTGTCTATGTATACGATACAATATTTCAGTGCCCTAACAAGCTCTATTGTGGTTACTCTGTTATAAATTAAACATCTGTTTTTACACTATGGAAGCAAAAATGTTGTCCTATTGAGTACCTGTTTCATACCATGTCATCTAGAGCCAACCAGACGTACGACTATGGTTACAGTCCAAAATAAAAAAAAAAATTACTAACTTATCTAAATCAAACAACGGCAGGTGTTTATGCCTCTTCAACCTTCTCAGCGCCAGCTTGGCCCTCAGCCGGCACAGAGACGCCTTCTTATTCGGGTCCTTTACCTTCAGAATCAGCCCTTCGACCTGTTTCAGCAACTGTATCTGTAGAAATAAAAAAATATTTACTATATATTCAGCACGGATTATAAAACAGCACTATGATGTCCATGGGCGGCGGTCATCTCTTACACCAACAGGTGGCACCGCTTGCTCGTTTGCCTTCCTATATCATAACCAAAACTAATGTATTTTTTATGTGATAGATGGCAGACGAGCACGCGAATCACCTGATCGTAAGCAATTGCCCGCCACCCATAGACACCCGCAATACCAGTGCAATGGAGTCACCAAGTGTGCTTGAATCTCCATTCTCTTCAATTGGGCCTCGGGCACCTTCACTCACTCGGCGAAAACAGCGCAAGCGCTGCTTTACGCCAGTCTTCTGTGAGGCCGTAGTATCACTCTAGTCGAGCCGGCCCATTCAAGCCGAAGCGTGTTCAAAAAATACTTGTGTGTGTATGAATACCTACATGACGGCCCCGATAGCGCAGTGGCTAAGTTGCTCGCCTAAAGCGCGAAAGGTCCCAGATTCGATTCTCGGTCAGTCGATTTAGGAAACTACATTTCTAAGTTTTCTTGGGTCTGGGTGTTCTGGGTTGACGCCCCTAGTAAATCGTCATTTGGTTCTCATAGTACAGGGGTTGCCTTAGTTTGAGACCAGGTTGATTAGTATGATTATCTGGCGCATTTATTATGTATATTTTATAATTTACTAGTGTACCGCCGATATTGTATTTGGAAATTACTATTAGCATTAAGTTCTGTAATGTGTTGTGCAATAAAGAGTATCTATCTATCTATCTGTTTTTACACTATGGAAGCAAAAAAATTGAGTATTGATTAACTCTTTCATGGCTAGAACCGACCAGACGTACGATTATGGTTACCGTCCAAAAAAAAAAAAAAAACTACTAACTTATCCAAATCAAACAACGGCAGGTGTTTATGCCTCTTCAACCTTCTCAGCGCCAGCTTGGCCCTCAGCCGGCACAGAGACGCCTTCTTATTCGGGTCCTTTACCTTCAGAATCAGCCCTTCGACCTGTTTCAGCAACTGGATCTGTAGAAATAAAAAAAAACTTGACATCCAGGGCAGCACGGCCTAAAAATCAGTAACTATGATGTCCATTGGCGGCGGTCATCACTTAGCATCAGGTGGCACCGCTTGCGCGTTTGCCTTCCTACCTATATCATAAACCAAACGAATGTATTTTTTATGTGATAGATGGCAGACGAGCAGGCTGATGGTAATCAATTGCCGCCGCCCATGGACACCTGCATTCAGGTATTGGAGTCACAAGTGTGTTGCTATCTCCATTACCTTCAATTGGTCATGTCACTTTAGGAAACTACATTTTCTAAGTTTTCTTGGGTCTAGACACCTAGGGTTGACGCCCCCAGTACATTATTGTCTTGTACTAGTTTGAGACCAGGTTAATTGGTATGATTATCTGGCGCATTTATTATGTATATTTTATAATTTACTAGTGTCCCGCCCACATTTTATTTCGGAAAACAGAGTCCTTTCTGTAGTGTTTGCAAACTGTACCCAATAGATGGCGCTGGGTGTCAATTACATCGTGCTAGTGTTTTTGTTTCCTGGTTTCCTATACCTAAGCGTTGACATTTTTGACAGATTTAACCTCTTTATAAATAGTATAGAAGATAGATTAATTTACCTCTTCATACTGACTCATTTCGACCAAATCTTTAGTCCTATCAGGCGGTTTCTCAACCCAAGGGCAGGTCTACACTGTTCGGTTCCGTGGAGAACAACGACTCCCTCTTGACGAAGGGCTTGTCCTCCTGCTTCTTCGGCTTGGCGTCCTTCTTGGCGTCGCCGTCGTCCGAGTGCAGCTCGGCAGGGTGGCTGGAGGACTCGTCGCGGGAGTCCGAGTCGTAGTAGTGGACTGGCTGGGAGTTTATGCTTGAGGAGTCGCTCTGAAATGTTACAATAGGCAATAGCCTCAAATCAATCAAATATGATTGATGTAAAATTTACATAAACGGGACTAAACGCGACGAAATTAAATAAGTACATTTTAGCACTTACTGTTTGACGTTTCGGCTGCGTTACAACAGCCGTGGTCACAAGCGAACTCTCAGTTCGCTTGTGACCACGCCTGTGTTCGTTTAGTCCCGTTTATGTAAAGTATTTGTATAATGCAACGCGAAAGTTTAAAAACATATGATGTAAACTTCTTTTAATAGTAAAACCCGTTTAGGCTCCGATCACATCCATAAATTAGATCAAATCTTGAGGGGGAGGGAGGGGGTCGGCGAAGTGTGATATCGGTTTTTTGATCCGTAGTTACCTTTTTTTTTATGTGATAGGTAGCAGACGAGCAGGCGGATCACTACCTTTGGTTAAATTGACCATAGCTAACTTTGATATCGGTTAAGACCAATGGTCAAAATAACAGCCCGTTGCATGAAATATAACTATTGGTTAATCTAACTTTTGTTCAAAATCCAGTGGTATTTTTTAACCATTAGTTTAGTTTAACTACGGATCAAAAAATTGGCCTTAAGTCAAAAAAATCTTAAACAGAAGAAGAGTACTATCTCAGAGTCAGGTCACAATGTATGTGACGTAGTGAAATATTATATATATATATAAGAGCACCCTTACGTGGAAGGGCGGCGGCTGGTTGGGCGGGAACTCGAAGCCGCGGAACACGCTCTCCGCGTCGGAGTACGAGCCCTCGCGCGCCGTCGCCAGCAGCTCCTCGTAGTGCTCGTCCGCATCATGCCTGTAGAGAGTGCACTTGTCTTTGGGCACACACTTGAGCACTATGTTACCAGCAACTTGTATAATCTGGCATTGTATACAATGCCTAGGCAATTTATATATATTTTTTTTATCCCACTTTGCTTTGGGACCGTAGTTCAGAAATGAGTCAATAGATGGCGCTGTGTCCAATTAAATCGCGCAAGCGTTTCGTGTTTTTCGGTTTACCTATAAGCCTTTTCGTGTCTATAGATGTTATCTCTTTACAAATAGTATATAGATAGAATGCCTAAAACGTTACAGAAAATCCGGTTTTGGCACCATGAGCTTTTTTTTGTGATAGGTGGCAGACGAACATACGGATCACCCGATGGTAAGCAATTGCCGTCGCCTGTAGACACCTGTAACACCAGTAGTCACAAGTGCGCTGTCGAGCTTCAACCCCCTTTCCCCCCAATTAGGCCTCCGGTACCCTCACTCACTCAACGAAACACAGCGCTGCTTTACGCCAGTCTTCTATAAGGCTTTCATGCCGAAGCGTGGCTCTTCCACGGTTTTTGTAACCAGAGTTTGTTGTAACTAGGCTTACTTCACTCATGCATTTTGTTACTGTCCAATAAAGAATATCTATCTATCTTACCTGCCATCTGAGTCAATTTGATCATAAAACGGTACACTGCCATTAGTATCAATAGAGTCGAAACGTTTCTTCTTGGCTGGTCCAGGTCCGGATTCCACTGGCTCCATCAGGGTGCTGTCATCATCATTATTGATCAGGTGTTGGTAGCCTGAAAATAGATTTATATTCAGTTGCGCGGAAGACGTGTTAAAATCTCTCTCATTTTAGCATGTTATTCCCAGTTGCATCCACAGCTGTCATTTTAACATGTTATTCCCAGTTGCATCCACAGCTGTCGCTTCGAAGCCCAGGGTACTCTAGACCATGATACAGGATTTGGGGATTCAGGTAATTACAATGAAGCGAAGCAAGTCCAACCTTCTCAACCCTTTAACAGGGGAACCAGACCAACTAAAGCATGGTTACATGTTTCAGAAAATATCTGAAACGTGCAGGTTTCCTCACGATGTTTTCCCTCATTGCCGAGCTAATAATATAATGTACTACGCACATAGAGCTGAAAAATCCAGTGGTGCATGGAAGGCCCGTTTTCACCTAAGGACCATCCTACCATCGCAAGGGATTCGTTACTAAAAATTGATATTTGAAATATATTTTACACATTACGAAAAATGCACTAATAATACATACCCATTTCTGTTGCTTTTTGGGTAAATAGAACCTTGTCCATAGCGAAATGATTTCGAGGACGGCCTTTGGGCTTCTCCCGAGCCATTTCTTGAACTAAAACAAAAAGTCATTAGAATTAAGTTCCATTCCTTGATGTAGTTTAGTGTCTTTCAATTGGTGGAAACTACAGACATCACAGTATAACCAAACCACAGTAAGTAGGTAAACCCAGTAACAAAGCCAGACAAATTATTTTGAGATGGTCAGTGCTGGTAAAATTTTGTATGGAGTTAGCTGACATGAAAATATCTTATTCTCATGGGAAAATCGACAGAAGTTTTTTTTTGCCTCGGAAAATGTGACTAGTCATTATTTTTACTGTTAATATACTATTTATTTTCCCTAATAAACCCGGGTAACACCACAGGGCACAGCTAGTATAGAAATAAAGTCATGATATGGCTACAGCCATACACTTACTTATGTCAGCAGCAACAGCAGGTGAGAATCCATGCTGCAGTTTCCACCAGCCAGTCTCTCCAAGCACCATGGACCCCGAGCGGAATACATAGTTGCTGTATACGGACAAAACACCTGCGATTGTGCCCACCCAGTTCTTCTTTTGCTTCCTAAAACCAATAAAAGATAATGTTTGCCAATCTGTCACCTACCTTTTAATAAACATGAACACAGATAACTAAGTACTTACGTTTGGGCACCAAACAGAAGGGGCCAGGAGCGATCAATAAAAGAGCAGATGTGAGTTTTGTAATGGAAGAAGCCATTGTTGCTGATGCCGTGGGATTGTGTGCTGAGGTGGTGCAGTGTCAGCAGTATCACATTCACCCTAAAAGAACACAAAGAATTAGAAACATGTAAAACTAGAGAGCATTATACTAGCTAAAATACAAAATACAATAACTGACTCAACCAAAATTATTTAAGATTTAATTGAAGACATATTTAGAAAGTAATGTAACACTATATACTGTCCTACTGCAGGGCAAAAGCCTCCATCGTAGAAATCAAGTCATCACTACTATTATGGGATTAGGCTTAATAAACCCTTGCCTTATGCAGATTGGTGATCACAATCCAGAGTTATGTTCGAAAAATTAGAAACACATTTTATGTTCTACCTGGGACCTCGAGATCACGGCCCGGCACGTCTACACCAATGGGGAGAAGTGACATTTGATTAGGTAATGTTAAAAGAAATATATGTATGTGCCTTTGTTTCTTTAAGGAGTATTTTTTGATCTTGACTGTCTACATAATTTTAAAAGTACAAAGTAGGTACTCTGTGCATGCTCTGCCGGTCTGCTGCTTTTAGAAACTAGTGACAAGAATCACCCAGTCTCGAAAAGGTGCATGGGACGCCCAGTGTTATTAACCATCAAATCCCTCACCATGGAAACTTATTCCTCTGGAACACCTCTTTCTTATCCTCCGAGCAGTCTTCACAAGTGAATTCGAAGAACACATCGCTGGCGAAGTCCCCCGGAGTTCCAGGGCGCCTGAGGCAGTCTAGATGGACGAAGCAGTTGCAGCGCTTGCAGACCAGCCCAGGCCAGTCTTGTTTGTGTTCCGGCTCTTCGCAGTACTTGCAAACCGTGGACATATTGTAAACAAATGTGCGGAAAAACGGAAGACCAAACAAAAACAAAGCCAATAACCTCACTTTTCTGAAGAAACTGTCAATGTCACATTGACAGTAGATGACAGCCGTTGTTTTTAAAAAGCAAAGAAAGTCTAAATTATAATGCTTAAGCTATTTTTTTTAATAAAGAATGGAATAGAATAGAAAATAATATATAATTAATTAATAAATAATTAGAATAAAATATTTATTTAGTGTAATTATAGACTAAATATAGCATCCGATTTTTGGGACCTAGCGGAGTTCACGTTTTATATTCTATGGGGATACCATACCCTATGCCATAAACGGTAGTGGCGCCATCAATTATCACAATGAGCTTAGTGGAGGGAGGAGGAGGCCCACAGAGTTACTTTATAACTGAGCGGGCAGGTAAAGGTTCGAACCCAATCAGGCGCAAATGAATTGAAGAGGGTGAGGGTATCAGTACTATATAATTTATACTAATTAGTGTAGGTAGGTAATTTACTCTTTTGTGACCTGAAGGAGTGTCGATGCTGCTCTCTGGGCGCGACCGAGTACCTATCGGTTTTTGTGATTAGTTCTGTTATGGTAATCTTCTTTTAAAACTTTACGGCTACCCATCCTATATTATTATGATTTCAAATCAAACACATCACAATTACTAAAAAACATTTAATTCTATAACATTGTTTTCCCGACAGAGTCTCTACAGCCTACTCCTGAACTGCCTGATCCACCGGTGGATGCGCTGCTTGTGGAAGTTCCTTGTGAAGATGACCGTGTCGGGGTCGGCAGGGTTGCTGGGCATGAGGTCGAGGTGGTGCGCGCCGTTGTACATCACCACGGCCTCCACGGAGTCACTCAGCCCGTTCAGGATGCCACCTGGAGAGGTGAAGGATGAATAATGAGTTTATTGGACAAAATAAGAAAAACAAATGAAACTTGTCTCAAATGTTTGTCCAGAGTGAGGATCGAACCCACGCACGACCTTTGGCGTATAAGGTAGGGTCACTCTGGCGGCACGAAAGTATGGCGATGACCGTTATTTTGCGCTCTTGTAAAAAAGAAGGCTTTATATCAAAATTGGTTTCTGCGCACTCAAGGTCATAACTAAGTACACTTTCTTGCCTCTGACTATACCAAATGTGCTATCCAGTCAGTCATTAAATTACGCCGTTATGTACTCTACACTCAGGTTCTTTTTTTCTAAACCTCTTGTTGTTTTTTTTTTATTTTTGCACAATTTTAGGTGGTGGTAGGTGGTAGGTCCTTTAAAAGACTTGTGACCCCACGGTGTTGCGTGTATCTATGGGTGGCGGCAATCGGTTAAATACCATCAGGTGATCCGCCTGCTCGTTTGCGTCAAGAAAGTCAAGGCAACGATTTTTGAGAAACTAACGGAATTCCCATGTTTTAGAACCAAGGGGGCTACTGACTTATCATACTCTAAGTCAGTGGCAGTGGCGCCATCATTTAGATAATTTCATGAGTTTCTTGATGCAATAGAATAAAAAAAAGAAACCTATCCTCTTTACCTGCAGTCCAGGGATCCAGTAGGCCGTTACTAAAGACGATGTTGGAAGCGGACTGCAGCCGGTTGCCCCCATACTGTATCCTGGCGGCGTCCTTCTGCGCGTACACGCCGTACCTCGCGTGGCAGTCCTCGGAGAATAGCGTGAAGTTCCACGGCTTGGCCTCGAACATATCGTTTTCACCATCGGTGCACATCGGCATCACCATTTCTGTACATGCCTGTAGGAGAGAATCCTTGTAAACATAACAGATCACAGACAACCACAGAAGACCGTGGACCAAAGAGCCACGCTTCGTTACGGCTTTATAGCTTGGCAGCGCACATGCTGTTGCAAGACGAGTGTCTATAGGCGGCGACAATCGCTAACCACCAGGTGATCCGTGTCTTCATCTTCCACACAATCACATAGGTAAAAAAATCTTTACGGGACAGTTTCCTTGTCTTTCTTATTTACTAGCAACTACTAAATTGAAAGACCCCGAGTCTCGAGCCGACAATAAATAGAACGCAAAAAGTGCCAATCATTCCTTATTTTAATTTTGGCAGAAATTACCTGGTAATCCCATCCACTGGCGTCCAAGTTTCCATAATCGCTTCCTTTCTTGTAGTCCACACATTTGGATTTCTTGTCATAGTTCGTGTAAATATCTAAAACCTTCCCCAAATTCTGCAAAAAGAAAACTTGAATTTTGATAGGTTGTGGTCACTGACGTGTGTAACCTAACGCTGTTAAATAATTAATTTTAGCTGCAGTTTGTTATAAATTTTCCGAAACTTCTGAGGAAATTGATTTACGATACGGATTATTTTACGGTTACATGCATAAAATATATATAATAAGATATTGAAATTGATTCCCTGCTAACAGTAATCTGTGTAGAACCATACTGGAATCTGATAGGCATCCGCAGAATACCAGTGGCTGAGCGTGACACACTGTGCGACACGCTCAGCCGTATACTGAGCGGAGACCATTTTGGTTCCAATTGTGTTTTCAACTAGGTACCTAATTAAAACTATTTGTACATTGTAATTAAGATAAGTTAAGGTTGTTGCTTTGTTTATATCACATTGACCTTTTGACGACCAATTTGGCGTAGTGGTTTGAGCGCCGGTTGAGACGCAAGGGTCGCGGGTTCGATTCCCGCATCAAGACAAATGTTTGTTGATGAAACAGATATTTGTCTTGGGTTCTGGTGTTTGTAGTTCCTTCGTTGTGTTCAGGTTTCCATGTACAAGGGAAAACCTTAGTTTGGGACCTGCCAGGCTAAGATGCGCACCGCGACAAAATTTTGTCGACTCTCGTTCGCGAGAGCGTATCTTTCTCCCGCTCCTCACCCTGTCAGGTGAGCGAGAAGCAACTAGCGCTGACGCAATACGAGTGTCGACAAAATTATCTCGTGGTGCGCATCTAGCCCGGCAGGACAATGTATGGGATGTTTGTCTCAATTTATTTTTTTATTTATTTTATTTACAATTATTGGTTCCAATAAACTTTCTTCTTTCTTTTCTTTTACTCACTTCCAAAAGGACGTATTGTTCATCGTGGCATTGCTCAGGTACTGGCAGACCAACCCTCAACAGGGGTACGCCGGCAGCGGCACAGGAAGTCAGAAGCGAAGGGATAGTCCACCATCGCCATGGTCTCGTAGATGGACTGCAGGAAGGTCGATCAGCTCCTGTACGTCTGTGGCGTTCTTCACAGGGTTCGCAGAGGTTCCACTTGGTCTTCCAGCCACTCCGTGTATTGGGGGACGTCGTGAAGTTCTGAAGCGAAGGGTTATAGCATCAATTGCCAGTGATGATTAGGTACCTACCTAATTGAATTATGAGAAATTTACCCTAAAGCTCATCCAAAGTCAAAAGGTCTCTTTAGAGCCCGGGTTATGCTTGGACCAAGATTTGGTAAGTCAAGAAATTACTTATTTTAGTCTTAGATTGAAAAGTCCACGAGGACCGAGGGACCTTTGTATCGAATTCAGATTCTATGATTTATATCATACAAGCTGTTACCCGCTTTGAATTTGTCTGCACCCGCCCTTTTAAACCCCCCTTTCGCAATAAAAGGTAGCCTAGATTCTTTCTCAGGGCCTAGACCATCTGTATAGGTAACCAAATTTCGTTAAAATCCATTCAGTATAGATTTGGCGTTAAATCCATTCGTATAGATTTGGAGTTGAACGAGTAAAGACAGCAAGTATACTTTCGCAGAGTTACAGAGTTCATAATATTAGTAAGGATCTCTGCTCTGCTGAAATTTTGCTGTAATCGGGTCAAGATCCGGACTTATCTTCCAGTTCGGATCTAAACTGCTATCAAGAACGAACCTGATGACACTCCAAGACTTGCGAATATTCTGGACGCAGGCTTTGCTCTCAACTTTGAAGGTGGACGTGACGATCCTACTGAACGCGTTGCAGGGCGCCATGCCCGGGAACATGTGGATGGGAGCGGAAGCTGCGATGGCGCCTGCCACTACGTGGGGGTACTTCATGCGGAAGTATGCTGCCAGCATGCCGCCGTACGAGCCTGCAACGGACAAAAAAAACATTACCAGAGGAGAAAAGAGTTAGAGAGAGAGGGAGAGAGAAAGAGAAAGGGAGGAAGGAGGCTAGGAGAGTGTGAGCGACAGGATAGGAGAGCTTAGGGTAGGAGAGGAGGTGAGGGAGAGAAGGAGAGAGGATGCGGTTGGATAGGAGAGGGTAGGAGAGGAGAAGGATAAAGAAGGAGAAAGGGAGGGAGACGGTAGAAGAGAGGGAGAGGGTAGGAGAGAAGGAGGAGAGGTTAGGAGAGAGGGGAGGCAGACTGTAGGAGAAAGTGAGGGTGTGAGAGGTAAAGAGGGCGGAAGAGATGGGATATATGAAAGGAAAAAAAAGAGAGAGAGATGCACAAACCTCCAAAGGCAATGACAGGGTATCTGGGCTTGATGGCGTGGTCCTGCAGGAAGTCGATCAGGTCGGCGTAGTCGGCCAGCGCCTGCGCCGACGTCAGGTAGCCCACGTGCTCCTTGTCCAGGGACTTGTTGCCGAACGGCATCGACGTGCCGTAGTACCTGCAATACATATTAAATAGCTAACTAGTTAAATAAAGTCGAGGGCAAACGACTACTAAGAGGAAGTAGTCCATTGCGATGGTCTGACCAGATTCGTAATCTTGGACTCAAACATCACGATGCCCTGCATGTCGTCAAAGACATACGCCAATCGAAGAATCTGTGGTCAATTAGTTACTTGACATGTAGTTATTTGTTTTGAACAGTTAGTAACAGAAGAAACAATGTAGGTAAGTATATTACGTAGTAAGTTTGGGTATATACGCCAATGAATACAATACCTAACCAATCTTAATAAAACATACAATTAAGTGACGTTGAAAAGATAATAATTTAATAAGTAAATTCTAAGAAAACTGGCCAAAACAACAATGAGTAATAAATTTTACGTTAAATTTCATAATGTAGTTATCTACAGGTTGTATCTGTGAACATTTTGGAACGTGGTGGAATCGCAGACTTATAACCTGTAGTTTTTACAACTCTGTCTATTTTCTAAGCTAGATATTGTTAATTTTATTTTTGTTAATAGCAATTAATTCTTTGCAATTTATCCTTAAGAAAATAATGCACTTAAAAATTCATCGACGGATTTAGGTGGGACTCGAACCCACAAACTTCCACAGTCCGAGTGGCTGTACTACCAATTACTTAGGTATACTACCGATTCCCTTACTAAGCCGACGAATATCTTAAGTGCTTATTCGCCATGAGCTGACAATACTTCGTCTCATCAATATTGTAGGTACATTTACAATATCCAATGGAAACATTAGGTTGGAAATATTTGACCACCAGTAAGATGAAACTGCTAGATGAATCATTTTAATTTGTTCTAGATATTAAGAATTTGTCTACAAACCTGTGCTCTGCGAAAACTATTTTGGCGTTGAACTCCTGCGCAATGTCCCACATGAAGCCAGTGTGTTGAGCGAACACTTCGATTTGACCCTAGAACATGGAAACAAAGTAATTGAATATATATATATATATTTTTTATGAGATAAGGGGCAGACGAACAAACGTATCACCTGATGGTAAGCGCAAGTGCGCTGCCGACCTTTTAAGACAGGAATAAGTACCTACGCTCGCTTTTTGAAGGGGCAGGTCGTATCGGTTCGGAAATACCGCTGGTGACAGTTCATGTTTTCCATTTCTCCCTAAAACTTTACGAAAAGAGCATTCTCAAGCATGCAATCAAGTAACGATTGACTACGATAAATAGCTTTCGGCTGTAGAATAGGTAAGTACTCGCAAATTTGCAAAATTGGCTTTCTAAGAAATGTAAAGTCTAGTTTACCTAAGTGTTTATTGTTATACCCACTTCAACGCTTAAAATATTAAGCTAAGGAATGATCTGCAGTTACAATTGGTTCCCCTGCATCCTTGAGCATTTGAGTGGATTAATTGAACGTCTGAGTAAACTGACTCGTGCAGAGATAATGCATCCGAACCGCAACAACGTCGCACAATGTACGGTGGCCAGCACATCAAGTTACTACAATCTGTCAAATTTCTTCAATCAAACCTCACTTTTATGTCAAACGTGTTTGGTTCAATATCAACTGAGGAAATTTGACAGATTGTACTTAGTACCTAACTTGATGTGCTGGCCACTGTACTTAGCGGTTAAAGCTTTTGTTTATTGCAAGGGAGACGCAAATTGGGAGATGTTTTGTTTAGGGCTTCGTTCAGCACCTCAAGTTTCAAGTAAATTACTCTTCAATTAAAGTGGGTTCGGAGAAAATTGGCCCCTGGTCCGCGGCCTAGTTTAATTTAATTTTTTTTTCAATACAAATTACCAGGGGCCAAAGGAAACTTTACTCAGAGGTGGTGAACGAGGCCCTTAGTCTGGAAAAAGTGACATGGTCTTCCAAGCTACAATAGCTCAACGTACTTAATGGTTACAGAAGAAAGAGGATTAGGTAGAACATAGGCTACTTTTTAGTGCGAAAAGGGGGTTGTAAGGGGTTAAAAGGGGGGTAAAAAGTTACTATTCCACGCGGACGAAGTCGCGGGCGGCCACTTGTAGGAAATATTAAATTAGTATTTTGAGTTGCGCGACTCTTTAACTAGGTGTGCGATATATATATTTCATTACATCCAAATGGAGATAATGCATTATTAGCATTATTTTCCTGTTTTACTATTAGGCGCTATTTTATTACGTTCGTGTTTACGGTTACCCCGCTTAGGTCTAGGTCTACTGAACTAAATATGGCTTTTGATAACATTTACAGTAAATAAGGTTATGGTCACTTCTTTATACATATTTTAGGCTTCCCACTAAGCTACAATAATTAGCAAGATTTTGTATCTACATAGGTACGTACAGCCACACATCAAAGTATACAAAACTGTCAAATTTCTTCAATCAACTCTCATCTTACTGTCATACACATTAGGTTTAATTTTAATCGAGGAAATTTGACAGTTTGTGGTAACCTGATGTGTGGCTGTCTGTACATACAACATCATCGTCTGAATCTCATGTTAAGCCATACCATTTTACAGTAAGGTTGCGTTATACTTTCTACGTCTTTGGACTTCCCCATAAACTACCAAGAAAATAACATTAGACAGGTGAACGAACTCTTGCAAAATGCAAACGTGATTGACGTTAAGATAAAATAAACCAGATATTATCACACACATCGACCTGCCAGGTTTAGCGTTGTGTTGTGTTATCCTGTATCAACGAACCCCGAATTAATAAGTATTATTAATAGACGGGAATAAACTCGAGGTAAGTTTTAAGTCCGCTTGTGACCAGGGCTGCTGTAACGAAGCCGAAACGCCAACCTATTTATCTATGTGCTTAAAAATTAACGTCGCGTTAATTCCCATCTGTAATAATAAGTAATCATAATAGTTATAAGTATGTAATGCAACACGAATAATTAACTCCCAGATAGGTAAACACACAATGTGTTCATCTAAATGTTTCTTCAAAGATGTGTGGGTAGGTATATAAGTACCTAAGGGGAACAAAATTAACTGATTAAATACCCTAAAAGTAAGGTGTTGCCTTATTGGAGCTATTTGGTGTTTTTTCCACAATTTTGTTCTTGTTTCTACCTATTTTTCTTTTGTGTTTGTGTCAAGTTTGTATCGAGTTGATAAAAAAAATTCTAAAATAACAACTTTATTCACTCACTTCATTTCCAGTGTAGAAGAAGATCGGTCCATTCTCCCTGTTCCAATGGTCCTCATTCTCCAGATACTTGATCTGGAACGTCTCACTCCTCTGGTATCCAAAATGGTCCAATGGCACTTTGAAGTACTTAGTGTTATACTTATACTCCGACCTAGCACACGCTAGAACTAACATTAAAATACAAATTTTCCACCACATTATCACAAGTGTAAACTTAGTTTGAAAATATGAACTAGTATAGTTATTGGTAATAATTTTAGCAAACGTCCTCTCCGTTTGAGGGACGGCGTGCTAATGAGTGTATGGCATCGTACTCCGCCACCACTTATGTAATGTTTATACGTACAATCTGGAGCAGAAGTGTTAAACTATAGGTAATACTTTGGTTTCCTTATTTACAAGAATTATTAAAAGGAGATCAAGCGGTAGAACTAAGTGAAAGAGAATAATAAGGACTACCTAGACCACTAAAAATAAAATTGTGAATTCATAATATGTGAAATAATATCAATAGAATCAATTTGATAGCACATTAGGAAAAGCAGTCACCCATATCCGTGAAGGATCTTAAGTTCGTATAGGCATGTTTATAAGCAAGCTAGTGGATGCAAATACAAACACAAAATTTTTATGTCATTAATTTAGCAAATACAATATTAATGAATGCCTACCTTTTAACTTAAGCTTTATATTTCCCTTAGTATGTACATAATGTGATGGTCAATAAATGTATTTTCTTTATGTAGGTATCCCAATGTATCCACGGAAGACCAGCGTTAAGGTGTTCCTCAGAGCATTTTCTACTTTGACATCAAGCTGATGGGGGGCCTTTTTAGTAAGTACTTGATTTATTTAAATACTAGTGGCCCGCCCTCACTTCGCTTCGGGACCGTAATTCAGAAATGAACTAATAGATGAGCAAGCGTTTCGGTTTACCTATAAGCCTTGTCGTTGTCTATCGAAGTTATCTCTTTATAAATAGTAAAGAAGAAGATTGTTCATTCTCTGTCTCATTTTTGTGTTCTTATTTTTTGATTTTATCTACTTAGGTTTATGATTTGTCTGTACTAAGTATACCAGTTTAGTAGGTACCTACTGAATAAATAATTTCTATTCTATTCTCTCCTTAGCACTTGCGCGCGCGCATGTCCCCGTTATCGGGTCTATTTGACCCCTGTCTCCGAGGCAGGATGCTCTCATTGCTGGCGATCCCTTTGTTTACACTTGTTGATATTGCCCCGATTGCCCGCTTCGATTGCGAGCCTCAGTTTACTTAGCTCGGGGAAATACAATATTGTCCGAACTAACGAATTTATCTGTGAGAACTTTTAAAACATTGACAATATATTGACAATAGGTACAAGTAACACAAAGTCGTATAACGATTGGCTTTATATGGGCCGATTAAATGATTTTAAATACTTGATGGATTCTTATGGTTCTGTGTAAGTCCAGAATAACGATTAAAGTATCAAAAAGAAAAATAATAAATAAGAAAAATAATTAAGATTGAACTTCTCGCTGGTAGTTTTTCCATTTCAAGAAAACGCACATAGAACATGATTTATTTATTTTGTAATATTAATTACCAGTAACAAAAAGGATATCAACTTGTAACAATAGTATAGTTAAATAGGTATGTGAATGACGCGTACGTATACATGAACGTATGTAATTTAAGTGCTTAGGTACGTAGGTACCTAATGACAACTTAAGTAACTCGTGCTAGTTAAATGTACCTAATACTTAAGGCGAGAAGATCGTGTTCGAATTGGTAACTGCGATGCAACTGCGAATTTCTTGGATATGAGTGGGCAATTTTCATGAACACCTTATAATTATAACTGTCCCGCCCTCAGCCTCACTTCGTTTCGACACTTAATTTGACTAGTACCAATAGATGGCGCTGGGAGTCGACAGCATTGCGCAAGTGTTCCACCTTTTTGGTTTATCTTTAAGCCTTGACAATGCTATAGCCTATTTGGTAGGTATATGGTCACATAATTACAGATAAATTTATCGTTCAAGTTAGATTAACTTGAAAGAAGTGTGTATTACAAAGTTACAAGGTCTACCCAAACTAATCAACAATGCGCGATTATGGCGGTATCAAATAAGAGTTAAACAATAACATTGTAAGAAGTATAAAATTTTATAACACAAGATAACATTTTTCATTTATAATAAGTATAAAAGTAAGTATTTGCTAATTAAGGCTGGTTTGCATAGTGCGAGCTGCTGCCTAACCAGTAGTAGATAGTCCGCACGCATGCAAGCTACTTTCTATCTTGCACATCTATTACGTAGTTGTGCCAAATTTTACACGTTTGAGTTTAATAGTTTTCGAATTATGAGGGAGTCAAAAGTAGCTTTAAATGGTTCATGTAATTATTAGGTACCCTTATTTCTGATTCACTAATATTAAGTATCGGTACAAAAATCGAGAAAGATGAAATCTCGTTTTAATTTGACTGTAAAGGTGTTAGGTACTGGCATCGGCGGCGGTTGGCAGAGAAGGGAACCGAGTGCCACAGTGGCGTAGCTAGCAGGGGCGGATACTCGTCGTGTGTACCTACCTCTTCTTCTATTGCCCGAGCGCGAGTCGCTTGAGTTGTGGTGTTTCACGTCCCATTTAGAGAGAAATGACATTGAGATGGGACACAGACACAGACTTTGTAGGGAGTGAAGAAACGCACCGGGGAAAGAGCTCTTAGCAAGTACCTTTTTTTTTTTTTTATGTGATAGGTAGCAGACGAGCAGGCGGAGTGTCCCAAGATTCGGTCCGTATGCCGAGGTAGGAAGGACCATGGGCTGGTGGGTCTTCTCTAGAATGGTATACGAAACCGAATCGTAGGAGACGCCATCGGTACAAATTAATTTACGTCGCGTTTCGTCCCGTTTACATGAAGTATTTGTAAATGCAACGCGAAAGTTTAAAAACATATTATGACGCCATCGGTACTTGCACGGGACTCTTTCCCCTAAGGCGCTTGCTTCGGTCCGTACGCCAAGAAGGCGGTAAAGGACCGCGGTAAGGACCATGTGATGGTGGTGGGTCATGCCCCTCCAGAATGGCCTATTAGCTTCGGGATCAGAGGAAGATAAATAAGTAGATAATGTCATTGCCACATTGTATTGTTAAATGAACTAAAAGTTGTGAAAACTTTTTTGTCACTTAACTATATCTCAGTCTGCAGTCCGCCCCACTACCCCTTAACTACACCACTGGAGACACGTCATGTTATTATGCCAGTTCCATCCATCTCTGACTCTGATCTCCAAGTTCATGCCTTGCGCCGCCGATGGTGTGTTCCGTACGTTTACAGCCACCAGTCGAATCATCTCCAGATGCGGCACGTGTTGTCCTTGGAGGCGGTCACGATGGCGTCACCTGCGTACGAGTATGCGCACGAGAAGATCTCGCCCTGGTGGCCTGACAGCACCTGCGGAGGAAGCTATAGTTAGGAGAGTTTTAGGACAATGGTTTAAGATGCTGTTCCCAGGTCCGCCACCAGCTGTTTCGGCGCCCACGTGTAATACCGATTAAGCCGCCCTAGTCTCCCTACTAACTAGCTACGCTACTGCTGAGAAGTCGCTTAATTTGCCGTTCCTGGGCGTGCCGCCCGCATGCGACGCACGCGTTACACGCCCGCTAGCGGTGGCTCTGGCAGTTTCTACCCTGGCTGTATGAGGAGCTAAGTTTAGAGACGCGAAGTAAGATCTTCAACCCGTACTCACGTAGGAAACGTGAACACAGAGGATATTATTTCTACTGCTTTGTTACAATACATATGTTATGAAAGTAGAAGTCGTTCTTATACATATGTAGGCTGTGACAAGTGTGTACATATTTTTGGAGTTGACTGTACCTACCTATCAGCCTATATGATTAGACTTAATCACCACGCTTGCCTAATGCTTGGTGATCACAAACTCGCGCTATGTATGAAAAATTTTAAACAGACTTTCGAGGGATACTTAGGTATATCAGAAACTATTTTAATGAGTAACGGATATTAGCACAAGTGTATCTATACCTCAGATACAACATTGGACTCACGAAACCGTGTCTCGAGCATGAGTCAGTGAAGCGTGTGTATCGTTTGCTATGTGATTCAGCGTGGTCGACATTACCCGCTCCACTAAACACCACAACAATGCCCATTATGGGGACGATTGATGATTAGCTAGCTCCTGCCTGCGGCTTTGTCCGGTAGGGCGTATGGTAGGTGCATTCGGCATTCAGAAACTATCCGAAATGTGCTGGTTTCCTCACTCTCCGAGCTAATGGTAGAAATATGCACATAGATTTAAAAAACCAAAAAGGCATGCCCGGATTCGAACCACGGTCAACCAGCATAAAAAATATGATATTGAACTACTAATAACTTTTTTATGTGGTAGGTGGCAGAAGAGCAGATGGATCACCTGATGGTAACATAAGGAATTGTCGCCATCCGTAGACACCCGTCATCCGCAACAGCGGTGGAGTCAGAAGTGTGCTGCCAACCTTTAACCCCTTTTCCCCCCAACTGGGCCTCCGGTACCCTCAATCACTCGACGAAACACACCGAAGGCTGCTTCACGCCGGTCTTCTGTGAGGCCGTGGTATCACTCCGGTTGAGCCGGCCCAATCATCCCGAAGCATGACACACACAGTTAAACTAACTACTGAATTTGTGACAGCACTAAATGAAACAGGGCAAGCCATTTGACGACTGGCTTTATTGTGGCACGTTATCTAGTTCCATGTTTTTATTGCCTTTCATATCCACCCCACCCGACGCATAAAAATATGACGTCATTTTATGACAATTACATATTAATGTAAATAGGAGTAAGGTTCAAACTCGCCTGTACACAGTTCCCGGTGTTGGTGTTCCAAACGCGAGCTGACCGGTCTGCGGACGCAGTCAGGAGGCAGCCTCCAGCTGGGCTGAAGCATACCTGGTTCCGGAATAACATAGAAGGATAATAGCTTCGATTAGTGTTGGTTACAAATACTACTATTGTAAGTTGGTTATCGATAGTGGACCATCGTGGTGGAACGACACGGTCCAGGGGGAGGTGAGAGGGAAGATAACCCTCTATAGGAAGTGGCCAAGCTACCAATCTGCCGGAGAAGGACCATCATACAGGTTCACCATACGTAACACTAACATCTGTAGCCGGAGCCACATGAGACCACTTTCATCATAATATGCGTGGATCTCGTGATGAACGATAGATGGCGCTCTTATTTGATTGAACTGCTGAATACGCAGCATAAAGAGGTGAAAGCACCGGTACTTCATTCCGAATCACGAAGCTCTTTGAGCGGATTGTAGAATCCAGGATCAAATCATCATCAGCAACCCACTCACACTCATGCACTGCTGGACATAGGTCTCCCTCAATGCACGCCACCGCTCCCAATTTTCGGCCACTCTCTTCCAGCCCACACCAGCCAGCCTTCGAATGTCATTATCCCATCTTGTCGCAGGGCGTCCAACACTACGCTTACCGAGTCGCGGTCTCCACTCAAGGACTTAACGGCTCCAACGGTTGTTCAGTTCTGCGGCTAATGTTACCAGCCCACTGCCACTTCAGTTTGCTAATTCGGTGGGATATGTCGGTGATTCTCTGTCAGGATCAGATGGTAGTGTAGAATGCCGTCTAGTACCTTGGAGACTTCCTCGCGGTGCCCCCTCATCACGGCGAGCTCCTTGAAGTCCGCGCGCACGTCGTATATGCGCGCGGAGCAATCGCTGGAGGAAGTGGCCATGCGCTGCCCCGCCCAGTCGAAGCAGATGTCCAGCACCTTAGGGGAGAAGGGACTATAGATCAGCTAATGAACCGCTAACAAATCATTGGCGGTTTAATCAGCGTCGTTAATATAGTAATTGAAGATTTTTTCTCTGTGTTGACTTAATTAAATTGGCCATAAAGAGCCTTAAAGTGAAGCCATCATCCATATCCAATAATCACGCATACACTGTAACTTTTGTCTATTAATCCCGAAGCTGTCCCAGTTGAGCTGCACGCTAGATAGAAAACCCTATATGAATACTAGCACAATCTAGATCTAGATTACATTGGTGAGCCTCAGGTACCTCATCAGTATGTCCCGCTACAGTGGCCAGGCAGGCGGTGCTCCTGGCGTCCCACAGCTTGGCGCTGCCGTCCAGGGACGCCGAGCCCACCAGCGAGCTGTCCCAGTTGAACTGCACGCTGGAGATCTCGCCCTCATGCCCTTGCAATACGGACACGCGGCTGCAAAAAGATGAAGATACTCTGAACTTAGGATAGATTTTTCGTACGAAGACCTGCAGTGTTGTTTGCAGTTCGGACCGGTTGATCAACATAAAGTAGTGCTGATATTTGGCCAGCCGCTGCAAGGATGACCGGTCCAGGTGAGGTTTCATAGATCATAGCAGCGTCTTTCTTTTCCCTTAGGATGTCTCTCCATCTGTTTCTACAATACAAAACAAACTGGTGAGCTAACCTAGTTTAAATTTAGTGCAGTCTGTGTGCAGACTCTGTGCCCACATAGGACCTTGAATATGAACAATACGGTCAACCAAAATTACGTCACCAGGTGTAACCTATTAGCGACCTCTTCCTGAAAATAAAGGTCGAAAACATTTTGAAACAATCAAACAAATTGTCACAGGCGGGACAATTGTTTGTGGGTGGCGCTCAACAGTTCAATGAAATCTTTGAAAATGGGCGTAAATGGCGATTTTAAACGGAAAGATTAAGATAAATACATGCTTACAATAGGTAGGTCTATATTAGGATGTTACTTAGATGTCGACAGCGGGACGACTTCCAGCAAGCCTAGACACGATACCTACAATGTGGTTACGAAAAATAAGTAGGTGCCTAGAAGTAGTAAGGAGTGATGATAGCTCAGTGGACAAGGACATACGCCTCCTTACAGGAGGTCGTAGGTTCGAATCCGAGCACGCATCTCTGGTTTTTCACAATATATGTGCGTATTTCTACCCCTAGCTCAATGTGTAGCCAACCTACATGTTTCGTAATGAGATTCATAATGAGTAAACTATTTTCAGATGGTTGGGTTCCCGTGTAATTCAGACGGCGGTCGCTCGCTTTATTGTAATTACTTACCAGACTCTTCAAATACTGAATCTTGGTTCAAGCGTACTCCAGGTTAGAATAGCTTTGGACGCAACCAGGGAATAACACACTGACGATGCCAATGTTGACTCGGACTTCAATTTACTGTTCGGACGTAGTCCCTTAATGTATACGATTGTAGTAAATTAATGTATGACGTTTAACCTTTAAAATGTAATAGAGAGTTAACAAATCTAATAACTAGGTTACCTGTTCAGTTATTAGTGTTAGGTATTTGTTTGATTACACGAGCCACTTTTGAATTAACTAGGCACTTCTATTACTTAGCAAGATAGTGTTAAGTCGGTTTTATGTGGGTATTTGCCCCTTTATGTGAAAATGGTTGTAAGTGGAAGTATCTAAAAACGCCTACAGAATTTAGTATTGCAATCTCTTCTAAAGATACATTATATTTTTGTTAATGTAATTTTTTTCACGTCTTTTTGTTTTGTGATAAGTGGCAGACGAGCAGACGCGCAGCGGATCATCTGGTAGTAAGCGATTCAGACCCTTATTGGTTGGTTGGTATTTAGACTCACTCGCTGCTCACTCGGGTCGGCCGCTGTAGGGATAACCTGAGTAAATGGGGATTCGCGAACGCATCAAGCAATGTTTGCGAGTGAAGCGCCGCGCTGCCTCTCAAACCACGGCTCATTCTCTTGGCATGCCCTTTATGCCTAAACAACAGCACATACGGTTCACCGTATGTGTGAGTAGGAGTTCACTCCTGCAGCCTACAGATAGCGCAGTCGTTGTGGCGGAGTATTGGGCTGCGATAATTGTGAAAGATATCTTGATGCCATTGACACGAGAAGAAGAAGAAGAAAGTATCTACTGCACCATAATTAGATACCTAGTGTCTTGTATTGTGTTCGGTGTAGGTGCCTAGATGTGATGCCTCATTGTACGGTGGCCAGCACATCAAGTTACTACAATCTGTCAAATTTCTTCAATCGAACCTCACTTTTATGTCAAACGTGTTTGGTTCAATATCAACCGAGGAAATTTGACAGATTGTAGTAACTTGTTGTGCTGGCCACTGTACATAAATAGGTTGAATAACATGTTCTTACTCCTTAACCCTGGTGTCCCACATTGAGATGGTCCCGTCGAAGGAGCCGGTGATGAGCCTCTGACCCTCGTTAGGGTCGAACTGGAGCGCGATCACCTCGGCCGTATGCCCCGTGTAGCTGTGGACCTCTGCGCCTGCATAAATAAAAAAACCTTAATGCAATGCCAATCATACTATTACATTCTGTATAAAAAAAAACAACAAGGTGCATTTAGGATGGTACTAAAATGGACTCCATTCAGCATTATAACATATCGCAGTGTCTATAAAAAGACAAATTAACAAACTTGTGTTATCATCAGTCAGTTTTATCCTATATACCTACCTAATAACTGGCAAACGTGCAAACGGGTCACCTAATGGTAACTGATCACCGCCGATCATGCTACGAGATCGGAGGAGCCGTTGATAATGCGTTGCCCACATGGCTTGCCTGTCTCAGGTCATCGTAATGAGCGTCCCACATTACGATGACCGAGACGATGGTCTCCATTCCAGAACTCGTGTAGGTTCCCCAGTAGTCAGTTCGGCGGCTGATTGATACAACAATTTCAGTTTGTTAACCTAGCGCCATCTATTGCTACGGGGTGGAACTAATGTTCCGAAACTTCGTTCGGGCGGGTCACTATTTTCAAATATCAAGTAGTAGGTAGGTACAACATCTACCTGTCCGCACGTCGTAGAGCTTGGCCGTGTGGTCCATCGAGCCAGTGGCAGCCAGGTCTCCCTTGGAGCTGAACTGGGCTGCCACCACCTCCCCGCGGTGCCCCCACAGCGTGGCCAGACACTCGCCAGTCGAGGGGTCCCATACTCGGGCTGACTTGTCGAAGGAACCAGTTATTACACGATCGCTGATGGAAACAGAATATTTTTTTTTTTATAGAAATATGAAATTTATTTTGTTGCACACAAAACAGAGGTATAAAACTTAAAACTAGTTATTACAGTAGTAATATACAACAAAGGTGGCCTTATCACTATGAGCGATCTCTTCCAGGCAACCTTTGGGTAAAGGACACTTGATAAAGGTTTAAGGTGTTTTTGTTATATCATTATCATCATTAAATTTTCAGCCAGTAGACGTCTACTGTTGGACATAACTTGCGTTGTATCAAAACCCTTAAGTACAAAATAGTCCATAACACTTTCATTACGTGCTTTTAGGTGCGCTGCCACTTGATTTTTATTAATTGTGATGTGTGTGTGTGATGTGCTAGTGTTGGTAAGCGTAGTGTTGGACGCCTGCGACCAGATGGGATGATGACATTCGAAGGCTGGCTGGTGTAGGCTGGATGAGAGTGACGGAAAATCGGGAGCAGTGGCGTGCATTAGGGGAGACCTATGTCCAGCAGTGGACGAGTGTAGGTTGTTGATGATGAACTGTGAGAATGTTCAGACTTAAAAAAACGGTTATTATTGTGATACTTCCTATGGAGGCAACATTTAGTTCCGATTATTGTCACCAGCCAAACAGACTTGTTAGTGGCGTTTGGTTTGTAAAATCAACAACTCACGCTTGACATCAACCTCATTCGTACACAAAGGCATGAGTATTTACATAAAAATGTTTACACAAATGATTCATAACTTTAATTTGTATGAATGAAGCGTAAGATACAGTCGCTGTCTCTTTCGTTTGGCGACCTCGTCATGTCTGACATTAACAAGCGAGCCTCGGTCTAGATTATTCTGGTTTCTAGCTACTTAGGTAGGTACTAACTTATTTCCCCAGGTATTGAACAGAAAAGTGTAATCAATAAGTGACTGTTACCTACACTTGAGGAGCATTTTTAAATTCTTGTGTTCATCTCAGACCTAAGTAGGTATTAATTGAGCATGAATAGTCGATTATCTATAGGCGACTGACAATCGCTTATTACCACCAGGTGATTCGCCTGCTTGTCTAAATGTATTTATCTCAAAGATAAAAAAAAACTGGTCCAAGCGTACCCTGCGCTCAAAAGTGATCGGCGCCAAACGCACCAGACTCATTTCTTAGTATGAGAAAATAAGATCACTCACCAGTTAGGAAAGTTAAAGGCAACGGAGTAGACCACATTCTGATGTCCAGCCAGGGTCTTCAGCTCTTTCCCTGAGTCCACGTCCCACACTTTACAGGTGCGATCATAGCTCCCTGATAGACACCTGCATACAAAAGGACTTTCAAACTTCTTGTACAAACTGGTGCGTCAAAAACGTCGTGACGTGATGAGAACTCCTAATCCCTCATTCGTCATTTGAGGAACTAGGGTTTTTCATGCCCTGCCAACCAGTAAATTACCATATCCAATATGACGCAAGCAACTGTCGCGCGTGCGTCGCCGCTCGTTCGTGATTTTCTACTAATTTGCCCCTCCGGAGGGGACCGCATGTACTTGCAAGTTCGATACCTACACGCGGAGTGGGACAGGCCTGCCAGTAGTCAGTTCGGCGGCTGATTGATACAACAATTTCAGTTTGTTAACCTAGCGCCATCTATTGCTACGGGGTGGAACTAATGTTCCGAAACTTCGTTCGGGCGGGTCACTATTTTCAAATATCAAGTAGTAGGTAGGTACAACATCTACCTGTCCGCACGTCATAGAGCTTGGCCGTGTGGTCCATCGAGCCAGTGGCAGCCAGGTCTCCCTTGGAGCTGAACTGGGCCGCCACGACCTCCCCGCGGTGCCCCCACAGCGTGGCCAGGCACTCGCCAGTCGAGGGGTCCCATACTCGGGCTGACTTGTCGAAGGAACCAGTTATTACACGATCGCTGATGAAATTAGAATAAGTATTTTTTATCATTATCATCATTAAAATTTCAGCCAGTAGACGTCCACTGCTGGACATAACTTGCATTGTATCAAAACCCTTACAAAATAGTCCATAACACTTTCATTACGTGCTTTTAGGTCCATAAGCGCTGCCACTTGATTTTTATTAATTGTGATGTGTGTGTGTGATGTGCTAGTGTTGGTAAGCGTAGTGTTGGACGCCTGCGACCAGATGGGATGATGACATTCGAAGGCTGGCTGGTGTAGGCTGGATGAGAGTGACGGAAAATCGGGAGCGGTGGCGTGCATTAGGGGAGACCTATGTCCAGCCGTGGACGAGTGTGGGCTGTTGATAATGAACTGTGAGAATATTCAGATTCAGAAAAAAATGTCTATTCTTGTGATACTTCCTATGGAGGCAACATTTAGTTCCGATTATTGTCACCAGCCAAACAGACTGTTAGTGGCGTTGGTTTGTAAAATCAACAACTCACGCTTGACATCAACCTCATTCGTACACAAAGGTATGAGTATTTACATAAAAATGTTTACACAAATGATTCATAACTTTAATTTGTATGAATGAAGCGTAAGATACAGTCGCTGTCTCTTTCGTTTGGCGACCTCGTCATGTCTGACATTAACAAGCGAGCCTCGGTCTAGATTATTCTGGTTTCTTACCTACTTAGGTAGGTACTAACTTATTTCCCCAGGTATTGAACAGAAAACCTAATCAGTAAGTGACTGTTACCTACACTGAGGAGCATTTTTAAATTCTTGTGTTCATCCTCAGACCTAAGTAGGTATTAATTGAGCGATGAATAGTCGATTATCTATAGGCGACGACAATCGCTTATTACCACCAGGTGATCCGCCAGCTTGTCTAAATTTATTTATCTCAAAGATAAAAAAAAAACTGGTCCAAGCGTACCCTCGCGCCTCAAAAGCTGATCGGCGCCAAACGCACCAGACCATTTCTAGCATAGAGAAAATAAGATCACTCACCAGTTAGGAAAGTTAAAGGCAACGGAGTAGACCACATTCTGATGTCCAGCCAGGGTCTTCAGCTCTTTCCCTGAGTCCACATCCCACACTTTACAGGTGCGATCATAACTCCCTGATAGACACCTGCATACAAAAGGACTTTCAAACTTCTTGTACAAACCTGGTGCGTCAAAAACGTACGACGTGATGAGAACTCCTAATCCCTCATTCGTCATTTGAGGAACTAGGACCCTGCCAACCAGTAAATTACCATAGTATCCAATAAGACGCAAGCAACTGTTACTTTGCTCGTCTTTATTAACAAGTTATACCTAAATTTATTGGTATCTTTACTCTCTACATTTTGAATAATCCTAGGTATGTCAATATTTACCTCCTTGTACATGATAATGATGAATTCGTGTCATTAATTGGATAATCTCTCTTAATTAACTTTTCCTCGTTAAGATTTAATCGTTGATATCGTTTTCAAGTAAAAATAATTAGTAGTAGTGCGTATTAAGTTTATCATAATTAGTTTTATAGACGTAGCTAAAGACTACTGGCCCGTGTTAGAAAATGATGGGTCATTTGAACCACCAGATGACCTATGTAGAACGATATAAGAGCATAAATAATAGATTCAGCATTATGCCGTCACTTGTAAGCTGTCCAACTGAGTGCAGGTGAGAATTCAAAAGTACAGGTAGAGTGGGTATATTTTGGTCATATATTTTTGTACGGCATTCATTACTATCAGAGATGTGAATTATTTGAAATACAAATATTTCAAATGCAAATACAAAATGCAAAATACCCTATTTTTATTTTATATTGAAATACTTTTTTTTCTAAATGTATTTTGTATTTTATTTGAAATACTCTATGTGAATATTTAGTATTTATAAAATACAAAATAGTTTCGTTGCATTTTTAATTCATTTTAACAATTTTTCATTCTTAAATCCATCCAATCATTTCAAATATAATACCTGCTTACCGAGTTCTGCCCCTGTAGAACGACTATTTTCATTTGGTGGAATGATTATGAGGCCCCATAGGCGAAACATGAAAGATGAACTCTTTGAACAAATACTAGTTTTAAAATCTGTTCAATAAATAAAAGGTTATGCTTAACAATGTATTTTATTTTCAAAACCTATTTTAAAAATACGTATTTTGCATTTTGTATTTAAATACTTTTATTCAAAAACTATTTTGTATTTCTATTTGAAATAGTGCTAGCAACTATGCATTTGCATTTTGTATTTAAATACTTTTACTAAATTATTTTTCACATCTCTGATTACTATCGATAGATCCATGAAAAATAATAAGACAACGCGTAGTGCCGTACAAAAATGGTGGTCCAAAAAGTCGGATTTTTCTTTGATTTTCCGACAATTTCCAGGGTGAATTTGGTCATTTGATTTTGTACGGCATCAGTTTTCATGCTATTTCAGTACTGCTTCTTATACATTATTCCGCAACGCCGTACAAAAATCATGCGACAAGGAGAAAAAACCGAGGGTTGCAACCCCCTCTCTTTCTGTGGTCCACGGGGTGATTTGACACAACATCAAATTAATTTATTTCGAAAGTATTTTATGCATAGATAATATTTTTTCATATGCCGTACATTTTCGTTGGTTCAAAGGGGAAAACCATATTTTGTATTATCATCATTATTAAAATATCAAATTTTTCTTAAAAATAATTGTTTTATTCTTCACATCATTACAATGAAACAAATCAATTATATATATGTATCAATAATGTTCGAAGTATATAGTAAACCAAAAGTATACAAAACTGTTGATACTGTGGTTGACAGTTAAAATTTTTGGATATATATATACACACCGTTTCACTTAATAGTGATTTAATCATATTATCAATTGTTCTCTTCAAAATATATTAATGCCGTACTGTATTAGATGGCCATAAAGTACCCTTTAGATAGTAGCGTCATTTTCATCAGCTAAAAGATATGGTCTGCATTAAAATGTACGGCATCATTTTTTCCTAATTTATTTATGTTAATACTATTTAAAACATGAGATACAATGTAGAAAACTGCTATATTTCATTAATGTATGATATTTAAATTTCTTCAATAATTTGAAAAATTACAGGTTTTTGTGTTTCTCTATAATTTTTTCAGAACAGTTTCTTTTGAACGGCAATACTATATAACAATTGTATTTTACATTATCATGTTAAAAAAAAAAGTTCCCGTACAGGATCAAATGATTTTACACCTTTATAAATCAAGAATACGATGAAATTAAGATAATTATTGATATACATTCAAATGAACAATCATTTGTTGACGGCATTATTTTTATAGTACTTTTAAGTGTCAGATAATGTTTTGGAACCAAAGCCGTACTTTTTCAAATCACCCTTTGTACCACGGAAAGAGAAGGGGTTGCAACCCTCGGTTTTTCCCCATTGTCGCATGATTTTTGTACGGCGTTGCGGAATAATGTATAAGAAGCAGTACTGAAATAGCATGAAACTAATGCCGTACAAAATCAAATGATCAAATTCACCCTGGAAATTGTCGGAAAATCAAAAGAAAAATCCGACTTTTTGGACCACCATTTTTGTACGGCACTACGCGTTGTCTTATTATTTTTCATGGATCTATCGATAGTAATGAATGCCGTACAAAAATATATGACCAAAATATACCCACTCTACCTGTACTTTTGAATTCTCACCTGCACTCAGTTGGACAGCTTACAAGTGACCGGCATAATGCTGAATCTTATTATTTTATGCTCTTATATCGTTCTACATAGGTCATCTGGTGGTTCAAATGACCCATCATTTTTTCAACACGGGCCAGTAGTCTATTAGTATTGTTGTGAATGTAGCCTAAGATGTCGTTTGTAGATGTAACCTAAATGAAACTTTTTCTCGTAAGAACCTCGGGCTTGATCGTCTTCTAGAAGTTATCCTCGGACTGCACCCCGGATATGAGCACCTACTTACAATAACCTTCATCACTTTTTCTCCGTCTTGTCGAAAGCGACATAAGTGAGGTCTTTTAGATGTAGCCTAGACTAACTAGTAGCCTTGTAGATGTCGCGTAGTCATTTTGTAGATGTAGCCTAAGGCTGCCTGTCCACCAAAGCAGAGCGGGGCGGAGCGGAGTGGAATCCGCCAATGGAATCGCAAAATAACCCCTCGCTACTCGACAAACAAACTTCTTCGTGAAATTGGAGGATTTCACTCCGCACCGCTTCGGTAGATCAGGTAGCCTTAATCTAGTCGTATTTATATGAGCAACTCCTTCAAATAACCTCACCTTTTCCCAGTCTTGTCAAAAGCGACATTAGTGAGCGGCAGCACGTGGGTCTGCAGGGTCTTATAGATGTAGAACCTCTTGCCCGTGGGGCCCTCGTGCTCGATCCTCTTCTTGAGCGTTTCGAGGCACTGCTCGAGCTGGTCCTTCACCTCCTCTGTGATGAGGACTTCTTTCTTGTATAGGTTCTTGGCGATCTCTTTTATGTCGGAACTGGAAGGTTGAAAGAAGAAAGTCTTTGATATATGCAGCTTAGACGAATCAGTTGCAATGTGACTACAGTATACACCGTAATTTGTAGTAGGCTAATACTAATTAATGCAATCAGATCATAGGATTTGATTTCAAAAACAAATCGCCATCACTCATACAAATTGCTTTTAATCAGCTGATCACTTTTGTACGGGAAGGTTATGGGTTCTTTGAACTAGTCTCAACATAGTACCTATAGGTACCCTATGTTTTTTGGGAACAAATGATCGAGAATTTAACCCAGAATAACCCAAACACAAAGTAAACCAAATGAAATAAATCTTAATAAGTAGTACCTAAATACATACTTTTTAACGTTAATAACATCTGCATCCACAATTTTACAAACTTTATAAAAAAATGTGTCTTATGGAACTTAACTACGCTAAACGAACTTGGTAGGGAAAAGTTTCGAAAAAACTTGTGGATCGGTATCTTGTGGTAAACAGGCGTAGGTACACCCTAAAAACTAGGTCTCGCACTCTCGCCCCACAAAGATCACCCTGCCAAAGAGCCCCAATGGAGTCAGCATCTTCCTCTGTCCTACTCATCAACAAAAGTGTTTCCCACTTACTTGCAGTTCAGATCCAACAAGTCAATATCCTTGTTCTTTATGACCCCCTTCTGCAGGTACTCCAGGATGATCCCCGGGGGGTGGTACCGCAGGTGGAACTTCAGTAGCTTCATCACTAATTCACAAGGTACATTTTTTTATAAAGATTTTTAACTTTCAAAAAATGCTACAAAATGTCGGGTGATTTTGTCAATACAAGCCGTTGCTATGGAAACGGTGTTGTTTATGTTTTTGATTCGAGAAAGGAGGATAGTTGGCTAGTAGGTATTCTAAAATAAGGTCGCATTTATCTGATCTCCATTTGATGAACTTTTAATAAATACTTTAACTTTTAATAAAAATATTACTATTCCTATCTACCTCTACACTTGTAAAGCTAATTAGGTATTAAAAACAATTTGTTTATAACTTTTTCAACTTGATAAGTAAGTAGGTATATTAAATGAAACAAGAAGTTATTCTTATTCCAACTTTCGGTAACAAACCGAAACTAATTAATGCATTATGACGACCCCGACTGCGCAGTGGTAAGGTAGGACGTGGAAGCGCGTTAGGGTCTAGATTCGATACCTCGTGACCGGTCAATTTATAAAACGCATTATAAGATAGGTACTCTAAATTGTGTCGGGTTATACAAAAATAATACCTAGTCCTTTACTAGTACCGGACTACTACTTTATTATGCTAGTACCTAAGATAATTAAAGTCGTGATCATAGACCTACTAGGACGAAGAATGTATGGGGAGTCGAAAGATTTTTCGACGAATTTCGAAAAATCGTACAAACCCTTTTCAAAATGGTAGGTAGAGCACCTAGTTATAGAGATGTACCTAAATTTTCACTGATATATCCTATATGAACCACCTAAACCTAAATGGTTTCCCGCAGAAACCTCTTTGTAGATTAAGCCCACAGTTTACTCCACAAATGGCTGTAAGGTGCTCCAGAAGTCTTATAAAGGCGTCACCTGGATTCTCGCGGAGAAACCTCTGATTAGACAGTCGGGAACAAAAGACGAATGTGGGCAGGCGTCCCAGTTTGTACAACCAACCAACTGCCTCAAAGGCCGGCCGCGCGATCTCGACTAAATAAAATAAAGAAATTCTCACAACATCTCAGTGAGTGAGGGTACCGGAGGCCCACCCGGGGGGGAAGGGGATAAAAGGTTGGCAGCGCACTTGTAACTCTACTGGTGTTGCAGGTGTCCATGAACGGCGCCATTGCTTATCAGGTGATCCGCCTGCTCGTCTGCTACCTATCACATAAAAAAAAAATCTCATACATTGACCTGAATCCGTACTAAGTAGCTTAAGCACTTGTGTTACAGTTATCAGACAACAGAGGAAACACAAATTTATTACACCCAGACACTGAACAATCACAAGTGCTCATCACACGAATGTTTGTCTAGGGAAAACTGGAACTGTTACTGGGAAATGGATAATAACTGTAGGTACATTGAGCAAACAGAAATACTAGAGAACTAATCTTGGACTAGATATTCATTATTATTGGATTATGGTCCAAACATACTTCTAGTGAAATAATTATACGCAGAAGGATGTCAGCCTACATAGCCATAAAAACAGCTGGCTTATATTGAAGCCGTCCCATAACGAATGAGAATATACCTGTCGTATTCAAACACAACTTTTTGCTCGACCCGGGAATCGAACGCGGGACCACAAGATCATGGCCCGATACTTAAACCACAAGATCAACGGAGCGTTCATGGCGGTCTTATCGCTAATAGCGCTCTTTCAGACAACCTAGATATTGCGACTCGAGGTATAAATGAATGAAATGGTAACAATGATTTGCATGCCCTGAAGGGGTGAATGTGTTAGTTCCTCACAATCAGCTTGTATATGCAACACCTGAAATGTACCTCATTCTTGCAAATAAAGATCTATTCTATTTTATTCTATTCTATTCTAAATTTTAATGAGGTAGCGCTGACGGTCGCGTGCGCTCGGCCTAACCTGCTGAAAAGCTCGCAGCAGATGGCGTCTTTTCAGCGCGTTTCAGCGGCATATTAGCCGGGCGGGCCCGGAACAACCTGCAACGTGCACTTTTCGCTGCAACCTATTGTATGCAGTGTTTTTTCCTGCTCTGTAAGTATGTAAGAAACAATTTTTCTATATATCTGTCAACTTTTCTTTTTGGACTTCTGAAAGTTTTATTGGAGAATGTAGAAAATTATGGATGGTGGCTGAATAAACGGATACAGTCACGGATAAGTACCTCCATTATAGTCATCAGCAGCCCGTCTCAATCCACAGCTGGACATAGATCTCCCCCAATGTTCGCCATTTCACCCTGTCTTCGTCTTGACGCATCCAGAAGTACAGTACGGCTTCGCCAAGATATATTCGGAGTGTCGTTGAAAGATAAAATCCGAAATAAGTAGGTACCTTATTAAATTCAAATTCTTCCATAACCAAAGTTACAAACTCATGCGACGCATTGATCATTATAAAATTCCTAAAGAAAGCACAATTAAAGGGGCAAGTTGCCCCGTCTGGCCGCGTGGCGGCTCTGCGGTCGCGTCTGAGTTTTTATGACAGCCTCCGAGGCTCAAGCGCGCGCGCTGTATCCGGTAGGGTGACCACACGGGGCATACGGCTCTACACCACATTACACCACAATGAAGGTCGTAAATGAGGGTATTTGGGGATTATAGTTTTGTAATTATTACATTTGAAAAGAGATTTACAATCAAGATTTTTGTAATATGTCTCTACCCTCTCCTCTATGAGGATAACTTCGCTAATGTCATGTATTGGGTAATATTTTGTTAAAAGTGGGAAAACAACAGTTGAAGTCACTAAATAAAATGCTGGTGTTAAGCGTTTTATTGTCCTGCGGATTATGTCGGGCTAATTTTTACGAAATCGCAGGTTTTAAGACTATTAGGTCAAAGCAAGTTGCATTGCTGGTTCTTTATAGTATAGTTCCTACAACTTAGCTGTCAAGAAAAGTTAAATTCTTTGCATTTCTCAAAATGGTATCTTTCTAAGACTCCGTCCTGCTTTGCTTAACATGCTATATTGAACAAAAATGCTTATTCGACGTAATCTTTGTTAGAAGTCAAATCGGTGTACCTAAATATTTATCTAATTATGTCAATTTATCTAATTAACTTAATGGTACATTAACGATTAATTAATATCTTGTGCACAGAAGAGAGCATTATAATGTATAAAAAGTTAAAAGTATAAATTCATTTCATAAAATGAATTATTCATACCGTTAAAAGTGTAAAGTAATCCATTCAAGCGATAAGCATGCGCAAGCGCAAGGCGTGAAATGAATCGGTCGTGGCTGCGACTCACCGGGAAAAGTGAACGTTTCTTTAACTAACAAAGTAACCAAGGATTATATTCCAATGTTGCATTCGTTTAGGTAAATGATTTTTAGATTTTCGTATTATTAGATACAGTTCTCAAAAACCTGGCAAATACTTTCTAGGTACTCTTTTTTTATTTCTAATTTTATTACTTTTTCTTACTAGAAAATCATCTACCGTATAATACTTATCTATTTAGGTACCTTTATGCTTTTGTCCTATTCTATTAATTTTATCTATATAAAACAATCAATGATAATAAGTGAGTGAGATGACATCTCACTCAGTTATCTACTTACAAATATTAAGTCACTAGCGGCCGCCCGCGACTTCGTCCGCGTGGAAAAATAATTCTAACTTTTCTCGCCGTAAAAACCATCCTTGAACTTCAACGAACATTTTATAAAAAGATTTGGCCAAATTGGTCCAGGCGTTGTTGAGTTATGCGCTTACCACACATTTTGCGATTCATTTTTATATTATAGATTATCCAGTTGCTACAAACTCATTGTGGCCTAGTTGTAGCATCCATTAAAATCGGCATTAGGTAGTTAGTTATTAAACGACATTATTATTAGATATTTAACTTTCGTGGAAGTCCTCAAAAAGCATTAAAAAAATTGCATTAAAATCTTAAAATGTAAGCCTAGTTAACGTTATACTACTTACCTATGTATGGAAGAAGTCTTTCTCATATTCGTATGATTGTCATTTCAATTTCGGTTGGATATTGGATTTAAGGACTTTACCAAAGTTAGATCTTGAAGAATGAGCCAAAATACTTAGTTAAGTGTTAATATCTTTAATGGACTTGATCCCGTGCGGTGGGTTCATACTAAGATCGGAATCTAGCATTGCAACCTTACTGAGGCTTACTGCCATATTCGTAATCAGTAACTATGTCTTTCTAGGCTTCGCTGCGGCTATGCGCATAATTTGCTATGGTAATTGCCGGTCAGAAGAAGCGTGTCCAACATGCGTGCTTCCAGTTTCCCGACGGCTGGTCACCCTACACATGTCCGGCAGAACAGGTTGCACTAGCCCAGAGATTCTCAACCCACAACTTTCCTAGCGATAGTAAGATATAGGTAGGTATTTAGTATGTGAAGTAAGTTTGCGACAGAATCTTCACTCTTCTTTCACGACACTTTCAATGTAACTTCTACAAATAAGCATATTTTGTCGAATATGTATGACGTCCATCTATTATGCAGATTGAGGATATTCTTAAATAAAAAAAAATAGCCAACACGACATTGAAGTTTCATTCTAAACACCTACCGAAAAATTATTGTATTTAGTATTACCTATTATGAGAAAAAAACGTGGAATTTAAAGACTATTCAAATCCAAGTACCTACTTATACAATACTTACTCATCCTTTATTAAGCAAATATTTTTACACTTCTTCAATAGTTAAGCTACAAAGTTGGTACAGATGGAAAATCTGTAATTTTATGTAAATCAATTGTAACTTTAATGTCAGACTCGTTTGGTTCAATATCAATTGAGAAAGAATACAGAATATGCGCCCGAGTCCTTATTATGTGTGAGGCTGTCTTAGATTACAGTAATTTAAAGCAATCATTTCAATATTACATAGAAAAACATTTCCCCTTTGAACCTTTACTCCGATCATTAAGTTTTTGTCGAATGTTGGAGACCCCTGCGCCAGGTCCTTGACATGATAGCGCGCGCAGTCGCCCGCGAGGCAGGTGCGCCGGCGCACGTAACCCGCGATAAATTTAATTCGAATTTCGAACGTAAACTTTTACTTTCGATTATTTGGCCGTTGCGTCACAAATTACGATTTTGTAACCGAACCTCCTCGGATTTTTAATCGGGCGGTTCCGTGTTATTATTGTGTTGTGAAATAAGTGGTGTTACGGCTGTGTGCATTGTTTACATTGTCTTACCCGCAGTTGTTATTATAATTTGTGTCAAGTGCAGTGAAATGGATTAAATTGTACCTACAACAGTGCATAATCTCGCAGTTCCTGTTTTTAACGATAAGTAAAAGTACGTTCATTTTTACTTTACGAAACACTAACATCATACCATTTCATGCAAACAATCGGCTTATGCAAATAGCGAAACTCACAGATGTAGCTTTAAGTAATATTATTTTGTAAATTTTAGATTTACAGGCACCATCAGTAGGTAAGCGATAAGAATAAACTTAAAATTCCACAAGGAGTTAAACAATTTGAATTCATGTAAAACACTTCATTAGTTTCGGTAGAAAATTTTCTTAACACATTCTCAGCATCATTTTAGAAAAAGCAACAACTGGAATTCATTAATATGTGCTAAGTGCTATTCATTTATCGAGTTTTTTTTTAATGCAAATTCAGTCACGATGATTTCTTAAAAATATTTTCACAGTAACATTCACTTATTAAGCTGAGGCGCAGTTTAAAGAAGGCCTACGTTCAACATTGATAAATACGATTTGAGATTGAAAAAATACGATTTGAGAACTGTATAGTTAAGTAGACCGTCTATGCACTACCTATTTTGTGACCTAACTTTGAGATACATGTTACAGTAAAAGCAGACGTGACGTCTGTGTTTATGATTGGATTTTCATGGCACGAATTTCAATACAATCGTGGAACGCAAATGAAAGCGTCATAGCGTTTCTTAAATTTTATAACAGTCAACATCTACGTTTTACAATATATACTTACGCTATTATACTCTAAGTCCTGTATAAATAGTAAAAGAAATCTAACATACTTAAATAAAACAAACATAGTTTTAGGCGCAAACGCAATTCAAGACTTACTATCATAGACAGCCAGACATCATATTCAAGAGCCGGCGTAATCTAAAAGTAATAAAAATAATAATTATTAGTAATACTTAGGTGAGGCGACTAGGTATACGTAGATTATGCCATGTGGAGACGTGTAAGGGTCACAGGTTCGACTGCAACAACAATGTTTGTTGAAGATGATGTTTCCTCTGTTGTCTAACATAACACACGTACGGAGTCAGGTCATTTTAATGAGATGTGTAAAATTTATAAATAAAAAATAAATAAAAGTTAGGCTACGAGAATATATATTACCTACCAGCATTATTACGAAATACTTATCAACGGTTTCATCCTGCTGTCAGTCATGCAAAATGATAGGCTGGCTGCCCATGTATTAAAGTTTACGGTCTAATGTTAGTTCTCCTGCAGTAACAAACTATGTGTAGGCTGTGTTGTTTCGACACCCTGCAGTCATTCATGCAGAATGATGAGGTGGCGGCCGGGCTGCACGGTTGTAGAGTTTTAATTAGATATCTTGTGCAATTGTGCTGGTCTGTCTTGGGTTATAATGGACTTGGGTAAATAGGCTAGTTTTATAGCTTCGTGAAGTCTGTCTTTATTACTAAGGGACTAAAAAACAATCACTTGTTTTTTACAAAACACTGAGAACATGTGGAAGTGTATACTTACTTAACTGCCGCATTCAACTTATGGCACAAGAAACCTCGCATTAGTGACATGACTGTTAAACTTCTCTAAGAAAATGTGCAGTAAATAAACTTAGTACAGCCAGCCCACACACAGGTTACTGATAAATCTGTCAAAACTCAATTGATTTGGCATTAAACCGATGATTTTTTTTGTGTCCTGTTCGTACATTGCCCCCGGCCAAACAGCCTTGTCTCACCTCACTACAACTACTTACCTTTTAGCATAATTTTTAAGTTCATTCACTAAGTTATTCTACTTAGTCACCGTTAACTGGTTACCTCCAACCAAACACAAGTTTAATCTTATCATTTGTTTAAATGTGGGTATGTCACTGTTTACTATGAATATTCATACGTTACGCCTTATAAGCAACCAAAGAAAGGTGTTGAAGAAAATTTTATTTTAACACCATTGCCTTGAGTCCAATTTGAGTTTTTTTACCTTTGCTAATCTAAGGCGCATAAATCGTCATCATACTCAGAAAGAGATCGTAAACATCTTGCATACCTAACTATTCATTTAGTTAAGCGTTATGTTACAGATTTATCAACACTTTGTTACATGAATTACACAGATTATGAGCACGTTACGAGATCACAAAATCTTGTGTTACATTTACTTACGTGAAGCAGAAAACTGCTGATCCATCTTACTGATGAAAACTCTGATGCAACTTCCTAGTGTTGTAAAATAAGTGCCAGCTCGACTAAAGTGATATACCTCACCTCAGGCCTCACTCGACCTGTTTGAAGCAGTGAGCCATGGGGGAACGGAGTTTAAGGTTCTTACTTTGTAGGTAACGCCCCGTTGGATCAGTGGTTTAAGTATCGGACCGTGACCCCCAGGTCGAGCAAAAAGTATGTTCCGAATTTTTCGAATGTAGCTCGGGTTCGTCATCACCAATCCGCATTAGGCAAGCGTGGTGATTAATAAGCCTAATCTCAATATAGTAATGATGACTTGATTTCTATAATGGAGGCCTCTGCCCTGCAGTGGGATAGTGTGTAGGCTGATACTACAGTACAACGCCCCTTCTAATTATGTAATCTATGGGAGTATTTGATCTGCTGCAAAGGACACAAGTACTAAGGAGGTTTAAACTAATCTAATCTCAACGAATTAGCTATTTTAACTGCAATAAAATTTAGTGCCACATGCTAACACGGCTTTGTCATAACTATTATCTAGAAGTCAACATTTGCGTGTCTATAAAGCAATTTCAACTCACACTTTCTTATCAGGAGACTATTTATTTTAATGAGAATGATATTACCTTTATTTCTTCCTTCATGAAACATATCTTATAATCAACATAAATAAGTATACTTGTTTCTTATCTAAAAGTAAGTACATAATGTTTGTTTCACAAGTCCGGGCTGAAGGTTCTGAAAGTTTCCATGATATTCAAAAGTGACGGCTGGTTACATTACCTTACCATAAACAAATGATATTGACCTGGCTCCGTAAGCACTCTTGTTACAGATTTCAAGGATCAAAGGAACTACAAATATGAGTAATGCTTAAATACTTACATAATATTACACCCAGACACTGACAAACACAAGTGTTTATCACACGAATGTTCGAACCCACGACCTGTGGTGCATGAGGCAACATTTACTTTCATATTTAAGTTGGATGAATGAAAGGTGAGTTCCGGTTTACGATATAAGACTAAGTAGATCTTGTTCAAACTGATTTTCGGTAGTGGTGTCATGGTAATGTAGAATCATGGGGCATGGGGAGGGGGGTATTTACTACTTTACAAGTATCTTTCTGGCAAACTATTCAATTTAGAAAAGAAAACATTATCCATACCACTCCACATTTAATGTAAAACGTTATTGCATAACATTTACATTGTGATGAGTGGGATGGATGCATTTTTTTTGCTATTTGGCAACGCAACTCTAAAAAGTTCAAATAGAAACCTTGACAGGAAACAATACGGAAACCGCGGCCATTAAAACACATGAGAAGCGTCTCTACAAGCTACGCTGGAGTTTTCGAAACCGCGCAACCAACAACAATAGCGCGCGACATGGGAACTCGCGTGCGCCTGCGCACATGCCAGGGCTGGCACTTTGGCACTCATACGCCACACAGTGTGAGTGCCAAAGTTGCCACCAAAAAAGTGCCACCTTGAATATTAAGGTTAATATCCAGACCTTGCATGAAGATTTTTTAATTTGTATCCATTTACATAGGTATATGTCGCGGGCAAGTATGGCAGTGCCAACTTATGCCGTGTCATCGCGTCCGTAGCAACTGCAATGTTGGCTCTCCTTTTGCTTACAATCAGGCTAAGGCGAGCCATTATACTGTGGCACTATGAAAAAAAATTGGATTAATATTAATTTCTTCCGAGTTGTAAGCGGTCTGTATCGATCGAATCCGGGGTCACTAAATTGCGGATCGTGGTTCGCTAACGGACTGCCGAGCCAATTTGAAGACTGCAAAAAAACCCAGTTATAGCTACACTTATATAAAGATCTGCTTGTTATTTTCAGTTTTACATTAGTTTATTTTTTTCTGTGTCTGTGAAACTTAAAACGGACTCCAAACGACCTAGCTGCTTTTATTCTTTTATGGTCAACATTAATGTCTTTTAAACATATTTTTTGTGATAAATAAAGACCAAGGGGTCTTGTTGACATCCCTACTAGGTACAATAGAGACGTCACCGTCCCGCGCCAGCGAGCAAACATAGGCACGCGCCTTTTTGGGCAATGGCTCGCAGTGCGCAGGAGTCGAATTGTGGTCCGTGAACTTCAACACGTTGAAAAATTCATAAACAGAATGGTTTGACCTATGACCTGTGGCGTAAATATACTATCTGAGGTCTGTGGCAAATTCTTCGCATGGGGCCCCCCGGCTTAGGTACAAATTTTGTCAAGAGTTAGGTTATTTCTGAGCTCGCTGTCTCTTGGACCCGGGACCTACTTGGCCAGTCCTTTCACCCTATAGTTTCACCCCTGGAGCTGACATTGAAATCGAAGAGTTTGATAAAGTTATAGTTAGTAGTTAGTAATGACCGAAAATAGGTAGGTGTCTCTCCCGTATGTTCTTCTCTGTCATTCACGGCGAAATATGGCGAGATCACTGTAAGCGCGTGATAAATGTGTGCGTAGTGTTATTATCGCAATAAAGGCAGTCATCGTGTATAATTATTTCGTGGCTCTAAGTAAGGGCACAGAATACTTAATAGTACAAGTATATGGTGTCTGTTAGACTTTCGCTTGTAAGAACTGCTTATAGTCCTGCGGGTGGCGTAGCGTTTTGTTGTGAACGAATTTAAATAAGTCACGTACACCGACTATCGGTGTCTTCGTTGGATTGATTCATCATCATTATCGTGGGACTGAGTCAGTAGCGCTTCCAAAGGTACCTAATATGTTTATCGTTGCAAAACGTTTTCAAAAGACTTTAGTCTCGTTATCAAAAAAGTAATATGCGGGTGGCACTGCTAAAAGTTTAGGGTTCTGTAGCGAAAAAGCAAAAAACTAAATCCTTATAGATTCATCATATAGGTGCATATATCTGTCTGTCTGTCCTTTGTATGTCACAGTTTTTTTTCCGAAACTAGAAGAACTAGGTAGGTACTTAGGTATAATTTTGAAACTTGGAAAGTAGGTAGCTTAATATCTGTTAACCAATCTGTTAACAATAAATATTGGGGGCTCCTCATATTAGAGCTGAAACTCAAAGATTTATTTTCATCATACCCATACTTATGGGATATCAGAGAAAGGAAATTATTTTTTGTATAATTTTAAATTCACTCAAAGGCATCTATACATATAATAAAAATGTAAAAAAGCTGTGTCTGTACATTGAAGATATTTATCTCAAAATAACTTAGGACGACTAAAAAACAGTAACAGAACATGAATCAATGATTTATAAAATTTTTGTCTGTCTGTTTGTCTGTTTGTCTGTTTGTCTGTTTATCTGTTTGTCTGTTTGTCTGTTTGTTCGCGCTAATCTCGGAAACTACTGAACCAATTCGAATGAAACTTTTTTTATTGTATAGCTGTAATATCAGGGCAACTTATAGGATATATTATATTTTGAAGACCAGGCTCCTTGATGTAGAACCACAACAGCCCAGCTAAACTATAAGAGGTAGGTCAATGGCACTTTAACAAAAGTTGTTCAGATTGATGAGCACTTTATGATGCCATGAAAAAAATCCAAGATCATGGAACATCTGGTTTGGAACTCTAAGAGCCCAGCTCTATTATAACAAATATGGAATGAAATGGAATGGAAAATTGTCAAATGTGATAAGCATTTTTGGATGAGATCTTATAAGGAAGGATATTCCTAACTTAAACCCCCAATGGAGCGAAAAGGGGTTTCCAAGTTTGTTCATGGGACTACAAGATTCCTTGGCCCAATCTACTCCAACTTTTGCATACACATTCTTTGACAGAATTGATGGATAAAATATAAGATTAAAACTTTAATAGAATACTTACCTAATGGAATAAAAAATAATTTGGGGGCTACTTTCATTAGATGTTGATATAATTTTTTTTAAATATTAAATGGGTTTGCACTTGACCTCATCTCACCTGATGGAGAGTGACAATGAGGTCTAAGATGTAGCGTGCTTTCCCAGAAGAAGCCTATTCACTCTCGACTGTTCCATTCCTTAGCAGTTCGTATAAAATATCAACGAGCCGCCTTAAAAATCTATTAACCAATAAACGAACATTTATAATAACTAATATTTATTTTTATATCTATTTAAAAAATCATCTTTAAGTCAAGAGTCATAAAGTTCACGCAAACGAAGTTGCGGGCGGCCACTAGTACTAAATAAGTGTAATGAAGGATGTAACTGTTCGCTGATCCGCCCTGTACAACAGCCCCCGAAGCGATCTGCGGTATGCTCTCAATTTTTCCTGATGCCGCAATGTATCACCGCTCATCGCGCCCACTGCCCCGGAAAATAGAGTGCGTTACCTGCTTCATATCAAATTACTGCTTACTGGCTCCAGTGACCTCGCTAGTAACGCTCCTGTGAGATAGGTAAATATGAAGTGGCAAGGTATACCTATACAGGGTGTATCTGTGAACATTTACATCCCTTTAACCACGTGTTCTACCAACCATTCTAAACAACATTTGTTCTATGACTTTTGAAAATTCGCATTTTCATCTTTCCATACAAAGTCGGTCACGTGACTTGGTCATTTTGTATGGGGAGTCGAAAATTTTTTCGAAGAATTTAGAAAAGTTGTTGAACAAATGTTGTTCAGAATGGTTGATAGATCACGTGGTTAAAGGGATGTAAATGTTCACAGATACACCCTGTATAACAGCTGTGAGCTGTGATGAAAGGGGTTTTCTTATCCACCGTACGTATAGGAGGTAGTCCAGTCCCGATTAAATTACCAGAAATAAAGGTAGAATTACGTTTCCAAAGATCAGGTTCATGTTTTTAATCTTAAAAGTTATAAATGAAATACACCTTCATGTTTTAATCTATAAAGTTAGAAATCTATTAACTTTTTCGGCAGTAGCTATGATGGAATTATTTGACCTCATGGCAATAAGTAGTTATATTAAAAATTAAAATGTGAAAAATCGAACCTTAAATAATCATCACTTATTTTTTACTTTTTTCGAAACTAAAGTACCTATACCTACTCGTACTTACTGACTGGCCGGAAAGCGCATTTGGTAGTGACCCTCGAATACGCCAATGGTCGCGAGTTCAATTCCCACCTTCGACAAACATTCGTGTGATGAACATTTTGTGTTTTGATCACTGTCTGGGTGATATATATTTATTTAATTATTATATTTGTGTTTCCTCTGTTGTCTGATATCTGTAACACAAGTGTTTTAGCTACATCCTACATACTTAGTAAGTACGGAGTCAATGTATGAATATTGAATGTATTAACTTTACTATTAAAGCCTGTAAAAAAACGTTTTTGCCTTTTAGTTCTTAATTTAAACATTATGACATACCTAAGTGTAGATAAAATCACATTTTACTCGTATGGCAATCAAAAGCGCATAAATTTATAGTATGCTCATGTCCATTCCCATAGCGCATAGCAACACAATGGGTACGGGTCGCGACGCGTGGGACTCCACCATGGCCTGCTTTTCCTTCTCGCTCATTCATACGCCTTATTAGTAGAAATATCATAGGGTGATGTGTATATTAAGATAAATATCTTATTGTTTGTTTGTGTACAAATAAGTATGCATGCACGCTTTGTGTTCACATTTTTATTCGGTTTTATGACTACACAAATGAATGAGATGAATAAAAACCGTAAGTAGTTAACTAGCATATAGAAATATTTTTTATTAACTTTTACATTTATGAGAATATTCCCCGTGATGCGGATTGCTAACCATTTCTTTGTTTTTTTTATGGGCCCGCGTGTGTTGATAACCTAGCCCACACGAGCTAGAACCCAACGTCCTAGGAATAAGTACAACTCCTGGTTGGCAGGTATCACTGGTACTCTAATGCAATGTTTTACGAATGTAAAACGTATTAAGAGTCTATCGCAACAAAATACATATTTATTTACCGTAAAATATTCCATATTGTAAGTTCCTCAAGAACTTGATTAATTTTCGGAAAATAATAAACTGGTATGTAATGCAACTGAAAATACGCTTACCATCACATGATCCGTCGGCTCGTCTGCCACCTAAAAAACCATTAAAAAATTTTGCACCGTCAACGGTTAACTTCAAAGTTAAGAACAAATAATTGTCATTAATAAGTATGTCATTAATTCAATGTTGATAGAATAAAATGAATTGAATTTAATTGTAAGTAGAATTATCTGGTAAGAAGAAATATTCCGGATATTTACTCTAAGTTCCTCGTACTTAAGTAGTATAGTTACACCTTAGATTTACTCTAAGTTTGTCGTATGTAGTGTACACCTTATCGTTACGACTTAAGGTCAAAAGTCCCGTAGCGAGATAGAGTTGTAATTAATAGGGCACTTAGATATAATAATTAAGATAATGGAGCATGCCATGCACCAGATCCCCGAGTGCAGTTTTAATGGCATTGTCTTTAGCACGGAGCTATTTATAGGGCACGTGTAGAAACTATAGGTGGCAGCACTTTGTATTGAGTAACAGGGGAAATTGAGTTTAAATAGATGGCACCAGATGGCATTTCGCGTCTATGTGGCAGGAGCTATTTGTGATGAAAGGGACTGCCTTTTAAGGCCTATTAAAAATATCATTCTTAAAAACTTACCACTAAATTAGGTAGTCTTGTGAAGTTTCATCATGAAGTGTATCAGTTGATACACTTCATCTTTATATAATTATAGCCCTCATGACTTTACTTCTAGCCCCACACCTAATAGAAGTGGAAGTAACCGAAAAACAGCGCTGACCCTAGTCAACGCTGTTTTTCGGTTACTTGCACTATCCACCTGCCCAGGTGGTTAATACCAGCATATGCTGAGTTACTCTCCAATTGCTAGCATACTGACTCTACATTCGTGACATTATGTAACTAGATTAAGTATATATGAGAGCAATAAACGATTTTTTTATTAGATGACGACCAATTTCAGTCGTTGTCTAAACTCTATAAAGTAAATGGCTTAAAGGCTACAACGCCTAATGAATTTAAGCTAGCGTGTCCCATAGGGTATCTAATGTTTCATCACTAATAACTATAGGTGGCAGCACTTTGTATTGAGTAACTGAGCAAATGACTTTTGGATTTGCATTACTTACACGACGATAATTAGTGCTTTTGTCGTGGGATGACATACTTAATTTTAGCGTGAGGTAACTAACAGTAAGTTTAATTGATTTTTCGTCTTCCAGGTCAGCAAGATGTCTCCGCCAGAGGGCGGGTGCGTGAACAAGGGCTTCGAAGGCGGTGACGACGGGTTCCACACCATCGACCTTCGCACCAACCGCCATGACACGCACGACCGGCTGCAGAGGGTAACTTATTTTGCTAACTATAGGCTAACCTGATAATGATAAAAATGTCTTTCATCATCACCAACACACACTCGTCCACTGCACATAGGTCTCCCCTAATGCTCCCGATTTTCGGCCACTTTCATCCAGCCCACACCAGCCAGCCCTCGAATATCATCATCCCATCTTGTCGCAGGGCGTCCAACCAACACTACGCTTTACCGAGTCGCGGTCTCCACTCAAGGACTGTACGGCTCCAACGGCTGTCAGTTCTGCGGCTAAATATGACCAGCCCATTGCCACTTCAGTTTGTCGGTGACTCTGGTTCTCAGTCGGATTACATTATTTCTAATGCGGTCCTTCAGAGATAGGTACTGTCCAATCCCCCCCAATTAATAAAATGTCTTTATTGCACAAAGAAAATAACAGAGCTACACAAGTTTATTGGGAAAAATAATATGCACTACACATATTATTGAACAAGCATTATTATTTACGTCATTTTTACTTCCTCAAACCAAAAAATATCAGAAAAAAAATCCGCCTGTTCCGTATGGATTAGGAGTGGCCTGACCGTGACGACTTTTATTAACAGTTGAATTTTTTAAATGCCAATTTCCAAAAGTACAAAAAAGTCGTTCGAAATGGCTTGGTAGAACTCGTGGTTAATGGGATGTAAATGTTCACTGATACATCCTGTATAACACAAATTCATAATCTACTTACTTCGGAGTCAGGTTTCTGAAAATAAGATCTGCCGCTCGCTACAAAATGGAACGCCTACTTAGCCCTAAATTAAGGTAGGTAATAGCTATAGATCATGAGTTTACTCTGTACGTAGAAACAGCATGTTCCGATGAGAAAAAGTTTCTAATATAAGTAGGGCCGGAAGAGAGGCGAAGGCCACGGCGCATTAGCTCGGGCATGCGGGTGATTCAGTCAGACTGTGTGCGGAGCGCCAGAAAACATGTGCTAATGGCATAAGATTTTAAAACAAACAAAAGTTAGGTTAGGTTAGTCCTTGTTTGGGAAGGGACAAGAAGGTAAGTAAGTCTCTTGAGTCGGTGCTCGTGTCTCTTCCCCACTCAGGCGTAAATGGGGGCACCGCTCACCTGGTGTTTTTACTGGGATAGGTAGGTACCTAGTAAAACACCAGGAGACGTTTACACCCCAGCCGTCCACACCTCAGCGGCGGGTATGCACAAGGAAGTTTGGTTCTAATCAAATAAAACATAACATTAGGTAATGATCCCTTTGCTCGTTTGCCACCTATCACATAAAAAAAACAATATCTTTCGACACTTATCAAAATATTAAAAAAAAATATCTTCCAGAACCTATTCACCTAAACTCAATTACGCGTCTCCATAAGGCAGGCTAAAGAATTCTTTTATGCCGTCTTAAAGCCTCTCGGAGGATGCTAAAACAGCCTTTTACATGGCCACTCTCGATTTCCCCCAAAAGCCATAAATATGGCGCGAATTTAATTTTGTTCCAAATTCAATTAAAGTCACGTCAAGTAGCCGCACGTGCGCAGTGCAGTCGTAGAATACGTAAAGCACGCAGAGTAAACGGATGGTTGAGTCATTTTTTCTTGGATATGTTTATTCAGTAGGAACTAGTTTTCCGTGCAAAAGTCAAATAAACTTCGCTTTCTACCATTCATTAAATCCATCTCAGTTATTGGCATTTTACTAACTTGTACGGAGAGAGAGAGATCTTCTATGTTATTATTATAATAAATACAAGAAAAAAGTAATTACTATGACGTTACCTAGGAAAATAAGTCTAAAATAAAAACAGATTTACTGAAAATAGACCGAGTACCTACCCAAAAAAGGTTTAAAGGAACGAAAGGTTTGAGAAAAGAGAAAAATTATTGTCAGACCTAACCACTGGTATTTCATTTCCTTAAAATTATAACCTTGTTGGTTTGGTCGCTGATCCAGGTCTTTCATTAAATAATAATATATTGTATATATTTCTTAATAATTACTGTAATGATCATTATTTAAAAAGAGTACTACTACTGAGTTTCTTGCTTGGCTCTTCTCGATAGAAATCGACCATTCCGAATCAGAGGTAGATTGCATATTTGACGTTCATAACATTCTGTGTGGACTTAATTGAATAAATAATTATATTTATTTATTCTACTCTCTATTATTCTATTGTAAGAGGGGACAACACTTTATGTTCGAATCGGACTTTCCAATTACAAAGTCCGATTCAACATTTTTTAAATAAAACAACAAAGAAGCTTATGCAAATAAACATTTTTGATTTGATTTGATTAGGTTTAAAAGCACCTGTGTTATTAAATAAAAAAAAGTAACCTTCCAGGTGTCTTAAGGGTGGTTTTATCTCGCTCCTTCGCATATACTACGTTCCTCGTTTGTTTATATACCGTGCGGGATAGGCGGGCTCCCAGTTTCCCGCGCAGGGCGAGCCGGTCACGTTGTCCTCGCCGCCCTTCCGTACCAAACTTTTACGAAACTCGCCGATTTGAAATTGGAATGTTTTGAAGTTTTTTGTTTTTAATTCGAGGTTGCCAGTGGATGCTCAGAATGGTAAATGAGTTGATTCTTTCTTATTTTTTATAGTCAATACATATTACCTACATAAAGTAGTAATTGTACATACATACTTAAGCATTTTGTATTACATGTAAATATTTTCGTTACAAGGTATTAATTTCTTACGTAATTTAAAATCAAAGCAGTTGTTACGTAATTTTTTTTCACAATCATGACTTAAGTAGGGATGTTAAAGTACCTGTTTATTACCGGCGCTAAATTAGAAAATGAATTAAATACTCAGTCGTTAGACAGGAGTCTATGCGTTTGGTACAGGTATTTTATTTAGGTACCTATTTATTTATTTTAAACTTTATTGCACTAAATATCGTACAATAGGCGAACTAAATGCCAAGTGGCATTCTCTACCAGTCAACCTTTGGGTCATATAGAGTCATTTAAATTAATTATGCAGGTATTTTGTGTCTTTACTTAGATAGCAGGTACGATCCCTGATGGCTTCTGGTAAGAATTTGTTCATTACATACGTAATGAAGGAACTCTTACCAGTATGAGACGTCATAAAATTCAACCTTAGTCTAATGATACCTTCAGCACTGAATTCATTACTAAGGTACTAAACCTTAGTAATTTAGCCCTTTACGACCTTTCCTTATAGGTACTCCTAAACGTACGTAACTTAGAAAGTAAGTTTATTCGTATTATAATTATTTTTCTTATTTATAGTATTCAAATATTCAAGTATAAAATATTGAATCGCGAAACTTTGCTGCAGCATGATTACGAGCAATTAGCCTAATTGTATTTGTAATTTTTTTTTGAGGTCTTCACTAACGGTCGCTGTCAGAGACGTCATTTCAGCTAATGTTCAATTACTTAAGTATCGGTAGTCTTTATGCGTATTGAAATAAATGTCAATATATTTTCTTAAGTAACCAACTTAGTTATCAACGACTCTGAGTGCGGCAGTAAATGTATAAAAACAATGACTGTGAATGAATAAAAAAAATCATCAAAAATATCGTAACAATAAAAATGGTGGATATAGTCTTAATTTCATGTGCATGACAACAATAATATTGAGGACACTATTTTCAGGAACAAATAAGAATACGTAATTTAGAATTTTGACCCCGTTCTTTACCGTAGGTAGGTACATACTATATTACCTACTACGTATCTAGGTATATTATTTTCACCAGTAGGTAGATGATAGCCAAAGGGTCATTACCGTATTCGTCACCGGTCATCGGTCAAAGCCCTCTAGTGTAATATTCGACCAACCCGTCTAGGTGCGTGCTGTAATTACGATATCGATTCGGAAATCATTCTTTGTTTTCCGTAACCTGACAGCACTATTTCGGGGAAAGTTGGTAGTGACCACAGATTAAAACCTATTTAACCGCACGCAGAGAAAAAAGAAAAGCTATTTTCTAGGTAATAGGTAAAGCTATACTTACGCTTGTTACTAATAATTTCTTTGTAGTAAAGACCTATACTGACCTGATGTACGGCCGTGAGGCTTGGACGTTAACTTTAGAACAAAAACTACTCGTTGCGGAAAGAAAGGTCCTCCGCAAAATTCTGGGCCCAGTAAAACTACATTTGCGACTTTCATAAAGTGACAGCATAATGTTTAAACCATGACTAACTTAAGTACAAGTAATCACAAGTAAGAGTCACTTAGATAGAGTACCCACCTGACCTTTATATTATTATAAACCCTAACATTTTAGTGCCCCCTCCGGATTTTCATCTTAATACTTATAAAGCACTTAATGCTGTATAGCATATTTAGCCTGGGACCCCACAAAGGGCAGGATATCAGCTGTTGCCGTGTTTTGTCGCCTAATACGCCCTTTGTATGGCTTGTGACGTCACAGGACGGCATTATGCCGTACGTGGCAGCGTGAATGCGACCGAGAATTAATGGCGTCGCATAATGTGTGTATGTGATTGTATGACTATTAAAGTGCTAAAGTTATTGTCTGTTGATGTCATTGAAACTGCTTTGATAATTGTTTGTCGTCTTTGACTATTGATATGTTCTTATAACAGAGTCGCAATATATTTGAATGGCGCCCACCGTGGTGTTATGGACAAACACTAACTATGGAATGAACTATCTTTTATTTTTCCGTATATCTTATGTATAAATAATTACATATAAATTATGCAGTGTTAGCTTATATACTGTCCCACTGTATATCGAAATCAAGTCATCGCTACTACTGATGGGATATGTAAATTATACATATCTAAAAATAAATACCTAGTCTTAATTTTGTTATGTATGACGATTAGTAAGGGCTGGTTGTGTATAAGCCTATAAAAATAAAGATTATTTTGATTGATTGATTATCGCCTGTGGAATTACAGAACCAATACGCCTTGCAAAGCCTTAAAAAAAGAGCTTTTCCTTTTCAAATAGTCGGTGGCGCACTTGTTACTCCTCTGGTGCTAGGTGTCCATGTCTGCTCGTCTGCCCCCTTATATAAAATAAAACAACACGGTGGGCGCCATCTTTCTTCTTAATATTTTATTTACTAAAAATACTTTTATCAATAATCGCTACAAACCAATTGTATGTAAAACGATGTTAACTTGGCGGATAATAAAGTACCTAAACCTTCCGAATGGAAGGTCGTAAGTTCGAACGTGTTCACGCACCTATTTTATGCTAAAGGCGATAAACGAGCAAATGGTTCATGTGATGGTAAGTAATCACCGCTGCCCATGAGCATAGGCGAGATCAGAGAGGTCGCTGATGCGTACCCAGCATTTATGTAAACAGGAGTGCCGAAGCTATACCACGGTTCACATTTTGAATAATGCCGTTAAATTCTTTCATTATCTTTTAATGACATGATGAAGATATAATACTATTTTCCGGAGTATTGTAGTGTAGGTGGACGATAATAAAAGTCTGTTGATCCAATCAGGGCGCATGCGCAGTGATTCAGCGTGCTTTTATTCCTTAATTCCTGTAATCGGTGCCGCCTACCAGCTCCGGTTAACTGCGCCGGCGCACCGCTAGGGGTGTGACCCTGGAAATATAGGCTAAGTAGGTAAAAAAAGTATCAGCCTAATACAGGTTGCATCCGTGACCTTTTACATCCCTTTGACCACGACTTCTACCAAGCAATCTGAACATTTGCTGTATGACTTTTGAAAATTCGCATAAAATTTCACCTTTTCATACAAAGTCGGTCACGATGACATGGTCATTTTGTATGGGAAGTCGAAAAAGCAATTGGCGCCGCCATCCAAAGTTGGTGTGCTGCCAACCTTTTAACCCCCCTTCCCCCATCGATTGAGTCCCCGATACCCTCTTTTACTAGGCGAATTAATGAAAAAGCTGCTCTGGGTCAATCATCTGTTAGGCCATGGTATCTTATTACAGACTTGGCACAACCCTGACCGCAGTTCACAAGGAGCGCGCATTAAATCTTTATTTAACTATTTGTCTGTCAAATATTTATTAGGGCGATTCCGGCCTGCGCGCGCGCCGGTAGATGCCACTTGTACAGGAATTAACGTAGGTTGAGCATCCCAAGTCAACAAGCTAAATGCCTAAATGATTGAGTTCCTCAAAAGAAATTATTGCAGCAGCAGAAAAGGGAAATATTTCACTTTATCTAATGACTTAATGTTCAAATTAAGAACTCAAAGGAAACGTGGGAGAGCCACGCCTCGGCATGAATGGGCCGGCTCAAGCAAAGTGATACCATGGCCTCGCAGAAAACCGGCGAGAAGCAGCGCTTGCGCTATGTGTCTAGGCGGTGAGGGTACCGGTGGCCAAATTTAAGGAAGGAGGAAAAAGTGACTCTACTGGAGTGGTTGGTGTCCATGGGCAATTGCTGATCCGTATGCGCGTCTGCCACCTATTACATAAAAAACTATTTTTTTTCATTGTGGCTCAGTATTTGACTCACCTCAGCCTGACGATAAGCAAAAATAGGTTTTAATTATGTAAACTATAACAATAAGTACCTCTAAATGTGCGAAGTCCAACCACGAATATTTAAAACTATTATTGCCTAACAAAACCGTTAACATGTTCAAAACAGCACTTACTCTAAATGCATTTTGTGTCACTTCCATACAGTTGTTTAGGAAAGTAGAGAAGTAGTGTTAACCTCCTTCGAAGGCCGTTGCCGTCATGGTTCGGATACGCGTATAAATATTTTAGTATCCTAAACACTAGTTCTGTTTAAATATCATTCCCTAAATCGTTTACCCAGTTCCAAACTTACATTTTTCGTTTCTATTGTTATCGTCAATATAAATTCAGTTTTATACTGCCACTAGAAGCATAATTACATGTTTGTCACATAAAAATACTACGAGTACGTAGGTACTTCGATCTGTATGATATTTTTAAGTATTTCTTACTAGTGGCCCGCCAATCCTTCGTATCTGGATTATTAATTTGACCAATAGGTTGTCGATTAGATACATACATCGCGCAAGTCATCTTTTTGGATAATATTAAGCCTTGTGGCCTATAGAAATTACCTCTTACCTTACAGAGTTACTTTCGCATTTATAATATTAGTACCTAAGGATATATAGTATGGAGGACATAAATACCGTAACTATCAATATGCTATATATGTATGTTATCGTGTCTAACTCGGCCTTAAAATTCATTTATTTCATTTAAAACAATAATTATAAGGTACAGCAGAACATGTCGAGTGAATACAGAGACGAAACTATAAAAAATACCTGTGTAAACATTTCTGTTTGTCCCCAGCCTGACCCGGAGCCATCATCAGCCGAGGGGGGGGAGGGCAAGCCGCGCACGCTGGACTGCGGCTGGGGGGTGTTCCGGCCGGCCTGCCTGCAGCGGTTCCGTACGGCCAAGTGGGCCCTCTTCTGGCTGTGCTGGGCGGGTGCCATACAGGGTACGTATTCTGGTAGTAGTAATAGATGGTCTTGTAGATGGAAATTCATGGTTGCCCTAACATATTTTTATGACATAAGTAGGAGCATATGAACAGGCGGATCATCTGATGGTAAGCGATTATGGATGGGTGTCCTCTTCTGGCTGTGCTGGGCGGGTGCCATACAGGGTGCGTATTCCGGCATTAGCAATACATGGTCTTTGTTGCAAATGGAAATTCAAGGTTGCAATTACAGGTTTTATGATTCAGTGGACATACGAATAGACGGATCACCTGATGGTGCCCAATTACCGCCGCCCATGGATGGGTGTCCTCTTCTGATTGTGCTGGGCGGGTGCCATACTATTACCTACAGGGTAGGTATTCTGGCAGTAGCAATTCATGGTCTTGTAAATGGAAATCCAAGGTTGCCATAAGCAATAATTATACGGTATGTGTATTGCTTTGTGGTCAATAAATGTATTATTTATGTTTCTATAAAAGTATACAAATATTTAAATTATATTTAGTTGATAAACAATAACAGGTGTTAAACATTGGTTCTCGTTTCTGAATGTGTGTCATCATCACAGACGCGCAGTGATGGCCGATTAACACACGTTCGGTTTCACCGTCGCGTGCGCAACCACTCGTCAGTGCATTCTCTAATAGGGTTTACTAAACAACACATTCATTTTTAAATCATTGACAAAAATAAGAATAAAAATAATAATTCTGCTGTATGTTTGCTTGCTACAAAATAAAAATTATAAATTACAAAAAGGGTACTTAGTGTGATAATAGTGATAGTAATACACTTCCGAGCAAAAATACGGAATCATGATCAGTTCAGAGGCTTAAAAAGTATCACGTAAATGCAGGTAAACCGATGTCAGAATGATAGATTTTTTTAAAAACATTGTTATGTAACTCAGTCTGCAAGAAATCCGGATTGTCCGAAAATTAGAAAAAAAAATTTTCTTCTTTGATAATGGGTAAATGAGCTGCGATATACTTACAACATACCTATTACAACTTCCGTAATTTTTCGTAAATAGGCTTGTCTCTACCTTGTTATTGTTTTTTGTTATATTAGTTACTTCTGAAAATCATAGTTACTACTTTGGCGTTCGAATGTGATTAGGGTTTACTTTTTACCAACGGGTAAAATATACGACTATACTCGCAACTCGATTGGTGAATCCAATCGAAACGTCGAGCATCGAGTAGGCCGACGCTACCGTCGGGGTTGAAGCTCGGTGATCAGTGCCGATATTTCAGGGCTCCAGCTAATGTTGTTCCATTAATCGGTTAATCGGTGTCCGTAAATAAACCGTGCAATGTTAGTTCATTCAAAATGTCTCCCTATTTTCTTGTCAACCGTTTTGTACTCATCAGTTTTTACAGATTAAAGGATTTTCTGTCAAAATTACTAATTTAATAAGGTGTATTCTAAACGACCTATAACCTATTTATTCAAATACTAGTGGCCCGCCATCACTTAGTTTCAGGACAGTGGTTTGAAACTGAACCAATAGATGGCGCTCGTCGGCTCGTATTGTTTTCAGTTTACTTTGATGTTTTGTCATTGTCTATAGAAGTTATCTCATAATAAATAGTATAGATAGTAGATAGATAGAAGATAACACGCCAAAAAACCTTTTCCCAATCAAAATATCATTACTTGTAAAAAACATACATATTATTTTCTAAATAGACAATATTCCTTCCAGTTGCTTCTGCACATGGGTGGGTGACGATCCCTTATTACCAACAGATAATCTGTTAGCTGGTTTGCCTCCCTTTCTCATGAAAAACGCACACTTTTTATTATTTGAAAGACTGGTAACCCTAGCAAAATAACTCGATACGTCGTGATACGCAAATAGCATACCTATAAAGCATATTTTTTACATTTTCTTATAACTAGCTATTTAACTGTTGCTGGCACTCGACAATTTGCCATTTGAATATGTTAATGAGATAATTGCCATAAATTGAAATGGAAAACGGTGTTATGACGTAATTATCACGAAGATGTGAAAACGCAACGATTAACTTTAAGTGATTGGAAAATACTGTTTCTCGACTTTAATTTAATAAATCGATTTTGCGAGTGTTATCTCCGGTGGACCCATAAAAATTAAGTCATAGGTACAATCATGGCCTACCTAGGAGGGAGGGGCAGGAGAAGGCAGCCCCCGCTGGATCATGTTGACGTCCCTCGTAATTTGACTTATCTAGTTACTTTTATCTATATGTAGAAATGAAAAAATACCATTTACAAAGGGGTCAAAGGTCGGCAGCGTAACTTATTATTGTAACTCTACTGGTGTTGTTGACTTAGTACACCGGTGTCTATCGCTTACCATCAGGTGATCTGTCTGCTTGTTTGCCATCTATTACAAAAAATACCTAGGTAGTTAAAGAATTTATATAAAGACATACCTACCTATAATTAAATAAAGGTTTTTTTTTCTAATTTGTCTTATGACTCTATCTCTCAAAATTTGCCACAATAGCCTAAAAGTTACAAATGTAACAGACCTATTTTTAAACCAACTCTTGCATAGTAACGTTGGACAAAGTTTTGTAAAACAGACCGAGTCAGCAGTCAAGTCTGTTTTCTTCTCCAATTTACGTACTAAAATTTTATTATTCCTAACAAATGACATAATCACGTAATTTCTTGGCGGAACCCTCCCGCCACTTAAGGCTGCCTTCATTACGCAGCAAGCAAACACCGAAAGGGTTAATGAAAAAATAAAACACGCTAATTAATATAAAAAACACAAACTAGAGTTTCCGGAGGGAGGTAACTAGATTTACACGGCGATTTGCCCACGGAATTAACTTTGGAAGCAAGTTGGGGGACGGAGCGGTGGCGAGGCGAGGGGTAGCCAGTGGATTGAGAGGTATTCGGAAGGAAACACACTTGTAGTCAACATACCAACTTAGTGTATTCAAGACTAACAGTGGAAGAACCACGTTTCGGCATGAATGGGCCGGATCGACCGGAGTGATCACCGGCGTGTATGTGAAAGCGATTGCTGCCGCCCATAGACACCATCACCAGTAATGTCACAAATGCGCTGTGAACCTTTAGCCCCCTTTATTTATTTATTTAAACTTTATTGCACAAAATTTGTAACAATGTACACTTAATGCCCACTTAATGCCCAGGGGCATTCTCTACCAGTTAACCTTTCCCCTACAATTGGGCCTCCGGTACCTTCAATCGACGAAACAGCGCAGGCGCGGCCTGGTCTTCTGTGAGGCCGGGGTATCACTCCGGTAGAGCCCGCACCTTTCATGCCGAAGCGTGGCTTTCCCCCAGTTAAAGTTTGCGCGCTTATCCATTAAGTTGCGGCGCAGCTGCGTGAGTAGTACGGAACCTCCGCGCTCGCGCAAGAGTCTAATAAACTGACCAAATTAACGCGGAACTTTATTATTGGTTCGTTGAGGATTTGGGGGGTTTTATATTTGGTCTGGGGTCGGTGATGGTCTGTTTATGGATTACAATGGTACACATAGAGATAAATAATAAGTGGTTAAAAGGTTTCATGTCGTCCACATAGAGCTTATTCCCGTTACGCTTGAGTATGCGTTTTGATCCAGATTTTGATAAGTTTGATAGTTGGTAGACTGCGTAATTGAATGCAATTTCACTGAGCCCCCCACTGCAGTTACAAAATAACTATAGAATTTTAATGGAAATTGTCAATCAACACTGACAAGGGATAGATAGATAGATAGATATTATTTATTACACAGAAATAGAATACATGAGTGAAGCAACAGCTATAGACAGTACAATAAGGCGGTCTTATCGCTTGTGGCGATTTCTTCCAGACAACCTTTAGGTAGAGGAGAGAAAAAAGCGTGTCGGCAATGGGGGTAAGGCAGTGCAAAGAGATTGCTGAATGAAAATAAGAAGTACAAATACTTATAATTATACATGGCATACTTAAATAATAATAAGACATACCTACATAATAAATAAGTAAGGTAAACAGCATTACTTCCGACTGTAATCGGGAACGCAAGGTGACTTATACGTACTAATTCTTTTGTTCAGAGTGGGGTTCGAACCCACAACCTTTGGCGTATGAAGCAGAGTCACTACCAAATGCGCCATCTAGTCATAAAGAAAGGTCCTAATATAGGTCCTATATTTAACTTGCAGTTTCCCCCGTAAAAACAGTATCTATAAAAATCAATGCTAAATGCACTCGGCAGATCTCATCGGCAAATGCACCAATATTATACCCACTCCCCGGTTATCCCGGCGCCTAGTGACGTGCCCCGATAATAGCCGGTTATAATTTCCCGCGGGATCCGGGGCCCAGGATCGCGATAGTGCGGGATGGTCCCGATAGCCCCCGCCAGGGATGGACTCGTATTCAATTTGGGTGTATTTATATCGGAAGTCCGGAGCACCGCACTTTTAGATTGAATATTTGAAGATATTTGTTCAGATTATGTATCGAGGAGGTATTGCATTCTAAAGAACACTTGGATGGAAGAGATTTATCATTTAACGCCGTAAGACCCAAAAGCCTTTTAAAGCATAAAACATTGTTTTTCTATTGTGTCTGCTGTCTAGGCCTTACGACGTTAATTGTCTGTCATTTGGAAAAGGAGATTGGTTAATTGTAAAATTATCATCAGCACCTATCTTAAGGAACACTATTAATATCCTAGATTTTAGTCGTTTAGAACAGATACCTATTAGTCAAATTGTTGCATAAATAAAGTTCCAAAATTAAGTCATTGAATTAATGTTGAATTAAAGTGGCAGTCTTATGGGTACAGTCCGAAAGCCATACACCCATATTTTTAGATTTTCTGGTGTCGATTTCGGAGGCGGATTTTTCTAATTTAAAGACGGCCACCGTAGTAACATCTCGATGAGAATGACCCGTGCACACTACGCTAACCTAATATCCGTTCCCTCCCTGTAAAATTAAGGTGGAAGTAAATTTTGCAAGTTAGTTAACTTCTCCCTTCTCCCGTAAAAGCGTTTTTATAAACAGAGTAAAGCAAAGCAGCCCATTCGAAAGCCATTACGGTCAGCAACACGTAACGCAATATGCTGTGCCGGGCGCGGCGTTCCTGCCAGATGTACAACTACTGGAAGAGACCGGTGTCATTCCTAATACCTCGTGCGGATCTCTTCCGTAGCCATACAGTTACCAACGGCTTAACGTGGTAATTCAACTGTGGGAGAGCCACGCTTCGGCATGAATGGACCGGCTCGACCGGAGTGATACCACTGCCTCACAGAAAACCCCAGCCCCAGCCCCTGTGCTGTGTTTCGCCGAGTGAGTGAGGGTACCGGAGGCCCACTCGGGGGGGAAGGGGATAAAAGGTTGGCAGCGCACTTGTAACTCCACTGGTGTTGCAAGTGTCCATGGGCGGCGGCAATTGCTTACCATCAGGTGATCCGCCTGCTCGCCTGCTACCTATCACATAAAAAAAAACGTGCGTTCCGAGGCACAGAGGTAGGTTAGGTTAGGCAATAAGCAAGTGTTTCGGAAAATATGTGAAATGTACTTGGTACTTACCTGGTCGTGTCAGATTACTATCTTATCGTAAAATGATAATAAAGAGTAGTTTTACCAATATTTGTGAGAATCATTGACTAATATTACTAGAGTACTGCGCAATTTACAACTCAACATACGAGGACTTAACTGTAGTTGGCTAAAATAGTTTAGATTTATTGTTGTAGCCCAAGTCTCGCTGAGGGGACTATTATTTTATTTATTTAGTATAACTATGAGTATTCGCCCCGGATTTGATCCCTGCTACTGCTAGCTATACCAACCAATGTGTATAGAATAGAAAAGTGTTACCTCATTCACTCGCCCTGGTCCCCACCTTTTTCACACAGGTCACAATCTATATCTACATCTCTTTTTCGGCCGCCCACTGTTCCTCCAGCCACTTACATTCATACCTCTCACTCTTTTGGCTACATGCTCCTCATTCCTCCTCCTTCCTTCTCATTACATGGCTATACCAGAGCTCTTTAATCATGAAGGTGCTGCATGCCCCCTTTTGATGCTCGAAGGTGACTTGCTGAAGCGCTCCGTACCCTAAACGACACATCATCAGCATCATCATCATTTCAGCCAATAGACGTCCACTGCTGGACATAGGCCTTCCCCAAAGTTCTCCACACAGATCGGTCCTGTGCCACCCGCATCCAATGGACTCCCGCGACCTTCACCAGATCGCCGGTCCACCTGGTGGGAGGCCCGCGACGGCTGCGGCCTCCTGCACGTGGCCTCCACTCAAGAACCTTTCCACCCCAACGGCCGTCTGTTCTCCTCGCAATGTGCCCTGCCCATTGCCACTTCAGCCACGCAATTCTTTAAACGACACAGGTGATTCGATATCAGTCATTGCGCAAAACCAGCGCTTGAGTGGTTTATGTCCCTTCCAGTGCGCTAGCGCAGCATCTCGGGAGTTAGTTTCCTCATAAATCTGCATTAAGTCGGTCTGGCGCGCGAGTTATGGCCCGCGCCAACAGGTGTACGCTTCCTTTTGTGCGGTACTTTATTTGTGTCTCTACTCTGCTGGCAACAATGCACTAAGCTGTACTGATATTGAGTCAGGAAGGACTCGTGAGTCCAGGCATGCGTGTATTTCACTTGTTTTGTGTCTGTTTAACACCAAATCTTTTTAAGTAAGTCTTTATTCTTCTTTCTAAAATTTAGAAGTGCGTTCTCAAATAACCTCCGTTTCGCAATACGCACGTTACCTATCCACTGAGAGAGACGACCCGTTTAGCGCAATGGTTTGAGCGCCGGTTGAGACGTAAGGGTCGCGGGTTCGATTCCCGCACCAACACAAATGTTTGTTGATGAAACAGATATTTGTGTTGGGTCTGGGTATTTGTGGGTCCTTCGTTGTTTCTGGTTTCCATAGTACAAGGTAAAACCTTAGTTTGGGACCAGGACAATGTATGTGATGTTGTCTCAATTATTTATAAAAAAAAAACTGAGCTACCATCGCTTCAACTCCTTGCCACTATAACCACGATAACAGACCAAATCAACCGCTAATAACCACAAAACTTTACCATAATCACACTGATAGTGAAAGTGATAATTTCGATGAGTTATCGTTTCCCGGTCGATCGCAGACAAACCACTTCACTCGTCCGGCCATGTTTACCGTTTCACTTTCTGTTCAAACACAAAATAACTTGTTACTAACGAGCAAACATCATACAAATTTTAAGTAGGTGTGTATAAGTAAATAGTTAGATCATTCGTCTTGAGTGGTAATAAAAATTTCTTTTAGTGGCTCTGTATATTGGCTCGGCTCCCCTCAGCCTGATGATAAGCAAAAGAAAAGCCCATGTAAGAGTCCGTATCGCTGCTTAACTTTTTACCGATATGAGCTGCTTAACTTTTTAGTCCGAGATGGTATGTTTTCAACAGTCGCTACACAACTACAACAACGCTGTCACTTTAGCGTTGCCCAGCAGGCGCAGTTCTGTGACGGAAAAGGTACAGTGGGATAAGGAAGAAAAGAGCCTATATCACTCAGGGCCTCGTTCACCACCTCTGAGTAAAGTGTTAAGTAATTTACTCTTCAATTAAAGTGGGTTCCGAGAAAATTGGCCCCTGGTCCGCGGCCTAGTTTAATTTAAATATTTTTTTCAATACAAATACCAGGGGCCAATTTTTTCCGAACCCACTTTAATTGAAATAAATTACTTGATACTTTACTCGCAGGTGGTGAACGAGGCTCTCAATGTAATAAAGGCTCTTTAAACCTAAACTACATACCGAACCAGCAGTAATCGGTGATGTAATACAATGCGTTCTCGGCTGATGATTGAGATTTGCCACCATATCCGCAATATCGCTAAGAGGATAATATTACGCACTTGCCCAATCCCCATAAAGAACCCAATGAATTTAAATAACAATAGCGCTGTTTCCCTCCAAATTACAACTGCACCCTAAAATTTAATAAACCCGAATTACCCATACATTATAATATTTGTGCCTATACGCCATTCTTAGCACGTGCTGTAACGTGCGAGGATATTTCTCGGCCGACTCAATAACGGATAGTGGTTTGCATAATTTTATTTGCCGTAGTCGGTTAAAACACAGCCAATAAGTTAACTGAATCGCGGGAAGGGTCGCTATCTGTACAGGGGCGGATTTGGGGGAAAATTTAACATTGTTTTTTGTATGAACTGTCTTGATCCCCGTCCCTTTTACACGTGCTATTCGTATCTTTTGTTTTACTGTTGGTTGCGGGACGGTTTCTTGGTAGGTCAGGCTTCTTACAAAATATTATAAATAAAAAATAAAATAAAATAAAAAGATTTTATTTCAGATGCCTCGATACATATTTAAAGTGTTAGTTACACATCAGAATAACACATAGGCTACAATTTATAAAATATATGTGTGGATTGTCCAAAATATGACGGTAAGTGTCAATAATTAACTCCACGCGTACGAAGTCGCGGGCGGCCGCTAGTTACAAAATATTATGCTACCCAAGTCGAACTAAATACGTTAAATGCTAGCTATTAGATTCTATTCTGGCGCATTATTGTTTAATGCTGAACTGCTGGAAGGATGAAGTAGGACAGGGACAAGGACCTCAAATTACTGCGCCATTGGGCGGAATTGGCATAAGATCGAATAAAATGGAGAACGTCTGAGGCCAAGACTTTCTACCGAACAAAGCCGTCCTATAACAAATGAAAATATACATATCGCATCCAAACAAAGGCCTATGAAAGGGAGGGAACTCCGTTTCAGTCGTAACGTTCGGTTCCTTTTAGGCCCTCAGTTTTCGAGACGCTGAACCAGCGTAGTGATTATTATTTTTAATCTATTCTGATTAGCCCTTAGCCGCCCCTGGCGCGGGTAGTTCACAAATCAAGGGCTTATGCCGTTTAGCGGCGGCGGTGGCGCCCTCCGCGGCGGTGGCGGTACATTAATACTAATATCGGTTTATTGCAGGGGCGCCACGTAGGCATTATTGCAATGCAGAATAAATTATATCGCGAAAACGAGCATTTATTCCGGATTCATATTATGCTAAATCTACAATATTTAGAACAAAGTCGAGTTGCGAGGTAGATAACTTTTTTTTGTTAATATGCCTATTACATCGATATTTTAACGTAGTGATAGTAACCGCTTGGTACTGGCCTAAACGTTAACACCGACATTCATTAGCACTAGAAAAAGTTAGCTGTCATAATATTTCACAATATGGCGGAAATTGTTGCGAAATGGCGAATGGTGCTTGGTGAACGTAACCTAATATACAAAAATTGTTGTTATTCTACAATGACATTTCAAAGTCATTGTTATTCTAAAAAAAATATAATCAAAAAACAATTGTACCTATTGAACTTTGGGTCATTAATCGAGGTCTAACTTTCGTAGCAGTCCTCAAATTCTAAATTAGTTTAATATTTAAATCTGCAGAATGTAAAATATATGTATATTTAGGCTTTTAAATAGACGGCGTTTTCCACCTATAACTTTTAAATTACGTCTGTTAATTTTACAGCAGAAATTTGAAGAACTATCAAGTATTTAAAAAACCAACTATTGCATATTTTTAATTTACACTTTACTTTACTACTCTAGAATGAATGAACCGATTTTGATGATAATTATGGGACCTATATTAGCGTTAACTTTATGCATAACAACATTGTATAAAAGACAAACCGTTTAGGAAATGTTTTCGTTCAGATTATTGATGTGTGAAAATATATCCCCGTCGGTCTGTCCACCTCACCCCCCAAGCGTGGTCCAGCATTCATTTGTAGGATTAGGTACATTCATTCCGTGGATAAGCTCTGTGTAGTTCTGAGTGAATGGTTCAAACGTACCAGTTCACTTGGCAAACTTAATCGTTGCTGTCTGATTTAGTTCAGTGGTTCATTTAGTTCAGAAGTTCATTTTGTTCACATGTTCATTTAATTCAGAAGTACATTAAGTTCAGTTTATGCTTAAGTGATAAATAGGATTAACCATGTTTGATGATCGAGAAGAAAAAAAATACATCAGAATATGTTTAATTCTCCGGAATCTAACTTTCGTAGCAGTCCTGCAAAACATTATTTCTGTGAAATTTTACAACAAAATTATATCTATAGTTATACCTTCACATAAGGATGGAAAGGCCCATATAATCGGTAAATGTTTTTTTTACATATTACGTACTTGAAAGACCCCTTAAGTAGGTATACGAGTTCGACTGTTTGTCATCTAGATGCCATGCAGTTTACCTATTAGATTCATTCTCGTAGCTCACTCTTTTGACTTCACTGACATATTTTCGCAGTATAACTCGTACGCAATGGTCCCAGTAGATTTGACTTCAATAAAATATTTTATGATTTTATGTCATCCCAACATTTACCTTATCGGTTTTTATACGTCAGCACAAAGGAAAATGTTTCCACAAGAAACGAAACTATCCTGTAAGGAGATTGTCTTATATGTAGATGTAAAACGAAACCGCTTGGCTGGAATTAGGTCCGGCAGAAAGTCGGAACCACACCAATATCAGTAACTCGAACTTTAAAGCCACGTACATTTGCTTATAATTATATGTTATCTGTTTTATGCTATTTCCCTAGCAGTTGTCAATGTTTTTGACATTTTCCCATTTAAAAAATTGTAGAACGCCCCCCTGTGAATGTCTTTGAGACCCATCTGAGTGGCTAAGGAGAATAATTTTTATTTTTGGTATAGCAATTCTTTGCAATTTATTCTTAAGTAAATATTGCACTTAAGCTTGCAATATTAATAACTAATAGCTTGTAATATTGCACTTTGCATTATTGGCCAAAAAGAAGCTCGTTAATTAGTCTGTGTTCTGGTGCTTCTGGTCTGTAAAGTTTATAGAATTTATGTCCATATTTGACTGTTTAGCCAGTTACTTTATATCGGTTTTCGTGTAACCAAATCAGGAATTTATTGGTTCCGCCTTTCAAATCATAATTATTGTATTATGAAGCAGTATTGGAGTATCAGGCGTATAACAATTCCGCACTAATTATAGCGATTCCGATCGACAGGTAAGAGCCCTTCTAGAATGGAGCCGACAGCTCAATCAGCGTGGTATAGCAACCACGCGGGCCGGACTCAGGGCAGGGGCAAGAGCAGCGTTAAGATTTTACCCTATATAAGTTACGTCCGTGTATATAAGTACCACATTTACGAGTATGTAACGGAACTCTATAGAATGTCTACTAACTCATTAAGTATTAGAGAAGATTTTTCTTTTCAACAGTTACCAGGTTTTGTACTGACTACCTCAATGGCAAAGTAGCTACGGTCTGATTCTCGATCGGGTCACTCCTTCATTTCGAAGAATGTTTACTAGATGTCTCGGGTCTTGGGTATGGTGGGAGACGCCCCGGTAGGACTCATAATCGTAATACAATGAATGCACTAATTTGATAATATTTAATGGGTGTGAAGCATATTTTGGTTATTTGTAAATAAAATGTAAGTGACGCTGTTTTAAACCAAACACAGGTAACATAATAGGTTATATTATGTTAATTCAATGCTCTATAAACAATACACCAATAATATCTGCTCACAGAATTTTACATCTTAGGTGGAAGATTTTTTATTAGGTTTTATAGAATAGTTAAACATCTGTAGAAATACTGCGTCCGGAAAAGTGTGAAAATTAGCCTATTATTTTTTTGTATTAGTTAATTGCCTTTACTACCAATCAGAGTATTTCGGTTAAGCCCCTACTCCTACGTCACGTCCGCCCCTGGCTAGCAACGTCCGGAAGCCCCGCGGGATCCAATATGGCGAGGCTTCCCGGGGCACAGCAATAAATGTCGTTTATTAACTACACGACAATAAACACCTTTTGATCTCCATGCTTGGCCCAATCACCGCTGGATAGGGGCGGATATTAGAGGATTAGCTTTAATGAAATGGAACTATAGGAGAAGAACTAATTAATAATGATAAAGTTCAATTCAATCAATTCAAATTTATTCAAATTAATTTAATGATTATGACGGACTAGATAAGGTAAATCCATTTATTATCTTCCGAAATTGATATTAAAAATCTAATTAAATAGAATTATACAAGGGACCTAAGCTTCGGTTCATGAGTAATCGGTAATTTTAAGATCCTAATATCAATTACGTGTTAGGTGGCAGACGAGTAGACGGATTACCTGATGACAAGTGATTGCCGCCACCTATAGACACCTGCAACTCCACTAGAGTCACAAATATGCTGCCAACCTTTAACCCCCCTTTCCACCTAATTAGCCCTCCTGTGCTCTCTCTCACTCGACAAAACAGCGCAGGCGCTGCTTCACGCCGGTTTTCTGTGAGGCCGTGGTATACAACTCCGGTTGAGCCGGCCCATTAACGTCGTAAGACCCAAAAGGCTCGTACGAAGCAAAAACAATTGATTTTCTATTGTGTCTGCTGTCTGGGCCTTACGACGTTAATGCCGAAGCATGGCTCATGGTCTCCCACGGCTATCCTTGCCGGTTTTCCTTGCTGTAACCCAATGGTTGCTGCATACATTAATAACCATCATTCCCATTGACGACCCGGTTGGTTCAGTGGTAGTGAATGCTGCGTCTGGGCCAAGGGTTGCGGGTTCGATCCCCGCACAGTACAAACATTTGTGTGCATGAACATGTCTGTTTGTATTGGTCTGGGTGTTTTCTATGTATTATAAGTATGTATTTACAAAAGAAATGTATTATATGTATATATTTGTAATCCCACTGTTGGTTCTGATATCTGTAACACAGGTGCTTGAGCTACCTATCTCAGAGTCAGATCAATGTATGTGATGTAGTGAAATATTATTATATATATTATATATTATTATATATTAAAACAAAGAAGTCCACCCTATCGGCTGCTAAGTGGTGCTATAAGTTTGGCTAAGAGCAAGTCGCACTAGCGATGACTTACCCTGCCGGGGCAAGTTGCGCGATAACTTACGGGCAACAGGTGCCCGCCTCATCTAACTTGGACAAAAGGCTCGTACGAAGCAAAACCAATTGATTTTCTATTGTTTCTGCTATCTGGGGCGTTACGACGTTAATGCCGAAGCATTGGCTCTTGGCTCCCACGGCTATCCTTGCCGGTTTTCCTTGCTGTAACGCAATGGTCGCTGCATACATTAATAACCATCATATTTAAACAAAGAAGTCCACCCCATCGGCTGCTAAGTGGTGCTATAAGTTTGGCTAAGAGCAAGTCGCACTAGCGATTACTTACCCCGGGGCAAGTTGCGCGATAACTTACGGGCAACAGGTGCCCGCCTCATCTAACTTGGACACTTTTACCACTTTTCATTTGCTGTTCAAGCGCCGGGCTAATGGAAAATCTTATCACTTTTAAAGTTTTACATCGAGTAAGTGCTTTTGTTTTTAAAGTTACTATTTATTTTGTAATATAAAAGACAACAGGCTGCACGTTTCATAAGGTAGCTAGGAAAAGTGGGACAAAAGTTTAATAATACATTTGTATCCACTTTCAGCACCTAGTCAAATATATCAATAGGTGCTGAAAGTGGACTAAACCAGGTTCTGAATGTAAATTATGTACATTTGGGTGCTAAATATGGACTATTTCAAGTATCAACAAAAAAAGTAAAGCAGGCTATATACTGGGCAAAGGCAATCATAGAAATCAAGTCTTCGCTAATAGTACAATGATGGGATTAGGCTTAATCATACGCTTGCCTAATGCGGATAGATGATCACAAACCCGAGCTATGTTCAAAAATATCAAAACATACCTATTTTTTTGGCTCGATCCCGGGAAATTGAACCAAAGAGCCCAAGATTATAGATTGGTACTTGAAACACTCAATCAATAGGCGCGGGGGGACGGACCAACGGGGCTAGTACACTAAACCCTTTAATGCAAGTCAAAAATTACCTGCATTTTCAATCCACAAACTTGTTCCACCTCGATATAAACTTAACGACATTCACACAACTTCGCACTTAATCCCATACTCCAAAGCTCTCACCAAAACAAAGAGATTTCACCGTAAAGTTTGACGCAAGACATTCATCAAAAGTTGTGGTGTTAATTTACACACGATAATTACTTCGTCACCGCGGTTTAATTAAAAAGTTGCCAGGTTGACAACCCCTGACAACCCCTGCCCGGTGATCCGGATACACTGGGCTCTACCTACCTATGTTTTAATTTACGGAGGAAAGTTAAATTAATAGCGTTATGATCATCTGTAGGTAATTCATTTTCATTATTTGAAGAAAGGAGGAAAAATGTTGCAGTTTCGTTGATATTAATTTATCTAGAATCATCTACTATATGCATCCTCATTTTACTCTGTTGAGGCATTTTTGATGTGTCAAAAATAGATCAAACTAAATAAATAGATTGGCAGCGCACTTGTGACGCCACTGGTGTTGCTGGTATCCATGGGCGGCGCCAATCGCTTACCATAAACACAACACATAAAAAACTGGGAACTTGACACTGATATTTGTCAGTACACTGAAAAATCAGAGTCAGAGTTTATAATTTAGGTACTCAGTGCCACACTCAGAGACGTCACTTAACCTTAATCTTAAATTGTGGATAGTCATTAGTAAGCGTATTAAAATATGTTACTAGATTTTTCTTTACTGACGATTAAAGTTAAATTAACCTCCCTGAGTGCGGTAGTCACCAACCAGTGGATTTACTTGGGCTTAGATGACGATGATGAACGATAACTGATGAGCTGAGATTCTATCCATAGCCATCCTTAGAGCAAATGGTCTCTATTTTTTACTATGCCATTAAGTTATTACTTAGACAAACAGGTTAGGCACATTATTTAAAAGTTATACTTATTTCGTAACATCAGACCCTATGACGTAGTTATTTTGTCAACGAATAAAAACTTTAACCCAGACATCAATGAATCAGCGCCTTGGCATTATTTATGTCTTGGCATTATGCTGAGGGTCACCTTTTCGGCACAAAGTGTTTTATTTATTTAAGATTTTATTGTTATTAGCTGTAAGATTGTTGCTGAATAAATATTTTTCTATTCTATTCTATTCTAGACACTAGCACGTGCTAGCACCGTCTTCAAGAACCAATTACCCAAAAATTAATAACCTCGGAAGCGCACGGGCCAAGTTCAGAACATTAGACTGCTCCAAGTCGCTGCGATTAATTGGGCCGCAGGTGTTACTGGACGCCTGCCGAGTTTGTCCCATGTAATATGGGCGCTAGTGGGTAAATGTCCTAAAATATTGCTCAATCTCTTCGGAAACCTAGGGTACCTTGAAGCATTTCACATAAACCACCCACGGTGTAGTCAGCAACTCGTATTTATCCTTCAGGTGGTAGCTATGAGCACTTACTACCTGGTCGTTCGTCCGAAAAAAAACATACCAACGCAGCTGTGGTAACCGCTAACGTTGTTGTGAAGTGAACTTCTCAGCTTCGTAAATTTTTGAGTTTTGAGTTGATTGCCATTTTTGAAGTACTTAGCATGATTCGTATAATAAAATATGCGGGTCGATCACTCCACTAAGTAAACTCTTAATTTTGCCTATCTTCATCTCAAGGTGATCCTGATTGCATTTACACTGAGTGAGTTTGAAAACTTATAAATGAAACTGTAAGCACAAAACACTTAAACAAAAACACAGACTTAACAAAAATAAAGAGTAAGTAAGTATTAGAAATGTGGGGTTTATCAAATGCAATCGCTACTGTCCGCCCCACGCAGTCCGCCCAAGCGGAAACGCGGTTGCTATACACCGAGAGCAGGACAACCAATGTCCTGTTAAGTAAATAATACTTAGACTTATTCCAATGAATCAGCGCCACAAAATGATTCTTGACTTCGGTAAATAATGCACATAATAATGCATCGACGGTCTTCGAGTGGGACACGAACCTTAGGACTTTAGACTTAAAGAACCTTAGGACTTAGGAACCAATTTGTCTGACAAACTGAGCTATCTACCTTTGTGAGCCGAGGAAATGAAGCCGCAGAAATAGTCATGGTAACTACTTATACTCGTATTTAAGGGAGATTTCATCGTAGCGACTACGTGTGCTACGACTACGAAGATGCTACAATGTAGTAGTTGCTACGAGTCCATTGCAGTGTTTTAACAAAGTTCTAAAGATTTTTTGAAGCGTTCCATTTTCCAATGAGTAAAGATTGCGCTTGCTCCATTCCCGGACTAATCAGATGTTCAAATCTTAAAGAAGCGTATTACTTTCAAAAAACCGATGGCACACTTGTGACCCCTTTAGTATTTTAGGTATTAATGGTTGGCGGTAATTGCTTACCATCAGGCGATCCATCTGCTTATTTGTCCCCATATCATTAAAAAAAAAACAGAAATAGATTCAATTAAAGAGCGGTTTTAAATTTAAATCCGTCCGGTGTGGCACTAGCGTGGCCTGCTACGGCGGACTCGTAGCTCACGTTACAAGCACGTGGGACTGAAAACGAACTGTTCAGTGATTGGGCAAAATAGAATACATCGATTGCAGCAACTGATTGTTGAAGATTGGTACTTTTCTTAGATGTGTAAGTACAAGCGTTGAGAAGAAAACTGGGAGAGAATTCCGAACAAAATTCAACTACAAGTATCCGTACACCTAGTGATCCGCACGTATTGCATTTCAGGACTTGAATTAGACCAGCACCAATAGATGACGCTGAGAGTCGATTACATCGCGCAAGTGTTCCGCCTGTGCAGTTTACCTATTTTCCTTGAATTTAAAGTATGCAAATTAACTGGAAAACTAAGAATACGCTACGCTACGTGCAATCGCTGTTGGGATAACTTTTTTTAACGCTTTCAGTATGAAAATGTGTAGAGCTATTATTGATGATGGTGACCTTTAAAAGATAACAATACTTTAAGATGTGCGTGTTGAATGCCTATAGCAATAAATGATTTAACCTTTTGTACAGTGTAAAGTATTCATATCTTCCATTGACGATACCTTAAAACATGGCAAAAAGTTATTAGTTGAAATTACTATCCTTGAAAGCTTTCCCCAGTAAAAGGGGGGTTACCATCCCCCTGTTACCTGTCACGGCGCGCCCTAACTCTGGAGTATCGTTTACACTCCACTCGCATTAGCCGTCTAACAAGTTTAAACATTTCGCCAAATCGCATCGCTAAAGACTTGGTTAACGGCTAATTAACTCCCGCGCACTCCATTACTGCGGTACGTCTCAAGCGCACGCGTGGGGTACAGTTGGGATTAAAAGTGTTAGGTTGAAAACCTGAGTGAAAACTAGAGAAAACAAAATAGAAGTAGAAAGATTTAATAGAATGGTCTGGTCTGGTACGGTCTGGTAGGTTGCAAAGGTCAGATGGAAGTCGCTTCATTGTAATTACCAGACTCCCCAAATCCTAAATCATAGTCTAAATGTACGGCTGGGATCCAAACCGACAGCTTAATAAAATTAATGCCTTGCTCAATTGCTTCTTTTTTGGACAAAAACTGGGATGGCACATTCAACTGAAAAGAAAAATCTTTCCTTAGTTTATATGTAAGGGGCCAAAATAAACCTAAAAAAAAACAAAGATCATTAAAGCCAAAACAGCCTTTTTTGAGTTATCGTGACTCTCTTGGTCACCAGCACGTAATGGGCAACTTACATAAAAAATCTTGTATAAAACAATAAATTTCATTATGTAAAAACTTCCAATAGGATTAGTCATTCATGCCAGCAACTAATAATAATAAACTCTCATCAGTGCAAGTCATCTCCCCAGGGCAGCGTTGTGGCGCGCTGGAATGGGATGTGACGCTCCCTTGGGTCCCATGTCCCGAGAGTCGACCAGGCCCCTCTCCCGGCTTGACCTTTATTGGCCGGCTGGGGTGGACCCAGCAGGGGCCGCAGGACTCTCACCTCTGGCTTGCCTGACCCGGCCGTCCAGAGTGGGATGTCAGAGCTATATGCTCGCAGGGTGGAAGTGAAAGATGAATAAGTCGCGAGTTTGGCACAGTGTCTGCTACAGACACTGGGTAGAAAGCGGAAGTACACCTCTCGGCACCCTGAGCTGCTCACCACCATGTTGCCCGCCTCGCTATTTCTGGAAGCCAGCTTTTGCTTAGCTTCCTGGTAGCTTTTGATAGGGGGCCCATCAAGTGAGTGGCGAGTCACCGCTTGCCCATTTTTTCGTGATTATAATCATTGATCGGGCAGGTGCCATAGTTCCTCCATAGTACCAGTTAAACAGTCCACTAGCACCTCAACAAAATAGCCCAGTTTATTTTATAGTCCATATCTTGCAATAGTCCTATGCCAACGGGGACTATCCTTGGCTGCATTTTTTATAGTGTATACAGGGATAGTCGCCGGCTGGTGTCACATTACAATATAGCAAAATTGTCAAGGGGCCTCTACGGTTGGCTACGGCCCCACGCACGCCTTCCAAAAGTCCGGGGACATAATTGCCCGAGATTCTGGAAAGAATGGACAACATAATAATAATAATAATAAATATATTTTTTCAGCTTAAAATAATAATAATATGTTTATTAGGCACCAAACAATATAAAATAAAATAAAATGACAAAAATCACATCGGGCACCTAATAGGTCTCCGCTCAGCATATGTCGGGGATGCGCTTGTGCACCATACGACGCTGGTCTTCCGCGGATGCCTTAAAAACAACAATATTTGAACAAATAAAAACGTAGCTTAAACAGTATTGAATATTAAATTATAAAAAACAAATTTCTTCTAAATATGTTATCTATGTATAATAAATGATATTTATGGTTACAGTAGGTATATACCTATCCAGTAATTAAATTAAGTAGGTAGCATCTATATCTTACATATATAAGCAGTTTTTATAATAATAGTTTTCCATATATAAAAGTATATATTGTATGTATTATCATTACTATCATACTGATGGGTGGTTTTATCTATATTACTATTACTTATATATCTTTTTGAGATGATAACAGGAGTATTTTGTACTTTAACTTAAATGCCTTTACATTATTTAGGTTCCTAAGGGGGTGGTGGGATATTGTTCCAACACTTAGTGGCCAAATATCGGAAAACTACCCCGGAATGAAGCTGAATTGTAAGTGGGACAGATGAGACGATCATTGAAGCGAGATGCGCGTTCAGTAAATTTAAGTTTCGAATATAAATACGGGGGATCCTGATTTTTAATTACACCGAAAAGTAACCCTGCAAAGTGCAGTGTGCGACGAGGAGTGCATGTTCATGAGATTACTGCTATTGAGGAAGGGTGTCACATGGGCTCGACGCGGTATTGAGAAGCAGTACCGAGCGCAGGAGTTTTGGACTCTCTGAATAAGATTTTGGTTCTGGCCAGAAGACATCCCCCAATCACAGTATCCGCATAATTTAATTTTGATAAAACTAATGCTTCGCAGAGATAAATCCGTAGCTCCTCACTTAAATACTGCCGCATTCTGTATAAAATTTTCAACCTATAGTTACATTGTCTTGCGACTTCACTAACATGTTTTTCAAACCGCAAATTATTATAAAATAAAACACCTAGCCTAGCTTCCGTTACTTGTTCTATTGTCTCTTGTTCTATTTTGATTGCTGGCAAAAATGAATTTATTCGGTTAATTTGCAATTTAGTACCTAAAACGATAAACTTAGTTTTTCTTGGGTTTAGATCAAGTTCATTATTCTAGACCACTCTGCTATACGAATTGAGATCTGCATTAATTGTGTCAGTAGCTAAAGTTGGATTGACATGGCTTAAATGTCTTATATATTGCAGATCATCCGCATATAGGTGATGCTCAGTTCCCAAAATACATTTAGTTAAATCAGAAGTATACAGTGGTGAAAAGGAGGGGTCCGAGTATAGAGCCTTGTGGTACTCCCTTGTTATGACACAAGTATCAGAGTACTCAGTTTTACCATTTTTAACAATCCCTACCTTTGAGACCGGCCAAGCAAGTAACTGAAAACCATTTTAATGTTGCATTATGAACCCGTAATATGTTAGTTTAGCTAGTAGAAGATCAATATTTATGCTATCAAACGCGCGCGAATAATCAAGTAAAACTAAGATTGCACCTTCTCCCACATCTTGACCAGCTAGAATATTATCAATCACATCAAGAAGTGCCTGTGGCTGTACTCCGGACCTGATCTGAAGCCTGACTGTTTTTCTGGCAAGATATTGTTTGTATAAAGGTATTCGGTCATCTGTAGATATACAACTTTTTCTATGATTTTAGATAGGAATGGTAAGATACTAATTGGTTGGATACTAATTACATCTCTTTAAAAGCAGAAATAAGATGTACAAAATATGTCAACATACTTTGTACATCTTATTTCTGCTCAGTCCAACAACTTTCGGTGTCGACTGTACCGCGAAGCAATGTTAATCGAATTAACTCGCTCGGGAGGGCCGCTGCCGACATTCTCCAAAGTCGAGAGGCTCATATTTGAGCCCCCACAACCCTTATTTCTGTTACTCGCGTGTTTGCCAGGGCACTTCAATTTAGGAAGCAGCTTATATTCAAAACTGGATGTCAAAATTTTATAATCTTTGACGTTGAAGTTGGACCTCAGTTTAACAGACGCCATCTAGCGGAGTTTTCACACGCGATAGCCGCCATTGCCTGAAAGTACTTAAGATGGTACTGGTTGTGGTACTGGGCTTCGGAGCGCACACTAAATCGTCGGTCACTTTTTATAATGATCGCCACATACAACTAGACAAGAGAAGTGGAAATAGAGTCTATAATCATGGAGATTTCCATCACAATAGTGGCAACTAAAGAAACACAGATTCTATTCCGGTCGCCACTGATCCATGACCCCACTGTATTCGGTGACGGTTGACGGGCTCGCTACAATGCAGGGTAGTAGGCCACGTGGCTGTGTGTACACAGGCAATAGTAAACTGAACTAGTGACTACGGCGTAATAGTCACGATTCACTAGCTGGCCGCATCTACTTTAATGGATGTGATCGTTTTTGGAGTAAACTTCTATTCCCCTTTAAGATAACTTCTAATTCCTTTATAAATTCACCCAACAACTCATACATAGACCTGTCCGTATGTAGACACATTCTTTTCTTCAAAAAAAAGTCTTCATATTATTTTAATTGAAACTTGAAGTTATCAAATAAATTACCTACCTTACGGGTACATTACATTATCTACCTTGCTTTATTTTGGCGGTCCTTAGCCCGCCCCTAAATACCACACATTTTTTTCTTTTCGTCTTTTCGTGCTCTGTGCTTTCCAGCTATATCTAGGCACAAGTATGCAAAGTTGAAGTATCTTGCTTGATTCATTTATTCTAATGTTAGTTGACCATGAAAGTAGAAAATAGTTTTATTTTAATTAAAACTACCCAAATGTTGAAACTAACGATCCAAAGTATTGTCAAACTTGAGTATGAGAGCCACATATCCTAACTAATGTAGGACCTACCACGGAGACAGACAATTAGCGATTTAACCGCCTCCCAAACACTGCCAAAACGGCCCTCCAAGAAACGGCCCAAACTTCGGCCCACTCGAGAACTCCATTACTAAAGCGCGTATAATTTACCAACTAATCTTAACTTGTATCACTTTTGAATATTTCACGAGAAACTTTTGTCATTTACCTCACTAACTTACTTCTGACACGAAATGTGGTTATTTACGAAATCATTTTAATGCTGTTACGTTTTCACCCAGTTTTACAATACAATGTACTCTTTTGTTTTGATTCAAGGATAAAGTAAATCGATATACTTATACCGGGCTTATCTAATTTGTTTACTGACATTTTACTGGTTACTAGATGATAGTAAATTTCGGAAAATCGTTTTTTACAGCATTCTCATTATCATTAACGTATTTCCATACAATGTAGGTTTGAGCTCGTGTTTTAAGAATCGATAACAACAGTCGAATTATCATTTAGGTCCACTTTTTATGAATAGATAGGCCTTTTGCGAATTATTTATGTGATTTGTGTCTATAGAGTTTATCTCTTTATAAAAGCGAATTATTTATGTGATTTGTGTCTATAGAGTTTATCTCTTTATAAAACTAGTATCTACATAGTCACTAAAACCTATGTCTTCTAGCAACCATTTTTAACAAAATTTGTTCTACGACTTTTGGAAATCCACCGACTGAAAGTGATGGACTTTGTATGAAAAGTAAAATGATTTTAATGCAAATTTCCAAAAGTGGTTAAAGAGGTGTAATTTTTTAACAAATACGCCCTATAGGTACCTATTAGTATTTAGACCTTGACAAAATATAGATACAAATGTTCATCACACTACCGTACCAACTAAAGAATACCTCCCAACATAATTAAAGTTAGACCAACTTACTCGCATTATTTTGCTTTTAAAAGTTTAAATGTACCTAAAACGTAACATATAGCAACAGGCGGTGAAATTCTCCAACCATAAATCCTTTTTAAAACTAATTTGAAAATATAGGGTGCAAAAACTCGGCAGAAGTTGTAAACGCCATAAAAATAACCATGACAAAGCCGTGCCGCGGGACGTATTTGTCCCTCTGTCCCGGTCCCCAAACGCGGGTATGTCGTTTTAAAGGTGCATCTCTATTCTTTCACTCGAGTGACATCGATAAAATCTATACTACTTATAAAGAGATAACTTCAATAGACAACCATTAGGCTTACGCATATTCCGAAAAGACAAAACACTTGCGTGATATAACCGACAGCCAGCGCCATCTATTAGCAATTATTGGAACTAATAGCAAAGTGCGGGCGGGCCACAAGTTCTCTAATATTACTTAATATTACATACTATTAAGTATTCTGTGATATTAAATAGAATAGAATAGAATAGAAATAAATGTATTCAATGGACACAAATATTACAATAGATAATTACATGATACACATAAAAAATGACTATTTTTTTTTTACATCGGTTATAATAATGTTTATACTCGTATTTACAATAAAGGAGTTTTATTTACTTCTTTAAACAACGAAAAGGCACAATGTGAACCGAAAAGACTCATTACGTGAAGTAATCGTCACCTTGCACCATCTATTGGTAGAGTTCGGAAGTAATACATGGAGGTCGGGAGACGATCCAATGCAGCCAGCACTAACTCAAACCACCTTACCATCAGGTGGTCCGACGACTCATTTGCCATCTATATCATAAAAAAGACTTAGTCCCGAATAAACCGTTACCTACGCTGGTCGGAGAAAGACTTATGGTGAGGAAGAAGTAACAATATACGAGTCCTTGCTTCTTCCTCAGTGAGGACAATACTCCACCAGTGGAGGGTTGGACGCGTATCTTGGTACCGTATGACTTAATTGACCGTGGGGGTTCTTCGTCATGAATGAGGCGACTCGACCAGGGTGATCCGTCTCGGTACGGTCCAGTCCCGGCTGTGGGGTATCGGACCGCGATTGCGCTGAGATGGACACCCTAGGGGGTTTTGATTAGGGTTAGAGTCCCACACACCACCTTGTCCCCCACATGTGGCAAGGTGAAGGCCATGATGGTTTCTGCAACCACATAAAAATTACGCAGCTTCAACACTATTGGCCGCCCTATCTCATTGTCCCGCTCCCAGGATCCCCTTAATGCTGACATTAGTTAGGATTCCGTAAGATTGTGTGTGTTTCCCGACTTTCTTCGCAGATCCGCGTTATTAATAAAGGGCGAGCGTGAGGCATTACGGCTAGGCCTTTGGTTAATTGTTGTTCTGAGACTGTTTGGCGGTAGATGTATGGGGTACCTACGGGAGGATCAGAAGTTATTGGAGTCACATATTGTCTTTCCTCCTTAACAAAATAATGTTATAACTTTCTCTATTCTGTAGATGATAATACACAGTCATTACACTAAACGTACCTAACAGAGGTCTTTTCAGACGGTGCTGTATTTCACTCATAATTAATGATATATGACAAATTAAGAATAGTTGCTCAAAATGGACAGTAGGTTTAACGAACTGTTATATTCGAGCAAAGGACTAGTGGCCGTTGGTGTCATTATCTATACTATTTTATAAGAGGTTAATCACAAATTCTACGCCAGGGCGTATAGCTATCCGAAAACACGAACTACTTGCGCGATACAATCAACACCCAGCACCATCTATTGGTAGGCAGTGGAACTACTGCCCCGAAACGAAGTGAGGGCGGGCCACTAGTCTATCTATACTTTAGACATCAACTTATATACAAGCCAAAAAAGGCGAAACACTAGCGCAATGCAAACGGCACACAGAGCCATTTGTTTGTACAGATTGGAACTGATAGCTAAATTACATCCCAAAACGAAGTGAGGCAAGCAAGTTCATTCATAAGTTAGGGAATAAATACTCTACAACGGTAGACTATACAATTATGTCTGCCAGGAGTCTTCGCGTTTAGTACCTGTAGACACATGAAACCGATTTTTGTGGTAGGTCTGGGTATAATGCAATAAATGAATTATGATTATGATTATAATGTATAAAGTACTTTCGTAGAGTTTTCCAAACTACAAGGAAAACCTTAGTTTCGAGACCAGCAGAATGTACGTAGGTACTTATTTAATACTGTAGTTCCTTTTATACAGTTGATCCTCAAAGCATATTATTTTAAACGGAGCACAAAAGAGTGCACCCACAACTGATCCTCCCATTCACGCAGCATTTGATCACGCAACAATGCTTTTTGTGCGGTAATACCCACCAATCGGATTACAGATCGCGCCGCTCGGCGGTGGACAAAGGGGTGGGTTTTATAGTTACCAATGTATTTCCGATTGAGAACATCCATACTGTTTATAAAGAGGTTATACTCATATACCACGCCAGGGCGTTATAGCTAAACCGAAAACACGAAACACTAGCGCGAAACAATCGACGCCCAGCGCCATCTATTGGTGGTCAGTGGAACTACTGCCACGAAACGAAGTGAGGGCGGGCCACTAGTTGTTTTATAAAAAGAAACATCAGACACACATCGTCATATATCGATATGATCCCAAGTAGAAGTAGCTTAAGCTTTGTGATATCCATGGATCGTCCAACATTGTCGAGGACAGACTCCTGCTACCAAGGAGTATGCAACACCAGTAGAGTCACAAATGCGATGCCGACTTAACCCTCTTTCCCCCATTTTGCGCCTCCGGTACCCTCACTCACTCGAAGAAACACAGCGTAGCCGCTGCTGTACACCGGTCTTCTGCGAGGCCGTGGTATCACTTCGGTCGAGCCGGCCCATTCATGCTGAAGCGTGGCTCTCTCAAAACATACCGGAGCCTACAACTTCCTAAAAGTCCGGCAACTTATCCGCACAACTTCTGATGTTTTTGATGCTCAACTCCTGTGCTAAACGGGTCGTCATAATATATTGTTATTAGATACACTACTTATTTGTAGGTACTTTCTACTATTACTGACATAGCCCACCAAATTAGCATGCTGAATTGGCAGTGCACGGCAGACAACCGTTGGAGTCGTAAAGTCCTTGAGTGGAGACCGCGACTCGGTAAGCGTAGTGTTGGACGCCATGCGACAAGATGGGATGATGACTTTCGAAAGCTGGCTGGTGTGGCCATGAGAGTGGCCGAAAACCGGGAGCAGTGGCGTGCATTAGGGGAGGCCTATGTCCAGCAGTGGACCAGTGTGAGTTGCTGATGATGATGAGATACTATATGTTCTGATAGAGTGAAACGTGTCTTATCTGTCAATGATCTCCCACGCCATAAGTCAAGATCACAGATCTCGTAACCGCATAACCACTGCGTAAGCTCCCTTTCACTTCACTTTCGCTACACCCAGCTTTTGTCATCCGCTCACAATCATTATTTATTCAATCTCAGGCTATCAGTTACACGGTCGAGTTATGTGGCGAGAGATAATCTATACTATTTATAAAGAGATAACTTCTATAGACAACGACAATGCTTATAGGTAAACCGAAAACACGAAACGCTTGCGCGATGTAATTGAGCACAGCGCCATCTATTGGTTCATTTCTGAATTACGGTCCCGAAGCGAAGTGAGGGCGGGCCACTAGGTCTCTCTATAAATTTACATAAAAAAATGAAGCAGTGTGAACAGTCAAGGCGTTAAGGTTCTGTTCAATTCGTATGGTACGTACAACCACACATCAAAGTCTACAAAACTGTCAAATTTCTTAAAGCGACTCTCATCGTACTGTCGTACACATTAGGTTGAATATCAATTGAGGAAATTTGACAGGTTGTGGTAACCTGATGTGTGGCTGTCTGTACACACGCCGTCACCCATTTTAAACTTTGGTCCGTCCTTTTATCTGAGAGACAAGTTCTAGTTTGTACTGCAAGGGGTAACTTGTCCTGACGCCGTCTTATATTTGAGTAATGATGTCATCATTAAAATTTAGTCATCCTATGAATTACCAGAACCTAGATCATTGGGAGAGGCCTATGTCCAGCAGTGGACGTCTATTGGCTGAAATTATAATGATAATGATGACCTATAAATCTAAGATTCTGAACGAGTGTCTTGATCCAGTTGGTGCCCTGTCCACGGCAATCACTTCACTGTAAGAAAACCTCAATCATCATAGCACAAGTGCACCCTGCCCTTCGAAACGACGGTTTTTAACCCCGAATGACTACCGAGATGATGATGTAGAGTCATCCTGAGTGCGACCAATTGTAAGCAACTTACTCTAGCAATATTTACTTACTAAAGCTCTCGCTCAAAATAAATGATGGTTTCCGCATATCCTACAGATTTTTACAAAAATCTTCAAGATAAAACGTTCTCAACTTCTGGGTGATAATATTAATGATCAGACATCTAAAAACCTTTTTACAAAATCAGCGTAAAAGCTTTCTTTATACTTTATCCATTGATAATGATTGTGTAATTTCATTGTTTACCCTTTCATCCAAATTTTATTGAAAAGCTTGCAAGTTATCCTTTTGTAAACTTTCGCATTTTGGGCCTGATCGGGCATGACTGTGCGGCGGCCATTAATCACGGCTAATAGAGGGTGTAGCTGCATTCAAACACTCCGTTAAACAAATCTTTGAACACCCTGTAAGGTCGGGGATGTACTAAGATTAAAAATATTAGGCAAAAAAAAAACTATATTTTCTTAATTTGTTGATCAAACAGATATTTGTGTTGGGTCTGGGTGTTTGTGATACCTTCGTTGTTTCTGGTTTCCATAGCACAAGGGCAAACCTTAGTTTGGGACCAGGACAATGCATGTGATGTTGTCTTAATTTATTTATTTATTTAATTTACGGGCAATTCCTAATAATATTAAGGTATTTTTATTTTATTGTATCTAGTGATCATCGACATCATGGAGAGCATTGTTAGTATTATATACCTCCATCTTTTATACCTGTGTATCACAAATAAATAATTTGGATTTTTTTGCATACCCAGGGAGACGGGGGGAGTGGCCAACGCAACTGCCACTGACGATCAATTTGGGAAGTCTCCCGACTAGAGAGAGCTTATACTTATAAGCTAGCCCATGGTTTCGTTCATCCACTTAGCCCAGCCTCAGAATATATAAGAATTCATGAAAAAAACAACACAATATTATTCGACACAATGAAGCTATTATTTTATTAATTAAGTATACCTACATGGCTGAGAATATATGGCCCATCTAAAATGATGTATTGTTAAAGGTTAGGTGAATCTCTCGCTTTTTTATAGATCGCGTGTTATTTAGTAATTAATGTTGTTTGATTGATTGAACATAATCTAGAGTATGGATGGGGGGTCTGATAATTACAATGAAGTGACTTTGCAGCGACTCAATACTTAATTTAATATTGCTTCCACAATCAAATGGTGAATACAGAGTGTATCTGTGAACATTTAAATACCTTTCATTTCCTCAGACACCCTGTAAACGCACCTAACAGATAGTAGATAGATTTCATTCCTCGATGAAGCCTCAAATGACGTAGAAAAACCCGCTTAGCTAGTTCTAATCAAGTTCACGGACGCACAGCAACTCGTATGGTGGTACACATGGTGTGCATGGTACACTAATCCATTTCGCTATCCGGAGTCCGGTCCGCGCCATAACCGAGTCGTTCACCTTACTCTACTGTCTACGCCATCGCTAGCCACCGCCATGGGAGATTGGGCCACAGTGTAGCGATCATATAGTAAAGCGTGCAGTTCAGTCTTATACTTAGCTCTGTTAATATAACTGACAACTGTAACTCGAACTGCAGGTACTTTTATATGGTCTGCACGTATCCTAGCTATTATTTTCTATCGACTCTTTGAGAAGTGCAGCGGTCGCCCAAAATGACTACTTTGGGATTTGCTCTAAAGACTAGGGAATATGTCAAAGAAAAAACATGACAATAATTGACATAGTGTATTTATAAATAGTCCAACGAATCCGATAAACTGTTTGTTCCGATGAAATGTTTTCATACCCAACAGGTTTTTATTAACAATCCCTGGGAATTATCAGGCGGGCAGACGAGCAGATACTCGCCTGACCAAACACGTCTGAAAAAAGACCACTAAAATGTTTTTAACGTTCATACGACATTATTTTTTTGTCGGCTTATAACGAGGAAGATAAGACCATTCAATCGAAGTCCAATAAATTAAATGACGGTCACGCAATAACTAAAAGTGAATAAAAAATAATAAAAAAAATTATAGTAGTAAAAATAAAGAAAAAAAGCGTATTCAAGTTCTATTCAATGATGCTTCACTGTCAGAAAGCGTACTGCACCGTTAGGACCGGTTCTTGCGCAGACCGAGCGTCCATTGAAAAAGTTAAATTAAATGCATCGTACAGCCTGCTGATATTACCAGTTGCACTTTGAAAGCGGGTCAAGAACCAGCATTATGTAACTTGTATGATAAAATAGTGAAAGAAGTTAGAGAAGTTGAAATTTAGATAAATTTAAATAAATAAATAAATTCACACAACATCTCATACATTGACCTGACTCTGTACTAAGTAGCTTAAGCACTTGTGTTACAGATATCAGACAACAGAGATGACTGGAATGAATCGAAAGACGTGCTGCTTCTTTAAGCTTTATTATCACGAAAAATGAAACAGAGTGAGAATGAGCTTAAGGCGTTACATCTCTGGGAGGGAACAATAGAGAAGGAAAACTACCCGTATGTCATGTAGGTAGATGCTGACGATTTCGTGCCGCTTACCATGTACTTGATAAGCGGCAGATAGTTACCTAAGTAATAGGTATCTAGAGGTATTTTCCATGACAGCAGTGCCCAGTTAGAGCGCATAGGTAGCGCATAGGATCTGTCTGATTTATTTATGATATAATTATGTTTATGTTAACGTCACCATAAACTGTGCTAATGAATTAGAATGAATTAAAACAATTTTAATCTCAAACAAAATTAATCAGATTTATAAATGGATTGTATGTCCTAGATCTTTAGTATCTTGAATTGGTTCAAGATACCAAAGCCAATTAAAAACAAATTACGCTAGATTAATCGTTACCTACACAGCATTAACTTAATTCCTAAATGTCAAATAAATTATGTTAATTTCTTAAACATTAATTATAGTCATTAAAAATCAATAACTTAAGGCAAAACATATCAAAAGTCAAAACAGAGATAGGAAGGCAAACGAGCAAGCGTGTCACGTGATGGTAAGTGATCACTGCCGCCCAGTCTTCAGCTACACCAGAACAAGTTAAACTTAGATAAGGAAGAGCGGGCTTTTAACTTAAATAGAGGATCCGTTTACTTTGTAGGTACTACCTACTTAAGTCAAACCTTGCTAACGAAAATTATTTTTTCAAATTGTCATATCATCTGCCATTTATAGCACTGATCCCCGGTGCGTCCTCATCCTATATCTAAAATTTTTGGCGGCTCCGTGACACGGCATAACGAGTGCGTCTCTTGTTTGAGGATGCTGAGCTGCTAATGGCTCCACATACAAAACAAATACCTACTACTTTTAAAATATTACAATCAAATATTTTGTTGAATCATTGTGATTCTCTACCGTAATAGCGAAATGGCTCGTTATGATAAAGTACGTCAGATAAAAAAAATATTCTTAGGGTGAATTAAGCAAGTGTGATGATTACCTAATCCTATGATAGTAGCGATGACTTTCTAATGAATGAATTCATATCCAACCGTTACTATCTAATCTCAAACGAATACTTTTACACATATCCGTGCAGAAAAAATATCCATGCCATGCATATTTATGAACGCAATAGTTGAATCACTTCCTAAGATTATGTGGGGTAGATACTTAATGACCTACAATCTGAGCCGTGCGTGCTGCCGCCAGGATATGCAAACATGACATGCAACGTGTTAGGTTCACAATTCACCAGTTTTAATAAGCTACAAATCTTTTTCCGTTATGTAAAGACTCTCATGCAAACATTGGGTTATTCGGCTACATCTGTTAATGTCAGAAATGTTCATTAGAACTCACTACGCTTAATAAGACATCAACGCGCGAAATAAAATGAATATTCTTTTTATTAATTCTTAGTGAGACTTCTTCATATACCTAATGAAGTACTTAGTACATTTATTTATTGTAATTTTTAAGTCAAACTCATCTATATACGGAAAGCGTCAAAAAAGTGACCGCTAGGTGTCCGCTGTAGTAGTTTTACAGCTAAGCACCTAAGGTATTTAGAATGATATAAAGTGTAAAGGTCTTTTATGATCAAAGGCCGAACCGCTCTATGAAATGCTATGTAAACTAAATTATCTAATTGTGGATAATGAAGGTGATTTTCAAAAGATTTATATAGTCCAACTTGACCTACAATTCCAAATGAGATACTATCTACCCAACTATTCCATCACCCCCACATAACTTTTCCAAAATCTTTGGAAAGTAAAGAAAAGGCTTTCTGTTATTATGTCACTGCCAAAACTTAACCGGATGGAAAAAAAAACAATAGGTACCTACTTATTACTTGATCTATTGTGATAAGCTTCGATCAGCTCCCGGATATGTCACGGAGGACTGCCTCGCAATGGCGCATAATTATTTTTAAACAATTAGGCAGGAGATTAATGTCATTATAAATCAATTTGAATCTTTCAGTAGTCATGTAATGATGATGTTTTGGATGTTATTGCTGCCTTGTTGTTTTGGTTCATCCAAAACAACAAGGCAGATCATAGACTAGATCATGACGTAGTTATGATAACCTAATAACCTGATAATGCTATATTAGGTACGTAGATACATTAGTATCGTAATTAACCACATACATAAATAATACCTGAGAATGTTAATATTGCAGTCATTATCATTATGTAGGTATTTCTTTTTCATTTGTTTGGAATGTCCTAGAGTAGACTAAGTACTCCAATCGTCTACGTAATCGCAATAATCTGCAAAGTATTCCCATTTGCCTACCTTACTAATCTCCTCCTAGGGCAAATCGACAATCGTTTCACGACAATCGTTTCAGTAATTAAAAGACTCGCTAAATCCGGTTTATGGTCCAAGTGTAGTTTGAGCTCCAGAGCGATGGCTTTGACTTCAACCAAGAATACACGCTTTAGATGAACTTTTCTTCTGTAAAGTAAAGTATCAGCCTATAGGTATATCTACTGTCCCATTGCAGGGAAAAGGCCTACGTCATAGAAATCCAGTCATCGCTGCTATAATGGGATTAGGCTTAATTACCACGCTTGCCAAATGTGGATTAGTGATCAGAAACCCGAGCCCGAATTTTTCGAACATAGCTCGGTAAATCTTAGTGTATAATAAAGTAAAGTATCAGCCTATAAGTATACTATTCCACTGCAGGGCAAAGGCTAGAAATCAAGTCATCGCTACTGTGATGGGATTAGGCTAATTCACCACGCTTGCCTAATGCGGATCGGTGATCACAAAGCCGAGTTATGTTCGAATAATTCGAACATGGCTCGGTAACTCTTAGTGTAATAATAAAAATTGAAATAGGAGTAAAATGCATCCGAATAATCTCTAAACTAGACCGAACCGGAGTCTGCCAGTCTACAGCAGCATCAGCTCAGCTGTCCGTCCGGACTCGAACGTGCAACTTTAATGCGCCGGACCACCGGCTATTTTTATGCAATCACTCGACTATTCGAGACTGATCCGTTATTTCATTTCATAGAGAGACGCCGACAGTTAATGATATTTATAGCTAATTGCCGAGTTGAAACCTGTGTCAATGTTTGAATTATTTATGATTAAGATAATAAAAAATTCACGATGTTTTATTTTAGGACAGTAGCGATGACTTGTTGATTTCTATGATGTCCTGTGCTCTGTAGTGGGACATTAAATAGGCTGATAGGTACTTAAATTTTATGTTCACCTCTGTTCTTAATTTGCTGTCCTAGTTTGATAGAAAAATACTGGAATAAAAAGCAAGAAAAGTTATCGATTAGAATTAGCTCCTATGTTATTAATTACAAATGCTACTTTCATTAACCGTATCATAATATCTCGTTTCTTTTGCACACAGGTATGGTGGTGAATGGGTTCGTAAACGTGGTGATCACAACCATCGAGAGGAGGTTCGGGCTGCGCTCCATGCAGACCGGAGTCATCGCCGGGGGGTAAGTCCATCATTAGTTTCGCCTAGGCACTTTAACTGCCGCACTCATAAAACACGTCAATTAAGTTGAATAATTGCAAGAAAAAAATATTGACCTTTATTTTAATAATTAATTACTATTCATTATGAGTTAATGAACATTACGGTTAAATAACATCTCTGAGAGTGGTAGATAATGTTGTAATTCTTTTACTTCAGTGGCGTAGCTAGCAGAGGTAAACCAAGACTGCCTACTCGTCGCCATTTGCAAAGACCAGTGTGGTCGGAAAAATTTAATAGCCTACAGGCGGCACATGTGTAAATCCACAGCTGATTAGTATCAGTAGACACGTCTTATTACATTTACTTACTATTATTTATATTGCTTTAAAAGCTTGCTAGAAACATACTTTTTGCTCGAACCCAAGACCCGCAGATCATGTCCCGGTGCCAAAACCACTTGACCAACGGGGCTTTACCTAATGTTTGAAAACTGTTACAGCTACGACATGGCCTCATTCGCTTGCCTGGCTCCGGTGACGTACCTGGGCGGGCGCAGCAGCGCGTCCAAGCCGCGCTGGCTGGGCTGGGGCGTGCTGGTGATGGGCGCCGGCTCGCTCCTCTTCGCGGTGCCTCACTTCCTCGTGGCGCCCTACAGGCTCGCTGGCGAGGAGAGGGAGGATCTCTGCGCCGTCAACCAGACTATGGTAAGCGTTTTTTTTTATATCATAGGTAGCAGACGAGCAGGCGGATCACCTGATGGTAAGCAATTGCCGCCGCCCATAGATACCTGCAACACCAGTGGGGTCACAAGTGCGCTGCCAACCTTTTATCCCCTTCCCCCCGGTGGGCCTCCGGTACCCTCACTCACTCGGCGAAACACAGCACAGGAGCTGCTTCACGCCGGTTTTCTGTGAGGCAGTGGTATCACTCCGGTCGAGCCGGCCCATTCATGCCGAAGCGTGGCTCTCCCACAATTAAGTTTGAAGTTAAGTAGACCAGATGCGCGCAGAAAGTAGGGACACCTCGGTTTTGGAGAGTTCTTTGTACGATATTGTATTTGTAAATTACCAATAGCATTAAGTTCTGTAATATTTTGCGCAATAAAGGGTATCTTTCTATGCGCTATTCATGCAGTAACCCCGCAAACGTTACGGATAGATACAGATACTCTTTATTGCACACACAGAACTTAATGCTATCAAATCATATCATAAGCTAGTTGCAGTCCACTGTTTTGTTCATAAGCCTCTCCTAATGTTCGATATTCCAATAGATTTTTCGCTACTCGCATCCTGCTCACGCCAGCCATCTTGCGCAGATCGTCAATCCATCTGGCTAGAGAGCGTCCCAAATTACGTCGAACTCCAAACCTGTGTATCCCAGCGGTTGTCAGTTCGACGGCTAATATGGCAAGTCCACTTGATCCTATAGTCATTGGTGAATACAATTTCGACGCTTTAAAGTGGGAGCCATAATCACTGTGGGCGTTGTTATAATATGCACATATAAACGCCACAGCATGATCCCACTCTCTAACATCAAAGTTCTAATCCTCTGCCACCGATCAAAGGATGCAAGTATACTTTGTGATGCAAGCATCAGCGGGACGCATCAACTGTGATCAATGCGATTAGCCACAATGGGTGCAGCCGACGAGGCCGGGCCTCGCCATTCAGCACGACATAATAACATACAGAAGGATGGCTCTAGCTGTAGCTAACGTTGAAAGCGAAGAGTTCATTATACTTATAGTTATAGCAGTATATCGTTTCGTGTCTCACACGTTTGTGTCATTTACGTCGAAACACGGCGAGATCACTGCAAGCTGATATGGTAGTGACTCACTAATAGTGAGTGTGGACGGGGCGGCCCGCCCCGGGCGGCCTAATATACCTGAGTAGGTAGGTATGAGTATACTACATGAATGTGTGCGTAGCATGTTTAACTCGCAATACAGATAGCCATCCTTGTATTTATTATTTTGTGCCAAAGCCCCCATGGCAGCCGGCGCGGCGCGGGCGCCGAGGCGACGACAATGGCGAGAAACTTGTGGAACTGCGTGCGCAGACGCATTGAAACGGCGAAGAATGAGAGGGGAAGTGGGTTGTCCTTGGATGGCAAGGCTTATACGTAAACCGAAAAATCTAAAAACATACGCCATCTATTAGTACTGTTTGGAACTAATTTTCGAAATTAAGGGAGGGCCTGCTACTTGTACTACTATTAAAGGAGCAATAGTATCAAAAGAGCAATAGTATCAAAGGAGCAATAGTATCAAACGAGTAATAGTATCAAAGGAGCAATAGTATCAAAGGAGCAATAGTATCAAACGAGTAATAGTATCAAAGGAGGAATAGTATCAAAGGAGCAATACTATTAAGCCTTTGACTGCCACATTACTAGACACAACAGAAAAAGTATTTTGCCGGTCACCGGTGACCCCCATGGCGTTCAAAGAGTAAAGAGTAATTATTTTGTATTGTTGCAGTCGAGTCCCCGCTGCGTCGGCGACGCGTCGTCGGAGGGCGGCTCCTGGGCGGTGGTGATCTTCGTGTTCGCGCAGCTGCTGCACGGCGCCGGCGCCACCCCGCTCTTCACGCTCGGCGTCACCTACATCGACGAGAACGTCTCCAAGAAGATGTCCTCGGTCTACTTAGGTGAGTTCTTTACATCAATAATCCTAGCTTGGCCCCAAATTCTTGTGATTCTCGAAGGTAAACAGACCCCCTGGCTTTATTGTTTTTCGTGTGCTCTTATTGTCACTTCCTAATTGTATGCCTTCAAAGGCAAAACATAGAGGACTTCAATAGGTAATTTGTCAACACTGTGCCTATGTTCTACAAATATCTAAATGATTATATTCTATTCTATTCTATTACTAAGCGCGTATTACAGCGCCGAGGCTGCCGGAGTCACCGCTCCCCGCGGAACTATTAACAGAGGAAAGCACTCCAAGTAACTGCGCAGGCCATATTTTCATACCGCTGTTGGGTAGGGCTGTCAACCCATTGGTTAGTTATTACCAGAGAAGGAAAGTTTTTTTTAATATAATAGTTTACCTCTTAACAAGAGGGTAGGAACTCGCCAATATCAAATGACAAATTGAAAAGTTATTTGGTAGGATCAACGATTCTAAATATACGCGGATGTTTTATTTTGACGACTCGTTTAGCGCATTGATTTGAAAGCCGATTAGCAACACAAATATTTGTTGATGTAACAGATATTTGTGGTGAGTCTGGGTGTTCGTGGTTCCTTCGTTGTTTCCATATCACAAGCGAAAACCTTAGTTTGGGATCAAGGCAATGTATGTGATGTCTCATTTTATTATTATTGATTTATTAAACTAAAGGCGACAAAAAAGCAAGCGGATCATCTGTAAACCCAGCGCCATCTATTCGATATAGTTTGGAACTACTTACTACAGAAAGAAACTGGGTCCTGAAGCAAAGTTCGGCCACACCACTTCACTAGTGTAGTTATAAAACGAAGTCTGTCAACCCTAGTTCTAATAGTGAAGCCATATTATGACTCCTAGGAATCCATGTGGTCTCAATGACGGTAGTAATGACTGTAGGCAAACAGTTAACGCCATCAGGGATAATAGGTTTAATTGAAGCACATGTTCTCTGATATCCAGTGATCGACATATTTGTGGCCGAGTTATGTCTTTACATCTACGGCACTTGTAATAAAAGTAACTACAGATTTATAATACCGTTTAAACCAATTTCAAAGATGGGGCTTGGTTATCGAATAATCTTAATACACAATTCCATACAAAGGTCAGCGTTTCAAAAAGTGATCCCAACAGTGCACGCTGTCATTAGTAAAAACATAGTAGTAAAGTAAAAAAAAAAGTATCAACCTATCTATATATTGTCTCACTGCAGGGCAAAGGCCTCCATCACAGAAATCAAGTTATCACTAATATGATGGGATTAGGCTTAATCACCACGCTTGACTAATGCGGATTGGTGATCACAAACCCGAGCTAAGTTCGAAAAATTCGAAACGTAGGTACTTTTGACAATCACGACATAATTTAAGTGGGCAGGTAGATTTCCTATTAAATTTGTATCGGAATAGTTCCCGTATATATTTGGTATGTGTGGATCAGCACATTCCGGCTTCCGTCGCGCCGTATCAATGCAGTTGTCAATTTACCTATGCAATTAATCGAGTTGCGATTGCGGAAATGCATTTGGCTGCATTTCCGGAGCGCGCCGCGGTGACGTCTAGAGCCCGGCCTCTGTCATAGAGACGGGTATTTTGGTACCAGAAATAGATACCTACTCTTGTTTTAACGTTGCACAACGGATCACTCACAATGGTTAGCAATATTATGATGTCATCGAATAGTCCAAATCGTAATTTGATCCAACTTCCGGAAAATGACAAACGATGATGAATTTAATTTTGGAAAATAGGTTAGGTTATTTAGAACTGATGACCCCATAGTGAGCCAGCCGATGTGGGATCACCACTTCTATCCTAACCTAACATATTTTTGAATGCGCCTGTTTTAGACCTGGTTTCAATAGCACAAGTGAAACTTGAGTTTGGGACTAGTAGGCGTGAGCACGAACTTTTCACAGAAATCGTAGCGTATGCGTATGAAATATTGGCTGATACCAGATACCAATTCCAAATCCTTGGCCCACACTATCGGTGACGGAACCAATCGCCTCTGACGGCTGATGTTTATTCGGCTGCAGGTCTAGCGTAGCCGCTATATCCACGCTGTATCGCCGGTATATCGCGCTGTATCGCCGGTATATCGGCACTGTATCGGAGCTATAGGTTTATTATTCAAGGCATTGTGCCGGCTCCGAGGAGGTGGCGAGATTGCAACCAGAATCCTATTTGGAACTGTGATTGGCTTTCACTTGATAGATTGATTTATACAAAATGAAACTGTAGGTACTTACTCGTTAATAGTTTAGAAAGGGGCTAGATTGAGAATAATTACATATACCTACCTAATATTTATATTTTTACCTATTGTGAAAACGGTACGCCTCCATGGTGTTGTGGTTTGAGTACCGGGTCGTGATCTTGGGTTCTTGGCTTCGACTTCCGAGTTGAGTAAAAAGTATGTTTCGAATTTGCAAAACCAACTTTCCAACCACCAATCCGCTTTAGGCAAGCGTGGTGATTAAGCCTAATCCCATCATATCATAGGTATTAGTTTGTTTTAGTAGTATTTCTTGTCTTCTATGATGGCTTCGCCCTGCAGTGGGACGGCTTTTAAATTGATACTTTATTGTAATTTAGCGGCAGTAAATGATTTATTCAGGTTCGGTTCCCGTAACAAGACACATGTTTGTTGATGAAAAAAATATTTGTGTTGTGTGTGCTTGGTATTTTTTTCTGAAACATGATGAGGTTTATACTTACCTATAGGTACGTATTTTTACGGTTATTATATTCATATAGTTATCTACCTAATAAAAGCTTTCCTAATCTGATCTGGTCTACTTGGAGGCCCAATCCGAGAAGTGTAGTTTAAAGATTAGCAGCACTCTTATGAGTTTACTGGTATTGCTGCAATCGCTTACTCTTTTCTCTCTACGGTCTACTAGTCTTCCAAACATCACAAAAAAGTTGCGATTGTTCCGAAGTGACAAAAAAAAAGCGAATTCAACCGTTCCTAAACTATTGAGGAACAGTATTACAGATGAATACATCACGGAAGCATTAGAGCTCTGTTCCCGAAGAGCAAGTGACCTGCGAAGTGACGGCGACACTCTCCGCATTGTAGTTCAAACAATACGGCGCGGTATCACGTTTCTTGCGGGCTCTCCAGCGACGCTGTTTTCACAGTTAAAAGCCACCACCAACCGTGAGCCAGTGCTACAGCGACGGCGGATGACATGCGATACTATACAGGCTGTATCTGGAATCATTTACATCCCTTTAACTGCCTTTTCTGCCAACCATCCTGAACAGCATTTTTTTTAAGTATGACTTGAGGAAATATCTACCTGTTTACGCATAATTTTTACTTTTCATACGAATCTGTCACAACTTACTAATTTTGTAGGGGGAGTCCAAAAAAAATGCTCGACGTATTTTCAAAACACGTGGAACAATCGGGAATAGTTTTACAAACAAGAATCAACTATCATTTCAGATGAAATCTAGTTACGTGTTTTAATACACTCTGTACTACGTTTTCTACATCAAAAGTTTAATTAAGTATCTCGAAAGGCTGTAATATCATCTATAATTGTTTAACTATCTTACTCACTTCTCGAGGGCATTATACTTATGTACATTATATTTTTTCTAATCTTCTAAAAAAACCCACCTTCCTATTCAAAAGTGATCAGCTGATTGTTGAAATTTTTATGGGAAGGCGATTTTTTTTTTTGAGACTATTTGCCTTGAGGAAAAATCTTAATTTTCATCTACCTACCTATATTGCCTTCGAGAAGTGAGTAAAGTAAAAAGCACGGTGTAACTATAGCTGTCCTTTTTGAGTACTGGATTAACACAGCCAGGGGCGTCTCGGAGCATTACCAAACCCGAGACAATTAGAAAGTTTATTTTGTAAAATAGCGCAATGTATTCGCTTAGCTGTAGCTGTGGCGCAGCCCGCCCCGACGTGTCAATATCGCACACGCGCACGTTGAATGCGTTTCCTCCGCGGAGTGACCCTCCAGGAGTGCTAAAACGTCTCCCCTTCTAATGTTTAAGGATTTCGGAGGTTCGAGATTTTTTGTTTTGTTACCAGAAGCAATAGGGATTTTGCTCCCTTGCTTGCTCACTCATGCAGCTTTTAATGGAGCAACGTTTATAAATTTTAGAGCAACATACGATAGCTGAAAGGAAACCGAAACCGGTTTAATATATTTGTGGGCTCAAGTGTTATACAAATCAAAGATGCCTTATTATGAAAGATTCATAATAACAATTCGCCACAAAACATTTTAGGAAAACTAGGCAATCCAGGAATCGAGATTTTGAATTAATAGTAAAAGTGAGGTTAAGAAGGTACTTACCTATAATCTTAGAATAATAACTCTATAGAAGGAGAGTCTCCATACTAGAGCTCTGTCAAAAATGAGACACAAAAAAATTCACGCAGCCTACTGCGCACCGTACTGACACAACTGACACACCTTTGTAATGTTGCTAGTGAAAGTGCAGTTTCCCCGAAAACAGGGAAATAAATCGGACGCCTCAATAGTGATTTCTAATGTGTCGTAAAATGTTGGTCGGTGTGGTATGAACATGTAATGTAAAGTTTATTTCGAGATAGATCTAATAGATATGTTCACAAAAACTACGACATAAGCTAAGCACTAGGTATTATAGAAATTTAACGAACAATTTCGGTGGTACATACATATCGCAAACACATTTAATAATAGTGTTGGTTGGGGTAGGTAATGTTTTTTATGTGTTATAAATAGAATATTATTAAACTGAAATGAATAGAAGAAAACAAAACGATTTTTTTATATAATTTATTCGAGCACTCGACATGATATTTCATACATTCGTCAATACAAATACATATCTAATTCGACTTCAATGTCGAGCGCACGAGAACTGCCCCTCAGTCGACTGTATGTCATAGTTACTTACATTAGGAAAATAAGTTAGCAATAATTGTTTTAAAAATTAATTAGCTTGATAAAAGTCAGGAAAAATGGGAAAATATTTTTCTCAATTGGGCAACACTGAACATTGAAAATAAACGTTTCTATATTGGATTAAAAAATTACAAGATACAATGAAATATTGAAAGCTTCCCTGTGAAAAGTGATAATATTATTCTTATTCTCCCTTTAATTTTTATTGTGACACGATCTAACCGCACAAACCGTCATAATTATTTTTATTTCGGGAGACACGTTCGAGTCGCCGTGACATTTGACACTAGAAGCGAGTGGGTACCGTGCGCCAATTAGGGTACCACCTACTAAGCTGAAAGCGAGCGGACGCATTAGGTTTCTATAGAGTTATTATTCTAAGCCTATAATAGAGTATAGATATTTATACGGGACACATAGCCCAAAATTATATCCAATTGTATAATTTATCTCCGTGATAAAAAGCCATCCATAACTTTGAAATTAATAACATTATATCGCTGAAAAACATGAAATTCATCTTTTCTTGACAAAACGTTTTATTGACACTTGTCAAATCAATTTTTCTTTATGAAAAAGAAAAATACATCACCTCATACTTCAACTCGGAAGAGTTCTAATTAGTCCGAGTACTTCATAGATTAGGTACAATATCGATTATCAATTTCTTACACGATTTTCATACATTTTAACGATTATTGTGTTGTCATCAAATTCGCTTTATATCGATAGTTAGTTTAATACGATGTTTTTAAGTTTTCTAATATTCTGGATTGTAAAATGGTCTAGTATTTTGTGAGTTTCTTTACAAAAATATTACCGATTTTTGAGGATGCTTTTCATCTTGATAACTTTGGGCCCAGAGATCCCCTCCTCCTTTGTTAGCGAATAGACACCTCCAACACCAGTACAGTCACAAGAGCGCTGCCAACTTTGAATCCCGTTAATAATATTATAATATTATTGTTGGCTTCCTATTTCTTGTCTAAAACAGGTTTTGTTTTATTCCAGCGGTGTACTACACGATGGCGGTGGTGGGCCCCGCCCTGGGCTACGTGCTGGGCGGGCAGATGCTCACCATCTACACGGACTTCGTCAGCGTCGACTCAAGCACGTGAGTTGATATCCATATGAAGGCAGTAGCGTAGCGTAGTGGGAGCAGTCCGCCCCGTCTGGCACTTTCAAAAGGGTGACAATTTCTTCTGCTTTATTCCTGGGGGAAGGGGGGAAAGAAGGAAAAAGGGTGGCATTAAAACCTTACCTGCGACTGCACTGGTTTGGGTTTAGGGGGCGGAAAAATGTAGGCTTGACAGAGCCCCAAAGTGTACCGATGATTTGGAGAAGGTCGCGGGAATTCCTTGGATGCGGGTGGCACGGGACCAATTAGTGTGGAGACCATTGAGGGAGGCCTATGTCAAATGGCTGTCAATGTCAAATGGGAGCAATGGACGTCTATTGGCTGAAATGATGATAGAGGTATTACTTGAAAATAAGTCATCATGCGATGCCATATCAGCAGGCCAGTCTGCGCATAAACAAGGCTCCTAGCACATCCGCGCTCTGTCCCGCCCTTTAATATTCCATGTGCGCACAACTAACTTCATTCAGCTTGCCCCCTAGTTTTAGAGCTAAAAACTAATTAAATCTTAAATATCATTACTGCAACTATACTGATAAAAAGTACTTAAGTCTCATCTCATCATCCCATGCGAGCACGGCGCATAAACACCCGCGCGACTCCGCCAGGCCGCGGCTCGCTTTAATATTCCATCTGCGCACAACCCGGCTTCATTCAGCTACTTGCCCTCTCGCTTTCATCTCATTGTGCGCTCTCCACCAACTTTTCAGCCAAATTAATTCCCGTTTCATACTTCCATGGCTTCTGCAACGAAATATGATTTTCCGCGCTTCCGAGTTTTGAGCGACCTTTTCGGTGTGGCTTTACTTTTTAATTTGAGCGTTCGTAATTTGAAAATTTGATTCGAATTTTGCGGGCTTCTTTCCGATTTTGTAACGGTATTAAATGTTGGCTGCTTTTGGGTACATACCTACTTTGTTTATATTAAGATTAGGTATAAAATATTGTTTGAAATCAAGTATGAATAGGTTTAACTCGGGCAAACATAGCCAACTTTAGATCACATCTTCACTTAACATCAGGGGATAGATAGATAGATAAGTAGATAGATAGATAGATATTCTTTATTGCATAGAAATAAAATACATGAGTGAAACAACACCTATTTCACTACATCACATATATACATACACTACATCACATACCTACATTGGTCTAACTCTGAGATAGGTAGCTCAATCACCTGTGTTACAGATATCAGAACCAACAGTGGAATATAAATAGTGGAGTGGAGCTATAAATAGTACAATAAGGCAGGATCTTTGTTTTTAGATATGAATGAATGAATGAATATCGTTCGAGCAACCATCGTTCCTTTTCCTTAATGTAAAGTGGACCCCATTTTCCGCACTTAAACTCTCTTACGGTCCATTTGATTGTACGTGATGTTTTTTCCTTAGGTAACCAAATTGTTTAATCATAAATTAATTAATATTCAGCTATTACGCGATTATCGCAAGTTTATGGGAAATTATATATTTAATACTAGAAGGTACGAGTCAATCAACAACTTGAACAAACTTAGTTGTACCTACCACCAACTGATAACTCTTAGAAAAGTTATATTTAACTTTAATATAATTGATACCTATGTACATGTTGGAATTTCTATTAAACGCCTACTGATAGTTGATCGATGCCAAAACTCATCTGATAAAGTAGTATTTTTAGAATAGCTGAGTAAATAAACGGGCAACTTTTGAAGAAGCTCCCGGGGCTATTGTTGGGCAAAGTCAGGGCCGGACCCTAGGCAGTGTAAACAAGGACGAGTCTTACGGGTCAGAGTAGAAACATACTTATAGGTAACTGAATGCTGTCACTTTTATTTCTGACTCAAAATTTTATTTCTGTCGAAAGAGCTTCACGACCTGATACCACCCTCCCCTTTCTACCACTGGACAATGCGGAAGATGGAAGGAATCCACCCTTACACTGTGGAAGTTCCACCAGCTCGTACTAAGCGGTTCGCTTCTTCTTTCTACGGTACGAACTGCTAAGGAATTGAACAACTTGCCGGCTTCTGTATTTCCAGAGAGCTACAATTTGGGTGTCTTTAAGTCGAGAGTGAATAGAAAAAAAAAACTTTTATAAAACTGAAATGCTTTCTGAAATTATTAACTTTAGCCTCCGTTTTGTATAAGGGGGAAGATGATGACCTATTTGTGTAATACAATCGAAATTCTGTCATTCCCGCCATTTTTGTCTGTTCTGTATTGCTATTGGCGAGTTTTTAATACCAGTAATTATTAAAGTCATTATAAATTAATTAGATTTACCAAAGTGTGCCGTTATTATAGATACTTATCTAACCTATGTTTTGGGCAATTGTAAATGGTCCTGGCGTAGCAGGCAATTAGGGAAATATCTTTTACCCGGGCCCCAGCATGCCCTAGGACGGCCCTGGGCAAAATTCTTGTTTTAGTTGTAAAAACACGGGCCTCGCCATTAGCAAGTCAATCAGAGGTAGAGGCAAGATCGCGGTATTGTTTTAATTCATCTGGGCAGGCCATAGACGTCCACTTTGTTTTCTTACAGCCGAGGGGCAATTCTCGAATCGATCGTGTTTTTGTTTCGGCTTTGTTTTGGTTTACAAATCAGTCTACATAACATCGGTGTGCTATATGACAAAACGCTCCCTGCTAATTACCGACCAATATCACTCCTTACGTCTCTCTCCAAAATCTTAGAGAAAAATATGAACAAACGTCTTTTAACATACATGGAGAAAAGACAACTTCTATCAGCTAACCATAATATCTGTGACATTATATCTGTGACAAAGAGGCTGAGCCCCACAACACAGGGAATCCTAGTATGGGAGTGCAGAGATTAATATTGTATGGTAAACTTCTGAAGAACCAATAAACTTTTTTATTATTTTTTATATCACCGTGACTGTGTGATCCTCGCGCGAACAGGTGGTATAATTTCATCATAGATTAAGGTGGCCAATGGCCCAGTGTTGCTTCCTAAATTATTGGCGTCAATTCAACATACATTGGGTCATTCGAGAGACGGTCATGTCACTACCCGTAGCAATCCAATATTCCTCGTCGTAAAGTATGATACATACCTACATTTAGGGAATAACTTAGTTTATCGTGAAAGTATGGCTTTTAACCATAGTTAGGACAACAAGGCGTGTTACAGTCATATGAATACTTAATCTAAATTACTTATAACCAAATACCTATTTTCTATTTTTAAAGTCACTAAAATTACAAGTTTTCCTGAAAGAAAATAAAATTAAAAGGGTAGGAAGGAAAACATTTAAAAGTTTAATTTTCTGATCTAAATAACCGTCCGAATAAATTAGCTAAATAAATTGTTCTTGCCGAATCCAGAGTAAGCATTCCCGCGCTTGCACTTCTCGCCGGGCCAACAGAATATTATAATAGTTAGCATCAAAATTATCTTAGCACTCTAAACCTAGTAAAATATCTGCGCATTTGTTAACAGACAAATTTTATAGGTAAGCGATTGCCGCCGCTTATAGACATTTGCAACACCAAGGTGCATTTTCACTTGTTGTTTACAACAAACAAATAATACCTAAATGAAAAGTAAATAATTGTAGTACCTACTTAAGTGCATCTAATTAAAAGATAAGTAAAAGAATCTAACCATTGTATCCAAAAGCAAGTCAAACACAAATGCTCAGATATTTTTGTTACGTTTGAACGCTAAGATAGTTTTGATGCTGACTGTACCTACCGCCGGGCAGTGACGAATGATTAGCATAAGAACACACAGCGGCGCCGGCTGCGGCCTCATTACAGGAATTGCATTACATTAGATACAACACCCGTATTATTATATATTCGGTTTAAATGAGAGTTGTAAGTACTGCTTCCGATTTAGCAAGCTGGAATATGGGAATGGCAAACGTAAACAACTTATATAAAAACTTGTGTGCTCAAACACAGGTGCACCCTCATTCCCTTACCCTCTTAGGTAATTCGATGGGACACCAGTGTGACACGACCGAAGAGAGATTGGGCGCTGGACCAATGGCTTAACGTGTTTTCCGTGGCACGTGGATACCATCGCTCTTGAGATCTACCCATGAGTACCCCCATCCTATTATTGTCACCAGGCTCGGCATCATCCCCTGAGCTCTATGTGGTGTGGACAATTGACGGCAGATGAACTAAGTCAAATAGAGTTATTAAAAACCATTACTAGGCTGTTATATGATTAAAAGTCGTAAGCTGTATTTATACGACTAGTTTGCTGCTTGGGCGGGGCTACCATGCATCGCTTTCGAGATCTTTGCCCTCACGATTACTTACCTATTCATTGTCACCAGGCTCGGCATCACCCCCCTGAGCTCGGTGTGGATCGGCGCGTGGTGGGTCGGCTTCATCCTGTCGGCGGTGCTGTGCCTCGTGGTGGCCGTGCCCATCCTGGCCTTCCCCTACGAGCTGCCAGGCAAGTACCGTTTGGCTCCTCCCCACTCTGGCGATGAGGGAGCGTCGCTGGGCTTAAGATGGTATGCCTCCGGCCTCTCAAGGAGGAGAGCCCGACGTAACCTGCCTGCCCCCCAGGGTATGCATAAAGTAAGACTACGTTGGCCCACCTCGGATCAGCGGCATTTCCCAGAGTCACCTAAAAAAGGCAAGTACCGTTACGGGCTTTACCACAAAATAATTTGACACAAGTGGTTCACTCTATTAGTGGTGATATTAATATTAGAGACAAATAGCGATCTGTTTAGCGCAATGGTTTAAGCGCTGGTAGAGAAGCAAGAGTCGTGGGTTCGATTCCCGCAACCACACAAATCTTTGATTGATGAAATAAATATTTGTTTTTGGTCTTAAGACATCGACCTAAGCGCATACCATATCGTGTCTCACCCACGAACGTTCCGTCAATCTGTCTCCGTAGGTACGCCGAGATCACTATACAAGCGCATTTATGTGTGCGTAGTCTGTTTAGCTCACGGTGTAGGCAGTCGACGTTCTACGTCCATTCATTTTGTCCACAATAGTACTCGGAATTATTTTACTTAAAAACTGACTAATTTATTCTCAAATGAGACTCTCCGAAAATAAAATCTAATTCCCATTTTTTAAATTTTATGTAACATTGGCGCCCAACGTGGGGCTTAACGATATCGTAAAACTTTGACAGGTGCTGAAGAAATTCGCGCTTCAAAAGTGTCAGAAGCCCACGAGGGGGCCGCGTCCAAGTCAGCAGCCTTCAGCGCTTTACACGAGCTGCCGCAGGCCGCGGCGGCGCTGCTGAAGAACCCGACCTTTCTGTTCCTGAACCTGGCGGGGGCCAGCGAGGGCATGCTCATCTCTGGCTTCGCTGCCTTCCTGCCCAAGCTTATTGAGAACCAGTTCGCTGTCAGCGCGTCTGAAGCTGCTTTACTGTTAGGTAAGTATTTTGTAAGTGTGCGTTTTATAGGTATATGATACGACAGATGAGCAGACGGACCACCTGATGGTAAACTATTGCAGCGCCCGTGAAAACACCTAACAACTATGGAATAAAAGTGGAGTAGCGGCGCTTACTACTTATGTAGGGCTTACTACGCTGGCTCAGAGATCCAAGGTGGGTCTTGGTCTCCGACGCGACGTAAAAGTTCGCCGTTTTGTTCGGTCTTGCACGTTTAGGCATGTTTCACACCCGACAGCCCCCATTGCATTCCCTCTTGTATACCTGGACGTGAGTGTAATGTAAAGTGGACTTCATTTTCCGAACTTAGGCTCTCTTTCGGATCCAACAATCAGAAAAGTTCCCGGAAGACCACTTTTCGACCTTAATGCCAATGCATTAAGGTCTACTGCGAACTTTTCTGACCTGTAGTACCTACATGATGTGCTTGACTTGTAGTACCTACATGATGTGCTTCCAGGTGTGATCACAGTACCAGCTGGGGGCGGCGGCACGTTCCTGGGCGGCTGGCTGGTGAAGCGCTGGAAGCTGACCTGCGCGGGCATCATCAAGCTGTGCGTGGCGGCCACCGTGCTCGCCGCCGCCTTCACCTTCAGCTTCGTGCTCACCTGCGACGACTACCCGTTCGCTGGGGTCACTGTGCCCGTATGACTCTCCTGCTGTGATGGGGTGAGTTATGTCATCTATTTAAGTGGACCTAATGGGACTTTCGTGACAGACGGCCGTTGGGGTGGAAAGGCTGACGTGCATAGATATCACCATTTCGTACGCGGGGGCCAGCCACCGTCTTTGTTCCTGCTTCACGTTCACGTACATTACAGAGTCCCGGTCCTTCTTACCTTTGTTTGGATGCGACAGGTATATTCTCATTCGTTACCTCCCGTATTCTTTACGGCTTCGATATAAGCCACCTCTGCCAGACTCATCCAGGTCTTTCCCACCGCTCTGTTTATGTCATCAGCCCATCTAGTTATTGGGCATCCCCTGTGTGCCTCTGTATCCTCTGTCGTTTGTAAGATCAATGATTTGATCAGGGTACCTATATTTTGTGTCATCTTTCAGTGCCGACCGGCTGACGTCATCGTGCAACGCGGGCTGCGGCTGCGCGTCCGCGCGCTACGCGCCGGTGTGCGGCGCGGACGGCGTGGTGTACTACTCGGCGTGCCACGCGGGCTGCGCGCGCCGCGAGCTGCAGGGCGCCGCGCAGCTGTTCCACCAGTGCGCCTGCATCGCCAGGCCGCCCGGCGAGTTGCCTAGCTTCAAGCCAGATGCCGGTGCGTTTGGGGCCGGGATACATCCGCCTTTAGATTTCCACCAGCCAGAGACGTCATTCACCCAAATAAACCTGTCTATTATGATAGTATCTGCCTATTGCTTCCCAGCAAGCTCGCTTGCTATCTGGGTTAGGTCTCATATACCTACTTAGTTGGCGTAAATAGATTATCTACCCCCTTTCCTGCCCCAAGTAATTAGGTAGAACTTCTTTCGCTAAGGTGATGACGCCACAGCATTCGAAAAAAGACACAATCTAGAGGTAGTTGAGGGTGGGTTCCCATTACCTAATTACTAAATACATTTTAAACAATTTTGGAAGGTGGTTTTCTCGACTGAAGTAGAAGAAAGTCTGGTGACTGAGCCCGCTTCAAAACCAGACTTACTGGACATTTTGTCCTAATGGATCTTACTTTATCATAATGACCAAGGGTATTCTTGATTCCAGGATCAAACTCGACGATAACATACGAAGCCATCAACAGCATCTGCAGCACGGACTGCCCGTACCTGTGGCTCTTCGTGTTCCTCTCCTTCTGCGTGATGCTGTTCACCTTCCTGGCGACGATGCCGGCGCTGTCCGCCACTCTGAGGTACGGAGACATCAACCATGCTATGTTGTTATTTTCGAAGATAACTGTTCCGTTAGAACTGGAGCACCCACAGCGCGCCATTGGAGGTGGGGTCACCAGTTCTTTTGTTTTCTCAGAGGACACCATCATGGCCTCCTCCTTGTCACATGTGGGGGACAAGATGTATGGGACTTTAACCCTAACTAAAACCCCCGATGCTTCCATCTCAGCGCAATCGTAGTCGGTACCCCCACCGCGCTCGCCGCTCTACGCCTATTTAGCGTAGCGGCGCTCTGTTCGCAGACAGTCTGGGCGTGGTCCAACACGGGGTTTCTCATTGCGGATTTCACTTGATCACTTTAAAATAGTAGGTAATAGTGGCAGTGGGCTGGTCCCATTAGCCACAGAACTGATAACCTTGAGTGGAGACCGCGACTCGGGTAAGCGTAGTGTTGGACGCCCTGCGACAATATGGGATGATGACATTCGAAGGCTAGCTGGTGTAGGCTAGATGAGAGTGGCCGAAGATCGGGAGCGGTGGCATACATTAGGGGATACCTATGTCCAGTAGTGGACGAGTGTGGGTTGCTGATGACTTTAAAATACCGAACTTCTAATTCTTCGTCCTCAGATGCGTCCGAGAGGACCAGCGCTCGTTCGCGCTGGGCATCCAGTGGATCAAGGTGCGGCTGCTGGGCACGATCCCCGCGCCGCTGCTGTTCGGCTTCCTCATCGACCTGTCCTGCTCGCTGTGGGACAGCTCCTGCGGCACCACGGGCGCGTGCCTGCTCTACGATAACGTCAATATGAGCAGGTAATGCATCTTCTAGGCATTGATGTGATATTGTGATCTCTAGATTCACAATTTTATATTGAAATCACACTGAAATCGATAGAAAAAGCGATCAAAATAGTTATTCTGCTGTCATTAATAGTTTTACAGCTGATTTTCGGATTTGCCGTCAAGGTCGAAAAAAAAATGTAGCACCTAACTTTATTTCATTGATTTTCGACCCTAACCGCAAAAAACCAAATAACACTCTTTTGCGAGTGAGCCTTCAAAGGCGGCGACACTTTTAACGCTTTCAAGCTGTATCTCGGTTTAAATGACGGAGGCTTCTATGTTATGTCTCGATCCCATTTTCCTCAATACGCTTTTTCATAAGATGGTGAGCCAATTACAGCCGCCCAGATGCTCTAACACAAAGTACCTACGTACAATCTTCACGTTTTTTGAATTCCAGGTACATGTTAGCCTTAGCGCTGGTGGGCAAGCTCTGTTCAGTACTGTTCTTCTTCCTCGCGTGGTGGTTCTACCGGCCGCCGGGCGCCAAGAGCGGCAACGCCGTGGTGCCCCTCCGTGGACCTCGTGGTCCACGCGGAGAAGACCAACGGCACCGTCGCCATCACCAACGGCAACGTGAGCGCCGTGGCCAACGGGACGGTCGCCAACGGCAACGGCATCAATGTGGCCAACGGGTACTGCAATGCAGCTTTAGAGTGCAGCGAACATTTGTAGGTGCAGGTGGAAAGTTGAGACTTTAAGAACATGAAAGGACGTTATTATTAAAATGGAAATTGTGGACATTTTACAACGTGACTTTTTGGATCAATGCAAACGATGCGACGCACGACTGTATCGCGAGTGGTCCTAAGCTACTTTTAGTAACGTGTAGCCAGCTATAACCCGCCCACCCCTCGGCAGGAGGTTAGGTATGCATAAAGAGGCATTACCCAGCGAAAACAAAAAAAATGTCAGCTATGACTGTATCGATACTCCATCGCAACTGAATCGCGTTTGTATCGCTGCGACAAGTCGTAATGTAAATTAAGTAACATAGTTTTTTGCATCTTTATACTTAGGTACCTACTTTCAAGAAAGGCACGACCTTCTTCAGCCAACGGTACAGCAATGAAGAATACCTACTCACTTTTCTAACACTTGTGTGGAAAATTGTTTTTGGGACTCCTTCCCGGTAACTTCGTATAGGTAAACAGTTATATCCTCCAAAACTTATTCAGAACAACTTTGTGAGTGTTTCCAAAAATAAATCAGACGAATGTCCAGCAAAAGTGTGTAGAAGAAAATAACACCATGCATTTGTTACTAATTATTAGGTCTGGGCCAATATTAGGAGGGTAGATCTATACTCTGATTCATAATCATGTAAAGTAAACTGACAGATGTCAATGTGTCATCCCCATACATTATCACTCAATTTGACAGTTTACTTTACATGATTATGAATCAGAGTATAGATATACGACTCTAGAACAAGAAACTTATCACCAATGAAATCACTGCCAGATATTCACGGTATTAATAGTACACACGTACCTATTGTTGTATTCGGAATTATAACAATCGTTGGGATTTGTTTGTGAAGGTTTGTTTTATTTATTTGTATTTATTGCGAACATTGTTGTTCCTATATGAATTAATATTTATATTTAATTATTTACTCGAAGAAGCAATGGATCCAAAATGGTTTTACTGACGTGAACTTTAACTGAAACAATTAAATATTATATTGTGGACGTATTTTGTATAGAAAATTATAATTATTTTAACCCTTTCAATCGAGGGAAATAATTTTCCTGTTTTAAATTTAACGATCGACTTAATGAACATAACGCACCTATAGTAAAATAAGGCCACAATAGGGTATTTGACTAATCTCGATATAGTAAAAAATATTTATACTTTTCCAAAATACTGGTAAATGAGAACCAATGGCCAAAATTTTCAGTTAAAAATATAACGTCTAGCTGGTTTTATGAGCATTCAAAGTTTCATGGGCAAGTCCATTTTTAAAGTATAAAATTTAAAAAAAATAATTATATCATTGAACTACCCGTACATTTTCCACCAACTTTTATTATAAAACCATTTACTTAAACGAAACATTTGATATAGCTACCAAACAAAATTTACTAGACGCCCATACAAGATACAGGCGTGTGACGTCACTCGCCTGTAGCCATTTGTATAGAGCGTTTTTGAGCTTGCCCAAAATATGTGCTCTTAAAGTTATGATATCTCAGGTGATTCAAATCAGAATCGAGCAATTCTTTCAATAATGTTTCTTAAATTGAGAGGTCTTTTGACTAAACACATAAAAAAAAATTGTCAAATACCCTATTGACAAAAATTGCATTTATGAATTAAGTAAACATGCAGAAATGGAGGAAAATTTATTTTGATGACTTTCTGCATACTTATTTAACTAATTTATGCGAATTTTGACAATTGTGCCCTTGCTCTACCAAAGGTGCAATAAGTAGATCAAAAAATTAAGAATTGGAAATATATTTCCCTTGAACACGAAAGGAGCAAATCGTAATATGAACCATTCCAATCGTAATAATTTCTGTTGTAATGTTATCTGTGATGTTGTTAGCGTATAGTGTAGGTGTAAGCATAGATAGGCGTAGTACCTACTTGGTTTAAGGTTTTATAATAATGATGATGAAAGTATGGAAACGTCTGCAACCAAAGATTTTTTATACCTACAGGTATAATGGCCCAATATTACTTGCTACGCGTCTACGGCTGCTGATTATTGCTTAACAATTATTTTACTAAGAAGTTATCGTCAGCTGTAGAAGCTTATTATAATACTGTAGTCAATTTCAACACGTTGATTTTCCTGCCCTGTTCCCAGGTTATATGATGTCGGCGATATATAGGGTGTATCGGTTTAAATCCCCTTAACCACGTCTTCTACCAACCATACTAATAACATATTATTATGTTCATAACTTTAAAAAATCGCATCATAAAAATTAACCTTCCACAGAAAGTAAAGTTAATTTTGTATGGGGAAGAAAAAATGTTCCACTAATTTTTGAAAGTCATAGAACAAATTTACCGTTGCAGACGTTGGTTGGAACAATACGTAGTAAAAGGGATGTAAAATATGTTACCAATGCTCATATAGGTAGATGATGCGTAGCTATTGTCTTCTTTTTCTATATTATTATGTTGATGACTTGGAAGAAAAAATAGTTTACTTAGTAACCTAACAAGGTTGCAGACATTTTCATGCAGCATCTATTACTTATTTTATAAAACAAATAAAGACCTAGTTATCAAATAGAGTACAATCGTTAAGGTTTCGGCACAATTTTGTGGTCACTAAGGGATTTTGTAATCTTTTCATCACGTTAGGCCTAAGGTACATTAATGTACAGAGTTTTAACTTATTTGTTGAATTTATCAACGTCACTTGTTAAAGGTGTATTTTGGTTGAAGACTGATTGTTTATTATTAATATTAGTATAGACCGTTAATAGATATTATTATGATTCGTAATTAGGTGTGTGGCATTACATGTTTGGACTCTGGAAGTATCAATCAAGGAAATATTTAACTTAAGAGTTATTTTAAATAGTTTACATGTAACAAACAGCACATAATTAAGAAATGAACGACTAATACCTACTTAATTATTTGTTTAAATCATTCATATTCTTAAACACACTAATCGTTTGGACACCTTGAAAGTGAAAGTGTAAAAGAAAAATATTGCATTTTTCTTCTACATACAACAAAGAGGCTCCATTGTTAATAGAGATCGTAAAAAAATATCGTGATTATTATCACTCATGTATCTATGTCAATAAATAAATGGTTTTATTTAAACAGCCGGAAATATTTCAAATGTATTGAAACAATTTCAATTATTATGTTATTACCTACTTCTTAGCTTAAACTATTTGTCAATGTATACCTAATGTTAAATATCAGCAGAGCAATTTAAAAAACTTAGTTATATACCATTAAAAAGCAGATTGAACCCAAAAAGATTAAAAAGATCTTTAAATAAATAGTTTTTGTAATTCAAATGGTATTTCCAGAACACCTCAACTTTAATAGTCTGCGGAAGTATTGAATTTTTACCAGTTTTCTAATGTAAATTATACTACTAATATATACTTGAGGTGATCAATTTTGTAATTGTACAATTTTACACGGATTGATTAAAATAAAAATTACCAATTTTACGGGAACATTTTTTTAAAACCTTTACCCATTATTAAACAAAGCTAGTTTATAAATACTTAGCTTTATAAACTGTTAAGTATAATTTAATGAAACACATTATAAAATATGAGGCAATATATTCCAACATTAAAATAGCTATAACTTAACAAAATGCATTCAACATTTTCATATCGAAAATAAATGTACTTACAATAATAATTGATTGAGAATACTAACTAAAGCTGGCCACTCACGGTGCGTATTTTTCCAATGTATGCGTATTGGTAACTCAAAAATTGTTCTATATCTTTACTGTCTCAATCCACATCATCCCACAAAATAAAATACAATAAGTAAAACATATCACAGCATAGGCCTCAGCAATCAATTATGACGTGTCATGTTGTCGTAATAATGTCAGGGAAAACATTTAGTTTTTTAAATAATATTTGATCATAAAATTTGATATAGAATGTTATTTTATCCATAGTACATCATAGAAACCAGTAATTACCTATAACAATAGAATGAATTATGTTTGTGCACAGCCAGCTGGGAAAAGGTGAAAGATAAAAAAACATCTTTTCACCCATAGTGGTATTAATATCAGAATTGGCATTGTTTCTGAATATTTAAAAACTAGTAGCCGACCTGAGGGTTCCTGACACGAAATGGGCGTCGTTTTAAGAGTTTTTTGCGAAACCTGGTTAGTTTTCTGCTGAATGTGCTAGTTCCAGCAGATGGCGCTGAGTGGCGAATATATCGCGCAAGTGTTTCACTCTTTCGGTTGATGTATAAATCTTGTCAGGAATAAATTACCTACTTCTTTATAAATAGTTTAAAGATTAGGAAACAGGACAGAATAGGTACTCCAAAGTGTAGTAAAATATTTAGTGAAGTAAAAATACGCAACGTGTGTGGTGAGCTCACATGCACTCGTTTCAGAAGAACTTGACGCCCTGGCTGTCGTCGAAGTCCATCAGCTCGCACTTGCCCCTCACCTCCAGCGTCTTCAGCGCCTTGATCAGGACATTCATATCTAGGCCATGAAACTCTGAAAAGTAAAGAAACAGTACTTTATAGTACCTACACTAGCTGTTACCCACGACTTCGTCCGCGTGGCGTAGTATCTTTGGGTAGCATTTTTAATTATTAATAACTTTCACCCCCCCCTTTTAAACCCTTAAAACCCCCTTTTCACAATAAAAAGTAGCCTATGTCCGTTCTCAGGGTATAGACCATCTGTATACCAAATTTTATTCAAATCCGTTCTGTAATTTGGTGTAAAAGGTTAACAGACAGACAGATAGATATACAGAGTTACTTTGGCATTTATAATATTAGTTAGGATTAACCAGTGTCAATAAAAATTAATAAAAAATGAAATGATACTATTTCATACCTTCGCTAACAGTGTTTTCGCCTTCCCTGAGTTCAAAGAGGGTACAAACGGTATTGTTTAAGCCGTTATTACAAGCCCAGCCATAAACCATGTTGCCCCATTCGTCCAGCGAGTGCCAGTACACCTCCCACACCGCCTTGCTCTTATCCACAGGTGCTGCTTTGCCAGCCTTAGCCATGTCTTCCAGTATAGTCAGTATTGATTCTTGTGACAATTTCCTATTTATTGAACTGTTGTTGAATAGAGGACTATTTTGTGACTCCCTTATGTCTATGGTTGATTGTTTTGAGGCTTTTAGATAGTCTATGATTAGCTGTTCCCATGCTTCTAATTGTTTTGCTCTGGTTTCGGAATGGGGCTGGATTCTGGAAAGAAGAAAATAAATTCTGAACTAATGTTCTGTTTGCAAAAAAAAATTACAGTAGGTACTTATTTTCTTTGAAATTAAAACGGTTAATAGCAAACATTGTGCAATGTCTATTTCTAATAGAACTTAATTACTCTTTATCTCTGTCATCAAAGATTCATCAACAGCAATCGTCAAATTGTACACTAGATTAAATTTCCCCCCTTGATTACACATTCAACTACATGATACTTACGAAATTTATTCATTTTGGTGGCTTCCATGCATGTCTGATATATTTCAAGCATTTTTCTCTCTGTAGCCTTTCTTTTGGTTAGTGATGTGACGGATTTTGGTTCTAAATCGGTTATTGCTACTCTATAAGACACTTCATGCTTTCCAATCTTTATTGTGGGAAAATCTTTTACAAGTTCATCGGTAAAACTTATCATTATTGAGCAGTCCTTAGCTACTGCTGATATCAAAGCCAGATGGACTGGATCACTCGTAGATAGAAATGTATCTGCACTCATGGACAGTTTAAATCTAGATTCTGTGACTTTATTTGTTGCAAGATTGATGGAACATATTCAGTATTCATGCTTACCAATTTTTCGTATTCTATATCACATGTTTCTGAAAGTTTCTGAATTAGAAGCAATTTTTGTAAAAAGCTATTTAATGGCAGTTTATTACTATCATCAATACATTTTTCACTCTTATTGCTTTTTATAACAATTTCCTCTGATTCTATTAAATGTGATTTCACAGTTGTTATTATCATTCAGCAAAATTGCTATAATAAATTCAAGAAATAATATTGTTGAATTTTGAAAACATTCAATTGAATTCAAAATAGAGTAAAAATCATCTTCTGAAGAATTTTCTCCAAAGATGACTATTTCATTACAGAATATCTTAAAGTTATTTTGAGGGTTCTTGATAACATTCCACAAGGCACACCTCATTCTCCTTCTGTCTCCAGAGAACAGGTCTAAAGGACAAGTATTCACTGAGCTTACTAATTTGTTTTTCACTTAATTTTAGGAACTGCTTCAAACAGTAATAGCACTTAAGAGATTCCTGTAAACTTGACGACATGAAGCCTTCTTTGGGTTTGATTTCAATGCAGTAGTTTGTACTGCTACTAGGATACAAAACGAGTAAATTAGGAGCTTTAACAGCAAATCTACATAGTTTTGACTTGATTTTTCTTTTCTTTGGTCGAACAGCCTCTAATTTATCAGATATCTCAGCAATTTCGTTCGCAGGTATTTCGATGACGTCATTCTGACCGTAACTATTGTTTGCCAACAGCGGGATCATCACAGTGTTCACGAATGCAGTCGAAGTTTGAACACTCGATAAGTCTGCGATATCTTTATCGCTTTTTAAGAGACGTAGGACGTAACCTGTGCCCACTACTCGGAGCACTATGTGCGCATTCCCTTCGCCGATATACTCGCAAGGTTTACCCAACAAGTTCATGTTGACGATCAGCGCACACCAAAGGTTTATAGTAAGTAAGAAATAAGATTTACTTACGTAAAGAAAGGTGGAAAGTTATACTGCCAAGGCCAGGAAATCTCTGCCATATTAAACTTTTAGTTTAAATCATTAATTCTGTAATTTTAATGAAGTAAGATTAATTTTCCTCCTTTATAAAATCTGTACAACAGCAGCTGATATTTTGACATAATACGGATTTGACAGTTTTTGTTTTTTATGTCTACCACAGACAAGGCATACGTTATAGTATGACAAAAAATTATCGTATAGGATAAATGCACGTAATGAACATTTACTCATTGAAATAAGAACGAATCGGTCTCCAATACCTAGTAGAATCCAAAGATTTAAATCATAGATATGCCCTGACACCTAAAAACGAGGCAATATTTTGATGACATGACGTGTGCGTGTCATCGAAAGTCACTATCTATGAGAATAAAATACGGTCAGCAAAATTTTCATACTGGGAACTAAAAATAAAACAATTCCTAAATTTAAAAGCAATTTTATTTATAGGACATTTTATTTCTAAATGTTACACTACATGTATCTATTTATTCAAATAAATTACTCTAATCACAGAGCGAATATCGGATTTGATTACCAAACCGCATAAAGGGATGGTGATTATGCCTAATCCCATCATAGTAGCTATGACTTGATTTCTATAATAAAGGCCCTTGACCTACTATTCCTTAAGAAAAATTATGAGTAATATTTACTATAACTTAATAATTAATTAATAATTAACACAGCCCCACATTTAATGTCCTGAGCTGACTCCGTACTAAGTAGCTTAATCACTTGTGTTATAGAATAAGACAACAGAAGAAATACAAATATAATACTTTTTACTTTACGCCGACCTAGGGGAGTCAAATATAAATCATTTTCTTTGAAATGAGAAGAGAAAATTCGACTAAATTGTCCAGGTAACCAGTATTCATCCCTTCGATCCCGCTGGATAACTTTGATCAATTTTTCTTTTAAACGCGGATCTTGCGGAAATCTAAAACAATAAACGTTCACTTAAAAATAATACGTAATTATTATTTGCATGTTTATTGATTTCTAGTCGAAATAAAATTGCTATTTTATATCTGACTGCTATTAAAACAATGCGTATCGAAACTGCTGTCGCTACCGTACTTTTCCCGGTTATTGTAAACCATTAACAAATGAGCTGTTATCAACTGAGTTCTGAGTACTACAGCGGTAGTAGAGGTAGGTAGTATATTGGCCACCGAGATAATGATGTTGTCTCGTTTTGTCTCACAGTAATTGCCAATACTACTCTCTCTGTCACGCGTTGGCCGATCAGACCTTGATGTTTTGTCAACAAAATAAAATAAATTAAATTATTGATGAAATATAATTACTTACGAATGAAATGTTACACCATTCGCTTTATTTAAATTTGTACTATTTTTCTTGCACAATAAAAAGGCACATGAAGGCATTTGAGTGCTTTTTCCTGTCAAAACTCCAGGCAGCTGTGTCGTGCAACTGTCACCGAGTGCAAACGCAACTAATTCGTGCTAATCCCAGTTGAGTTAAGCTAGGTTATTTGAGGTGCAACTCAAATCGGCGCGGTCAAAGTATAGCGAGGGCATATCTATGATTTAAATCTTTGGTAGAATCAAGTTCTGCATAATCATTTTATCAAGTCAAGTTAAGAAAGATCTCAATTTCTCATTTTTATGACAATTTCTATTTCTTTCACTAATAATAATATTTAATTGGAAATAATCAATTCGTCAATTAATAGATAAGTCGCACCTCTACAGACTCTATTGCTTATGAATTTTGACATTAAATGAATGTCAAATTCTGACAATTCTCACGAATGTAAAAAACAACTGTTTTGTATTTTGTACTACAATTTTCTGCTATTATTTAGCGTCTTCGCCCTTGATATGCTACAATTTTCTCCTAGTTTTTAATTTTAAGACACAATGATTACGCTTAATAGGAAATTGAAAAAAGACGTTGAGCCTACGAATGGAATCACTGTGGAGCCCGTGAAACGGATTTCAGTGAGAGACAAGTTGCTAGTGAAAGAGGTGCAGGAGATGAATGAGACCCTCCCCGCGACGTGCTCGGTGCACTTCGAGGACCCCAACGTGCTGAGCGAGTTCGTGCTGAGCGTGTGCCCCGACGAGGGCTACTGGCAGGGCGGCAAGTTCAAGTTCAGTGTCTTCGTCACAGAAGACTATAATATGGCGGTGAGTGGCTCTATTCAAATTATTAACCTAAACGCAGATTCAGCCTTGTACCTAGGTATTTGAAGTACATGGAGTCCAGGTGACTTATAACGAAACCATTCTGTAGCAAATTAGAATATACCTGTCACATTCAAACAAAAAATACTCACAGTGCATGTGAAAGGGAGAGCATCTCCAATTCTATCATAACATCCGGTTCATTTTAGGCCTCTTGACAGAAACATAAACATGACGTAAGGTAATAGGTACTGTTCTAATTTTGTAAATTTAGACCTAAGATTTTTGTAAATGCCTTTATAAAAATAAATATAATTACCAATTGTTGGTTTTAATAGGAAAAAATTTAAAATACTTAGTTCTTGTTCAGATTCTATAAATATCTAAAAACATAAAAAAACATAAAACATAAAACATTTATTTATTTGCTAAAATACACATTGATACATGGTGTTACAAATGGTATCTATAGTAATGGTATCCAGCCTGCCAGCAGGCGCGCAAATAATATTAATTTTTATTGTCGAAATTTGACATTAAACTTAAATATATGTATGTACAGAATAAAAATATGAAAGTAGCATCATTAGTAGTATACCTACATCAAGAAAATATTACTTTACTTACAATTAGAAAATATTAATTTACTTATAATTTAATTACAAATATTTATAACATTATTATCATTTCTCAGGAAACTAAACATAGTTATAAAATAACACTGCGTTATAGGGTACAACACTACGCTTTCAAGTATCATCGTTTTCAAAGTATTCTTTAACGCTGTAGAAACATTTCAGAGCTAACCAATGTGTGAGTTTTGATTTGAAATATTTGCCTTCTAGTGTTTTAATGTTTGTTGGTAGCTTGTTGTATATGGCTATTGACATGTTATATATGTTTTGTTTGTATATGTAGGTGTGAGATGGAGGTTTATGTAATAAATAAAAATATTTTCCCCTAACGTTTCTATTTGTAACTTCGGTATACTTTTTGTAGTAGAGTGAATGTTGTTTTACAAAGCAGCACACTTCTCGAATGTATAGACAGGGCAAAGGAAGAATGCTAAGCTTTTTAAAAAGTGGCTTGCAACTGTCTATAAAGCCTGCGTTACATATGGACCTGATACATTTTTTTTGGAGGATAAATGCTCTCTCCACATCGACGGAGTTCCCCCACATAATTAAGCCGTAGCTCAATACAGAAGCCACATACCCGTGGTAGGCTGTAAGAGCTGCTTCTATAGATATAGTTTGCCGTAGGCGCTTTAAGGCGAAAACATAGCGGTCTAATTTCTTACATATTTGATCTATGTGATCCTTCCAGTTCAGGTGTTCATCAATTATCAGGCCTAAGAATTTAAAGCTATTCACTCTGTCGATAGTTTGTTGACCATGGTTTAATTTAAAATTTAATTTATTAGAGTTATATGACCTATATTCCATCACTTTAGTTTTTGAAAGGTTAATGTGTAAGTTATTAGTTTCTAGCCATTGTATGATATCTGAGAGAGTAGTATTAGCAGTTTTTTCTATTAGTTTATTTTCATCGGCTTTAATTATTAATGTTGTATCATCTGCAAAAAGTATAGATCTGTGTTCTGTAGCATTAGGTAAATCGTTTATATATATTAAGAATAATAACGGAGCAAGGATACTGCCCTGAGGGACCCCAGTATTGTTTAAAGTGTGGGAAGATTTGTACCGTTTTTTTTCAAGACTGTTTTTATTTATGTTATGCGATATTTGGGAGATTTCTGTGTATTGGTTGCGGTCTTTTAAATAGCTTTTTAACCAGTCATGAGATTTTCCTCTAATGCCGTATTTTTCAAGCTTATGAAGAAGGTACTGATGGTTTACGAAGTCGAATGCTTTCGACATATCTAAAAATATACTTATGATAGGTGTTTTGTCATTAAGGTGTTCAGATATATATTTAATTAGATCGAAACAAGCTAGAGAGGTCGAACTTCTTTTGCGGAAACCGTACTGTTGTGGATGTAAAATATTAAATTTATCCAAGAAGTCGTTTAGTCTTTTGAACATAGCCTTTTCAAAAATTTTTGATAGGACTGGTATGATAGTTATGGGTCTATAATTATTAGGGTCCAGTCTATCGCCTTTTTTAAATAAGGGTTTTATTACTGAGAGTTTTAATTCATGTGGAAAATGTCCTTCTTCAAAAGATAAATTTATAATGTGGGCAATAGGGTGGGTTAAATATGTTGCATTTGATTTTATAATTTTTGTGGTTAATTCATCGTATCCGCTACATTTACTATTCTTTAATGACATAATGATGTTGTATACTTCGCTATCAGTTACGGGTTTCAAGTAAAGACTATTTGTATTGAGTGGTATAGAAGAATTTGTACATTGTTGAATCGTTTTAGAATTGGTGAGATCTATGAAGAATTTATTAAAAATATTAGTGATCTCTTGAGGGTCCGTGTATGTTTTATTATTTACGTGAATAGTATTTATGTCGTTAATGTGTGGATTATTTGAGATAGTCGAAGATATTGTGTTCCATATTGCTTTAGGACTTTTCCCATATTTATTAATGTAATTTTTATTGTTAAATTTTTGAGAAGTAATTATACACTTTTTTAGAATGCTGTTATATTTTTTGTATTTATTGTGAGATTCTTTTCTTATTGTTTTATTTTTACGTGCAATATTACAAAAGGCTAGGTATAGTTTACGTTTTGTTCTGCAAGATTTCTTCAATCCTTTGCTAAGCCATTTTAATTTAGTAGACCTATTATTAATTTTAACTTTAATGGTAGGGAAACATAAATTGTGAAAAAGAAGTAAAATATCATGGAAGATTCGAAAAGCTTTTTTGACTTCGTTAGTAGAAGTAACCTCCGAAAATGATAAAGCCGAAATGCAGTCTGAAAACTTTTTAAGATTTTCTTTACTGTAGTCTTTTTTATATTCATACCAGGTTGTGAAAGTTTTTTGTTTCTTCATATTCAATGTTAATAGTTGAGCAGTTTCGTGATCTGAGAGACATAGGGGCAGGATGTCAGTTTCAATATTCTTTAAGTTGCTGGCTATTTGATCTAAGCATGAGTTTAATCTAGTCGGGGATAAAATGTGTGCTGTGAAATTATAGTTATGTAATGTACTTGTTAATTCTTTAGATGGTGTATTTTCCTTTAAAATATCGATGTTCCAGTCACCACATAGAACTATTTTCTTCCGTCGATATTTGGTATTGAGATATTCTAAAAGTTGGTTTAATTTGTGAATGAAGATCCCGATGTGTGATTTCGTTTGGTTAGGTATTCTGTAAATTGCTATTACTATGAGATTAAGAGCATCAATTTCTACACCACAACATTCGAAGTAAAATTTTGCAGTTAAGTTAGATGGGAAGTGTAGTGGTTTTGCATCTATGGTCTTTTTGGTTAATATACAAGTGCCGCCCTTATTTTTGTCTCTACAAAAGGATGATATTAATTTATAGTTCTTTAGTTTAATATTATTTTCTGAGCCTTGTCTAACATTTGTTTCGGAAAAGCATAGTATGTCTATGTCTTTGTTGAATTTATTCTCTAGTTCATTAAGTGTTATTTCTAACAGATCAGCTTTGTTACATAAACCTGCAATGTTTTGATGAAGTATTCTTAATTTATTTGTGTTTATTTCTGTTGAGGTGTGTGGTAGTTTTATTGTTTCAGTGTTTAGTTTAGAGGTATTTAAGTTGTTTACTTTGTGATTTTCCTTATGGACGAAAAAATGTTTCTTGTGTTTCTCTTGTGATGTCTGTATAATTGTTGTAATATTTGTTAATGTCAGCTATTAAGCTCTTAACGTCTCTGAAGATGGTTCTAATAGCATTTTTATTTACCGATCCTGTAGTTATACTGAACATTTTATGTGTGTACTCAATGTTTTTGTTAGAATCAACTATATAAGAATATTCGTATTTTAAGTTATCTTCATATAATAGTTTATTAAATGCTTCTATACGTCTATTAAAAATGTTCACAAATTTTCCCTTCTTAAATGTAGGCAAACAAATTAATATATTTGTATGGTCTAGTTGTTGTACTGACTTTCTGATAAGGTCAATTTTTGTCGAGTAATTCACAGATGTGGTAAAATCTTCATCACTTATAAATATGATACAATAATCTTGTAATGTAAAGTTAGCAACTTTTTTATCTAGGTTACAAAACAACTGCTCAAGGCCGCCGCCTGGAGAGGAATAGTGACATATTGAAGGAGGGTTGTTGGGGGATGGAGACTGTGCAAAAGTACGTTCTGCTATATTCCGTAGGTTGTAGTTGGAGCCATTGCTAATAATACATAGTTTTGTCGTTTCGGATGTTTCCATTGTTGAAATCTGTGTGTCGTTCGTAATTGTTGAATCTTTGTTTTCTGTATACAATTTATTGCTGTTGCCGTTCGTAATTGTTGAATCTTTGTTTTCTGTATACAATTTATTGCTGGATTCATTGACATCTGTTGGTGTAGGAAAATCTCCTTGTGTTTGTTTGATAGTATCGTCAGAGTTATTATTGCTTTTTGTTGCAGTTTTAGTGCTCAAATTGACTGAATTAAAGTCGAGTCTTGTCTTGTTAGGAATTTTCTTTGAGTTCGTAGTTTTTTTAGGGGTTGACTTATATATAGGTTTGTTTAATCGACTCTTAAGTTGATTGTTCTCCGTAAGTAAATTTTCTATTTCTTTTTCAGCACTCAGGAGTTTTTCTCGTAACTCTACAACAATTTTTTTCATGTCTTCTACTGTATTGATCTTTATGGAGTCATTGAGTCTTCTATTTAGAATGATGGATGTATTTTCTATAGAGGATATCGAGTCATCAATATTGTCGCTATCTTCATCATCTATTTGGAGCGAAGCGAAGGAATTTTCGGTAGGGACATTTACTGTAGGGACTCTTTGCGGCGTAATTGTCTTATCTGAATTATTAGGAAGAGGTGGTGAGAGGCGTAATTGTGTGTGACTATAGGTGGGGCGATCTACATTATGTAATTCATGGACTTTGGTGAGACATCGGCTGCATTTCCAAGCTACTTTTCTCTCTGGTTCCATTAAGTAAAATCTTGCGCTTGAAACAATCGTACAGTCCAAGTGATAAGATGCATTGCAGCGTGCGCATTTTAAAAATTGCCGGTTTGTTATGAGGGCATCACATTCTTCACAGAGTGAATTCATCTTGCTAAATTCGCTGTTATTTATATTTTGTAGTATGCTTATAACGTGTCGTTATAACTGTGGTTATAACGTATAATGTGTTGCGTTCGTTATTGAAAACGACTCATTCACTATGGTTTGTTGTCATAGTCTATGGGTAGTTGGCAGCACTAGTTAGCAATCCACCATTCATTCAATTTGCTTCCAACGGTTGGCTATGGTTTCTTCGTCTTTGTCTATGGTCCACGCTCAAAACAAGACGCGCTAATTTGAAAATATATTAACGAACTTGAAAGATATGTTTTCTAATGTAATCCAAAAATGTTAGACGTACAGGTTAAAGGCGTGGTGCATGGGTTGGCGGAGAGGCACCGCAACATGTAGATCCAAGTTCGCAGGTCTTGTGTTAGCACTACAAACAAAATAAGCTGTTAGGAGCCGGTGGAACACTTTTCCGTATATCTGCTTTACGAGGTGTTGAAATAACACAAATTCACTTGCACTCAATGTTTAGGCTTTATTAAGCCTGAAAGTAATGTATTAGGTCTTAACTAGGATGGATAAGTAATTAATTTAGATAAAGTTTTTGAAAAGGCAATGTTTACGCGCCGGGTTTTTTTTTTTTTTTTTCTTTTTTTTTTTTTTTTTTTTTTTTTATCACAGGTCTCCCAAGGTCTCCTAAAGAGTAGGGGATATGCAACATACTAAAAATTATTTTCCGTATGTTTCAGCCACCCAAAGTAAAATGTCAGACCAGACTGTGGCATCCAAACATCAATGTGGATGGCGATATTTGCCTGTCGCTGCTCCGACAGACTTCCATAGATGAACATGGCTGGGCACCAACACGCAGATTGAAAGATGTTGTATGGGGATTAAACTCTCTATTTACTGTGAGTATTTTGTGTCTTAACAATTCAAATTGATTTCATAATACCTGCTTTCTGCAGCAGATATTTAAAACAACATTAGCAAACTAAACAAGTTTTTGATGGAATTTTCAGTAGTATTATTATATTTGATGTTTTGATGATGTAATTACAGGACCTCTTAAACTTCGAAGACCCACTTAATCTAGAAGCAGCTGAAATGTACAAGAAGAACAAGACGGAGTTCCAGGCTAAAGTCACGGAGTACATCGGTGTATCCAAGAGTAAGAGATGAAACTTGCTAATGCTGGCTAATTCGCTTCGACAAATTTATCTCATTAGGAAACTTTATACATACTTCATTCTTATCAAAATGTTTATATTACACCATTTAGCACAAGATTAATGTTGCTAATTGTTTTTAAATGTTTGTCAACATAAAATAATGTTAAAATTTTATATAGCTGAATATAGTCTCATGCTGAGTGGTATAATAATCTGTAGATAAAATGTAATTAATACTCCAAAGTGGTGATATGTACTTTTATCTATTTTTGGTGTATTTTTTATTCCATAACCATTATCTTACTTCTAATCTTTATTTGTTTTACATTTTATTATAACATACCATACTTAATAAGAATTAGTTCCTATTTAATGCTATATTTTTCTTGATTATGATCCTATCCTTTTTCTTGAAAGGCTTATACATTTTGGAATAAGTGTTTGATTTTCAAAAGGGATCACTTGTTGTGATTTTTTTTAAATTATAGGGCTTTCATAGTTAAGACATCATCAAACAAAAACATATCACATTTATATAGCACATTAATGCAAAATTTTTCAGTCCCTTAATTTTTTGATTAATAATTTATATACTTAAAAAAATCCCTGTGATTTTAAACAAATTAGAAATAATTAACTTCCTTAAAATTACCAGCATTGTTGAAAGCAACCTTGTCTATTTTAGTGGCACATAAAATATAAAATAATCCTTGACTTGTTACACAATAGCACCTTGAGCAGCTAGCATAATGTAGTTACATAATTACTGCAACATTTCTTGTTAAATAATCTGAAATTTTATTGGTACTGTCAATATTTATAAATACTTCTATCCTGGCATTGTAATTTTTCTGACTAGTAAGTAATAGGTAAAATAGTATTCGGATAATGGGCTTCCCTTCATTTGTACGACGTCAGTCATTATATTGTGCTGTCATTATTGGTATTGCCAAGAATTGGTGGCGGATTTACAAATATGTTGTATGGATTGTTACACGATTAGACACTAAGAGCTCTAAGAGAGACCCTGTCTAGTCTCACAGTATTCATTTATCAAAAATGCCTCTGGTCATACTCAAGTTAAACTTGATAAAATGCCATTCCAATTATTAGTAATGGCTCCATTAGTTACCGGTGCTTAGCCTTTATACATGTCAATGGACTGAAAGATAATCTAAGTGCGGGAAAAACAATTAACCTTTCATGTTAAAATAGCTTTTATATACATTATGTATCTATTTATACCGTAATAATTCGACCTTCTGAATTTCATTTGCAGCTTAATATTTAAACATAAGTTTAACTGATCTTAAAGATTTATTGTTCTTAAAATATCATCATCTAAGTAGTTCATACCAAAATATTTTTTGTTTGCTGTGCCGTTGCGGGAGATGTTCTTTACTATTTAGAAAGAGGGAAATCTACAGACAAGTAACGACAAGGCTTATAAGTAAACCGAGAAGACAAAACACTAGCGCGATGCAATGGACACGCAGCCTCTTCGATTACAGTTCGAAAGTACAATAAGTATGATTCCTAAACTTTAGTCTCGCAACGAAGTTTGGGCGGGGCCACTATAATAAATAAATAATGTTAACCTATGCTTATGTACTCAACCGGCTTTTTTTACTTTGGGAGCTACTAAAACATCATTCTCTCTTTCCAAGTCAACCTATAATAATAAACAATGTTTCAGCAGCTCTCAGTTCAGAAACTTTCTTTGTATAATCGGACATTCATGTAGTAGACTCAAGTAGTTGTTACCTCTTTGCAAGTCTCGAAATAATATTTTGTATGTTTGAGCCTCGAAAACCTTTTATGATATTATTTCTTTTGCAATAGAATATAAAATTTTATAAGCTCATTATAATAAAAAGTACACCAAAAACTTTATTACATACTAACTGTGAAAGTGATCGCAATAATTTAAATGAATTTTACTGTAATGAGTATGTTTATTGCTGTAACATAATAGTGAATTTTTACTACAAAACAAGAAGTTATTTCATTTACATACCTATCCTTTTATATTTTTAATAGTAAGAGACTTCTAAAGGGTGGATTTAAAAATAAAACAAATAGTAGCAATTAATGCCCTTTATTAAATCATTAATACTAGAGCATCAAATATACCAATCAGTATAAATAATAAATAGTAAAAATTTGTATACAATAGTAATAAATAGCTTAACAATAACAAAAGTTTCGTAACAAAATTTTCAATTATGACTAGATTTCGTTTGGTGAAAAAATGTACATGATTATTTATTTGATGAAAAGTGGATGGATCATGAATATGGTGGACACTTGGAACGGTAACATGTTCATAAATTTGAATTTAACGTTCTGGTTGATTTTCTTTGAACATAAAAATCAAGAGAACTGCTGCTTAAATTCTATAAGTCTAGAAATATCCAATGATATGACTGTTCAATTAAAGTCCAAAATAGTTTCTGTACAGCAGCAATCTGGGAGTTTTCTTATCATAGATAGATTACAGCTGTGTAGGCGAGGCTTACCACTTTCCTGTCACTTTGTTAATTAAATCGACTTCAGTGACAGCAACCATAGGCACTGGATAACAACTAATATAGTCCAAGTTGTCTTCAGTGGTATGGTAATGGTAACTCCAGCCTACACAGGTGTAACAATAGCGTAATAATAAGTAACAGCCTGTATTCCGCGCCGTGGTCAAGCTGAAGTCGACCCTGTATATTCGGACGCGACGCTCAGTTTCGGGGGGAGCCCCAACAGTCTTGCTTCGGGACAACCTAGGAATAAGTTTTGATTACTCCAGCCGTCCGGGGGCCGAGAGAAGTTTCACTCGACGATCGCTAATCCTGCAAAAGCTTCCACAAAAATGAACGACGTAAGGACCGATGGCTGCGGTAATATCTAAGTCACGTGACATGCGCGTGACCAACTTCTACAGCTTACGTCACTTCCTTAACTTTAGTTTTCTGCAGCTCTAGCGATCGTTAAAGTCCACTCTGGAAGTGGCCCCGTGTCTTTGGACACGTAAATTGCGTGGGTGCAATTGTTATTGGCGTTGGTGCGGAGGTCAGTGGCTGGAGAAGTTGGTGAGCAGCTCCTCCTGGATGGAGTTGGAGCGCGTGAGGTGGCGCGGCGACACCTTGCCGAAGGCCGCGGACACGGTGTCGGCGGCGGACGCGTCGCGGGACTTCCTTTCGTGGTACTCGTCGGAAAATTCCTGGTAAAGAAATTATTATTGAATTGTAAATATAGACTAAGGTAAAGTGCAAACTGGCACGAATCTCTAGCCATGACCTTAAGTGCGCAGAAATAAATTTTAGTATACATAATAGTGCGCGAACTCTCCACTACTTCCGTCGACGTTGAAACCTGCACGTTCGGATAGTTTTTAAAACGTGTAACCATGATGCAGTTGTTTCGTTCCCCAATCAAAGAATTGCGAAGTTCAGACGATCGTTGCTTTATTGTAATTACCAGACTCCTCAAATCCTGAATCATGGTCTAAGCGTACCGGATTCCGAAGTGACAGCTTTTTTTTATGTGACAGGTGGTAGACGGATCACCTGATGGTAAAAGATTGCCGCCGCCCATAAGAATACGATACTTTATTTACAAGAATCCTAGGTTAGACACCTGCAACTCCAGTAGTGCTCTGCCAACGTGATCCCTTTTTCCTCAATTGGGCCTCCGGTATCCTCACTCACTCGACGAAACAGCGAAACTGCTGCTTTACGCCGGTCTTCTGTGAGGCCGTGGTACACTCCGGTTCCATGCCAAAGCATGGCTCTCCCACGGCCACGGTTAAGGTCACGGCTATGAAGCTTTGGACGCAAATGGGAATCATACATTAAGAAGATGAGTAAAGTGCGTGTGTACCTTGAGGCGGTTGCCGAGGAAGACGGCGCGCTCGCGCTTCTTGTTCATGAAGTCGCTCTGCGTGAGCCAGCGGTGCTCGTGGCACTCCTCGGCCGACGGCCGCTTCAGCGGGACCTTCTTGAACAGGAACATCAGGAACCGCGTCGCCTCCTGCCCACACACACACCGTCTCAATATACTCTATGCTTTTGTGAATAACATTTTAATTCATAGGAGCGACAGCGCAGCTATTTTGTTGTAGAGCGTGTAAATTCGACCACTTCGGTTTGCGTGAAGGATTATTGTCTTTTATTATGTTTTTGAGTTTAGTGGCCAATAAAATCTATTTTATCTTATCACTTTAGACAAGTTTATATTAGAAAGATAGAATAAACAACATTTATTGATGTATATGAAAGTTAAAATACCATACATTATGTGTCATTTGTTAAGCAAAGAGGCTCAAAAACCTGTTTTAAGTTATAATTAAAAAATCTGTTAATTATAAACGTTGAGCTCACAAATAATTGGACATGTTAATGTGAATATTATTAGATGATTCGGTAAAATAGTTTAGTGTCGCCTTTGTTAGGAAGAAAAAAAAGTTACGTCGGTAAAACAGATCCCATTCTTAGAAATAGTTTGATGACTAGATGGCGCTGTAGAACATTGAGGTTTTTTATATATGGAGCCAGACATTTGGCCACAATCTCACCTGGTGGTAAGTGATGATGTGGCCGACGGTGTAGCATGTCTGTCTAGCAACAGCCTTTTCATTATTTTCTTGAAAATTCCTTACCTGCGTGATCTCCTTGTAGAGGTGCTCGAAGCGGAAGCGCACGAAGGAGATGTTCTGCTTGGTCTCGTGGTCGGAGGCGCCGCGGAAGGGCGACGCGCCCGACAGCATGACGTACGTCAGCACGCCCAGCGACCAGATGTCCGTCTGCGGGTACGCCGGCTCGTCGTTCACGATCTCGGGGCTGCGGCAACGGTATTAGATTCATTATTTTTTCTATAACGCGAAAGTAACTTTATCTGTTACTCTTTCACGCCAAAACTACTGAAGGGCCGTGTGGGATGACTCCACTGGTGTTGCAAAATGTCACATCGCTTCGCTTAGACAACAGGCGACCAGTCGACAGGCGATAGATGATCGCTTACCATCAGGTCATCCATATGATCGCTTACCATCAGGTCATCCATTTGCTCGCTTGTCACCAATCACATAAAAAACATTTTGTATGCCTGAATGAAAACATGTAAAATCAAGTTCAAATTTTTCATCTTTTTTTATTATAGGTATTGGAAGGCAAACTAACAAGCGAGTCACCTGATGGTAAGTGAACACAGCTGCTCGTCGGACATAAGCTACATCAGAAGGAGTGCGGATCTGTATTTACTCTTGTCTTCTAAACTATTTTTAAAAAGATAACTTCTATAGACAACCGCAAGGCTTATTACATATGTATCCCAAGAAATCGAAACAACATGCTCGATGTCATCGACGCCTAGCGCCATCTATTAGTGCAAGGCTGGAACTAAAGTCCCGAAACGACGTGAGGGCGGGCCACTAGTCGCTAGTAAACATGTTTGAAGTGTCTCACCTTTGTAGTCCAGGTCGCCGACCTGCGGCACGCTGGTGCCGAGCTTGGTGACGCGGTGCGCGGAGCCGAAGTCCACGAGCTTGACCTGGATGCTGCGCACGCTCGCCATCACCACGTTGTCCGGCTGCAGGTCCAGGTGGCAGTAGCCGCGCCAGTGCAGGTACTGCAGCCCGTCCAGCACCTGACAAGAAAAGATCATCAGCGACCCACACTCGTCCACTGCTGGGCATAGGTCTCCATAGGTGCATTAGGCACGCCACCGCTACCGATTTTCGGCCCCTCTCATCCAGCCCACACCAGCCAGCCCTTGAATGTCATCATCCCATCTTGTCGCAGACCGTCTAACACTACGCTTACCGAGTCGCGGTCTCCACTCAAGGACTTAAAGGCTCCAACGGCTGTCAGTTCTGCGGCTAATGTGACTAACCCACTGCCATTTTAATGATTCACGGACGGCATAAATACATAAATAAGATTTGTAATAAATAAAAACCTGCGTCACGATGGTGGCCACCATGGCCTCCGTGTAGTCGTGCCGGCTCGACAGGTACGTGAGCACGTCCGCGCCTTGCAGCTTCTCTAGGATTAGGGCTGGAAATTAAAATAACCTTGTATAATATCATACTAATTATTCTATAGGTATGATTGCCGGTCAAAATTAAAGATAACGTTATTTTGGTAGTTTAACACACTGACTTCATGTAGTGTGAAAATACGAAAATCGATACGTTTAAAAAATTCAAGTTACTTTAACGGCGTAAGGCCTAAAATGCCTCATACGAAGCAAAAACAATAATAACATTTATTGAGAAAATAGTTATCTAAACACCACATACATAGCTATCATATAACGTTTTATACACCATGCATAGAGAATACATAGCAGTGACGTCACAGCTATGTATGTTTTATATGAAGCGTTTTTAATCAAGTTTAAAACTGTGAATTCTAAATCGTGATATCTCAGAAAGTTTTTAAGATATAAAAGTACATATTTTACCAATGTTTTTGTGATCGAGGAATCTCACGATGGCATAACAAATGAAAAAGTAATTCGACATGCCTACTACATCTTCAGTCTTCTATCAGATGATAAGAACGAATGTCGATCGTTCTCGTTTGTTTCGTGTAGGTTAGGTATACCAATGTAGACGTGAAGTAAGTGATAAGTGTTGTTATCCATACCTGCCACAGGCGAGCCGGGCGCCTTGTAGGCGGCGAGCAGGCCGGCGACCCGCTCGTGCCGCAGCCGCCGCAGGCACTCGAACTCCCGCTGCACCTGCACGTCGGTCTCGGGGCGGTTCTCGAGGATCTTGGCGGCCACGACGCAGTCGCCGCCGCGGTCCACGCCCTTCACCACGATGCTGAACTTGCCGCGCCACAGCTCCGAGATGAAGCTGTAGCGCTCCGTGAACGCGTCCGACGAGTCCCAGTCGATGGGGCTCTCCTCTGTACGCCAAAATTTATTCACTTTAAGTCCATGTTAGAACACAGAACATTTATGACTGTCAAATATCTAATCTACGTTATTACGTACAAGTGCATAGTTTAAATAACTATAAAAAATATTAAATTATCAAGAACCAGAACCAAAAAAAGTTAGTGGATATTGAATTAGTTGTCATGTGACTACTTGCTTAGAAGTCGGCCAAGTGACAACCCCAGTACTTTGACTTACCTAGATAATAGTGTTAAATCTATCAAATGCTTTATTTATCGTCTCCATTAAATTCGTTAAATACCAAACTCTGTTCAGAAATTATCAGTGTCAGCCGGAAGTCTGGAAGTCCTGCACCCAATCTCTTTTCGGTCGTCTCTGCATGGTGTCCCATCGAATTTAAGAAAGTAAAGGAATACTGAATGCACCTGTGTGCGCAAGCACACACTTGAGTACTCTTGAGCTTATAACATTATCCTGCGTACGTTACTGACTGTTAAGATTGACCGTCGTAGTGGAGTGTCGGCTGGAGGATTTATGACCTGTGTTGTAGTTGAGGCGGGGCCGCTCCTCGTCCAGCACGACGTCCTGGCCGGCGTCGGTGAGCTGCTGCAGGTGCTTCATGGCCTTCGTCATCTCCACCTTGGCCGCGCCGGCCGGCTTCGTCTTCACCAGGTGCGTGGGGATGCCCTTGTCGCTCCACCCGATCCTGATCGTGTCAGATAGAATTAGGTTATTTATTACATTGGTCGTTTAGTGAAATTTTGACATCTCATTTAATTTTTATACTAGAGGCGGCAAACGGGCGAGCGGTCACTTGCTGGTAAGTAATCACCGCCGCCCATTAACATTCGCGAGATCAGACATCAACAATTACTAATTACTGTTTAGATAGATGGACTTCAGTTCGACTGTACGCCATCTAGCGGATTTTTCAAACGCGATAGCCTCAATTTTGACATGATACGTGTAAAATGTAACCAATCCACTTGTTGGACCAGTCGACAGTCGTTACTTTGCGAAAATTCTCATGGAACGGAAAATCTAACATCAAAGTCACCATCGCGCTTGACGTTGATCGAATCTAAAATGAAGTGATCGACCAGTAAGTAAATAATAACCGTAGAACAGACCACCATTGGAGTCAATATGTTCTGGAGTGGAGACTGTATCTTCGTAAACGTAGTGAAGAATACTTTAGGTGAAGTAATATTTGCTTAAAGGCTTAAAAGAGCTGGAAATGGTAGCCGAGAATGGATCAAACTGGCAAACACTTAGAGAGGTTTTATGTTCAGTTAAGAACCAGGACAAAAGGAAGTCACCTGTTTCGCGAGGAGAGGCGGAACTGGTAGCTGGTGTCGGGCTTGAGGTCCCTGACGAGGTAGAACTCGTGGTCGATGTTGCTGGCGGCGTCCTGCCAGTCCACGCTGTCGCCCTGCTTGTACTGCAGGCCGTAGCACACCACGGGCGAGTTGCCGTCGTACTTGGGCTGCTTCCAGCGCAGGAGCACCTCGGTGTCCGACACCTCGGCCGCGGCCGGGCTGTCGGGCGCGTCGGGGCTGCTCGCCTCCACCACGCGGGCTCTGGAAGTGCAGAGTTGGCGATCAAATTCGGAAATTATACCCCTATATATAACCTATTTATCCTTTTTAAAGAGGTAACCTGAAAGGACAAAATACTAGTGCGGTAGAATTGACCCAGCGTTATATACTGAAGCAACTGCCATCCGACCTTTGCAACCCATTAACAGGGAAACCAGATTGGTCCAGGGTCGAGCCCACGACCTTTGGCAGATGAGGTAGGGTCACTACCAAATGAACTAAAAACTGAATCATGGTTGCAGCTGCACGTCCCGAAATGTGCTGGTTTCCTCGCAGTGCTTTCCTTTCACCGCTGAGCTTACTTACTTACTCACTACGCTGGCTCAGCGATCCAAAAAGTGGGTCTTGGCCTAAGACGTCAAAGTTCGCAATTTTTTGCAATCCTGTGCCAATTCCGCTCAATCGTGCACGTCGAGTGCTTTGAGGTCCTGACCCCTGAGCTAATGTTAGAAAATCTTATCTAAGGCAATCCAATCGTAATGTTAAGTATTAGACGTCCAATGAAAATAAGCTTCAAATTCCATAGCGAAGCTAATTACCTGGCCACAGTCTGTCCATTCTTGTTCCTGGCGACGACCTTGTAGAAGCCGACGTCGTGGTGCATGGCGGGCTCGAAGCGCAGCGTGCAGCGGCCGTCGTCGTCGTGCGCGATCTTCACGCGCGAGCCCTCGGCCAGCACCATGTCGTTCTTGAACCACTGCACGCTCGGCTGCGGGTCGCCCACCGCGTAGCACGACAGCTGCGCCGGCTCGCCTTCCCTGAACACACGTTTCATCAATTAGGTACCTGATCATCATCATCTTCCTGCCCTGCTCAGGTTAAATATTTAAATGCAGTGGCGGCGTAAGTCTTCGTGTCATCATGACAGCAAAATTATCGTTATGATGAGGCATCGTTTACGATTTAGTAAACAATTAAAATATGCCAAATAATGGAAAAGTCCCGAAGTGGAGGCCGCGTACGGGATGTCTCTACCGTGGTAGACCCTCTAAAAGGTGGACCGATGATTTGAGTGGGACGAATGGTCGGTGCTCTTAACCGATGAATCGTACTGTAAAGCGACGACCGACGAGAACCATCATATAAAATAGTAGTAATATTAGAGAATAGATCTAGTACAGGTGTAACTCGCAAAAGGATTTAAGCCTAGACTGTGTCTAGTCGCAGGTAGAAGTAACTAAGGATCTAGTGTTTTGCTCTCTGAATGTGGTGGAATAATGTCAATCTAGGATTTAATTATATGGAACTTCACAATTAAGGTACCCACCACCATCATCATGTGGAGTTCTCCATGCGGATGGCCTACGTGGGAAGCAATGAAAAATGCGTATGTCTAGCAGTGGATGTCTATCGGCTGAGACAGCGGGTACCTAATGGGCAACAGCTGCGGCTTCTCGCGGAACAAGGGCAGTTCCTAGGATGCGGGTGGCACAGGACCGATTCGTGTGGAGACCGTTGGGGGAAGCAGTGGACCTATATGAGATGGTGGTTACCTGATGGGCAGCAGCTGCGGCTTCTCGCGGAAGAAGGGCAGCTGTCCGTCGCGCTTGGCCTCCAGCAGCGCCTGAGCCTCGGCGTAGGAGTCGAGGCGCGTGCCGAGCTCGTGGCGCAGACGGCGGATGGCGAAGCTCTCGGCGCCGTACTGGCTGATGCGCTCGCGCCGCTCGTCGTCGATCTCCTCGTCCATGATGTCCGTGAAGCGCCGCCGCTCGCGGATGATCGGCGTCTGGGGAATACGAGACATGTTTTCCTCGTAGTGCCGATGTCGAATTGATGACACGAGGCATAAATATGAAATCTGTATAAGGACCACTTTTTCTACAATGGAGGCTATCGCGAGTGAAGAATCCGCTAGAGGGCGTACTGTAAAATTGAGGTCCATCTACTCGGTGATTGGTTACATATTTTTGATGTGAGATGTCAAAATGTCACCGACTGAAGTGAAGTTGGACCTAGTCTAAATACATTTTCGAAAACTAAATTAGGCTAAACTATTTTCGAAAAAGAAATTGCATCGTTTATTTTTCTCCGGAAGTTGATCAACTTACGGTCCGGCCAATCTACGCTAACATAATAGTAATAGGTACAAATCAACATCACCAGATGCAAATAGCCCAAGGACAGACAGACCCATCTTTATATTATTTTTATTTTGTACTTTTAGACTGCTTTTCATTCCTCTCTAGAAGTGATTCTATTGGTGGATTTTTGCCTCGCTTTCACCGCTTAGCCTATCTAAAGCACAGTTCTAGTGGAAAGCAGCCTTAGAATTGATTTGCTCATAAAACTATGACAACTTATTATGACAATAAAATTACGTAAGTTATGTAAAAAAAAATATCCTCTTCCCCCCGATGGGCCTCCGGTACCCTCACTCACTCGGCGAAACACAGCACAGGAGCTGATTCACGCCGGTTGGTTCAAATTGGTGTAATAAGTAACATTTATACCTATCACGTATCGGTTTGCGAGTTGTCACTCACCCTGGGGTCGTAGGAGTCCTGCACGCTGAGGCTGTAGGGGTAGGAGCGCGTGCAGGCCACCTTCATGTACTCGCGCAGGCGCACCGGGAACTGCACGTCGCGCAGCTGCAGCAGGTACGTGTCCGGCCCATTCTGGTAGCTGCGCACGCGCACGGTATAATGAGAATAATGATTGATTTAAGTACGTACAGCCACACACATCAAGGTATACAAAACTGTCAAAATTCTTCAATCGACCCTCATCTTACTGTGTATCATTAGGTTGAATATCAATTGAGGAAATTTGACAGTTTGTTTGTGGTAACCTGATGTGTGGCTGACTATACCAAAAAACAACAGCAAATCAAATTAACAAGGTTTTAAAATGGCACTAAAAATCGCAGTAGGTGCAGATGAGCAGTCGGATCACCCAATGGTAAGCGATTGCCGCCGCCCATAGACATCCGCAACACCATAGTCACAAATGCACTGCCAACTTTTGAATCACTTCCAGAACTTTCACAAAAGCAAAAGACTTGACTGAAACGATCTTCCTTCGAATCCACCCACGGGAATCTCCTAACTTTCCCTTGAGCCCCCATATAAAACAGCCTCCCTGATTCCCTCCTTGAGAGAATAGGGGGTGTCCCACGGATTATTAGGGGGTGGAACCATTGCACAGTTATCACGAAGAAAGAGGCTTGCTGGCAGTTGCTGCGACTCTTGCTACGGGCGTGCGCCAAACTCACTCAGAATAATAATAATTAAAAAAAATTGTACTTACTGGCTTTCGGACTTGGCGGTGACCTCCCAGTCGGGGTGCTCCCACTGCTTGAACTTCAGGTCCCACGCGCCCTGCGAGCGCTCCCGCGACCCGGGGTCCCGCTCCGGCGTTCCTGGGAATTGTTACAGTCTAAATTTAGTCTTGGTCTTAAATTGATGCTGTAACTTTTATTTGTTCCTTTTATAAAAGTGACCGAATGATATTTAAACCATGTATATTTATAACTTTAGTCTCCGTTTTTTAATAAGGAGGCACATTGGTGCGTAGGCACTGACAAAAATATGTTTTCGCGTACCTATGTGGAGTAGGCAAACACTCACTGTTTTGTGAGCAGATTAATGCCTCCAATTCATAAAATGCCGCACTCAGAGACGCTAATTAAACCTTAAGTTTCACTTCAGTAAAAATATTGATCTTTATTTTAATAGATATAAAGACTATCAATGACAATTAAGATAATGAGCATTAATTTTTATAACTTTAAATGTATGCACGTGTGGACTATTAATGTCTGAAATAAATGATTTCATTTGATTTGATTAAAGTTAAATGACGTCTCAGAGTGCAGCATAAAGTGACCTATACGAAGCGGTTATTACCTTCTGGCGTGTAGACCTCCCCGGGCGGGTAGACCATCTTGGAGGGGTGCTCGAAGGCGCCGCTGAGCGGGCGCCGGCGGAACCACGTGCGGCATTGCGCGTTGCCGGTCCAGTCCCTGGCGAAGTTAATCCAGTCAAATAACCACGACTTCACTTTGTCCATCTGATCCATTTCTCACTGGGTTTACTTTGTATGTATTACAGGAAAATGTCTACAAATCTGATGGAATTCCAAAAAGACACTTGGTACGTTTTCTTTTGTGGACGATTATAACGCCAAATGTGCAAAGACGAATATGAAATAAAAGAAGTCTTTGAAAGATGTAATAAAATATTTCAGGAATAAAAAAAATTGATTTGATATTAAGTATTTCCTGACGATTTTCGTATTTAGTCGATACGTGAGAAGATGGCTAATGCAAATTTGAAATGGTAGAAGATGATCTTTATCGATGCGATTTCCGTGATCGCTACTTGACTCACTTGGCAAATTGAGTAATTTTCGCGCTTATTAAGGTCATTGTCTACTAAAGCTAACTATCCAATAAACAATCAATTGTTTTTTTAAATCTTCGCAACTTTTCAGTCTACTTAACCAGTAAGTGCCTATCTCATGTAGGTTTTTTTATTGAAAATGTACCTAAACCGTTAAACTAACTTTAACCTATATTCAATTTTTTAATTAAACCCTAAATTGTAGTACTTATTGTATTGTAATTATAATAATGCCATTCCCCCTCTTTGCATGTACGAGTATACCTCATAGCTGAGGTTCGTGGTCTCTCGTATAAGTCTTGACTCGGACGAAATCACGTCATTTTCCTTAATATTCAGTTGGATAGCTTCTGACAACTAGTGGTGACTGACTTAGAAGTCAGAACTGACTTGTGTTAATTTTGGTAGACCAGGTGCCATTAGGTAACATACAGGTTTGATTCCTTATTATACTAGCTATAATAAGGAATCAGACCAGTAGACAGTGACCCTAATTAATCGGTTAGTTATAAATAGACATCTGGCTTTTTGCCAATCGCTAATTTAAACCTAATCAATAACGTTCGCAGCATCAATTAATTTATTGTGGCTGACATGGGGGTTAATTAAAACGGTACAAGGCAATTAAATTAATATATAATTAGTTACGTTTTGTTTACTTATCGCCAATATATCAAAATGTTTTGTTTATCGTATGTTGTAACGTCTTACAAACAAAATTAAATGTTTTAGGAATATAGATTACAAAATATAGTTTCGTTACAAAAGTGAAATGGAATATCCAAAGAAAATGTCAATGAAAATAGGTATTGAATTAGCAATGATTAACCTCCTGATAAGGAACTATGTCGACTTAGATCTATAGATCATTACCATCGCTTGTAAGACGTGTTCTCTCAGAAATTATTGATAACAATACATAGGGATTCGGAATTTTATTACATAACTACCTAATATCATACATAAATATAACTTTTTATTCGACATCGATCAAGACAAACTAATCGTTATTTAGGCCATTGTCTGATCGCTGACAACTACCGCGAACGAAATGTCCGCAAGATAGTGTTACATAAACGACAGGTTCAACTTCAACCGCTGGTCTTCGGTCGCTGGTAAGCCTAAATGTTTAAAGAACGTCCCGTATCGGGAAGGCCTCCTCTTGCTGGAATATCGACACCATGCTACGAGTGGCGTGAGAACAAGCCCGGGTAAAGGGTAAACGACGTACGACGACTACTTGCGTTGCGTTCAACTTAAACTAGCGACGGTCGCCGACAGTCACGCGGCTCGCCTGCGAGCGTCTGTGACTGGCCGTTTGATTTTTTTTTTATGTGATCGGTAGCAGATGAGCAGGCGGATCACCTGATGGTAAGCAATTGCCGCCGCCCATGGACACCTGCAACACCAGTGGAGTCACAAGTGCGCTGCTAACCTTTTATCCCCTTCCCCCGATGGGCCTCCGGTACCCTCACTCACTCGGCGAAACACAGCACAGGAGCTGCTTCACGCCGGTTTTCTGTGAGGCAGTGGTATCACTCCGGTCGAGCCGGCCCATTCATGCCGAAGCATGGCTCTCCCACAATTAAATGCTAAACATGTGATTATACGACAGCAGGCGACCCCCGGTCGCTCGTCTGCAAGTTGCCTCACCTGTACAGGTTGTAGTAGTTCCGCAGACGATCAGTGGTGATGTGGTACTCCTCGTGGTAGATCTTGTCGGCGAGCGCGAGCCAGGGGTGTCGCAGCGCGGCGTCCACGTCCAAGCGCTCGTGCGCGCTGTAGGCCAGCAGCTTGCTGATGAAGTCGCGGCTCTCCGTCGACAGCCGCGACCACCACTCCTCGTCGTGCCACTCCCACTGCAAAGGCAAATTTGGGTTTACTTTTTGTGGCGGACAGGAAAGAAGACACCGTTTTAGGGGGACAAACGCATTGGGGGTCTGTAAATACATTTGACAGAAGACAATTTGGTAGGCGTGATGTCAAAGCTAAAAGACGTCAAAAAAGGATATTTTCCTTTTAAACTTATTAAAAGCGGTATCGCTTATGCAGCGGCAGAGGTCTGTCCTCGACATTCTTTAAACGACAGTATACAACTTGAACCCCCACAAGATGGATCGACCATCTAGTGAAGGTCGCGGGAATACTATGCATGCGGGTGGCACAAGACCGATCTGTATGAGACATTGGGGGAGCAGCACCCGATTTCTCTTTGGTATTCGGTCGTCGTGTCACACTGGTGTCTCAACGAATTAAGAGGGTAAGGGAATAGAGAGTGCACCTGTTTTTACGCACACACTTGAGCACTATAATATTATATCCTGTGTAAGTGGATGATCGTTAAGATTGGCCGCCGTAGCTGAATATCGGGATTTTTTTTTTGTGATAGGTGACAGAGAATCACCTGATGGTAAGCGACAGCCCAAAGACACCTCTCACACTAGTAGAGTAAGTTTTTTTTTGTCATCATCATCAGCAGCAACCCACGCTCGTCCACTGCTGGACATAGGTCTCCCCCTAATGCACGCCACCGCTCCCGATTTTCGGCCACTCTCATCCAGCTCACTCCAGCCAGCCTTCGAATGTCGTCATCCCATCTTGTAGCAGGGCGTCCATGACTACGTTTGCCGAGTCGCGGTCTCCACTCAAGGACTTTATGGCTCCAACGGTTGTCAGTTCTGCGGCTAATGTGACCAGCCCACTGCCACTTCAGTTTGCTAATTCGGTGGGCTATGTCGGTGACTCTGGTTCTCTGTCGGATTACATCATTTCTGATTTTTTTTTGTATCAAAAGGTATTTCACGTGTTGAACTTACTCTGCCTTCCCTGATCCTGGTGAGCGTCTCGCGGTCGTTGACCGCCGCGGAAGGGCGAGTGTCCGCTGAGCAGGATGTAGGTGATGACGCCGACGGACCACAGGTCGGCGGCGAAGCCCACGCCCTCGCCGGCCGCCACCTCGGGCGCCACGAACTCCGGCATGCCGTAGTCCAGCGTGGCGTGCTTGCCGAACTGCACGCGCCGCGACAGCCCGAAGTCGCACAGTTTTAGCTCGTCGCTGCCCGCGTGGGATAGGAGCAGCTCGCCGATCTAGGGAATGCAAACAATTCAATCGATTCATCGAAATAATATCAAAGACATTGCTTATTCTTTCGTATTGTGTGTGCACTTCGAGATCTGAAGTAATAAAGGCAATCGCATGTAAAATAAATCGCTAGATATCTTGCTGTTAGACTGACGTCCAAATTCAACGTCATAGGGTTTTAATGAGATTTTGACATCTCCTATTAAAAATAACGATCTCCGTTTAGACGGACCTCAATTCTACAGTACCCTATCTAGCGGATTTTTCACACGCGATTACCCCCTATTGGCACAGGACCAAAAATAATGGCGATGCTACCGCAGTCAATTTAATGACAAATATTAAAATGTAAATAGACTTTGCACTCTTGAATCCTCAGCAGCTTTCCCCGAACCAGCTCTTCTATCACAGTCAGTTCATTAACAAACAGTAAAATGTAGGTATGTGTTTCACTGACCGTAATATTACGTAAGTCTAAAATGCGCGACACTGTTATCGTGCATGTACTTGAGTCCCCTCAGCAACTGGCGGATGTACCCGGCGATCTCTCGCTCCGTGTACCCCTGGCTCCTGAACAGGCGGTCCCGCACCAGCTGCCCTAGCGCGATTAGCTCAATGCTAAACACTAAAATGTATGTGTTTCACTGACCGTAAGTCCAAGATGCGCGACGCTGTTATCGTGCATATACTTGAGTCCCCTCAGCAGCTGGCGCATGTACCCGGCGATCTCCCTCTCCGTGTACCCCTGGCTCCTGAGCAGGCGGTCCCGCACGAGCTCGCCGCCGGCCGCCAGCTCGGTGACGAGCGCGAGCGTGTGCTGGTGCTCGTAGGCGTCGTGCAGGCGGATGAGGTGCCGGTCGTTGAGCAGGTTCATGATGTCCAGTTCGTTCTTCATGAACGGTTTCAGTGCTGAGTGGCCGTGCATTATCTTGGCGGCGTAGTTGCGACCTGTTAGCATATAAATCTAATAAATTAATACGTCAGACAATAAGGAAAATCCAGTAGATGGCGTACTATAACACTCAAGTCCAATGGGGGCTACCGCGTGTGGAACATCCGTTAGATGGCATACGTGTAGACTGAGGTCCAACTACACGGTGATTGGTTATTTTTGATGAGAGATGTCAAAATGTCACGAGCCAAATGACGTTGAAGTTGGATCTCAGTCTACACGTACGCCATCTAACGGATTTTCCACACGCGGTAGCCCCCATTACTAGGTAATTGTGAACAACCAACTGCTGTTGAAGTCGGACCTCGGTCCAATAGTACATCATATTTCTCACACGCGATACCCCTCATTCACAGAAGCAAGCCAAGCATTCTCACTGAACCCAAGCGGTTCCCCCTCATCGCCCATATTGGGGAAGTAAGTATCATTTTGATACACCCGAAGCCCTCCCTCCGACAGACATGTCACTACACACACCTGGGGTATTCGAGTGACACGTAGAGGTGCCCTGTAGTGTATGGTGTGGTGTGTGTGTCAGTAGTGTTACCGGTGAGTCCGCTCGGCGGCGTGGTAGACGACGCCCTGCACGCCGCGGCCGAGCTCGTCGCCGAGGTCGTAGAAGTCGCCGAACGGCTTCGTGCTGGCGCGCACGCGCGGCGGGTGCTCGCGGATCCTGCGATAAAGTGCTAACGTTACTTTCCTATTCTATACTCTAAACTGGAATTCGAGACCAAAAATCTACGACAGATATGTCACTGTCAAATCTGTTTATGTCACTTATGTCATTCTCAGGTGACGTTTTTAGGTTTCGCCAACCTTTTTGGCATTATTTTTCTTATTATGCAGACTAAAATTTCAAGTTTCCATACATTGTTAAAATGATATGGGTAGATACCAAATGTTTTTAATACCTGAAGCGTTACAAGCGCAATACCATCTTTGAAAACTAAAATTACGGATGGTTAAGTTTTTATTAAATTGTCTTATATTTACGTGAAAAAAAGTAAATAAAATATTTTTTTTTTAATTATAGAATCAAAATTACCAATAAATAAATTACATCAGCGAGTGTTTTTAGAAAAAACGGGTATACTATGGTATTACGATCATTTTATTGCATTAGCAACATTGTAGTAGATTTTTTGGTCTCGAATTCCAGTTTTGGGTATAGTAAGGTGATGATTATGAAAAAACCGGTCAAGAGCGTGTCGGACAGGCCATACGATCGGCCGAGAAATATCATTGAAGGTGCGCTCACCTGTCGGAGTACATGTGCTCGTCCTCCTCCACGTGCAGCATGGCGGAGGAGCTGACGGCGCCGGCCGCGTTGCGCGCCGACACCGAGTACAGCCCCTCGTCCTTCAGGATGGCGTCGTGGATCGTCAGCACCGTCGTGTCCGGCTCCACGAACTGGATCTGCCCGACAGATACATTCTAGTTACATCTCGTTCTTTAACCCCTTGGGGCGAGTGGTGGTGGTAAACTCGGTGAGTACCGCGAAAAAGAAAACTCTATAGAGTCTGAAATCATTACAACAGAGCGTTACGAACTTGGCCCCACACGTAGAGAGAATGGGTTAGGATCTAGCTAGCCAAAAGAGCTTACTTGGGAGCACTAAAGGAATGGCGTCGTGTGGATCGTCCAAGATATCGCTGGAGGGTCGAAGTTGTTAAAGTTCCCAGGCACGATTTTCACACGCGATAATCCCAATTGGCACTGCAACTTTGACGTTCAGTTTCAGATCTATTTTGGTGCGTAGCAAGTAAGTACGAGAGTGATCAATCTTACTCCTTACACAAACTGCTAGCATCGTCGGGGCTGCGGATGAAGGTGGACGACATGACTAAGTCATGAAGTATCTCACTAGTTACCAACCTTGATCCTCGCGCTAGGCGCGAGGGGCTGCCAGTCCTCGTACCACGTGATCTCGGGGTAAGGTACACCGGTGACCCACGCGTTGATGCGGACCGTCCTCCGCTGAAGCGCGACGGTCTCCTCGGGGCGGCAAATGAAGGTGGACTACATGACTAAGTCATGAAGTATCACAGGAGTTACCAACCTTGATCCTCGCGCTAGCGGCGAGCGGCTGCCAGTCCTTGTACCACTTGATCTCGGGGTAAGGTACACCGGTGACCCGCGCGTCGATGCGGACCGTACTCGGCTGAAGCGCGACGGTCTCCTCGGGGCGGCAAATGAAGGTGGACTACACGACTAAGTCATGATGTATCACAGGAGTTACCAACCTTGATCCTCGCGCTGGCCGCAAGCGGCTGCCAGTCCTTGTACCACTTGATCTCGGGGTAGGGCACGCCGGTGACGCGCGCGTCGATGCGGACGGTCCCGGCGCCTGAAGGGCGACGGTCTCCTCGGGGCGGCGGATGAAGGTGGGGTACTCGGCCAGCTCGAGGCGCACGCGCTGTCGCGCCTGCCCGTGCTCGTTGGTGGCCACGGCCTCGTACCAGCCCGCGTCGCGTTCCAACATCCTAGCCAAGACAACAGTAGGTCATTTATAGATAAACTTTTGATCCTACAATAGCCGCGTAGATGCAACGCTCAAAAAACGTCAGTGTGGGGAGGTTGTCGGCAAGACGTCAACGCTCAAAAGAAGCAAATGTGGAGACAATTTTACATTTTTACATTCATAATCACTAACATTGCAATAGTTTAAACTGGAATTAGTACTTTGGGCCTTCGTTTGAGTACTTGATATTTCTGCACTGTAGCAAGCGCCTTGGTCACAGTTTACAAAAATACACCGATTTGCTACCTGCAAATCTGTAACTCAGTCGTGGTAGATTTTTCTGAGGTCGATAAATTTGTTTTACACATTGATTCATTAAATTTTATGCTACATCTAAATTTCTAGTTCTTTTTTAAATTGAAAAGTACTGGCTACTCCATTCGGTTAATCTCGTGGAATGACAAACTTTTCTTCCAAATTTCGACAAGGTTTTAAACGAAAGTTTCAAACAACAAGTAAAATAATTTAGAAGCAAACACCCTATATAATGATACTAACTTGTTAATAAACAGCGTAGCCTGTCCATTCCTGGTGTAGCTCCAGTCGTAGCGGCCGCCGATGTCGATGGGCTCGTCGTTGAAGAAGTACGTCATCTTGGGCTTGGGGTACCCGTACACGAACCAGAACAGGTGCACGTTGTGGCCCTTCACGCCGTACTGCGAGTCGTGCTCCTGCCGCAGGAAGCGCGGGGCCTGCGCGTAGCCGTCGTGGGGCGGGCGCTCGATGTCGAAGTCTGATGGGAAAAGTGTATTTGAATCCATTAGCTGATGCAGTCAAAGTTTTTGCAAATGTAGATAACGTTATATTGGATGTTTTTTTGGCGTATTAGAATTTTATTCACCTACTCTTGATAACAAGTTTTTCTAAGGACAAGTGGATGAAACATGAAAAAATTACAGAAATAAGTTCATTAGTTTACAAAAATGTATGTGACGTTATTTTAAGAAGGAGGGTAAGGAAATCGTAAAAATTTAAGAGCTTCAGCGGGTCCTTGTTTCAGGTGGGTACACTGCGTTTTTATTCGAATAGATAAGACATCCAGCCGCAGTAAGGGCTATCGCATGTGAAAAATCCGCTAGATGGCGTATTGAAGGACTGAAGTCCAACACGGTGATTGGTTATTTTTGATGTAAGTTAAGAAAATGTAACTTTACAACTAATTATGTTGAAGTTGGACTCAGTCTAACAGTACGCCATCTGGCGGATTTTCCACTCGATTGCCCCATTACACTTGATAGGAAGTGATGATGTGGTCCAGCTGAGGGCTAAGTGTAGGATATCTCACTCGTTTTCTATTTAACCCCCGACGAAAAAGGAGGGGTGTCATAAGTTTGACGTGTCTGTCTGTCTCTCAATCTGTCTGTCTGTGGCATCATAGCTCCAGAACGAATGAACCGATTTCAATTTAGTTTTTTACGCAGTCGTATACTCGTACTGATGTAATGTGTGTGACAGTAAGATGGGAGTCGATTGAAGAAGTTTGTCATACTTTGATGTGTGGCTGTACGTACATAGTTTTAAGAATATTGGTTTGTGTAATGATGTTTTTTTTTGTATTGTTATTATTTTTTGTGTGTGTGGTAAATAAATGGTTTGAATGGTTTAAATGGTAAAGACTCACCCTTGGGGAAGTAGGGCGACGTCTCCGGCCTGAAGTCGATGCCGGGCTCGAGGTAGGGGATGAACCGCGGCGGCTCGGGCTCCAGGCGGGCGCGCTCGTCTGCGCGTAGGGCGAGGGGTCGCTGACGCCGTACTTGTTCTCGACGCGGATGCGGAAGCGGTAGTCGCGGAAGGGCTCGAGGTTGCGGATGTCGCACGCGCACGAGCGCAGCCCCGTGCGCGCCGTGAACCAGTCGCCGTCCGGCACCTCGCACATCTCCACCTGCAGCACACAGACACCTTGTAATATAACGTACATACATACAGGGTGTATCTGTGAACATTTACATCCCTTTAACCACGTGTTCTATCAACCATTCTGAATAACATTTGTTCAGCAACTTTTCCAAATTCTTCGAAAAATTTTTCGACTCCCCATACAAAATGGCCGAGTCACGTGACCGACTTTGTATGGAAAGATGAAAAATTTTTATGCGAATTTTCAAAAGTCATAGAGCAAATGTTGTTCGGAATGATTGGTAGAACACGTGGTTAAAGGGATGTAAATGTTCACAGATACACCCTGTATATAATAATAATGCGCACTTGTGACACCGATGGTGTTGCAGGTTGCAGGTGTCCATCATTACAGCCAATAGACATCCACTGCTGGACATAGGCCTCCCCCAAAGTTATCCACACAAATCGATCCTGTGCTACCCGCATCCAAGGGACTCCCGCGACCATCACTAAATCGTCGGTCCACCTGGTGCGAGGCCTGCCGCGGCCTCCACTCAAGGACCTTTCCACCCCAGTGGCCGTCTGTTCTCCTACAGGCTGGCAGGTGTCCATGGGCGGCGGTAATCGCTTAGCATCATGTGATCCGTTGGCTCGTCTGCCACCTAAATCATAAAAAAAAATATCCCGGGGCTACGACTTCCAGTAAGTGGCCTCCACTCTAACAGCGGCCTGTTCTCCACGCAATGCGCCCTGCCCATTGCCGCTCGAGTCAACGTATGAAGAAGCGCTACGTTATGTTATTAGGTAGCGAACCCCTGTTTGGGGTGAAGATGAAAAGGTTAGCGGCGCACTAAATGACTCTACAAGTGTTGCAAATGTCCATAAGCGGCATCGGTTGGTTACCAGATGATCCATCTGCTTTTCTGCCACCTATCATAAAAAAGGAAAGTTCTGAAGAACTTCGGTCACCTGCAGCAGTGGGACTACTGACAGGTGGCTATAACAAGATAGTCTACTCTCTGCTCATCACGTAAAAAGACTGCCACTGACCTGGTAGGTGACCGGGAACCTGGGCCCGTGCGGGATGGAGGGCTTCCACGACAGCGTGAGGTGGCGGTCGGCCATGCGCGAGATGATGGGCTTGTGGTCAGCAGGGAGCTCGCCTGCCACTGACCTGGTAGGTGACCGGGAACCTGGGCCCGTGCGGATGGAGGGCTTCCACGACAGCGTGAGGTGGCGGTCGGCCATGCGCGAGATGATGGGCTTGTGGCCAGCAGGGAGCTCGCCTGCCACTGACCTGGTAGGTGACCGGAACCTGGGCCCGTGCGGGATGGAGGGCTTCCACGACAGCGTGAGGTGGCGGTCGGCCATGCGCGAGATGATGGCTTGTGGCCAGCAGGGAGCTCGCCTGCCACTGACCTGGTAGGTGACCGGGAACCTGGCCCGTGCGGGATGGAGGGCTTCCACGACAGCGTGAGGTGGCGGTCGGCCATGCGCGAGATGATGGGCTTGTGGCCAGCAGGGAGCTCGCCTGCCACTGACCTGGTAGGTGACCGGGAACCTGGGCCCGTGCGGGATGGAGGGCTTCCACGACAGCGTGAGGTGGCGGTTCGGCCATGCGCGAGATGATGGGCTTGTGGCCAGCAGGGGAGCTCGCCTGCCACTGACCTGGTAGGTGACCGGGAACCGGGCCCGTGCGGGATGGAGGGCTTCCAGACAGCGTGAGGTGGCGGTCGGCCATGCGCGAGATGATGGGCTTTGTGGCCAGCAGGGAGCTCGCCTGCCACTGACCTGGTAGGTTACCGGGAACCTGGGCCCGTGCGGGATGGAGGGCTTCCACGACAGCGTGAGGTGGCGGTTCGGCCATGCGCGAGATGATGGGCTTGTGGCCAGCAGGGAGCTCGCCTGCCACTGACCTGGTAGGTGACCGGGAACCTGGGCCCGTGCGGGATGGAGGGCTTCCACGACAGCGTGAGGTGGCGGTCGGCCATGCGCGAGATGATGGGCTTGTGGCCAGCAGGGAGCTCGCCTGCCACTGACCCTGGTAGGTGACCGGGAACCTGGGCCGTGCGGGATTGGAGGGCTTCCACGACAGCGTGAGGTTGGCTGGTCGGCCATGCGCGAGATGATGGGCTTGTGGCCAGCAGGGAGCTCGCCTGCCACTGACCTGGTAGGTGACCGGGAACCTGGGCCCGTGCGGGATGGAGGGCTTCCACGACAGCGTGAGGTGGCGGTCGGCCATGCGCGAGATGATGGGCTTGTCGGCCAGCGGCATCGGGATGCCGGTCTTCTTCATCTTGTCGAAGTCCGAGTACTGGTCGCCGATGGGACGCTTCTGCGGCATTGGCTCCAGAGCTGGAAGCAAAACGATTTATTGAAACTAAGCCAAATTCTTTTATAAATCTAACAGGGCCTTAAAGCTGCAATAGATTTCCCAGGTATTACCTGGGTGTGCCCAGCAGTCAGCTGCCAGCAGGCAGCTCTATGCAAACCATGCATGGAGAAGGGTGCTAGGAGACCAGCCTCCCAGGTCAGTGGCATGGTCAGTCAGTGTCAGTAGACCAAGGATAAACTCATCAAAAAATCGCAACGTTACCCGTGCTCACGCTAGTATTACGTTAGTACTCAGCACGAAGCTTCTGCGATGACGTATCGTATCATCAAAAATGTATTGTAGTCGTCTAATCTGTGGACGGCAATACTATCTTTTCTGACGTTTGTGCGATCAATTTTAGTTTGGCTTATGAACGATAGAGGGAGTTCTTCAATGCTACAATTTCTGTGCAAAGCTACAGGTATTAGAGTATTTACGTGCTTAGAAAGATGTAACTGTTTTGTCACATTCAGACAAAAGCACGCAAAGTGCGTGTGAAAGAGAGGGGAACTCCGATTCGGTCGTACTCGTAACGTCCACTTCAAATTAGGCCCTCTGTTTACAAGACACGTTGATATGATGCTGTCTCTCCTCGTCCATGCGTGTTATCTATCTATGTAAGTATGCCGTGCGTCACTGACTGTCGTAGGTGAGCTGCGCGGAGCAGTCGGCCTCGCCGTGCGGGTTGGAGATGCGGCAGCGGTACGTGCCCACGTCCGCCACGTCGATGCCGCCGATGGTGAGCCGCAGCAGCCCCGTGCTCTCCTTGTCCATGCGGATGCGCTCGCACGGGAACAGCTTCTCGTTGTTGCGGAACCTATAGCGAGAAATAGTTCTCAAGATCTGATCGGATATAAGGGGGTACATGTCTTCTGTGAAGTCCAGAAAAGGTAAAAGGACGACAGTGTGCGGCGCCAATAACATCTAGCATTTGTCAAAATGTAAGAGATTTGTGACATTTGCAAATGTCAATTTCATTAGCACTAATAAAAGAGTTTTTAACATTTTAGGTCAGAAAATCTCTAGATTTCATAGTAGTTATATGCTCACGAATATTCTTGACACTGTTGTCCTCGAACATTCGAGACGTTAAAGATCCTCTAGATTTGTCAAACGGAAAGTTCCCATTTGTAGAGCGCACCCGGTAAGCTATACCTATAAATATGGCGAAATATCACTGCACCATACAGTTGGGAAGAAACCTACAATAGAATGAGCTTACCCAGAAGTAGCCTATGCACGCTAACTTTAAAAATATGTCGCAGGTTACCATTCGACGTCGGGCTCGGGCTCGCCGGTGGCGCAGGCCGTGAACTTGGCGCTCATGCCGCGGAACACCTCGGTGTCGCCGATCTTCTTCAGGAACGCCGGCGCCTCCATCTTCTGCCTCTTGCCGCTGGAACACAAATAAAATCTATGTATTTTATACCCTTGCGAAACTTGAATTCTGATCAAATAAACTTCTGTACTGTCAGGTCTTAGGCCACCTGCAATCAGTCTTTTAACCGTAAGGTTAAGGAAAACCAATTCGAATTAATTACATTAAGAAGCAGTCAGTGTACAGTGTATATATTATACATCACGGCATCAACTTTAGGAGCACCTATTCGTTTCTGTCATTAGAGTATCAGTCTATTACTTCGAGAGCAGCCTCGCAGAAGGCCTCCCCCTCCCTGTTTTTGGCGAGACACTTGTAGGTCCTCGCGTCCTCAGGCTTGAGGTCCCTGAAGAGACTTGTCGAAATCGGGCAGCGGGAGTTGTTCTTGAAGTAGGTACGTTACTTTAAGGATCTAGGTCGGTACGTACGACTCAGAAAGTCGTGCCATCCCTGTTCTTGGCGAGACACTTGTAATTTCCCTTTTCGTCAGGCTTGAGGTATAGACCTCCCGTCATAAGACGAAACTTGTTGAAATGGGGCAGTGGAAGTTATTGCTGAAGCACTTTTCCTAAGGATCTACGTTGGTTCTTACATCTTATCCACGACCTCGAGGGCAGCCTCGCAGGAGGCCTCGCCCTCCCTGTTCTTGGCGAGGCACTTGTAGGTCCCCGCGTCCTCAGGCTTGAGGTCCCTGACGTAGAGGCAGCAGGCGTCGCCGTCGCGCTTGATGTGGTACTTGTCGGAGGCGCGCAGCGGGGAGCCGTTCTTGTACCACGAGATGTCCGGCGCGGGCACGCCCAGCACGCGCGCCGGGAACTTGGCGTCGAAGGTTGGCAGCTGCGGGAAAACGGCAAAGTTGGAATTTTATCGTTTTAAAATTTTTCGCGTTGCATTTATTCCTGCCTATAATAATAATAGTTGGAATTACATCTTTAAGAGTTTTGTGGCATGGTATGTTATTTTGTAAAATGACTTTGATACTGTTGGGATATCATACGCGCGGGAGGCAGTGCAACGGTGACGGTCACCCCCCTATGACCCCGGGATGAAGCATCGAGCACTCTGCTCAAGGCCCCCACCGCCGAGCCCTTCGCATCTTCTCAAAATGTTTTTAGTTAGAACCCTAACAGCTTTGTTAACATCACTTACAAAGTAAAAATATTATGATTTCATTTTTTCATTACAATAGGAATCTATTTTCGAATCGTTTGGTATCTTCCGGCCTATTTGGCTAAAGCAGCAAGTTTCTCAACAATTGCACAATCAGGTAGATATTTGATGTATTGGCTCACCTGTTGCAAGTCGGTGAACCGCTGCGAGAAGGTGGGCGGCGTGTAGACCTTGCGCACGTTGACGGTGGCGTCGGAGGCGTCCTCGCCGAGCGGGTTCACCAGCTTGACGCCGTACACGCCCGCGTCCGGGATCTCCGCGCTGCTGATCTCCAGCCCGACCTAGAAAAATAATTCATGATAGCATTCAGCCAGTCTATTAAGTGAATTGACTCCGAGTACTACTGTTTAATGGCGTAATTCACCGTTAAATTTTGGTCATTTTAATCCCAAAATCCTTATAATATCATACGATAACGGTGTCACGAATAAAACCCTTTTTACATGTCAGTTCATCAAAATAAGAAAAATAAAAATTTTGATTAAAACGACTAAAATTTAACGGTGTATAGTCGTAAGTTCTAGACAGCATCCTCTTATTGTGTAAGCAAGTGGAGTATTAAACCTCACCAGAGGGGTGAGAGGAGAAAGTTGCTTAAAACATTAAGTTATAGTAACTGCATTGCGAACCCATAATGAATTACATTGTTACCGTTACAACAAAAAAAAAACAGTAATAAACTTTTGGGTAGAGAAGAGAAACATGCATGGGCGATGTCTACATCTTTGTCCCTAGACATGCACCGTTGGTTGTTGTTAGTTCAAGTGTTCTCAGACACAATATTTCCCACAAAATGACAAGACACACACCTGTTAGTTCTTACTGCCGTCATGTCCCTAGGCGTATTATGTCACTTAACTTCTTGCAAACACAAGTAGGTTATCAGTAACTTCCGCTGCATCGGAGCAGTATCCTATCTGTGGTTCAGATGACGTCGGGCACGGGGTTGTCCACGATGGGACACGACAGTTGGAGAGAGGCGGTCATGATTCTAACACTGTATGATGCGACTTACCCTCTTGCCGTCGCAGGTGAGCAGCAGCTTCTCGCTGGGCTGCAGCGGCTGGCCGTCCTTGGTCCACGTGACGTCGGGCACGGGGTTGCCCACGAAGGGGCACGACATGAGCAGCGGCTGGCCCTCCTCCGCCGTCATGTCGCGGAGCCCGTGGATGAGGCGCGGCCTCTCTTGCGGGGACGACTCGTCCGCGCGACCTGGACACGAAACGGATTTTAAGTCACTTTTACACTTACACACACTACCTACATTAACTTAGGAATTCTTCGATGCCTTCACAGAAATATACAAAGATGGAAAGACTAGCGAGTGAATTCTGATTCCAGGAATCAGGCTAGTTGTTTTATGTGGAGTTATCAAAGAAAGGTACCAGATTTTTTAAGTCTCTTTAAAAAATCTGGTACCTTTCTTCTAACCTAATCTGGTACCATCAGGACCCAACTAGGTATAACTTTATATTTCCACTTACCCCCAGGCCTCCGGTATCCTTTGCGAAAAAGCACAAGTGCTGAATAACTTTATGTGTAGCTGAGTATAACTCCGGTGGAGGTATCACGACCTGAATTGATTTGAGAGAAAGGGGGGGGGAGAGGTAAGTGTTCCATACGGGTTTCAGAAGGAGAAGCATTCAAAGGATGATTGTTTCAGAGAGCCTAAAACGAAGGACTTATCTTATCTAACGACCTTAGTTCTCGTCCATTTGATTGACGCTGTGTGTCACCTTTGTTTAGATGCGACCAGTATACTTATACTAGCACACTACCGCTAGCACGCATCTAAACAAAGGTGACACACAGCGTCACTCTCATGCGTTACGGGACGGTTTTGTTATAACTAACCAGCAACTATAAGATGAGGAGTATATTGAATAAGACTCACTGGCGACAGTAAGCTCGGCATTGCTTCCGATCTCGCCCTTCTCGTTGATGGCCCTGACGCCGTAGTTGCCGGCGTCGGCCGCCGTGGCCTTGTCCAGCAGCAGCGCGTGCGTGCCGTCCGGCAGCGACACGGCGCGGACGCGCGTGCCGTCCGGGACGATCTCCTTGCCGTTGTGGGTCCTGGTTGTTAAACGAATTGAGATGATTAAGCAGAAATAAGCTTCCGAATTTTTCATTGTAATAGAAGAATGTATTCAGCACGAACGCAAAGGCGAGTAATTCGCTAGAGGGTCCAAATTCAGCAATAACGTCATTTTAGTATTTTCATTCGTGAAATTGTCAATTTGATATAACTCATTTTAAAATAACTAATGATTGTATTATAGGATATAACGGATTAGTAGCAGGAGATAGTCTCCATCATAATATATTATAGTAATAGTAACATTATAGTAATAGTAATAGTACATAGGAGCTTTCATTTCAAAGGTGGCTTTTTAAACGGTTTTATTTAGCTCGACCCGTACGGCATTTCTCTCGGCCCGGCACACGGCCTCCGACCGACGTGGTCACCTTATGGTAAGATCACTGCCACCTATAAACATCTGTGATTTGAGAAAAAAGGTTCCAATTATACTTTGCTTTGTTTGCGAGGGAAACCGATAAGTTATTTTTGTATCAAAGAAGTAAAACATACCACTTGATGGTGGGCGGCGGGTGGCCCAGCACCTTGACCTCGAGCTTGACGGGGAAGCCCTCGATGACGGTGGCCGGCATCAGCTCCGCCACGAACGCCGGCTTGCGCTCCTTCTGGCCCAGCTCCACCTTGGCCTTGGACGTCACCTGCAGACAAACGCGTACTCACATTCCGTTTAAAAATAATAATAATAGACCCCACATTCATTATTGTGTCTCAAAGGGGGATATACGTGTTAGATCCGTATTCTCACGCACACCTTCCAAAATGACCGCAAGAGAGATACGAATAATAATTACCATTTATTCAGTGTTTCAAAACTTTTTTTTTATGTTATAGGTAGCAGACGAGCAGGCGGATCACCTGATGGTAAGCAATTGCCGCCGCTCATGGACACTTGCAACACCAGTGGAGTTACAAGTGCGCTGCCACCTTTTATCCCCTTCCCCCCCGGACAAAACTTACAAAAGATACGCGTCCTACGTCAAAATTTAAAGAACCAACATTCCGTTTTGTTCAAGAAATAGTTCCAGACGGTTATGTTTAAGATCCATAAAGATATGGCTCTTAAGACCTTCAATAATTCACAGTACCTCGCCCAGCTTGTTGGTGACGGTGACGCTGTAGAGGCCGGCGTCCTCGGGCTTGGCGGCGTCCAGGCTGAGGCCGATGACGCCGCCCGGCGTGTTGATGAAGTTCAGCGCCTGCGACGGACGCAGCGGCAGCCCTGCACACACGCGACCAATGACGGTTTTTGCTAATGCAAATCCGATATATCTAACTTTGACGACATTGGTTGTTTCATGACATAACTTCATAATTTTGACATGATACGTCAAAAATGTAACCAATCCGCTGGTTGTTGGACCTGACGTCAACGTAACGTCATCTATCGGATAATACGCTTCGGCTGTTGGATAAATTTCAATCAGACATTTTCAAGTGAGACTGCGGTAAAGTTTTTGAAAAAATATTGCTAAAGTTTTTATAGGGTCAGCCTAGAGAATATGGAAGAAAGGTGAATAACGAATTTGTAATGTTGCAGGTTTCTGTGGACGGGGGAAATCGCTAACCGTCAGGTGATCCGTTTGCTCGCCTACCTCTGGATAATGTCTCTGAAATGACCTCTAGAGTGAAAAATCTATAGATCTGTCTCTGGATTCTATGATGTGTGGCAATCGCTTACCATCACGCGTCTCTAGCACCAATGTTGTATGTTAAAAAGTGTAAGCAAGCTGTCGACTAACCGTCCTTGTACCACTTGACCTCGGGCGCGGGGAAGGCCATGACGCGCGCCTCCAGCTTCAGCGGCTGCCCTACGGCGCCCTTCACGTCCGACAGCTCCTGGCTGAACGACGGCTTGCGCGGGGTGGCTGCAGACGACATACTTATCAACACTTGTAAATATAGTGAAACTGACAGATTGAGTCAAAAATGTTAGAAAAGACGAATTAAATTAAATTAAAATGGTCAATTCAATTTAGGTCCATACAGTACACTTATAAATCAATATGTTTGCCTCTTATAATAATAATAATAAAAAAATTGGCTGAAACGATGATGACGTCACAGTACAGCTTGGTGGTTCTATCAGGCCGAGCGGTCTGTACCACGCAGATGTCAGATCAGCCACTAAATTAGGAGACTATGATGGAACTATCTAGTGACGTCTGACCCCGGGTGCGATCCCCGGGTCAGGCTCAAATTTGTACCTGAGTTTTTCTGTTCAGAAATTCTAAGTGTGAGCCTGAAGTCTGGAAGTTGATGATCTTGTACCTCCGTACCTCGGAAAGCGCGTTAAGCTGTCGGTCCTGCGTCTGATCCTTCTTCGGTCGTGTCGCACTGGTGTCCCATCGAATTAAGAGGGTAAGGGAATATGGAGTGCACCCGTGTTTGCGCATACACTTGAGCACCATATCGTGCGTACGCGGCTGATCGTTAAGATTTGCCGCCGTAGCCGAATATCGGTTAGGGGATTTATTTATTTATTTAGTATAGATCTGTAGATATCACAGACACTCACGGTTGACAGCGACGGCACACAAGGCGGAGCTGTCCCCGTGCGGGTTGGAGATGACCAGCTTGTAGGCGCCGCAGTCGGCCGGCGTGGCGCGCTCGATGTACAGCTTGATGGTGCCGTCGGGCAGTGCGGTCTGTACTGTCATACTGTAGGTATCAGACACTCACGGTTGACAGCGACGGCACACAAGGCGGAGCTGTCCCCGTGCGGGTTGGAGATGACCAGCTTGTAGGCGCCGCAGTCGGCCGGCGTGGCGCGCTCGATGTACAGCTTGATGGTGCCGTCGGGCAGTGCGGTCTGTACTGTCATACTGTAGGTATCAGACACTCACGGTTGACAGCGACGGCACACAAGGCGGAGCTGTCCCCGTGCGGGTTGGAGATGACCAGCTTGTAGGCGCCGCAGTCGGCCGGCGTGGCGCGCTCGATGTACAGCTTGATGGTGCCGTCGGGCAGTGCGGTCTGTACTGTCATACTGTAGGTATCAGACACTCACGGTTGACAGCGACGGCACACAAGGCGGAGCTGTCCCCGTGCGGGTTGGAGATGACCAGCTTGTAGGCGCCGCAGTCGGCCGGCGTGGCGCGCTCGATGTACAGCTTGATGGTGCCGTCGGGCAGTGCGGTCTGTACTGTCATACTGTAGGTATCAGACACTCACGGTTGACAGCGACGGCACACAAGGCGGAGCTGTCCCCGTGCGGGTTGGAGATGACCAGCTTGTAGGCGCCGCAGTCGGCCGGCGTGGCGCGCTCGATGTACAGCTTGATGGTGCCGTCGGGCAGTGCGGACTGCACCACGCGCGGGTCGTCCGCCGGCAGCTCCGTGCCGTCCTTGTACCTGGGAAGTGACGTAATAACTTTGTTATTTGTCTGTAAGTGTGTAGCTTAGTTTGTTTTATGGTAGCATTGTGTGGGGTTCGGAAGATGCATCGAATTTATGCGAAAATATATGAAAAAATAACGTGCGAGAGTGAAAAATAATAAAAATTAACTAAATACTAAAACGATGTAAAGCGATCAGTTTATTTGCAAAAGAAACATCTAGTTTAAGATCTTGGTCTCGTCCGAGATAGATAAATAAAAAGCAGGAAAAGAAATATTAATGACTTAGTTACGATTTGCGAGCATTGATCAAGCATAACGTTTGCTTAAATTTTATGGAACGGTGTGTCTGCTGCAGTATTTTTCTACGACTTAGAGACCTTCAACAGACGAGCGTCCTCTTTCAAAAAGACCGGTAACGTATCAGTGTCCTCTCTGATTTCGTAGATATTCATAGGCGGCGGTGATTAATTATTTTCATCAGGTGACCCGCTAGCTCGTTTCTCGTCTCTAGAATAACAGAATACTGACCACTTGGCAGTGCCAAAAGAGTAGGCATGCCCTGCTCATTTTTCGTCTGTAGCATCATCATCATCATCAGAAACCCACGCTCGTCCACTGCTGGACATAGGTCTCCCCCAATGCACGCCACCGCTCCCGATTTTCGGCTACTCTCATCCAGCTCACTCCAGCCAGCCTTCGAATGTCGTCATCCCATCTTGTAGCAGGGCGTCCAGCACTACGTTTGCCGAGTCGCGGTCTCCACTCAAGGACTTTACTGTCACTTTACGTCTGTAGCATACAGAATACTGACCACTTAGCGGTGGGTATGGGGCTGCCGTCCAGCTTGCACTTGAGCTCGAGCGGCTCGCCCTCGTCCACGTCGCGCTGGCGCGGCAGCTTGTGCACGAAGCCCGGCGTGCCGCGCACCAGCGACATGTCCGCCTCGCACACCGCCTCGCCCGCCAGGCTCACGGCGCGGACCTTGTACTGGACAACGTAACCAAATAATGTTAGTAAATATATACTACTAGCGACCGCCCGCGATTCGCTCGAGCCTCCAACTTCCCTAAAATGGGGAGTTAGAAAGGGACAAAAAGTAGCCTATGTTACTCTCCATCCCTTCAACTATCTCCACTTAAAAAATCACGTCAATTCATCGCTCCGTTTTGCCGTGAAAGAAAGACAAACATACAGACAGACACTTTTCCATTTAGAATATTAGTATAGAATTATGGATTCAGAATGGTTGGAAGAACACGTGGTGAGAGGGATGTACCTAAATGTTCACTGATAGACTCTGTATAGAACATGAATATTATCAGAACATGTCAAGCAATTCGTTCATGGTCATTTAATCTATAGACAGTGGATAGAGGCGGCTGGTGACTAGTCCAGGGGCTACTTCACGTTGATTTTGTTGACGCGGTCTAGATGATCTATTCATGCCAAAGTATGGCTTTTTAACCGACGCAAAAACGACGGGGTGTTATAAATTTAACGTGTCTGTGTGTGTCTGTCTATAGCATCGTAGCTCCCTAAACAAATGAACCGATTTTGATTTTGTTTTCAACGAATAAAACTAACCGTTTATGGTAAAGGGGAGAACTTACTCTACACACACACATCGCTACAAGCGATAAGACCGCCTTATTGTACTGTCCATTATAGCTGTTGCTTCACTCATGTATTCTATTTCTGTGCAAAAAAGAATATCTATCTATCTATCTTACTTTGCCGGCGTCGGAGGCGTCGAAGTGCTTGATCTCGAGGCGGCTGGCGACCTGTCCCTCGTCCTCGGTGACGATGGTGTGTCGGTCGTCGTTGGCGATCTGCTTGTTGTCGCGGTACCACAGCACCTCGGGCTTGGGGACTCCGTCGCAGCGCACGCGAAGGATCGCGTCGTCGTAGTCCTTGATGGCTTCCCTTTGTAGCGGCTTCGTGAACACGGGCTCGCCGGCTACAAACATAATAGGACATTTTATATCTCACTGAAGAATAGGTATACATTATGTGGGGACGACATTACGCTATTATCTTGTGTGACGTTTGTGCGATCAATTTTAGTTCTGTTTACGTACGATAGAGGGAGCTCTCCGAATTGTTTGCGTTACGCATACGCTACTATTTTTGTGTAATATTCGTGTTAGGCCTACAGGTGATGATTTTGCTCTGAGTGTAGTATAAAGTTTTAAGAGCCGTTTCTTGGCTTTGTTCGAGCTTTAATAAATTGGAGGCAAATAACTTTTTTTAAGCACTTGTGTTAGAGATATCAGACAACAGATGATCAAAAATGTTACTTCAATACATAACACCCAGACACTGAACAAACACAAGTGTTCATCACAAGAATATTAGTCCAAGGTGGCTACCACACCCTTTGACGTATTAGGCTGGGTCCGGCCTACTTTTTTGTCGGTCGGTCCGTTCTGTCAACCTACGTGTGTGGTTTTGTACAGAGTCACCGGGCTTGTGGGGAGCGGAAGGCTCGCAACCTAACAAGTCAACTACACTCACTCATGACGCTGATCCTGGCCTGCATGGCGATCTCCGCGATCTTGTTGGCGGCGGTGATGGTGTACACTAATTATATAACACCCAGACATTGAACAATCACAAGTGTTCATCACACGAATTTTTGTCCAGGTTGAGAATCAAAACTTTTGACGTATGAGGCATGGCCCCTACCAAATGCGGCATCCAGCCTTTTTTTTTCGGGTCGTTAGTAAAATAACAATACTCACTCATGACGCTAATCCTGGCCTGCATGGCGGTCTCCCCGATCTCGTTGGTGGCGGTGATAGTGTACAAGCCCGCGTCCTCCACGCTGATGCTCTTCACGCGGAGGGTGTGCGTCTCCGCGGCCTTGTCCTCAGAGATATCGTAGCGCGTGTTGGTCGGCTGGATTACCATGCCGTCTTTGCTCCTGGTAAATAATCGAATAAAATTAATATTCCAAAAGTTTTTACGAAAGCCATGAATTGGTGTTTGGTTAAATGGTTGTACCAATGTCCATGAAGGAACATAGGCTACTTTTTAAAAGAGATCCAATCATAGCCATATTACACGCCTTAGGAATAATAAATATATAATAACACACTAGCTTTTGCCCGCGACTTCGTTCGCGTGGACTTTAGGTTCGTAGAAACCTCAAAAATTGTAGCCTATGTGTTATTCTGATGTATAAGCTATATTGTGGTAAAGTTTCATTCAAATCCATTCAGTAGTTTTTACGTGAAAGAGTAACAAACATCCATACATCCATACATCCTTACAAACTTTCGCCTTTATAATAGTAATAGGATGATTGTGATTCTATACAGGGTATATCAGTGAACATTTACATCCTTTTAACTACGTATTCTATCCACCATTTTAAACAACATTTGTTCAATGACTTTGGAAAATCGCAACAAAAAAACAACAACTTTTCATACAAAGTCGGTCACGTGACTTGGTAATTTTATATGAAGATTTAAAAAAAATCGATGGATTTCTAAAAGTCGTTGAATAAAATATTGATCAGAATGGTTGGTAGAACACGTGGTCAAAGCGATCTAAATGTTTTCCTGTATACATTATAATACCATTAGTAGGTATATGGTGTGTTTCGAGTGAATAAATGTTATGATTATAAATAACTGTTATCCGCGACTTCGTTCGCGTAGAATAGTATCTTTGGGTAGCATTTTTAATTTCACCCCCCCAACCTAATTTTTTTCTCAGGGTCTAGACCATCTGTATACCAAATTTCGCATTAGAGTTACTTTCGCATTTATAATATTAGTTGAGATTTTATTTCCAAGTATCTCACCATTTGACCTCGGCGATGGGGTTGGCGCGCACGTTGGCGATGAAGGTGGTCTCCTCGAAGGGCTGCGCCGTGACGTCGGCCAGGCCCTCGATCTCGGGCCGCAGCAGGATGTCCAGCCGCGCCGAGCTTTCTCCTACCCCGTGTTCGTTCTTGGCGCAGACCGTGTACACGCCGGTGTCGGCGTGGCGACCTGCAATCAATTAATTCAGATCATATAGGTACATTACCTTGCTCCTAAACGAACGTTTTCTCTTGTACATTGTCCAGATAATTATTCGGAACATGTGACCATGATTCAGTTGGTATGGTGTCCTGTCTAATAGTTGCGGCGAAATTTCGTACCGGAAGCCAACAATCAACTGAGGTGGAACTCCAGTTCAGTACTGCTTCAGCAGTAAGTAAATAAGTATTGTCTTATGGGTCAATCATAACATTATTAAGTCATACCAGTAGTGATGAAGTGGATAATCATACACTGGTTGTAACCGTGCCTCTACGACTTGACTCAGGTTGAAACCTGCACGGCACGCTGAAGCGTGGGCAGTGACGCCCGGTGTAATCTGAGGGTTTTTGCAAATGTAAAATTCGATAGATGGCGTTGATGGCATACGTTGACGTCAGATCCAACAACGAGTGGATTGGTTCCATTTTGACGTATCTTGTCATAATTACGTAGTCAAAGTTAATTGGACCTGACGTCAAGGTAACGCCATCTATCGGATTTACATTTGCAAAAAATCTCATTACCGTCCAGTATCCAGGAGACTTACGGCAGAGGGTCGTAGTACACATACATGGCTTTTGTTTTTGAGGTAGTTTACAACTCACCAGTGGGTATGAAGAGTGTAAAGACGCATTCATTGAGGCCATGCTCCAGCGGCTTGGTCTGCATGTCGGCGTGGGCGGTGGCGTCGGGCGTGATGACCTTCCCGTCTAACAGCCACGACACGTGCGGCAGCGGGTCCGGCCGTGCACACGGCGCGCAGCGTCACGGGCTCGCGCTGCATCACGCGCTGCGCCTCCAGGGGACTCGTGAACTTCGGCTTGCGGTACTCGGCCACGGCTGTGAGGAGACAATAATGCATACTAATATTGTAAATGGGAAAGTGTGTCTGTCTGTATGTTTGTCTTTCTTTCACGGCAACACGGAGCGACGAATCGACGTGATTTTTTAAGTGGAGATAGTTGAAGGGATGGATAGGCTACTTTTATGGCCCTTTCTAAATCCCCATTTTAGGGAAGACGGGGGGCGCGAGCGAAACCGCGGGCAAAAGCTAGTAATAAATAAATAATTTACACAACATCTCATAGGTTGACGCCGTCGAGGTCCAAAACAAAATGTAGTATTTTATTTTCGACTCTAATCCGTAGTAATTGGTTTTAAATTCCGAAATAGCGCTCTTTTGCGAATGGAGCCTTTATTGGCGGAAACACTATAATCGGCACCTAATCCATCATCTACAAGATGGCTGGTTATTTCTGAATTAATTGCCAATTTCTCACAACGAAACAACAAATGCTAATTTGTACAACAGTACCTATTATCGTAAAACGGATTTTTCACAGTTATTTTAAACATGATTCCCACTCACGCGTGACGTCGAGGGTGGCCTGCTGCACGGACTTGCCGAGGTCGTTGGACACCTCGCACTCCCACTTGCCGGCGTCCTTGAGGTCCACGCGGTCGATGGTCAGCTTGTACACGTCGCCCTCCTGCGTCATGTGCACGCGCTTGCACGGCTTCACCTGCACGTAAATAAATAAACTCACACTACATCTCATAACGCCCAGTTGTTCGAGTGGTTTAAGTACCGGGCCGTGATCTCGGGGTTCCGGGTTCGATTCTCGGGTCGAGCAAAAAGTATGTTTCGAATTTTTCGGACATAGCTCGGGTTTGTGATCACCAATCCGCATTAGGCAAGCGTGTTGATTAAGCCTAATCCCATCATAGTAGTGATAACTTGATTTCTATGATCGAGGCCTTTGCCCTGCAGTGGGACAGTACATAGGCTGATACTTTATATCTCATACAGTGATCTGACTCCGAACTAGGTACCTTAAGCGGACACTGAACAAACACAAGTGTTCATCACACAAATGTTTGACCAGGGTCCCCACCCTGATCCCCATCAAACCCACAACTTTTGGCGAATGAGGCAGAGTCACTATCAAATGCGCCATCCAGCCAGTCATCATCCAATTAAGGGACATATATATAGAAAAGCATCATCAGATTCCAATTATTATTAGTGATTGGCAACGAAAACGATTAAAATTGGAATAACTTAGAAAATATATAAAAATCGACAAAATCTCATCAACTCTCTTCAGACATGAATTTAGGATTTCTGTTTCAGCATTAGCAGCAGGCATATCAGCAGGCCTTCAGAGTGAGAGTGACAGACTCAATGGACACTTTGTTTGTTTTTTTGTGCCTGTCAATTTCATATTTGGATCTCACGGCCGCTTACCAGCAGGTGGAGTGAGGTCATCTTGATTGTCCTCAATATATAAAAAAGACATCTACTTTCCTAATGGCCTAAAATAATAATTTAGTTGTTTCTGAAGTGTTAAGTTTATTGCAATAAATACAGGTACAGTTCTTACTTCATTGCCGTTGAGGAGCCAGCGCACGGTGGGCGGGGGCGCCCCCGCGGCCGTCACCGTGTACACCAGCGGCAGCGACTCGAACGCGTGCCCGTCCTTCATGCTGCTGTCTTTGATTGTGGGGGGTGCTGCAACGGATACGGGGTGTTACAGAACGTACTAGTTAGAAAATACACGGCGATTAGTATATCTTCCCGATTTTTTAAGTAAAAGAAAAATTTATTGTCATTTCAAGAAATAGGACATGAAAAAAAAAACAATAACTGAAAGATAATAATTTCAAATCTGTATCTTTTCGACTCTTCTCTGTCACTCAATTACAAGAAATATTTATAAAAGAAAAATAGATCTTATTTTTTATTTACATTCTAAAAGAGAAACATAGAAAAACCCTTAATTACAGTAATCACTGAAGCTCCTAGAATAAAACATATTCATTATTTACAATAACACATTAAAATTATCCAATAGAAATCTTGCAGTATATACAGCAGTTGAGAAGAATTTTATTGACTCAGAGCTAAATACTCACCAAATCTGTATGTTTAAAAGAGAAAAATATAGTACAAAATTATGTAAAGTAGTGTTGAGAATCTGTCAATACATACCGTGTCCGTCGAATTGATATGCGAGCATTGATATTAGGAACATATAGAATCATGCAGATGGTCATGCCAAAAAAATATTCAATATTTCAATTTACCTTGATGATGTGATAATTGTCTCGAACGCTCTAATACCTCTTTCGCGGGACGGTCCAAGTATTAGTATGCCAGAAGGGAATGTTATTACGCATGCGCGCTAAAACAAACATACGACAGAGCATTAGTACAAGTACAGTGATGCTGCATCAATAGGAACAATGATGACGATCTGTTATTTTCTGATATATTTAAGAATTTCAGATCAAAAACTACGATCACAGAAAACGACAGATAACTGTTAAGGATTTGTAACACTAATTCAAAGATTCGATTTATAAAGCAACACATTATAAACCCCCAAATAGACATTGCTTAGCGTTACATCATCAAATGCCAGCCTCTTTCATCGGAAACATCCCCTTGTAATATTGTATTATACTTGAAAATTACCTTTTTCTTCTTCCTGCGTTAAGATATCGTCAAGAATGCTCCGTTGTCTACGGCTTCGGCTCAACAGCGCTTCTATATCGTCATCCACTTCCTCTTCTTCCACACTAAACAATTTTGTACCATGCCTCTTCTTTTTCTCTACTGTCGTTTCAGTCACATTCTTCGTTATGTTATCAAAACTCTTCAACGGGCCTAGTACTAATTCTTCTAATATACGGCTTTTAACATTATTTATTTTATTATCTACAGATTTTATATCGTTTTCGTCAAATTCCTTCGAAATATGTATGAGTCGCTCTGTAATATCATTCTCGTAAACTTTATGTGTTTTCTCTTTCACAATATAAGATTCCTCCTCGCCTTCATCAGTGAAATAGTCTTCTTTGAATGAGGACTGACGTACGTATGAGTCTTTGCTAAAGACTTTCTTTGTATCATCTATATCAAATATGGATTTAGAGAGGTCTTCGATGGATATCTCTCTAGAAAGCGGCTCGTTTTGCCAACTCATTTCGTCTTCCGAAACAGACATGATTGAAATAGTTCTATTGCTGTATTGTCTCCCACACCTAGAATTAGTATCCGCTTCGGAATCAGTTGGCGGTTCCTCTATAATACCATAAGTGCCTCTCCTTACGTGTTCGGGTATTGTATAAAAGCCCAAGTCTGATAGGAAATAACTGTGGCTGGCTATTTCCTCGACCTCTAAAGACGTCGTGTGAGGTTTGGATGGCGGAATTATCTTCCTGCCATAGTCGTCATCGTCATCGTAATAAACGGCACTGGATGTCATTTTGTGTAACGTGTGTGTTTCGGCTGGACCTAACAGTTAAAATAGTATTATGATTTTCGGTACAAAAATTACTTGAATAGTTGAATTAGACATGCGATGTAATCAATGCGTTATAGTGTTTTTTTTTGTCTCAGAAGTCTTTATAAGCAATCTGGTTGATGGATGTTAGTCGGTTGGGGCAAATGAAGTTACAACTGGGAAGAGTAGGAGGAAGCGGGTACTGACCTGTGATGATGGCGCCGTGAGACCGAGTGCTGCTGACTTTAGACATAATAATAGAGCCTCCCTCGCCTGTCTTGAACGTGGTTACTGTTTCGAAAACTCGGCCTAAACAACAAATCACACTTAGACGGTTAATAACACAGGTTAAAAGCATGCGACAGTGTGCGCGAAAATGTGAGATTCCTGCAGTCTAAAAGCTGTACGCTAAATTGAAGGGAGAAGCTTAAAGCGCTAAGCGTGTTTATACCTTCAGTTTCAGCACTTAACGGTTCTTCTGTGACAGTCTGTTTTTTAACCGATTTACGTTTTGGTGTCTTCAAATCTTCAGTCAATGGCCACCTCCTCTATTGTTTCAGCGGGAGTGCGGGTCTTCGTGCCCGCCTGGGTCTCAGTCTCCGGTTCCTCGATGATGGGTTGTTTATTTTGCTCATTATGGTTTTCATCCCAGATAGACTTCTCTTCGGCAACTTCTGGTTCAGTGATAGATTTCTTGGCTTTATTAGCTTTCGGTGCATCAACTTCGTCTTCTTTAGTTTTCTTAGGGCGGCCATCATTATCTGTGTCGTCCCATATGGATTTCTCTTCGGCTATTTCAGGTTCAGTTAGAGATTTTTTAGCTTTAGCCGGAGCGGGCGCGCTCACATCCTCAACAGTCGTCTTTTTCACTGCCCCGTCTTCAACGTCATCCCAAAATGATTTCTCTTCGGCCTCCTCTGGTTGTGTTTTCCCTTTTTCTGCTGTTTTCTTCTCATTTTTGTCCAAATTTTCTTCCACTGGCTTTTTAGATTTACTGTCTTCTTCAAGTTCAGTCTCAGTGAGAGATTCTTTTGTGAATGCTGAATGTACTTCTCGCGCTAGTGGGTGAAATGGAAAAAGGTAATGATAAACATGTTCAAATAAAAATGGGGACATTCAAGACGTCACAAATGGAACAATGCAAGGTCACAGTGCTTTGATATTCGTAAGTAGGTGCATAACTACAGCATTCTAGTCTATTGAATGCTTGTTTGGTTTATAAGATGATTCGACCAAGTTCACATGGTATCTGGGGACACCACAACAAAGTACGTGCGTATGCAGTAATCTAACAACTCATTCTCATAGTGTTAATGCAAACTACTACTTTACCAACTTGGCTATCCAGCGGAGGGACGTTTCAGTGATGTCTTCACTGAACCTAGTTAGATTGTGTAATGTGTTACATACTTTACCATCAGTGTGCGTGTGTGTAAGGGTGTGTGTGAATGTCATTGTGTTTTAACTGGAACTATTACATTTTATACTGTCATGAAATCATTTCCTATCAAAATAAAGTTCAATACTTTTAAACATCATTTAGATTTTAATCTTATTCATCTAGAAATAGGGTTCCTTTTCATGTGAAAGGATACTCACTGTGTATGGTGACGGTGCTCTTAGAGGAGACGCTTCCCATCTCGTTCTCAGCTCTCACCTCGTACTCTCCACCGTCCTCTTCCTTTATCAGGGTCACTGTTAAGTGGTAGTTCTCTAGCCTGTAAAGTAATGAGATAACTTTTGTATTCTCGGGTTGGCGCCATTATCAATTTCATTTTAAGATTGAAAATTCTTATTGATTTCATATCATGAAAGCTATGAAACACTATCATCAGGTGATGATAGTTTTCATAGGTTTAGAGGTAAAACACGTGCTGGACAGCGTTGCCATCCTCATACCATCCAGACAATGCCGGCGCGCACCAAGAGGTTTAGCTCCTCGTTCCTGCCCCGAACCATCAAGTCATGGAATGCCCTTTCAGTTCAAGTGTTTCCTCCTCAGCAGGCTTTCAGGGTGAGAGTGACAGACTCAATGGACACTTTTTCTGTTATTTTGTGCCTATCAATCTCCTATTTGGATCTCACGGCCGCTTACCATCAGGCGGAGTGAGGTCATCTTGATTGTCCTCAATATAAAAAAAAGTATAAAGAGCATGCTCACCTCTGAGTGTCCCTCTCGATCTTGATCCTGGCGTCGGTGGTGAGCTCCTTGCCGTCCTTGAACCACTTGACGCGGGGCTCGGGGCAGCCCTCCACCTCCACGTCCAGCTTGAGCGTGGCGCCCGCGTCCACCGTCATGTCCACCAGGCTCTTGGTGAACCGGGGCTTTCCTGACACAGTTATGCGACGGTTACTGGTTACCTTTGAAATAGCTCCGTGGTGGTAATAATCCAATAGAAAAAGTAGGGTATAGGGTAGTAGGCTATTTACGTTTATAATTTGCAATTTTCCGTGAAACCTCAAACGTAAAAGTACTTTTTCTTGAAAATGGGCTTCTTGGCTTCAAACTGAACCATAGAATTGAGAAGAAGCCCACGATGGAGCCAGCTAACGAAGCCAAAGCACCCTATTCATTAGCTTTAAAAAATAAAGTTGTACTCATTGCTATAAGTGATAAGGCCACCGATATTGTATTTGAAAATTACTATTAGCATTAAGTTCTGTAATGTGTTGTGCAATAAAGAGTATCTATCTATCTATCATTAGGGAACACAGTCACAGAAAGGGGGTTCCACCCCTTGCCGCCATAAATTTTTTTTGTAAGTTTATTTTAAAAACTTTTTCAAGACCTTTACAAAGAGCTTACCATTAGGTGATCCGTCGGCTCGTCTCCACCTATATCTTTAAAAAAAGAGTCAAAGTCATTGTTTTCATGAGCTCTTACTGTTGACAGTGAAGGTGGCCTGGCAGGAGTCCTCGCCCAGGTCGTTGGAAACGCGGCAGGAGTACACGCCGCCGTACTCCGCCGACACCTCCTTGAGGATGAGCTTGTGCGAGGCGCCGCTGTCCACGCGCGTGAACACGGACTTCTTCTCCGTGATCTCCACGTCGCCGAGGTACCTGCCCACGATCAATGTATAAGTTACGGTCTCGCCATATACGTACACTGGACCAAGTAGGAGTCTAAGTGCGGAAACAGGAGTCCACTTTACATTTGGGTCTTGCCGTGCCGTATAAAGTGTAGTGTGGTAAAGGCAGAAAAAAGTACCCGATGAAACACTGTACAACATTTTGACAATGTAAAACTTTTGTTTTAATAGGTCAAAACTAGCTATATTGTATCAATAGGGTCATGAATTATCACCGGGCTAACATGCGCACCACGAGATAATTTGTCGACACTCGTATTTTGTCGGCGCAAGTTGCGTCTCGGCTCACCTGACTGAGTTGATGAGGCGGGATAGAGGAGGCGCTCATCGCGAACGAGAGTCGACAAAATTTTGTCGCGGTGCGCATGTTAGGCCTACTGATAGCGCCACTACCGCTAGTCATAGGGTATGGTAATCTCATTGGTTATACAACAATAGTTTGGTAATGTAGAAGTAATATCGTAACTGCATGCAATTACGATGTACGGTCTTTACCACCTTTTTATACCATTAAACTTTAGTCGTTTCACCCCGAAGCCCTCGTAACAGGTAATACGAGAAAAGCCTCTTTAGCATGTTACATCATCAAAATAAGAAAAATAAAAATCTGCTGTTCCATACAAATGAGATTATTCATCAGGCAATAGGTGACTATGAAACAGGAGCAGTTGATGATGCTTTTGATTATAAAAGCATAGACCGTTGAGTTTTTGAGTAAGTCCTGCATTCAGTAGAGTCCGGTTCGACCCATTAAGAGATGTGAAATGTTACTGACCACTTGACGCTGGGCTCGGGGTAGGCGTCCACGGAGACGGAGAACTCGATGTTCTTGTCTCCCGCCGCCGCCGTCACGTTGCTGAGCTTCTCCGTGAACACGGGCCCGCAGCGCACGTGCAGTCGGCACTCGTCGGTCGCGGCGCCGTGGATGTTGCGGATCTAAAGAATAATACATTTTTTAGCCTCCATTGTCCTACTGCTGGGCAAAGGCCTCCCCCAAATCCCTCCACTGATCCGCCGCCAACCGTAACCAAGTCGTGTATAAAGCTGTTAAGATCGTGATTCCATCGCCTTTTAGGTCTGCCTCGTTGTCAGCGTCAGGTAACCATTAGGTAACGGTATCGGTCGGCATGGTGAAGGACGAGACAGCCGCCCACATCCTGCTGGAGTGCAAAGGTGTCCAGTGCCCGCTTACGTGGCAGCTCACGTGAAATGTTGCTACTGCAATAAATGATTGTACCATAGTATACCTCTTTTTTTCTAAAAACACTCGCTGATGTAATTTATTTATTGGTGATTGTGATTCTACAATTAAAAAAAAAATACTTTTTTTCATTTAAATACAAGACATTTTAATAAAAACTTAACCATCAGTAATTTTAGTTTTCAAAGATGGTATTGCGCTTGCAACACTTCAGGTGTTAATAACATTTGGTATCTACCCACAACATTTTAACAATGTATGGAAACTTGACGGTTTAGTCTGCATAGTAAGAAAAATAATGCCAAAAAGGTTGGCGAAACCTGAAAACGTCACTTGAAAATGACATAAGTGACATTAACAGATTTGACAGTGACGTATCTGTCGTAGATTTTTTGGTCTTGAATTCCAGTTTGGAGTATAGATACCATACAGGGTGTACGTTACTACGTTACGTAATTTTTCATGAATATCGAAAAGTCATAGAACAAATGTTATTTAGAACATAAAATGATAACGTCGTGGTTACCTCGCAGGAGTACTCGGCGGCGTCGGCGCGCGCGGCCGACGAGATCACCAGCGAGTGCGCCGCGCCCAGCGACGACATCTTGACGGTCGACGACTCCGTTAGTTCCGTCTTGTTCTTGAACCTGGTGTGTCATTAGCATTGTGGTTACTGGTATTTGCCATTAAATGTACATACATATCTTTTTAAACAATTTATTGAAAAAATTAACAATTTGGTGACCAAAACAAAAACAAAATAAATGTATGTTAATGAAACAGATTTTTTTTGTAATTGGTGGCAGACGTGCAGACGGATCATCTGATGCCGCCACCCAAAGACACCTGCAACCTGCAACACCAGTAGTGTCACAAGTTGCCAACATTTAATCCCCTTATCCACGAATCGCGGGCCTCCGCATACAGTCGCTCATTTGACGAAACAGCGCACTCCGGTCGAGTCGGCAAACATTCGGTCGGTCGGAAGTCGGAAAATATATCTATAGTTTGTTGTGGAAATATTAAATGATATATCAGCATGAGTTTCATCCTCGGCATACTTGGTTTCGCCTAGCTTCTTGAGGCTAGAAGTCCATGCATTGGTTCACCTGGTTAGGCATCAAACGGTCTACGTACCATTTGACAGAGGGCGCAGGCTCGGCCTCGGTCTCGATGCTGAAGGTGACGGTCTCCTTCTCGCTGCAGACCTTGGTCTCGCCCAGCTTCTTGAGGATGCGCGGCGGTGACGTCACCTGCCACTGCCAGAAGTCCGAGCACTGGTTCACCTCGTTCCTGGGGAAAAAAATTAATATAAGTTTTTTTATTGCTTATTAAATACAAGAAGTATACACCTATGTGCAAATAAAACTAAATCTCAGACATGTTGGATTTGTTTTCGAACAAGATATTGTGTTTAAAATGCCGCTCGCATGACGAACTTTATGTGTCCACTGGGTTTAGCATGAAGTTATCATTCCATGGACATAGTTTTAAGGGGATAGAGTCCACCTGTGTTGGGTCTCAAACTTGAGGGCTATACCTAATTTACCTTCGTGGCTGACCGTTGAGATTGGCCACCGTAGCCGAATTTGATTATTTTAATAGATCTTCAGAAAAAAATATGAAGTCATCATGAATATTGTATGTATTAAGGGGCTATCGAATGAAACTAGCGCCGCCAACCTATTTACACTGATTGTGGCGAAAATACGATATATTTTAAGAAAGCAAAACATTACAGACTTAGATAAAAGGAAATTGAATTTTTCAAGTTGCAATACAATATATAAAACACGCGACAAGTAACAATAATGTCAATTATTGCTAAAAATGCCCGTTATTAGCAATAATTAACATTATTGTTACTTGTTGGCGGCGCTAGTTTCATTCGTATAGCCCCATAACTAGCATGTGGTCTAATTTAATGCATCAGTCGTTAGCATATTGAGGTCGTTAGAACTCACTTGGCGACGACGGAGTAGGAGCCAGTGTCGGTGAGCTTGGCGTCCTTGATGATGATCTTGTAGACCTCGTCGGACTCCTTGACGATCTGCACGCGCTCCGAGCTCTTGAGCTCGTGCCCGTCCTTGTAGAACGACACCTCGGGCGCGGGGGTGCCCTCGATCTCCACGGTCACCGTGTGCGTGGACCCGGTCTGGTCATCAAATAGTAAGATAATTATTAGATAAGACAATAAACATTTATTTGCTTAAAACACAAGACACACCACATCACAGTAAATCTTATGTAAATTAGAGGACTTCAACGTCGTAAGGCAGACAGCAGACGCAATAGGAAATCAATTGTTTTTGCCTCGTATGAGGACATTTGGTCTTACAACGTTAAAACGAGGGGGCGTTGTCTGTTTGTCTGTGTGTGTGTGTGTCTGTCTGTGGTATTGTAGTTCTCGAACGGATGAATCAATTTGAATTTGTTTTTTTTGTTTGAAAGTATAATAGTCGGGTGTTTTAGCTATTTTAATGGCCGCAACTAGAAAATTACGAATTATATATTTTGACTTCATTCTCTTAATATAATCTGTAGGTATCAAATAAAATATGATTTTCAAATCAAAAATGACCGCCACCATTATATGCTGAATTAAATGTCAGGGTTTTTAATTTTTTAAGAGATAGTGCTGTAGGATAAACAAGTTGATTTTTTGCATTTTTGAATCTCTATAAAGACATCAAAGAAATACATATAAAAAAAAAAAACTTCTAAAAGGTCAGCAGTGCAGCTGTAACTCCTTTCTTACAATCAGGTGAATTGTCTACTATCTACCATATTATAATACAAAATATTGGACAAGAAAATGAGGTGGTAGGCAGCCCTAGCCTAACGTCTTGGTAGCACCAGAAAAAGCCTCTCTTAGTATGTGCCTCACCATGCAAGTCTGGTTCTCGATCTTCCTCTTGATCTTGGGCGCGGCCTTGACGACGAGCTGCATGGTGGCGGAGTCCTCGCCCAGCTCGTTGCTCGCCGTCACGTGGTACGTGCCCGAGTCCGCCGCGCTCACGTTCTTGATCACCAGCGACATGCTCTCGTCGTCCTCGTACAGGAACCTGGAGAATTGGTTTTATTGTTACGAATCAAATAATAAACACTGCCCTATTGCAAAGAGTTGGATAAAGTTATTTTTTTTTAATGTCTCTACCCTCCTTTAGGAGGATCACTTCAGCAATGTCCAGTGAAGTAATCTTTGAGATTTTGATCTCAAAGAGGGAATAATGGACTTAAATGGTGTCACCATCGATGTCCGTCAAAGTCACAGTCACTCAATAAAACGCCGTAAAGGATTCTGTGGAGGGAGACAAATTTTAACAAAATCGAATTTGTTATGAATCTATTAGGTTCAAGCAAGTTGTTCACGTGACAACTCACTCCATACACAATAGCAGTGTTTAATTGCAGTACAACACAATAACAGTGTTATAAATTAGTTGCGTTTATCAAAAAAGTTCTTCTACGACTTTTGAAAACTCGTCGGATATTTTTTTTAACGCCTCATATAAAAATGAATAAGTTACGTGACCTATTTGTTTTTTATGCGAATATCCTTAAGTCATAGAGGAAATGTTGTTCAGAATGATTGGTAGACAACGTGATTGAAGGGATATAAATAAAAAAATGCGCCAGACAATCACACCAATCAACCTGGTCTCAAAATAGGGCAACCCCTGTACTAAGAGTACAAGATGACGAAAACTAACTCGGGGCGTCAACCCAGGACACCCAAATCCAAGAAAACTTAGAAAATGTAGTGTCCTAAATTGACTTGACCGGGAATCTGGGATCTTTCGCGCTTCGGGCGAACACCTTAGCCACTGCGCCATAGTGAGACTGTCAAATGTTCACAGATACATAGTTGTTTACTCACTTATGCCTGGTGTCGGCCTCGATGATCTTGCCGTCGTGCTTGAACACGACGGAGGGCTTGGGGAAGCCCTTGCACTGCAGCTCCAGCATGGCGGACGCGCCCGCCGACACGACGGCCTCGCGCGTCTCGATCACCAGCGTCGGCTTCTCCGGCTCGCGGTGCAGCTCGTTCACGGCACCTGGGGGAAGTTCACAACTTGATTAGGACACAGAAAACCGGCGTGAAGCAGCCCCTGTGCTGTGTTTCGCCGAGTGAGTGAGGGTACCGGAGGCCCACCCGGGGGGAAGGGGATAAAAGGTTGGCAGCGCACTTGTAACTTCCACTGGTGTTGCAAGTGTCCATGAGCGGCGGCAATTGCTTACCATCAGGTGATCCGCCTGCTCGTCTGCTACCTATCACATAAAAAAAAGGTGTCTTTTGTGATAGATCAGACGAGCAAAAGGATCACGTGAAAGCGATTGCCGCTAATGAGGGTTTTTGCAAATGCAAAATCCGATAGATGGCGTTACGTTGACGACTGATGCAACTTTGACGACATTGGTTGCTTTAATAACATACCTAACTTCATAATTTTGACATGATACGTCAAAATGCAACCAATCTACTCGTGGTAGGACCTGACGTCAACGTAACGCCATCTATCGTATTTTGCATTTGCAAAAACCTTCATTAGGGACACCTACATCACCATTGGAGTCACATACAAATGCGCTGCCAACCTAACTTTTTTAACTCCCCTTCCTCCCTTATTGGGCATCTAGTACTTTCATTTGCTTGGCGAAACACAACGCAGGTGCTTCTTCACGCCAGTTTTTAATGAAGGCGTGGTATAACTACTGTCGAGCCGGCCCATTCATGACTTGTAACTGTGGTTAAACGCGCTTGTCTCAAGAAGGATTGGCAGACCATAAAGGAAGAAGATATGTTCTCCAATTATCTGATTTCAACTTCTAGGAGAGAATCTACGCCTTTTTGGATAATATAATTATACAAGACAGAGATAGAGGGAAAATACAGGTAACTTTCTTACCACCAATCAAATTCTACTATGGGGTCACTAATGAATATGAAAAAAAATTGTTCATAATAATCATTAATAGGTAGATTCAGTGATAAAAAAGTTAGTCTGTATAAAATTTGCCGTTTTTCCTCTTGCATGCGACCATACGACCGTGCTAACAACATCGAACAGAACAGTTAACCAGTCTTTGGTCTGTCTCTTCAACTTTGCTGTATTAGCACATTCTACAGCTTTAGCGTATACTCACTTACCACATAGAAAGGCAATAAGTACCTTGTAAGCACAGTGCTAGATTACAAGACAACAACACGTAACAATAATCAAATCTGGGCATAAGACCTTTTCTGACCACCTCAGCTAAGAATATCCTCGAATCACTTTGCGAAACGTTCAAAACCTGACCTGAAAATATTCCTTACCGTAAATAATTCTTGAAATCAAGTTGGTAATCGGAAATATAAAATAAATATAAAAAAAACAGAACATTAATCTATTTTTCTTCTGTATATCGCATATATAGGGTGTATTTGTGAACATTTACATCCCTTTAAACACGTCTTCTACCAGTCATTATGAACAACATTTGTTCTACGACTTTTGGAATTCCACATAAAAAAATTCAACTTTTCATACACAGTCAGTCACGTGACTTTTTTTTTTTTTTTTTCGACAAATTTTCAAAAGTCGTAGAACAAAATTATGTTCAGAATGGTTGGTAAAAGTCGTGGTTAAAGAGATATAAATGTTTACAGATACACCCTGTTGATTGATGAATGTCACACAGCTAAAAGCTTACCCTTATGTCTTTTGAAATAAAAATGTGTAATAGTTACTAGTTTGGAGTTACTACGAGATTTTATTCTCTCTTGAAGTACAGAGCATTTGTTTGCTTTCCCGAAGTGTAAACATTTCCTCGTTACCTTGAACAGTGAGTTCAGCGGAGCAGGAGATGTTGCCGGTGCTGGTCTTGGCCACGCAGGTGTACAGGCCCGCGTCCTCGGGCTTCACGTGCTGGAACACCAGCGCCAGGGAGTCCTCGTCGTCGCCTAGCAGGACCTGACCAACAAACACACATTTTAGGAACAAGTACTTTTAGGTTAGGTATCACTAACCTTGATGGTTTTATAATGTGTCAACTTACGTCATAGGGTATGGTAACGTCATTGGTTACAGAATGTGGGAACATTGTTAGTTCCTAATAATCCGTTTTCATGTCTTACTTGACGCATTATAAGCCATCTGAGCTACTGAAGACATTTATAACTGAAACGCATAAAAATGCTAAGAACATACAAAAGTACTGCTTATTCCACCGTGAGCCGACGTTGGTATATATCATCAATATAGTATCTATGTAAAGAACAGGTAGTGTGCACAAACAAAAATATTTTGCAACTGCTTTTTTTTTAGCTCTTCTGTTGATTTAGCTAAATCCAATGGCCAAGAATGACCGCATCATTTATGACAGTGTGTATCTTTAATGGGTGAATGTTGAGTTACCTTGAACCTCTCTTCAGGGTCGAAGGGCTGTCCATCACGCTTCCACGTGAACGAAGCCTTCTCACCCTTGGCCAGCAGGCCCTCCCCGCCAGGGGGGAGCTCGAAGAAAATGTTCTTGTCATCTGAGAAACAAGATGTATGATAAGTGATGAGCCGGAAGGAGTTCAACTGATACTTTATCTCAAATACTAAGTTTATGAGATAACATCAAATTAAGGGGCAATCGCAATAAAGTTGCTTCTTTTTACCGTGAACCGTAATTATGGATTGGCCTTACTATTTAGTAACTTGTTTAACCACTTAATTCAATTTCCGACATCCGATGTCTTTTCGATATCGGTGAATATCCATTCCAGTGAAATATGATTTTATGAATTTTAATCTCATAACCGAATTCGGTTCGAGTATCGAACTCGATCGGTACTTTCGCGTATTTGGAGTACGATGTTCAGCCCTAATACAATGAGCCATAAAAATGTTTTACTTGTGTAGTACGGACAATGGTAATTGGTAGTTAGTGAAAACATAAAATGTTTTAGTACATTTTGTAAACCAACAAGTAAATCAACAAGTTATCTAATTCGAGCGTCGTATTTATAGCGCACATAAATACTGGAGGACGTCCAAACGCCGTTAAAAATGTGGACCATTCGTAAATATAGCTGATTACGTCTGTCCGTCATTCAGTGCGAGTTATCTGTATCACGGTACATTCATATTTAGGGCAATTACGCTTATTATGATCAAAGGCTTTCGACATGAACATTACTGTTTGTAAGTCTGTAAATTCGTATGACACAAGTATTTTATCTGATTGAGTAATACGCACAGCCCAAATCACTGAACCCAGAAACTTAAATCTTTGGGAGGGGGTTTTTCTACTAGTGAAAGTAAGCACTAAGGGGTTTTCAGAAATACAATCAAAAGGGGATGAAAAGTGGGTTAGAAGTTTATTATTGAAAGTTATTATCCTATATTATCATTCTCCATAATCTTAAATTTTTCAGTCCTTCCACTGCTGAATTGGAAACTATTGTAGGCCTTAATTATATTCATACTTCATTCATAACTCTGCAGTTTTTACTTATTCAACTAATGTCAGCATGCGTCCTAAGGTCACTAGTCCAGTTAGTTGCAGATCGCACCCGCAGTTTAGTAAGCGAAGTGCTTACACTACGCTTATTGAAATGCGGTTTCCTTTCCGTCTTTTTCAACGCGGGTTCGGGACGGAACCTACATAAAAAACGTCTTTTTTACGTAGGTCCCGAACCCGTCCTTCCAAAGGAGGCAAGAGCAGACCGTAGCCAGCGTCAGCTTTGCTCACGTCGGATATTCTAATGCAGGGATATGACGTCACTCACCAACGACGGTGACTTTAGCCTCCGAGGTGACGTCACCGTAGATGTTGAGCGCGCGGCAGGAGTAGACGCCAGCGTCGGCCTGGCTCACGCCGGCGACGACCAGCTCGTAGCAGCCCTTGTCCGCGCGGGTCCTGATGATGGACACGCGGTCGCTGTCCGAGGAGGTCACGATCTCCTTGCCGTCGCGGAAGCTGGAGCAAAAGTGCTTTAAGAGTATGTCTATTTAGAGTCATATTTGAACCATCATAAGCTGAATAGATCCGGCACGAAGGAAAATTACGCATATTCGTTCGTGAAAAAAGAGCCTGAGTGAACTGAGGTCCAACTTCAACGTCATTGGTTGCTTAGTGACATTTTGACATCTTACATCAAAAATAACCAATCACCGTGTAGTTGGACCTCAGTCTACACGTACGCCATCTAACGGATTTTCCACACGCGGTAGCCCCCATTAATTAAGTATCTAAGACTGGAATTAATTGCGATACAAGCCGTGGAATGTAGTTTAACATTACGTTATAGTAACGAGCATCTATTCCAAAATACAGACGATAATCCTTGCCAAACCCCATTTATTAACTTCGGACTGTAGAATACAAGCGCATGAAAATCTGATAAAGTTTAATCTCTTATGTGCGTGTACTACATGAGTAAAAGTAAGCAAGAAGGTACATGTGGATTTCATTTACTTATTGTAAGAGTATTTTGACTAAACAAACTACCTATCCTTATTTCTCTAAAACCGGTTACTCATTGAAGAGCTGTAACTGTAACTATTATGATTTTTATTTTAGTTGCATGTTGCAAGTTGCATGTTAAAGATACTCGTTAATAAGTGTACCCGGCTAGCATTGTTGCGGTGGTGTCAAATTAGGATACTTACAATTTCACTTCAGGATTAGGGGTCTCCCTTGACCTTCACCATGAAACGCAAGTAGGTGTTTTCCATGATTTCAGTATCTTTCAGCGCCACCAAGAAGTACGGGGCATTCAATGCGTTTCTTTCTTTCCTTTCTTCTGCAGTCACTATAACATTACATATCAGAATAATTACTACTTTGAACAGCAAGTAAATTACTATAATAACAGTGTTAATAAAGCCTAGCCAGTGGCTCGACATATTTATTAAAAAAATCAATATAAATTTTAATCTCAAGGGCATTGCTGGGGTAGGATCAGGGCAGAGGAACTAAGTATGCCAATACGCAGTTCGCTGTACTCTTGTTGCCTGATTTGTCGCAACGTGGATGCTAGCTTTCACTATGATAGCAGATTACGCGAACAAAATGTATGATTGGATCACTGTTTTGGTAATTTAAGTTTCCGGATCGATTGTAGACACGTCCTGTCTTACAACTGGCTATCTTTTAGCTGTAAGTAATAACACTAAAACTAAACATCTACTAACTACACAATCATGCATAATACGACATTATTTCTAAATAACAGTGCTTTCGTTGAGTGCGCAATACCAGAAAATTAAGGTACAGAATAGGTTCTATGTTATGTCTGCTTTACGATGTCTTAATCGATGATATCGCTAAGCATGCAGGCGCTTAAGTGTAAAAAGTGTTGATTCGTGTGCTGTTGAGCAGACTTTGAGATTTGGAGCTCCTTTTCATGGAGTCTGAGGTTACGTAAAAGAGTAGGTTTTCGCTCGCAGTGCGATTTGCGAGGGTTAAACTTCGGTTACGTAGGTACGAACGTAACATAGCCGACGTTTAAAATCTTACTAACCGACACGTTACTGTCACATAACATAGGATTAATGAATGAAAGGATTTTATGTATCGGTATATTTGTTTTTGAGTATATTTGTTACAAACATATACCGATCGATCACGATGACAAAACTAGCGATCAAACAGATTAAGATTATGTATGCTATTTTATTGAACGCTACCAATCCAAAGATACCAAATCTCGGAAGCCTGCTCAACTTAGAAGAATGAAACAGTAGACTCACACTGGTGGACGACTAACTGAGCGGTGCAATGCGTGTTCCCTTTAACATTCTCAGCCCTCGCGGTGTACAGGCCCGTGTCCTCTTCGTGGCAGTGGAGGATCTCCAGCTTATGGTTCCCCTGCCGGGTGGTGATGTTGACTCGGTCCATGAGCTTGTCGGTGAGCGGCTTGTTGTCCTTCAGCCAGGTCACGGAGACGGACTCCTGCGACTCGCGCAGGGAGCATTCGAAGAGGGCGTTCTCGCCCGCTGGGGAGTCACAAGTTCGTTACGGGAGAGCTCGTACTAGGGGAAGGCAGTTTTTTTGGGATGGTTCGGTTCTTTTCATGCAGATGCACTAAATTTAAAATTGGCGAATTTGTTTTTATGTTTTAATTTTTTATCGTTATAAAAATTCTGTCGAAAGACAATTCAAGCCTTTAAGAGGCAAATACCAAACCTTTATAATGTTCAAATACATAGTACGAACCCTCAAAATATATAGGAAGAAAGCGTATGGTTAGAACAATGTGTTGTGTCTATTAGTTGTCTAAAAGCGTATATACAAGCTCTATAGTGTGTCTACTTCTATAGTGTTGGTCTACGTCGCTACTGTTGTGTGCGACTTACGCTCGATGTTCTGCCCCTCTAGGGTCTTCGAAAACGAGGGTTTTCCATCTTGGGATTCAGACTTGGAGATCGACCTCGCTGAAGTGTACTCTCCAGTGCTGACGGAGCCGTTGGCGATCTTGGAGTAGTTGCTCTCAGTTGATGCTCCTCCGTTTCTGATGCTCTCATATCTCGACTCCGTCGTGGAGGATGCTCCCTCAATCCTGTCTCCATCGAGAGATGTTTCTAGGCTATACCTAGAGCTACGGCCTTCCACTTTGGAGCCGTTGGTTTCGATGCCGTACTTGGAGGCGATACTATCGAGCTTGCTGGCGGAGTCATAGCTAGATTCAGTGCTCGACTCGATCCCGTACTTGGATCCCCCCTCGGTCCTCGAGTACTTGGACTCGATCCTGGAGAGGGCGCTGCTCTCGGTGCCTCCGACCTCGTACTTGGAGCTCTCCAGGCGGGATCCGCTCTCGCGCCGCGAGTAAGAGGTCACTCCCGTGTCGGAGGAGTCATAGCTTGATATTTTACGACTACTACTGGAGTATTCTGTAAGACAACACGTAAGCCTTAACTATTACAGACAATGAATAATTATGAGGATTTTAACAAATGGCAAATCTGATAGATGTTGTCAGATCCATTGCATTTGTTGTATTTTGACGTATTATCTCAAAATCAGCATTTTACGTAGATACAAGTACAATCTAAAAAACATGGTTAGATACTCGTATTTACGTACAAAACAACCTACATAACGCCATCTATTAGATTTTCCACTTGTGACCAACCTCATAATAATTCCCTCATTATTCCACTTTTGATAAACTATTTTAGATGTTCTGAAAATCTACCGGTAAGAAAACCCATATGCCTAATATTTCATGAAATATAAAAATGAAAAACACGCTCACCTCCACGCGAACTGCGACTGCTGTACCTCGACATCTCGTCACCAGTTTGCTCCGCGGTTACAGCTTGACTGTTGGCTGAGTCCTTGTCCGCGGCCGCGCCAGTTGCGCTGGCTTCGACACTCTCCTGCACAGAACTCGCACTAACCACTGAACTTTCTTGCACACTCACTGACTTTGATTCCACTGACGCCTGACTCACTTGCGACTGTACAGTCTCCTGTGTTTTTTGACTCACTGTAACATCACTCGCTTTCTGAACCTCGATCTTCTGTTCTACCGACGATTGAACAGCTTGAGATTCTTGGACAGTTTTTTGACTCTGAACTTCTTGAGTTGATGATACTTTCGCAGCTGTCGTTGATTGCTCAACTGTTGCTGTTGCCGTTTGTTGAGTTACCGCCGATGCTGTTGCGGCACTTGCACTAGTCTTTTGAGCTGAAGCAGTAACTTGCTCAATAGATTGAGTTTTCTGCTCGCTGGATGCTGTTTTCGAGCTTTGCTCTGTCGACGAGAATGTTTCTGTGGCAGTAACGGTTGTTTTCTGTACTTTCTGAACAGACGCCTTCTCTTCTTCGACTACAAGTGCTGACGCACACGATTCTGCTTTTGCTTCCTTCTTTTCAACAGTAGCTGCTTTCACTGTTTCTTGGGTTGTAGCAGATTGCGAACTCTCTGTAGCTTTTGAGCTCTCAACAGCTACAGAAGATTTTACTTCTGACACAGATGTGACTTCGCTTTTGACAGCAGACTGTGTCTGACTGACGGAAGAAACTTCTGTGACTTCAGACTTTGATATTTTAGTGGCTACCTCTGCCTTCTGTAGAAGATTTTCTCTTGGTCGTCGATTGTGTGGTTTCTTCTTCGACACGGGACCGTTTGTCCTGTATCTGCTGCGCTGCTTCTACTTCAGCGTGATCTCTCTTCTTCTTTTTGTCTTCAGGTGGTTCCGGGGAGACCACCTGTGGTGGGGAGGGCACTTGTGGTGGTGAGACCACTTGGAGGTCGTCAGCTGCGTGCTCAGCTAACGCGACTGTAGAGAGATATAAAAATCTTTAAGTAACTGCAAGATCTATTACAAGATTCATTAGTTTAGACAAAGATACAGACACAGGCATTTTTAATCTAATATATTTCATGTAGTAATGTTTGAAGACAATTTCATCAATTTGCATGCTATCAAAGAGAATGAATCGTGGCCAACTTTTCTTCGTTTGTTAATGTTAATACATTTGGCAAGTAGAAAATAGTGTCAGTCGCAGTGTCTTGAGTGCTAATTTTTTACAGACGCTGTTAATTTAGTTAACTGTTAGCTGTGCCATACGATTGGGTAATACAAAATCTCTAAGATGACAATAAGGGATAGAATACTCGCAGATTAAAAGTTTGGCAGCGCACTTGTAACTCCACTGGTGTTGCAAGTGTACATGAGCGGCGGCAATGGACAATACGACAAAAAAATATTTCCCGAACAAAAAATACCATTTCCAGATTAGCCTTATAGGTGTTTGAGAAAAATAGTTTCAGAATTTTTAAAAAGGTATTTACGGAGAAAATAAATAGAATGTAAAAAACCCCGTTTGACGTCATCACTCAGCTAGTCAAAGTTTTAAAGCCTTTGCTCATATTGACTAAAAAAAAACTATGTTCAGTTCAGGATTGACACCAACCAACCTCATTAGGTAAGTACCCAGGTACGATTTAAAAAAAAATAGTTCCTAAGACGTCAAAACACGTCAAACGTCAAAAACAAAATGTAATTTTTATGTAGATTTTTATTTTATCAAAATATAAATAAGTTCAAGTGCAGCACGTTATTTTCATTCAAAATTAGCGGCTAGGCGCTAGGCCGAAATACTTCGCAACCAGAGGCGCCTGCATCTCTTCAGTGCGAGTTCAGTTCGAGTTCGAGTTCAGTATGCGAGTTGGCGTTTAGAGTTCTGTGCGAGTTGGAGTTCAGTATACGAGTGTGAGTTCAGTGCGGGTTCCGTGATGCAGGTGGCATAAAGAAGAACAACAGCGAACGAAAGGACAAGTTGTGATAGACATCCCTCATGCCTGTCAATAGAGGGCGGAATATTAAGGATTCGGCAATCATCATTATGTAAACGCAATTTTTATGTCAATTTATAATTTTTATTCAAAAATATAAGTAAATTATTTCATGTGCAGCAATTTGTTTCATTCAAAATCCTATGCTAGGCGCAAACAAAATGTCATAAACCAAACAACAAACGTCAAAATTACGATTACGATTTACGAATCAAAAACGAATAATTTCGTAACCTATGATTGTAAAATAGACAGCGAAGAAGAATTTTCATTGCAGAAAGATGCAGTGAATGTAGGCTGCCCATTTTCCGTGCCCGTTATCCGTGTTGGTAGCAGGCGAAATCCAATGTGTTATCCTTGGCTTGTCGTAATGGCAATCGATTTCAAATCCAAAGTAAAAGCGTGATCAGTCGTAAAGGCAATCATGACTATGCTTGCCTTCTTACTAGACGTCCAGCAAAAGTAAGCAGTCGGTGTTCATTATAATGATATGAAAATAACAAAACTTTAGTAGATATTACTACGGAGAACATGACAAACATTGACATTGACAATTATGACAGAGGCACATAGTGATCTTAATCTCTTTGACCTTAACTTTTTATTGTAGGTAAGTAAGCACCGACATCATTTTATATTCAGCCGCAGGGCTACGTCACTTCCGGTATATTATTCCGCCTTTTAAAAGACGTTATTTAAATAAATACACACATTTAATTAAAACTAACAAATACGGGTCACCTTTTTTTTTCTTTCTTTATCCGAAAAGCATATAAAAATGGTGAAAAAATATTTTTGTCGTATTGTCCATTGCTTACCATCAGGTGATCCGCCTGCTCGTCTGCTACCTATCACATTAAAAAATGTAGCGACCGGGGCAACACTACACTCATAGTATTTTGTTTAAATACAAGCGTATCCCCTCCCTCCCGCCAGTCAACGCTAAGGGCTTAGTGTAGTATTCGCACAGGTCGCTACATGTTGTCTGAGGCATCTATCCCACATTTACCCTGCTTCGTGAATCGTAATATTTAGACTCACCAACGTCGCTAGCGTTCTGTAGGATCTCCTTCAGCCAGTTGGTCTTAACGTACTCCTTGTGCGCGGCGAGGGCGACGGCGCGCTGGTCGCGGTGCACCAAGTCGAACCTCAGCGGGTCCGAGGGGCGGTCCTTGGCCTCGACCTCAGGGAGCTGCGACAAACGAGACGTAAACTGGCGGTTGGATGCATTCCAAATGTGTGAATCTTAAATTGTGCTATTTTGAGGGAAGAATGTCAAGATTACTTCATATTATGCAATGGTTGTTGGTTGGATGAAAAAGCTTTCAAGTTTATGGAAATGATGTATGGCTTTGATTAGGAATGCGTTCGTCTACAAAATAATAACAGTAACGTGTTATAAAATAAGATTAAGGTACTGTGAAATTTGACCGATCGTGATAATAACAATGTGTTTCGGGTAGTTACTCAAACTATGAGACTATTCAGATCATTTTACTTTGTCTTAAGGCTATGAGGGCCAACATTTACATCCCTATTCACGTGTTCTTACAACCATTCTGAACCACATTTGTTCAATGACTTTTGGTAATTCCCATAAAAAAAAAACAATGTTTTATACAAAAACGTCACGTGACTTGATAGTTTTGGATGGGGAGTCGAAAAAATGTTTGTCGCATTTCCAAAAGTCATAGTACCATTATTATTGTTTAGAATGTGGTTAAAGGGATGTAAATACAGATACATCCTGAATAGTTATAGCATTGACCAAAGTTCTTCATTCATTCGTTTCGTTAAAGACTAGTGTTTGGAAAATCTTGTTTACCTTTAATTTTTGTGGACATAAAATTCAAATCAAAATCAAAGCTTAAAACTGTCAAGCTTAAGTAAATAACCGAATCACCGATCACTATCCTTACCTTGATAATATCCTTGAGGACGAACACCGACCGATCGTCCGACACTCTCTTGACCTTGCAGATCAAGATCCTCGCCTTAAAGAGGAAGAGGTATCTCTCCTTCGCCTTGCCCTCAGGGTCGGTGACGGTGAACCAGTCGTGGGTGAGCAGCCGGCCTAGCTTGTAGATGTTCCCGCGGTAGCCCTCGATGCTCGCGAGGAACTTGTTGTCGGTGGCGCGGTTCGGGACCGACAGGAACAGGTCCAACGCCTTTTGGAGGTCTGTGCAGTCTTCGCCGAGACGTTTGGAGTATTTTACCAGTTCCTACGAACAGAAAATGATGTGTTATTGCTGGACAGTATATTATTCAGACGATTACACAGTGACGGAAATGTAATCTATACATATAATAAAAATGTAAAAAAGCTGTGTCTGTACATTGAAGATATGTATCTCAAAATAACTTAGGACGACTAAAAAACAGTAACAGAACATGAATCAATGATTTTTAAAAATTTTGTCTGTCTGTTGTCTGTTTGTCTGTTTGTCTGTTTGTCTGTTTGTCTGTTTGTCTGTTTATCTGTTTGTCTGTTTGTCTGTTTGTTCGCGCTAATCTCGGAAACTACTGAACCAATTCGAATGAAACTTTTTTTATTGTATAGCTGTAATATCAGGGCAACTTATAGGATATATTATATTTTGAAGACCAGGCTCCTTGATGTAGAACAACAACAGCCTAGCTAAACTATAAGAGGTAGGTCAATGGCACTTTAACAAAAGTTGTTCAGATTGATGAGCATTTTATGATGCCATGAAAAAATAAAGGATCATGGAACATCTGGTTTGGAACTCTAAGAGCCCAGCTCCACTATAACAAATATGGAATGAAATGGAATGGAAAATTGTCAAATGTGATGAGCATTTTTGGATGAGATCCTATAAGGAAGGATATTCTAAACTTAAACCCCTAATGGAGCGAAAAGGGGGTTCCAAGTTTGTTCATCTTTAAGCCAAGAGTCATAAAGTTCACGCAAACGAAGTTGCGGGCGGCCACTAGTTATTAATAGTAAGATTGGTGTCAATTAAGCTACCCAGCTTAATTGACATCAATCTTACTTGACACAAGAGTGTCCAGTTGTTGAAACTCAAAAATAGGAGGAAATGGATGCTAGGAATGTTTACGTGTTCATATAGTCATATGAACACATGTATACATTTAATTACTGTATATTTTCGCCTACTGGACACAACCAAGAATTTTGCTAATATTATAATTATATATTTTTGAGTTAGGTACAGTTGAGTTCAAAAATATGATACACTTAGAACCTTGTCACAGTACATGTGTATAAGATAACGACTTCCACTTTCTTATAAAATGTATTGTGACAAGGTCCTAAAGTGTATACATATTTTTGAACTCGACTGTACTTAAATCTCAAAAGCGTTATGGTTTTAGTGGTCAAGCACCATAACATCGCTTTATTTTTATGTCTACATCAAAATAACGCAAAAATAAACATGATTGAGTTAGTTATCATTAAGCACCTAATTTAGATGTGAACATTTTCACGAAAACTTAATTTTCTGATTCCTCCCGAATATTCTGTTGGTCCGCCTTAGTACTTGTTAAGATGGCAACAGTCCAAGCGGACACTGTTAGGCATCAATCACATATCTCATATGAAATGGCCTTGACTATGTTACATTATTGCAAATTAGTTATCAATGGAACCTAGTCAGTTATTTACTGGTAAGACTATTTTATTCTCCAGTTCTTCAATGGAATGTTGATAGGTAATAACATTTTCTAGTTACCTATATAATCTTCAAATACCTATGTCTGTATAGGCAGGTACACTACAGCAATTAAGCGATTCAACTTTGATTTTTTTTTTTATGAGATAGGGGGCAGACGGTTCACCTGATGGTAAGTGATTACCGCCGCCCATGGACACTCGCAACACCAGAGGAGTCGCAAATGCGCTGCCGACCTTTTAAGAAGGAATACGCTCGCTTTTTGAAGGTTTGTAGGTCGTATCGGTTCGGAAATACCGCTGGTGACAGTTCATTCCATAGTTTTGTAGTTCGAGGCAGAAAGTTTCTGGAGAAACGCACAGTTGAAGATTCGGCTTAGATTTCGACCGTGCGAGAGCCACGCTTGAGCATGAATGGATTGGAGTGATACCGCAGCCGCACAGAGGACCGGTGTGAAGCAACCTACGCTGTGTATACTAGTCGAATAAGTGTGTCGAATAACCGCAGGCACAATTAAGGGGTAAAAGATAAGGTTTGCAACACATTTGTACAGTAAAGTAATACTGTGACGACCCGTTTAACGCAGTGGTTTGATGCAAGGGTATCGGGTTCAATATCTATACCAATTGGCACAAATGTCTGTTGATGAAATATATATTTTTGTTGGGTCTGGTGGTGATTAATTCGTTGTTTCTGGTTTCAATAGCAGAAGGGAAAACCTTAGTTTTCGACCAGAACAGTTTATGTGATGTTGTTTCAATCTATTGCTATGAATGGAAATGTTATTTGTTCTATAGCCACTGGCAAGCCATATCCCGGACATTAGGAAGGCGTGCGTGGGACGAAGCCAAATATTACTGAGGCACAAACAACATCAGTGATCAGGTGATCCATTTACTAGTCTACCACCTATCACATGATAACGACCACAATTTCTAACAACAGATCTTATTACCAACGTACGGAGTAAGCACTGCTTTATCTAAAACAAAGCTTTCTGTAAATCCTTAATGAATCAGTGCGGCGTCGGCGTGACGTCAGCCCGGGAGGCGGATGCGCGCGCGGCTATCTTGGGCCGCCCCGCCGCTTGCCAACCGAGCCCGATGGATTTTTATTCGATTGCTAGCATTGCGATATATTGTTTAATTTATGCTCGGTATAGGTCAATGACCTGGAGATGTTTTTTTTATATTTTTACTAGTGAGATAAGATTTAAATTAAGGTAATGGATAGGGCCCCAATTTTAATGGCACTGGCATTCAACTAATAATTCCTCTAAAAATTAAGGGTTTTGTATGTGATAGAGGCACATGAGTAGACGGATCACCTGAAGGTGAGCGATTGCCGCCGCCCATAGACTATCTTACTCCAGTGGAGTCATAAGTGCGCTGCTAACGGATTAACATTGGGCTGGAGGCCTTCTCTCACTAATTCGACGAAACAGCGCAGACAATGCTTCACGCCGGTATTTTATAATGGTCCACGAGGGCCCTCGGAAACAAAGCAACCACTTTCGATGCAACTGGGAATAATGCTCTGGGAATACAGAGAGAGAAGTAACAGGGTAACATAGTGGTTGCTACTATAATTGTATATGTCGTAGTAAAATAGTCCGAACCGTAAATTGATCAACTTCCGGAAAATAAGAAACAGTGCTAAATTTTACTTTCGAAAATAGGTTAGGTGGATTTAGAACCAGTTCCAAATCCATAGTTTTCTTTCCAATATTTTTTTTTATGTGATAGGTAGCAGGCGAGCAGGCGGATCACCTGATGGTAAGCAATTGCCGTCGCCCATGGACACTTGCAACACCAGTGGAATCACAAGTGCCCTGCCAACCTTTTGTCCCCTTCCCCCCCGAGTGGGCCTCCGGTATCCTCACTCACTCGGCGAAACACAGCACAGGGGCTGCTTAACGCCGGTTTTCTGTGAGGCAGTGGTATCACTCCGGTCGAGCCGGCCCATTCATGCCGAAGCGTGGCTCTCCCACAGTTAGAATATGGAAGCAATAAGGAATTACCTAATTTAGAGGCTACTTACAAGTGAGTAGACTACAATAATTATACCTATGATGGTATGACTTACTTTGAGAAGAAGCTGGTAGTCGTTGATCCTCTGTATTGGGAGTTTCAGGTGCTCAGTGAGGCCTTTGTCGTCGCCGAGTTTGTCTGCCAAAGCCTGCATAAACAACAAAATTATAAATACATAAATAAAATCACATCATTAGAAAAATACTTTAATAAAGAAGTTCGATTGTATTAGAATAGAATCGAAACTATTATTCAGCATCAATTTAAGAGAATAACATTTTACCTATATCTTAAAACTAATGTAATTTTGTGCCGAAAGTTGACTCCCAGCAATAGGGTACTTGACTATTTTTTTTTATGTGTTTAATCAAAAGACCCCTCTATTAAAGAACATTGTTGAAAGAATTATTTGATTCTGATTTGAATTACCTGAGATATCACACTTTAAGAGCACATATTTTACGCGGGCCCAAAAACGCTCTATACAAATGACTACCAACATGTGACGTCACACGCTGGTGTCTTATATGCGCGTCTAGCAAATTTGTTTGGTAGCTATATCAAATGTTTCGTTTATGTACATAGTTTTATAATAAATGTTTGTGTTTAATGTGTGGGTAGTTCAATGATATATTTTTTTTTATAATATTATAAACTTTAAAAATGGACTTGCCCATGAAACTTTTAATGCTCACAAAACCAGCTAGACGTTTATTTTTTAACTGAAAATTTAGGCTATTGGTTTTTATTTACCAATATTTTGGTAAAGTATCAATATTTTTTACTACATCGATATTAGTCAACTACCCTATTATGCTTGGCATTAGCCAAGACATAGATAATGCAGAGGCTTTATATTCCTTTTATCATTTATTCACTTTCATAGCGTAAAAATCCGCCATTGTCAGTAGATTTGTTTCACAAAATAAGTAGAATTATTTGTTTACAATCAAACCAACATTTATATAAGTATTCTAAAGTAATATTTACATAGTGTGTTATTTCTACGAGTATCAATGACTTAAAAATAAAATTCTAACCTGGAAATTTGAGAGTAACCTTGGCAAAGAGCACTCCGGACGAAATGAATTCGATTCAAGTATTTGGGTCAGCGATATTTTTCGTTGCAAGGGTATAATTTTAGATACTTAATATTGTGATTGTGAAACACCATATTATGAAAATCATCTACGACATCTAAATATTACATTGTATGTAGTACATAAGACTCTTTTAATATAAACAAAAGAGGATTAATTAATTTATTTTCATTTATGTACTACAATGAAGGACACCATTTTTTTCCTAGTTTGAATAAAAATTCAAATTTGGAACTTCATGAAGTTTTCTTTTTCAAATAGATTAATAAAAGAAAACTTCTTTTTAAATAGCTGTTTAAAAAGTTTTTATAACAATTCAGAATTAATTGCTCTGCTCTGCAATTAAATTAAATGCTCTGAGTATGTAGATAGGTAAGTAGGTACCTACCGTAGATGTTAATAGATTACCTAATACTATAAGCATCTGCATTTTTAGAACCTATGAGTAAATAAACTTTATTGTGATAATTTATTGGCTTCAGTAATGTATGGTCCCCATAACTTTTAACGACACCATTAAGTCTGGACTAACTTGATTACCGATTCAATTACCGACAAAAATGTGTCTATTTGTCATTGTTTACACTTGGTGGCAGCCAGTGAGGGTGCGTTACGACACATGTCAATACTCGCGCTGGTCGCGCGCCAAACAATTAGTGCGACACGCGACGAATGGTCCTCCGGGTTCCGATATAATGAGGCTAGCGGTTCAATCGGGCTAGATACACTGATAAACTAATTAAGCTCCCAATATCTACATTTTGATGGAAACTAGGTGCCTGACGAAATGCTAGAACAACGCACTAGTATGACTTCGCATTCGAATCTCTCCGTCGTTTGGATCTCCATTACGGAAAACCTGTTACCCTTTTTTTCTTTAAAATTTCGTTATGTCTAACGCCCTATTGGTCTAGTGGTTTAAGTACCGGGCCGTGATCTCGGGGTCCCGGGTTCGATTCCCGGGTCGAGCAAAAGTATGTTTCGGATTTTTCGAACATAGCTCGGGTTTGTGATCACCAATCCGCATTAGGCAAGCGTGGTGAATAAGCCTAATCCCATCATAGTAGCGATAACTTGATTTCTATGGTGGAGGTCATTGCCCTGCAGTGGGACAGTATAAAGGCTGATACTTTACTTTTATGTCTAAGACACAAGTGCTAATATTGCACTGCAGGAGGTAAATAAACCTGATTCCGTCTGTACCAGTAACATGACGTATGTCAAGCCAGCTGTCCTCTCTTTTGCTTAAATTTTTGTTCTGCCGAGGGAAATGCGCCTTATGCTTATGCTTAAGTACGTTGGGGGACGAACAGGTAGTGTGGGGTGGTGTGGAGCTCTATAGGAATACATACTAATACGCCCTGGGGCGTTTCCTCCTATCCAGAGATTAGGATATTTATACGTATGGGAACAGTGGCGAATGCTTATTACCTTAACGTGGTAGACGAGTCACAAAGCCAGACCGAGCTTCACCGAATGCAGTTAGGAGTTTTCCGTAAAATACGCAAAATGGAGCTACTACTATAATTATGAACACGCTTGAGTACCTACGAGTAGTTATGCGTAGCTACTTCCATTTGATTTCTGCTCCCCTGGTACTACATGGCACATGCGTTTGTCCTATGCCTAATTAATATCATTCAAGTGATTTATGCTATGTCCTCATTACGTTCACACAACAAATGACATCTTCAAGTCAGTAATAATTATAACATGAAGCAGTGGGCTCAGACTAATCGAGGAAAGGCAAATGGTACACCACGGAACAGTAACTGCTAATTGAAAACTAGGCGCATTATGATTTATTGACTTATTCTGGCAGGGAGAACAAAGCTTGCAACTGCAAACAAGAGCAAGACACCTTTCTATGAGCTTTGTAAATAGTTATGTTTTTTTACTTGTCCAGAGGGGATATGTTTGATGTTTAATTTAGCTAAGTAATAAGAAAAATCTTGGCGCATATACCTCGTGTGGAAACCGTGGTAGAATAGAGGGACTTTCGCATGAATGGACCGGTATATCTAATACTATGGCTTCAATAATAGTAAATCTTTATCGTTCAATTGCGGTGTTACAATAAATTAATGAAGATGTTACAAATACGAAATAGATCTCGCAATTACCTAAATAGGCATACAATAGTCAATTTATGCTGGTTTTTGTTGATGTTTGTGTGCACTTTCATTAAAAGTATTAAGGCTTCTTTCTTCATTCTTTCATGCCACTGGCGAAGATTTAGTAAACCACAAATAGTTAAACATTAATAGGCCATTAACCAGAGTCATTGAACCGAATCTGCGGAACGCCTCCGTTTACCGCAGGCCTGTGGGGCTACAGCATGCGCGAGAGCACCGAAGCTCGTAACTACGGAATTAGACACCCTTGACACAGTGAGATGCGCGCGAGCGAGCTTCTATGGGACAGACTACAAAGTTGCTGGAGTAAACTGTAGTTCCACTGCAGGGGGCAGCCTCCACAAAGGAATCAAGTCCTCGCTACTATGAGATTGATCACCACGCTGGCCTAATGCGCAGCTATGTTCAAAAAATTCGAAACATACTTTTGTGCATAGAAGTATTTGTTGTTGAAACATCGTCTACTTCTGTTTCTACTTCTCCAGTTCGGAGAAAATTGGCTCCTGATTGAAAGTGAAATTTTCAATTAAAATATTTTCTCCGACCCCACTTTAATTGAAAAGTAAACTACTTGACACTTTACTCAAAGGTGGTGAACGAGGCCCTTAGTCTTTTTAAACATAGGTAAAAGGTACGTTGAGTAAGGAAAATGGTAAAATATCACACAACATTTTTCGAAGAGGCTTAAAACAATCACTTTTTGGGTGAACTGGCTGCAACATCCGAAAAAAAAAAGTCCTTAAAGCCTTTACTAGTTAGAAGAAACATTTAATGTCACTTTTTTTTTAATGACCTAAATGGCGGTTTGTATTTTTTTTGGCTAAACATTGCCAGGCGCATGCAAAACCTTGCAAAACAGATGAGGTGTTGACCTTTTCACTTTATTAGATCTTTACATAATGATTGAATGTGAAATTCACTCTTAACTTTTAAACATTCTTGGTCGAGTATATACCTATCTATTTTATTTGATAACTACATTCTCTGTAAATGTAGAAAGGATGACAGTTTAGTAATTTAAGTTGGAAATTAAGTACATATGTACCTAAGTATTATTCACAATTTTCATTTTATGTTTTTTACATTAGGTACCTACCTACTTATTTATCATTCATAAGTGTTCATGTCCTATCTAGCTACTTGTTTTTTTTTATTTCCCTATTTTTCATTCAACTTCAATAAGGTGTTAAAGGAAAATTTGCATTTGCAGTCACAAAAATTTATAGATCTTATTGAAGACTGGAAAAATTGATACAAGAAAATGATTCAACATGTCAGCTAGTATTTCATGTTATGTTAACAAACACATCGCGTGGAAATGATAGGCTGTCATCCTCAAGACTCAACCTCGTCTGTCAAAACAGCATGTGGCCTTGTCAAAATGTAGTATTAAAAAATACGAAATAATAATAACATAAGAATATAAATATGGACCGTATGGACTTATGTAAAATTGATAAAGAATTAAACAATTTTAAGTCCATACGGAACATATGTGAATGTCAAAATATTCTATAAGCTACCACTAATAACCAGTAACCTCCTCCTTTTTTTTAATTTACTTAGTGCAAGAGTGCGCTAAGATGACCGAAGACGCATACTAGTGCTGATAACATTCAAGGCATTCAAGATTACCTCATTCCACCTGATGGTAAGCGGCCGTGAGTCCAAACATGAGGGAGACAGGCACAATAGTCAAACATTGTATTATCTATTGAGGCTGTCTGAGGATGACACCCTGAAGGCCTGCTGGTTGTATGAAGGAATCTAATAACTATTGATTAGGGTCGAAAATATAATATAATGAAGGCATATTTTCTAAAATTCAAAACATTTATAGCTGTAACTACTACCCGTGCGGATAAACGCTGGGATTAGAAATGGCGGCGCAACTATTCACCTCTCGCTCGCACACTATTTGCATCTATACTCGCACACGTGGGTACAGACTGACAAAAAAAAAGCTGCGTTTTAATAAAAAATTGTGAGCTAGTTTTTCCGTGGTTTTGAACCTTTCGTTAGTCTTATCATATTTTGTTAGAAAGGTACGTTAGTCCTCATTATATTGGCTATGTATGTACCACGGGCGAAGCCGGGGCGGACCGCTAATAAATGTATATTTTTGTGAGAACAAATGCGATAATTATAAATTATTATTGGTTTGTAAACAATTTCTTTTTAGGAAAAAAGAATTTATCGCAATCTGAATTATTTTCATAGATTTTTTACATAAATACAGTAAAAAATACTACTTACAAAATAATAAAACCTATAAAACATACTTATATATTATTTGAATTAATAAAATAACAAAACATTTTCAATGCTAACGATATTTTCTACGATTTTTCAGTTTACTCATAATTAATTATAATTTTACGTACTTAGTATGCTGACGGTACCGACTCGTCGGTCCGCCATTTCTAATCCCAGCGTTTATCCGCACGGGTAGTATAAACATCAATGGTTTGGCAATAAATGATTGCGTATTGAAAGTTCTTTTGGCCAAAAAAATATATATGTAATATTTAATATTAAATTCGGGAATTACTTTCCAAGACATCACAGAGTTATGCCACAAGATAATATCACAAGTTGTATTCTTTTTGCAGAGACTGGCAATACCAGTCATAGCGCCGCTACATGACACAATTTTACTCATGGAAGAGCTCGTGAAAAGCTAGTAGATATATTTATTATCGTTTAGACCAACTTATGATCAAAACGTCAAGACATAAAGAACTAAAACATCAAGATATAAAAAACTTTATTATATGTAGAGAAAGATTAAATAAGAACTCAAAATATTATATCGATATTACAGTCATTTCTAAGTGAGAATGATGTTTATAACACAGAGACACACATAAAAGATATAAGATGTGGAAGACATGAACCAGAGATATGAGGAGAGATTTAAATATATGTTAACTCAATCATTTCTGACGACCCGGACGGTTCAGTGGAAGTGAATGCTGCGTCTGGGCCAAGGGTTGCGGGTTCGATCCCCGCACAGTACAAACATTTGTGTGCATGAACATGTCTGTTTGTATTGGTCTGGGTGTTTTCTATGTATTATAAGTATGTATTTACAAAAGAAAAGTATTATATGTATATATTTGTAATCCCACTGTTGGTTCTGATATCTGTAACACAGGTGCTTGAGCTACCTATCTGAGAGTCAGATCAATGTATGTGATGTAGTGAAATATTATAATATTTCTCATCTCATCTTAGCGTGTAATTCCTGGTTACGTCCAAAGCTATAAAGCCTGGAGTACGCTTAGACCATGAATCAAGATTTAGGGTGTCTGGTAAATACAATGAAGCGTAAGTCAACTGACCTTCGCAACCCTTTAACAGGGGAAACAGACCATCTGAATCATGGTTACACGTTTCAGAAACTATCTGAATCGAGCAGGTTTCTTCACGATGTCATCCCTAACTGCCGAGCTAGTGGTAGAAATACGCACATAGATTTGAATAATCCATCATACTCCTATTAATATGTAGCAGCATTCATACAGACACGTGAAACTACAACTGGTTACTAGTTAAAGAAACATCCATTAGAAATCTGTAGTTAATGCTGAATGCAACATTTCCGGTACGAATTTTCAAATTTAGAACATTTTATTAAGCTTTTAGCTTTTCAAGTATCCTTTACCCAAAGGTTGCCTGGAAGAGATCGCTCATAGTGATAAGGCCGCCTTTGTTGTACATTACTCCTGTTATAACTAGTTTTAAGTTTAATGCCTCTGTTTTGTGTGCAATAAAAAGCATATTCATTCATTTATTCTTTAAGTCGTCATTGTTTAAAGTTTGCGACTGGGTGTTAACATGGTTTCCTAGGGTTGCCCACGCGTCAGTATTGCCGGCAGCGGCTTCCATTCCGTGGAGCGTAAGCTTGTTTTTCATCTCAGTGCTAAAAATATCCAGGTGGCTTTGTTTTGATTATGCGAAATGATAACAACATTATCATCTGTTTCGTCAGACTTGTTTAATTTTTTACTTTTCATTGCAAACCATACTATTTAAAATATGCAGATATTTATGACCGACATCGCTGTTTTAATGTAACCCATTTATCATTTCTGAAAATTCAAAACAGAATGAAAGGTGTAGAGAAAGATGCAAGATGTTAAAAATAGCATCGTAATCCCTAAGAGCACATGTATTAGTAGGTCAAGGTCACCCGTAGTCGCGAGCGAGTCGCCGAAGCGCCGCCCGCGCCGAACGCGAAAAATACAATATTGCCGAAAGCTCACGCTCCCACGCACGCCTAGAAATAACCAGACGCGTAGTTTGTAACACTACACCCGTAACATTGAAATGGGGGGAAAACGGCGTTGCAGGTCTAATTATACGTTGCTTACCTGGTCGGTGGAGGTTGTCCTGTCCAAGTCACGAGAACACTATCACAGTCACACACTTCACTCGGGCGAGTGGTCGATCGAGGTGCGCTGGAGCGAGCGAGGTGTGCGCTGCCGCGGCTTCCAAGCGACTGGTGCGCGCCGCCGGCCACCGGCGGCTAATCTTAGACACTCGGTTTTAGAGGATAACGCCATTTCTCCGGTGACGTCGCCGTGATCTCGTCTCCACGGTCAGGCGGATGCAAGGTCGCCAAACAAACCTTGGGGCCGATCCTTGTTGATACTCGCACTGCATTGAGATTCCAGAGCTGCAGCTGGGAACGTCTCCAAGTGTCGACGCTGTACTAGCCAGTGAAGATATTTTAGCAGTCTTGAATTTCATTAGGAATTCACCAAACTTTAACTTACTAACCAAACGATTCTTGTAATCAAATCGAACCGGAATCGAAAGCGGATAAGTAAATATTTAGTCTTTAGTGAAAGGCAAATTTACTTATCTTAGGGATTATGTAAATTGATATGAATCTAAGCAATTTCACCAAAACGCAGACCTCCCTCGTGGTTATGCTAGGAGGCGTCAAAACCGGAGACCCATTTTTTTGGCACTGTACAATGGATCGAAAGAGAGTCTAAGTACGGAAAATGGAGTTCACTTCACAAAGCGGAGACCCATAACTTCGGGAATACTGAATGGTATGGTCTCACAGAAAATCGGCGAGAAATGGCGCATGCGCCATGGTTCCCGAATGAATGAGGAGTTTTCAAATCTACGTGCGTATCTACACTAGCTCGGCGGTAAGGGTATACATCGTGAGGAAACCATGACTCAGCTGCTCTGGTTTCCCTGTCTAAGGGCCTTTAAATCTGTAACGTCAGACGGCAGTTGCTTTAACGTAACGACTCACTAAATCCCGTATCACGGTAAAATGGCTTTGGACACAACCGGGGATTACATGCTGATATGATGAAATGCAAATAAAGCATTGAGTATTGAGTATGACAAGATGACAGACGAGCAGACGAACCACCTGATGGTTAGCGATTACCGCTGCCCATAGACACCTGCAAAACCACAATTGCGCTGTCAACCTTTGACCCCTTTCCCCCCAATTGGGCCTCCGGTACCCTCATTCTCTTTACGAAACACAAGCGTTGGTTTACGCCAGTCTTCTCTTTCATGTTTCCAACATTTGCTGTTGGTTGGCACAAAGTGTTAATAAGATACGACAATGGCGATTACTCATTGCTTCCCAAGAGTATTAGATGACTCCAAAGTTTAAAATATTTTCGGCCAGGAATAGTTAGGAGTGTTCTCCAACAAAGATAACGTTGAGCATTATTTTGAGGACCACACTCACAGGAAGCTCATGGCGTCACTGCGTCACAGCTATGCGTCAGGTGGAACGCGTGGGGCCTTCGTTTATGTGCGATTTGACGTGCAAACGTGTCTATTTGAATTCGTGTTCTGGAATTTTACGCTCATTAGATTCGTTTTGCATTATAAAAACTGGTTTTCCCAGTGCGAGCTGCTTCTAGCCTAGACGATTTAGTACAAAAAAGAGATTATTTTCCGCGTGATAGGTAGCAGACGACTGTACACTTTATATTCTGTGCTCTAAGTTATGAATGATTGATATTGAGTTATATACGCCGCCAATGGACACCCGCAACTCCAGTAGAGTCACAAGTGCACGCCACCATCTTTTTCCCTCCCCCAAAATTGGGTATTTGACTAATCTCCATATAGTAAAAAATATTGATACTTGATCAAAATATTGGTATTTGATCAAAATATTGGTAAATAAGAAGAACCAATGGCCAACATTTTCAGTTAAAAATATAACGTCTAACTGGTTTTGTGAGCATTCAAAGTTTCATGGGCATGTCCATTTTTAAAGTATAAAATATGCTCTTAAAGTTGTGATATCTCAGGTAATTCAAATGAGAATCAAGTGATTCTTTCAACGATGTTTCTTAAATTGAGGCGTCTTTTGATTAAACACATAAAAAAATTTAGTCGAATACCCAATTTGGCACTCTGGTATCGTCACCCAATCGGCGAAACACAGCGCAGGTGTTTCACGCCGGTTTTCTGTGAGGCCAAAGCGTGACTCTCTTACGGTTAAATATTAATGCAGGGTGTATCTGTGAACATTTACATCCCTTTAATCACGTCTTCTACGCACAACAGAAGACTCACAGAAGACTGGCGTGAAGCAGCTTTCTGCGCTGTGTTTTGCCGAGTGAGTCAGGGTACCGGAGGCCCAATAGCGGGAAAGGGGGGTAAAGGTTGGCAGCGCACTTGTGACTCTACTGGTGTTGCAGGTGTCTATGGGCGGCAGTAATCGCTTACCATCAGGTGATCCGTATGCTCGTCTGTCACCTATCACATATAAAACTGTACCCTGGGCTCCAAAGCGATAGCTTGGGACGAAATCGGGCTGCATTTTTAAGAGTTCCCACCTGCTCGTTCTAGCTACGAAGGTAAGCTAAGTGAAGGTTGGCCTGTTGATCTAATAAAGTGTGACGTCACAAGTAAGTACATTTAAACTTGAGGGCATTGCCACATTTCCTATAATGGTGGTTCCCAGCCTGACCTATCTGGAGATCGTAGTAAGTACCTATGTATATTGTACATAACTACATACCTACTCGTATTATTGTCAAATTCTTCGCAGGTCATCTAAACGTCCTAATACAGTTGGCACACATCCACAGACGCCTCGTAAACTTTGCTATACCATATAGTAATCGTAAATCGTTGGGAAACGAAAATGGACAATAACAGCGTATTGTATGTTTAGCTCTTGATTTATGCTACTTTAACATTATCGTCTCTGTCTAAAGGTACTCGTGGAGATTAAAAAAAAAAAGTTCTTAAGTTGAGGAATTCTCTACCAAAAACAATCACATCTCGAAAAGTACACAAAACCGTAAAATATAGCTATAGACGGGGGTGCTGATGCTATTTCTGTTGTCTTAAAGGGTGCTCTATCCATGAACTTCCAATTTGACACTAGTAGACTGTACAGGATGTATATGTAAGCATTTACATTCCTTTACCAAATCTTCTATCAATCATTTGATTCTGAACAACATAGTTTGTTCCTCCACAATTTGGAAATTCATCGATTTTTTTTCGACTTCCCATACAAAATGAAGAGTTACGTCTTCGATCGACTTTCATCAAGATTTTTTTTATGCGAATTTTAAAAAGTCAAAAATGTTGTGTGAATTTGTTGATAGAACATGTGGTTTGAGGTATGTCCTACTTTGTACGTACACCCTGACCCCTGTATACTCAATTGACGTCTTTAACTTTGGCATAAATCGAACGTTATCCGCAAATAAACTCACAGACACTCCAAAATGATAGCTTTACGTAATCAGCCCCATTCCATCACCGAACCGTCATCAGATCTGATTGTTTACTAGATTGCTCCCAAAAGCATGTCATAAATAACGTTACCACACGTTGAGTGTTCTCCGGGATAATCCTCTTTTCTGTGCATTACAATTCTAGATTGTTATATAAATTTTATCCGTATCGTCGATCGATCCGTAGAATTTAATGGCTTCATTATAAAAATATCGTATGTGTACCTATATTGCGTTAAGAAAGAAAGTCGTGATAGACTAATTTCTCCTCGGGGACCATTTGGAGTGAGGTTACCGCACTGTAGGATGTAAATACGCGTACAAGGAAACAGGAGTCCATTTTACATTACTCTAGGATCTAAGTGGCGGTGGCGCCATAATTTCTTTTAACGACTTTCCTGACGCATTATACAGTCAACATTTTTTTTATTCCTGTCCTTTAATGAAAGCATAGATACCCTATACGACAATTTTATAATGTGTTTATACTTAGGTATTACAATATTAACACACAATACTGAATTTAATCACTAAAGTTTATCAGCTTACGAATTTGAACGGCTTTCGGTTTCTTCTGGGGAAAGCTTTTTGTTAGTCTAGTCCTGTTTTAACAAAACAGACAGTCAGGTTGGTTCATAAGTGTTTTGACAGCGCTCATACGGCGGGCGGCACGCGAACTATTCTAGTCGCTGGCGCGGTGCCTAGCCGGCCCGCACGAGCGAGCTTAAAAGCTTGCAAAGCTAATCCTAAGTCGTAAAACCAGCTCAAGATGGCCGGTTGGCGTTTGCGGTAGTAGCTAGGCAGGGTTAATTTAAACAATAGAAAATTAAGAAGAAACCAAACAAGAGATGCATCATGCATGGCAGGCATGCCTAATTTGAGAAAATCTTTAAGAAAAAGCTTTTCAACATGAATCTGTCGTTTTGGTATAGTGATAACAAATATCATATATTGAATACATCAGATACGATCAGAATAAATGACGTAAGATTAAAATGTAAGTTAAGATTAGCATTTTTATTCTTATATAAATTACACTATTTTGCAACAAGTAGCGACATCTTTTAAATAGTCCAGATTATTGTCACTTCATCAAAATTATGGTGAAAACCTTGCGCAAAAGCAGCGAAAGAAATCTGCTGTAGTGTTAGCATAAAAGCAACGCAATACTCTAGTAAATCATTTTTGCTGTAGTGTTAGTATAGAACTACAGATGGCGCCGAAGCCAAGCATGCTTATAGATCGTGTGCGTTCGTAGTAACGCAAAAAAATTACAGAGGGCGCTGATTTTAAATGTGTAAAATAGAAAATTGAGTTAGATTTTTTTTACAAGATACCGGTTTATTTTAAACTAAACATATTTTTGGACGTGCTTGTTGAACTTGCACCCTTAACCAGATACTGGAGCCTAGTAATTCATCATTACCTCGGTCCAAATATATTCAATATGCCTGTATCGTCGGTCCAAAGGGCAGCAGGACAACCGGCCCATTTTTGGTCGCCATTCAGTGAGTGGTTTGGTCCATCTATTGTCTTTTGTTCTACACAGGAGTTCATCTCCATCACGATATGTACCTACACTAACGAAAAAAACAATGCATAGCATACCATGCATCGGACCATTATTGTCATAATAGTTAAGTTAGTCTTAGTTTTAGTTCGTAAGCAAACTTTGTAATGTGCCAAATAAACTTTTATTCTATTCTATACCACGTTTCTAAAGAAGACATCCCAAATAACTGGTTGTTGATACTGGATGACAAATGTAAACTTTGTGGTTCCTACCTGGAAGTATTTTTGGACGACAGGCTCTGCGGCCAGCAGATGCTGCGCGCGCGGCTCGTCGCGGCAGTACGCGACGTGCTTGTCGAACTCGCGCTCCATGCGCACGAGCGCGCGCCCCAGCATGCGCGGCTCGCCCGCGTAGTACCTGATGCCTTCCAGGAGTGTGCTGCAATCGAAGATAATATTAATGTCACCTTACATAGATCATAGTGGTGAATGACAGGGATGAATAGAAGAAGAAAACATATTTTTATTTGGTAACCCAAGGGAAATGCGTTACGCATACCCGTCCACCGGGGGGCGGACAGATTAAGTCGGCCTCCCCGGCATGATGGCGGGGGGGATTACTGACTAAAACTCCTTTGAACTAGCATGAAGCCCTCGCACCACGACATCTCTCCGAAGAAGAAAACATACTGCGCCTTACCCCAGTTAACCTGGGAAGGCAGGAAGATGATAATGACATAACCATAGCTTAAATATCGAACACTAGCGGCCGCCCGCGACTTCGTCCGCGTGGAAAAGTAACTTTTTACCCCCCTTTTAATGTATAGAGGAATAATTCTTTCATACATATTTTTTGTGTATCTTGAACCGTTTTCGCAGCGCACGCAAAGAAAGCCTTCAAAAATGAATAATTTTCCCCGTTTTTTACACATTTACCGCTCTGTCTTTGCTCCTATTGGTCATAGCATAATGTTATTTAGCCTATAGCCTTCCTCGATAAATGGACTATCCAACAAAAAAAGAATTATTCAAATCGCACCAGTAGTTTCGGAGATTAGCGCGTTCAAACAAACAAACAAACAAACAAACAAACTCTTCAGCTTTATTATATTAGTAAGTATAGATTAAAATTCAAATCTAAGTTCATCTCTGGGCATCTTTGAATTTCCTTCTATATGAATAGGTACATCTCAATGTATGTACCTCACTATTGAGGAAGAGTTTGGCTGCAGAGATAATTTGCTAAGGAGACGAGCATACTCTTTCCTAAAAGGCCATCAGCGTATCAGCGGCTCCTCTGGTTTCACAGATGTTCATGAGCGGTAGTGATTAACCCATCAGAGCTAGTATGCGGTCTAATCTCTGTCAGATGTTCAACATCTGCACTCACTAGATCCCCCATTAGGTAACCTGGCTTGTCAGCTACCCTTAACTTAAAAACCGGCCAAGTGCGAGTCGGGCTCGCGCACAAAGGGTTCCGTAGCAGCAAATATATCTCAAAAACTATAAGAGATACTTTGATCAAACCAAAAATCGTTGAAAGAGTTAATTAGCATGCATCACCTCTATTTTTTTTAGAATTTTATACCCCGTAGTTATAAAAATAGAGGGGGGGGGACATACTTTTTACGACTTTGAGAGCTGATATCTCAAAAACCGTTCACTTTAAGAAAAATGTTTTTTAGAAAACTTTATATCATTTTAAAAGACCTTTCCATTGATACCCCACACGGGTATGTACATCGAAAAAAAAAATTTCATCCCTCAGTTACATGTATGGGGGGCCCCACCCCCAATTCTTTTTTTTACTATTTAGTGTCATATTTTTGTAGCGGTTCATACAACACATATTCCCATCAAATTTCATCACTGTAGTACTTATAGTTTCCGAGTAAATCGGCTGTGACAGACGGACAGACGGACAGACGGACAGACGGACATGACGAAACTATAAGGGTTCCGTTTTTGCCATTTTGGCTACGGAACCCTAAAAAGCCATGCCTACAAGGCAGTATAGGTCGATTCACGAAAGATGACCACAAATTACGATCTTCTACGCTTAATATCTCATGAAGTAAAGACTCAAGACAAAAAACATGGGCAATTAAACATATAATGTGTTTGGTCTAAGCCCTTGTAGTGTCAAATTGAGAATGAGCCATTTCTTCATGAGATTACACGCGTAGACGATCGTCATTTGTGGTCATCTTTCGTGAATCGACCTGTAACTTACGTGTTGTGGAACTCGGAGATCTGCTTGAAGTTGGAGAACAGCAGCTCCCTGTTGTCGAAGACGGGCTTGGGCGTGGTGGCCTTGTCCATGGGCTTCATGTAGCGCGCCACCACCTGCAGCATGTCGCGCCCGAACTCCTCCTCCGTCTCGATCAGCTCGCGCACCACCGCCCTGGATAAAGATAGATAGATAACATTTATTGGGCACAAAAGCAAATTACATAACAAAATAAAATAATTACAGTACTATATGTATTGTCAACGATAGTATGTAGGTATGACAATGGTGATATTTTGCGGCCAACAAGGCACAGCCTCAGCATTTGCTACAGCAGCTAGAGGCCGCTGCGGCGCTGATTTAAACACATTATTTTTTTATTTTAATAAACACATTAAGTTATCATTATGAAAGAGAAATCGAACCTTCAGCGCTTGGGCACAAAACTTTAGGCCGTAGAGACACGCTTCGGCATAAATGGGTCGGCTCACCGGAGTAATACCACGGCTTCACAGAAAACCGGCGTGAAGCAGCGCCTGCGCTGTCGTCGAGTGAGTAAAGTAAAGTCACATAAATAAAGACACTACCATTGTGGTAATGTGTCGTCGCTACGTCGTGATGGGGATGATCCACTTATCCATAATAATAAGACGAGTGTTCGGTGTGGTATCAACATATTTATTAATTACTCTACAGCTTATATACCTACTAACTATTACGTGCTAAGGAGTGAGATGCCTTCGGTATCTATGTAGTAAGGTATCACGTATGTGGACGTGACTTACCTTACCACACCATTGACTTGCAAGAGAGAGCTTTAGACGGGGAGAAATTCACAATTTTTTCTTAGTCAGGGTCCTCCAGCCAAATTTCAAGCAAGGCCCTTGATCTTTGATCCACAGTATTAGTATTTCGACGACAAGAACGAGGTCTGTGAAATTGAAGATCAATCTTCAAGAAAAGTGTATAAAAGTCCGGCGGTTCACAGAGTAAACAAGATAGATTATGAAGATGGGACTAGTCCCTGGACTCTTAAAACCTGTATATTGTAAGTATATTTTATTTCAGAGATGTTTTATTATGGATTCAATACGAGTATCATCCATCACTAATGATTATCTAAACTTACGTAAATACTTCTGAAATGCAATAAAATCTAAAAATAGGATCCATTAAGTACATAATTATGTATTAAAAATTCTAAAAGACCTTGTTCATGATAATTAACTAACTTCATTTAACGACTCGATGAAACCGTGGAGTTATTAAACTAACGACCAGCACTTTAATGACAGACTAATTGTATTACACTTTGTAATCTTGCGCATGTTTCTCTGACCGGCCATTTAGGAGACTGTAAATCATTATGACATGAAATTGGCCCAGATTTTTATGGTTCATACAACTTTGATCAGTCAGGAGCATCTCTCGGCAGTTCTTTAATAAACGGGCTATCTGTACCCGGGTACAAATGAATGGTATTAATAAACATAGCGATATATTATCAGATTATTTGGTTGCCTGAGTCACTGTGAGAGTATGTGTATGGGCGCCAAGAGGTGGGAGAGTGGGCGGCATGGAAGCGTGAATGAACGGAACTATCAATAGGTGTTAAAGCGTTAGCGAAATGATGATTCTTAGGTTTTTTTGGGTTTGAAATAAATATATCTGAACTGTTTCTACTAGAATCGCAATGCTTTCAAGATTTGAGAAGGGACAAAGCCATATACCAAATTGATCTAGTTACGCTGTACAACTCAACTTCTGTGTGCGAGACAGATTTTAGAGTTGAATAGCGTGGTAATGAAAACGATCATAATATATATTTATGAATGATATAACATGTCATCATACCTACTCATCAGCCTGTTGCAGTCCACTGCTGGACATAGGCCTTTCCTAATTTTTGCCACTCTGATAGATTTTTCGCTACTCGCAACCAGCTCTTGCCAGCCATCTTGTGCAGATCGTCACTCCATCTGGCTTGAGAGCGTCCTACATTACGTTCACCGACTAATATTACCAGCAAGCTGCCACTTCAGCTTGCTAATCCTATGAGCTATGTCGATGACTTTGGTGGTCTGCCGGAAAAACGCCGAGCATAGGCAGCTCTTTGTATCCCTTGCTGAGTCACTTTAACTCGGGCTAATTAGAAGAACTTTCGGGCACATTAAACTTGTCGACTAAAGATACATAATGACTGATAGCACTAACAATTTTCAAATTTGAAGTGAATATTTCAACCAGGGCATCATTCTCTCAAATATCGCAATAAAATCTTTTGGAAGACACTTAGGAGAAAGGCGTAGGCATTTAAATGAAAAGTTAAACATAGGTACATACTTTATTAATTTATTCTGTTGTCTGATATCGTGCTTAAGCTACTTAGTACGGAGTCAGGTCAATGTAATGAGATGTTGTGTGAATTTATTTATTTATATACTTTATTAGATTATAGTTATAGACACTACCTACTACTGTGGATGTTGTTGTTATGAATAAATACTTTATTTATTCATTATTTATTGGCATGTGTATGATGATATCCTTAGTCATCGTCATCTATAGATGCAACACTAGGACCTGCAGACGCTCCCCCCTCCCCTGAAAGATAGATGAGACCAGAGTACAAGATTAATGATGCACCCGCCTCACTAATCCCACAAGCTCTTCACGCGTCGTGGCGTCCACACTGCATCATCAGCGGGCACCGCGTGCTGACATTATTACAAATCGGGTTCATTTCTCAGCTCATGCTGTTTAGTTGCCACACGTTGTGGTTTTAGCGGGACGTTCGGAAACTTGGAAGTGTTACAGTCCCGGCTTTTGGATATTTACAAAGGCATACAATTGGGTATTTGACTAAATTTTTTTATGTGTTTAATCAAAAGACGCCTTAAGAATCACTTGATTCTCATTTGAATTACCTGAGATATCACAACTTTAAGAGCACATATTTTGGGCAAGCCCAAAAACGCTCTACACAAATGGCTATTGTATTGTGACGTCACAACGCAAACTCTTGTATGCGCGTCTAGTAAATTTTGTATGGTAGCTATATCAAATGTTTCGTTTAAGTAAATGGTTTTATAATAAAAGTTGGTGGAAAATGAACGGGTAGTTCAATGATATAATTATTATTTTTTAATTTTATACTTAAAAAATGGACTTGCCTATGAAACTTTGAATGCTCACAAAACCAGCTAGACGATACATTTTTAACTGAAAATGTTGGCCATTGGTTGTTATTTACCAATATTTTAATAGAGTATCAATATTTTTTACTAAATCGAGATTAGTCAAATACCCAATTGTTTTTACTTGTAGTAAAGACACCTAAGTAAAGGTAAAGGGCTCCATACAATTCTATCAACCCTAACTGACTGATGAAACCCGACAATGTCCGTGATGGTGTGATCTTACGATTTTTACGATATACTTCATGGTTTTTTTTCATGCTGAATAAATAGCAAGAAAAATAAACGGGGAGGGATGAAATCTTCCTTACATTTGTAGATAGGTACCTTTCATAGGTCATAGGTAGTTAGATAGGGTAGGTCACTTTGGAAGATAGGAGGATTAAATTGCTTTCCGATCTACAGAGTGCAAGTGCGCTGCCAACATTTAACTCCCTTTCCTAGACCTCGATATAGTAAATTGATGAAATGGTATCGTAGGTATATTACAGGTATTGTCACTAATTTACTGTACCTACCTACTTATTAGAAAATTGTACAGACGTGATATAATTTCAGCTACAATGATAACACATTTTCGGGTGGTCGAGTTTCCAATGAAAAACAGCAACATTTTTTTTTTTATGTGATAGGTAGCCGGCGAGCAGGTGGATCACCTGATGGTAAGCAATTGCCGCCGCCCATGGACACTTGCAACACCAGTTGACTTAATCCAAATACCTAGGTATTATTTTACTCGTAACATCACACATTAATAAAATATGGTGATTCCAGTAAGTACAAGCGGTTTTCTAGCGATTTGGCCGGTCCCTGCTTGGCTGCTGGATCACGCGCAGCGTCGCGCTAACTAGACGTGTAATTGGCTGCGCGAGATTAATGCGCAGGAGACGGTTTAGGTGTTTGGTGCATCCGTCATCTATTTCGGGCATGTGACGACATATTCTTCGACTTAGCCAAACTGTGGCTAAAATGAAAGAAGACACCAGTTCAGGAGGGTAAATATATTAACAAAAGGAAAAAAAAAAGTTAATTGTTCCACATTGGTAGACCAGATATCAAGAGAGCACGAGCCACGAGAGAGAGAGAGAGCTGTAATAACAAGGTCTCTCTTCTACATTTAGGCTCATTTCTAAATATCTTATGAGCTGTGGTGTGGTGATGAAGTTTGGAAGTCTAAGAAACTACAATGGATGATAAATACCATTATTTTATGTGATAGGTGGTAGACGAACAGGCGGATCGCCTGATGGTAAGCGATTGCCGCCCATAGACACCTGCAACACCAGTAGTCACAAGAGCGCTACTTTCTCTTTCTTTCTTTAACCTCCTTTCTCCCCAATTGGGCTTCCAGTACCCTCATTCACTCAACGAAACACAGCGCAGGATCTGCTTCACGCAGGTCTTCTGTGGGGCCGTGGTATCACTACGATCGACTCGGCTCTCCCACGGATAAATCAAAACACAATAAAACTTCATTGAAACAGCGTTAGAACAATAAAATACTACTTAGTCTACTTATTATATTCGTACTAAAGGAAAATTGTTTGCAGTTTGAATGAGCATTCTATAGGCACTAACGTACACAAATTGATGTTATTGATCCACAAATCAACCCTGTCGGCTTTTAAATTACAGAAATTGACATGTCGACAGTTTCATGGTCAACCAGGGTTGTTAATCAGGCAACTGGCAAAGGATCGGCGAGGTTGTGAAACCGACAATTGGCGAATCTTGGCTCGCAACGGCTCCCAGTATTTATGGCTTGAATATCTCTTGGCCTGACAGAAGCTCTCAGTAGCTGTCTTCACTCACTCAATAAATACCAAGATTACCTAATACCGTCTTGTTAGATCTTATCGAAGTACCATCAGAGAAATCAAATAGCTTTTTTTAGAGGAAGTCTCTGAATGTACTTCGATAATAAGAGATGAAGTCTACCTGTTGTGTTTTATTATATTTAGAGGAACAGATTCTTATATGTATAATACTAATATTTTTCGGGTCGGGCCGGCTCGACTGGAGATTAACCGAAGACCGGCGTGAAGCAGCGCCTGCGCAGTATTTCGTCGAGTTAGTGAGTATAGTGGAGGCCCAATTGGGGGAAATTGGGTTAGCAGCGTACTTGTGACTCTAATGGTTACCATCAGGTGAAACGTCTGCTCAATTACCACATAAAGGCGATGATACTTCGCCAACCTCTCCTTATAACGTAGTGATTACTTGCTCAGTGCCTCTCCTGGAATAGGTTATGTCAATTTGTTTTTAGTTTTTTTTTGCAATTCGTAAACTGAGTCAAATGAGGCTAAGTATTGAGGTAAGTAGTAGAAAAAGAAAGCCATTTAGAATCTCCGTTGACTTGATTTATTATTAGCCCTTGCTAGGCCTAATATAGTGAAACACTTTTAATCTTAAGACCTTTATGTACCTACCTATATTATGCAAATAAATTATTTGATTTGATTTGATTTGACAGGACATCTTACACAAAACGTTATTTCACAACGACTTCGCAACTTCAAAGAAACTTGTTACAATATCCGGACAGGGGTACCCAACCTTTTCTGGCAATTATCCTCCAAAATAAGCCCAACAAAACATCACCGCTGATACAATATGTCCGTCCTGTTCCCGACAACACGTGTTCACATTACAAAGAGGAAGAGTCGAATCCAGGACATGTTCGCAAAAACCCTCGTGATTCCTTCGTTAATCGCAATAACAGGCGATGCTTCAACAAATTTATCGTTAAATCAGATTTAGATTCAAGTTATTCAGGTTGGGCATGAAGCAGTCGTCGGGATTATTTGGCTTTATACAACTGATCTCAGTTCCCACCTCCAAATTGGCGTCGTTATTTCTGTTTCCAAAGTTGGTTTGGTACTGACACACTGAGTTGCCGGTTTTTGACATTTCTCGATAGAATATCAGTTCAATGCCCCTTTTCAGTGTCACTTTCAAACAGTTTTGCCCAAAGACTATAAGTATTTGGTTTTGCCACACCGTAGGATATGATTACAGTTATTTAAAAAGGTTCCGTATCAATGAATTTGCCAATCCACAAAGAGTTTCAGATGACAAAAGAGCGAATCTTTGTCTCATATTTGTTGGCAGTGTGTTACCACTTTTTTGTTGAAATCATATTCATTATTATTTTTAATTTTAATAAGTCATGTGACTTTTGTTCAGTGAACAAAGATGGACGTAAAAATTATTTCTGGCGATCAGTTATAGGTACCTACTTAGTAAGTATAAGAATATTTTTCATCTCATTGGAATAGGCTGTAAGCTAGTTCCTATTAATACAAATATTCAAAGCACAAATTGGAAAACGATGGCTGGCTTCGTTAAACATACTACGAAAACATACCTACTTCGCATACAGTATCTCGGCGTGATTCGGCGCGAGACAGAGATAGCCTTAGAACATGTATGGGAGAGACACGATATGACATAACTGCCCATATCGTAAGTCAACGAACTCCTCAATATCAATGTTAGTTAAGGCCCGACCTTCTGTGTTTTAAGGGTCAAAGGTCTGGTAACTACCACACTGCACTAATGCTATTCACATCCGTCATGATCATTGCTCGTCTGCCAACGACGCAGGAGTCATCACTGCACGTGCGTTCCGTTCCATGGCTTTTACGCGCCGTGACGAGTCCGACAAATTGTCTGTGGTTCGCCCCACGCCGTGTTTATGGCCAATTTCTCGCGGAATTACCGCGTTGAAGTGCTCTGATGCGAAATAATACATCTGTTTACACTTTACTTTAAAATCACTATACACTTTAAGATTAGTTAATGCTTAAGACGTTTCTACACGTAGGTAGTATTAGTAGAATGTTCTTATGAAATAGTAGGAAGGAATGTCTTTCTTTTTTAGGGTTCCGTAGTCCACGAAGAACTTTACACTCTACTCTTTTCTACTTTCTACTCTATAAACACTACCTATTGTTTCGCACGACGTTTGTACGTTCATTAGTAAATATTGAATCAGCTTCTACAGACAACCTCAAGGCTTATACTCGTATGTATGTAACCCGGAAAGACAAAACACTTACATGATATGATCGACACCCAACGCTATCTATTGGCAAAGATTGGAACTAGTAATCAGACTATGTTTAGAAACGAAATGGGGGCGGGCCATTAACTTATAAAATACACAAGCTTTGAAAATGAAAAGGAACTTTGCGTCTTCAAAAACGTATATCATTACACGTATTGGGCGCGATATTGTCCCTCTAAAAGCGCCGCCGACATTATTAAGTGCAGATTCGAGGCGTTTCTTGTCTTTATCGTCGGTAATTAGTTTATGGATTTACGACGTCGAGTGTCAGGACCTGATTCCAGGCACAGTGTACAATTGGGACGTGAAGTAAGGTTCCTTAACCCGAGCTCATTTCTCCTCTCCACTCTGGCGATGAGAGAGCGTCACTGGTTAAGTCGGTTTTCCAGAGAAGAGCTCGACATAACATTAGGGTACATAAGGAAGCATTTTCCAGTGTGAAAACAAGGCACAGTTTACAAAAACAATTACATATCTAAAGGAACAGTTGGTGCTCTTAGAAATGTCTTCTTAACCGATATTTAAGCTATGGCGGTCAATCAAAATGATCAGCCATCGACGCAGGACATTTAAAGTGCACAAGTGTGAGCGTTGACACAAATGCATTCTCTACTCTCTCTCTCTTACATTCCGACGGGACACCAGTGTGACATGCCCGGAAAGGGATCCTATTGTAAAGTGTTCTTATTATATAAAATCTTATTTATATAATGCCAGAGAAAGAGATAACGATACCTTTTTTAGGGTTCCATAGCCAGCGGGTAGAAGTCAGGGTTCCGAATTATGATTAGCTGTTTGTCCGGTATTGCACAGTTATCAGTCTCAAATTTAAGTTGCCTTACTGGCATTTTAACGCATTACGTTCCGGTAGAAGAAAGTGACGCGTGCCCTACAAAACGCGCTAATTCACCGATCACGCGTTAAAAATACGCACAATAACGCGTCCAGCAATCACGCTAATGAACAGGATCAGACGCGGTACATGACACTACGCCACATTACACTAATGCTCGTCGGATCTCATCTTGGGAAACGCGAGGTTTGCTCATTTAGTGAATTGTATTTTTTTATCCTTCCTTAAAAACCGGTAACGCATTTGTAATACATTAGGTGTTGCTAATCGCTAAAAATATCGCCGTAAAGAAGGCTCTATTCACTATTATCACAGAATACATAATAGTTTATGGCATTTTCAGAATTTAAAAGTTGCGAGTGACTATATGCGGCGGCAATCGCTTGCCATCAGATCCGCCTGCTCGTCTGCTACTTATCACATAAAATAATGATTCACTATATGTACCTCTGTTTGTAATACAGGTGTCACCCTTTTCCATAGAGGCCGTCAGACGACGTCAGTTAACGTTAGGATTCACGGGCTGATATTTTCATGTAGTTCGTCTTGTTATAATATTTTTTCGTTCTCTATAAATAGTGTAAAATGATACTGACTGTCTCCTGGCAGCGAGCGCCGTGGTGTCCTGCTCCTGGTTGCGCAGGTCCTGCAGCAGCTGCGCCGGCACCCAGCCCTGGCGCGTGCGCAGCTCGCCCTCCTGCACGTCCTCCACCACGCGCACCAGCCATCTGGAACGAGAGAGACAACACTGTTATTATAACGGACGAAATCAAAGGGATAATTATAAATTATTATGACCAAAGGTTAAGATGTTACACAGAAAAAAAATGTAAAAACCAAAACAACGCAATATGTAATTCTAAAACGCACCCCGTTGCTAAACCCACTGACGATCAACGACAAGGTACAGTCAACTCCAAAAATATGTATTCACTTTAGGACTTTGTCACAATACATGTGTCTATAAAAAGTAGAACTCGTCCTTATACATATGTATTGTGACAAGGTCCTAAAGTGTATACAAATTTTTGAAGTTGACTGTAGTAGCAACGAGGTTGCCAGCCACATCTATCGCCAACAGTTATTCTTCTTCTTCTTCAATAATAGCCCATGTCCTTTATGCCCGCACAGCTGCACATACGGCGAACTCCTGCAGCCTACCGAAAGCGCAGTCATTGGATGGAGTATTGGGCTGGGAAAATTGTATATCTAGAAGAAGAAGACTGTTATTTAGTATCATCATCGGTGTACGGATTAGGGAGCACTTTAACGTCCTCAAACATTTTAGTATGGATTTCGAAATTTGGGAAATATTCTTTACGTCGATGCTCCCGGACAATAAATCAGTACCTAATGTGCTATTACGGACTTTTTGCTGTTATGTCAAATTCGGCAACAATAGCCTACGACTTATTTACAACTTAAGTAATTTTATGAAGACACACAGTATTATTTAATTTATGAAGTTTTCATTACATTGTAACTTAGTATTTCATAAAAGTTGTTTTAAAGTAAACGGTCATTTATTAAACAACCAATGACGTTAAAGTTGGACCTCAGTCTAACAGCACGCCCATCTAGAGAATAAAAAAAAAGCACGCAATAACCCCCATTAGCACTTTAACTACTTTAACATCTAATTCTAAATAAAGTGCGATCGAATGTCTGTGAATAACTAAGTATCCATTTAAATAAAATATTTTAAATACTTCACCAAAGTACATAATAGATACCTAATTAATTACACAACGTTTTCTTTCTGTGTGTTCCAAATTTTCAGAAATAAATAAAGAGTTTACACGTGTCTCCCCACTTACAGAATGGCGTTGACCTGCCTGCTAATGTTATGTCAACCATAAAACTAAAATGGATTGTCAATTTAAAAGTTCGTCATCCTGTCGGAAGCCGTCAGTTCATCTAGAGAGTTGCCAACGAGACCAGAGGGCTAATAACGAAACCGTCTTGTAAGAAACGGGAATATTCCAGTTGCATCCAAACAAGAGACGCACAACGCGTGTGATAAGGATGGGGATACAGAGTTAGTTGTGAGTTAAGTCTTGTTGTAGACGCTTTGGCGTTCATTTGAGCAACGTCTTTTTAATCTTTTATAATGCCGTCATAACACAGGCCAGCGGGGTCGACGACCTAGGTTTGATCTAGACCGGACTGTTTAGACTTTTCTAGATCTTTATGCGGCAATCAAAGTCATCCCGAGAAGTAGTATAATCAGCGCCAAAAACATGTAAGCTACCTCAACGGTCAAATTCAATAGATACTTAGCCTATCTATAATGAAATAGTGAATAGGCTTATAATTAATCCAGAATTAGAAGACGCAGCAAAGTTCGGTACTAATAAGTAGAAAAATTAAGACTCGAAACGAGGGGAATACGCTATAGTCTAGGTGTACTATTTATAAAGACTAAAGAGGAAACTTCCCTGTACAAAGACAAGGCATAAGAGTAAACCGAAATCTTGCGCGATGTAATCGACGCACAGCTCCGTCTATTGGCGTAATTCGAATTATCTCGCTTGCTTAAAAAATAACGATTTTTATTCCTGAATGCAAAGATAATTTGACCAACATTATGATATACATGATATTGACGTTGACTGTACATTTTTCAATCTGTAGTAAACTTTCTCTCGAAAAGTTAATTAATTGATTATTTGTACGACAATAGATGCTATACAGTTTGCTAAATATAGAACAAGAGCGTCACTTTTTCACAACAAACATTGACATGACCTAATTAGAGGGTAAACTATTCTAGGTATAATAAAATACGTAAAAATAGTTTTAGTATTTTCATAGTTAAGTAACATACATATAAACTGAGCATAATTTGAGATAAATAAAATGAACGATAAAACAAAAAGTAGGTGATTAAATTAATTAACTCTGCTCTTTTTTTGTAAACACTAACCGAGTGTTTGAACATGTCTATATCATATAATATGTGTTTAAGCTTTCGCGTTCCATTATACACTACTCGTACTTACTTGATTTAAATGGGACTACGCGAGGAGAACAAGCAGTACCTAAGTGCTATACCTTATGTTACTTATTTTTGAATATCTTCACGTTTAGTCCCGTTTGTATCAGGTATATGTCTATATCACATAATTTTCTATTATAATTCCTACATGACCTGTAGAGAAAAACATTTTGTGCATAATGTTGTCATGTCCATTATTAATGGTCATTATACGAATGTATGCCACTACCACCGCTCGCTCTTTGTATCGGAGAAAATGCTCGCGGATTATAATAAATCTCGTCAATTTCTATATTTCATGATTTTTCAGGCCACTCGGGAAAGTTATGTGAGAAATTGTTGGGATGAGTGTAACAAATTGGCTTTGAATTCTCGGAATTATTGGTAAGCAGGTTAATTGTTTTTCTTTTTCACAAACAAGTATCGCTATCTCTTTATTACCTAACTAAGGAGCTCAATAAAATATGACGATGTTAACCTTTTACTATCATCATCATCACTCAGTCCACCGCTGGACATAGGCCTCCCCAAATTAATAACAATGAAATGCTAATACATAATTAGTTTCAGAAAAACATTTAATAAATGAACTCATACAAAATGTCATATTGACCAGATTCAACAGAGGAATTATAAATATTATACTTAAGTAGGTACTCTATATTACACCTTGACACTGAAGAAATACGAGTTTGTCACACGCAAGTTTCGGTAGAGGTCAAACCTGCCACCTTTGGCGTACCAGTGAGAGTCACCACTCATCGAATCAATCTTGAAGAAAATTCAGAAATGAGGAAAAAACTATGAGTAAACATTTCTATTGATGTTATGAACATCCTTGATCTTCGAGAAACGGGGTTGTGCACCAATTTACAGTTTCTATGTAAATATTTAGAAAGAGTTATGAACCCAGTTTCTTTTCAAAGGCGAGCTAATGCCGGAAGATTAAGGCGCACAAAGCGAGATGTTAGGGAGCCCGATGGTCCGCCCCACTTCGGTGATGGCTGACACGCAATAAAGCTTACATTATCTTCTCTAATATTCCTGCCAATTAGGTCCGTAACAAAGCGAAGTGTGAATGACATTAAATCAGCAAAATATTTTCTTTAATCTTCCGCCTAGCGCTAATCTCATAACTGTACGGGATACGCTTAGACTATGAAATGGAATTCACGAACGAAACTTTTCCCCGTCCTTTTTACACGTGCCGTCTTTTTCGTTCAGATGGGACAGGTATATCGGGACGGTATTGTTGTAGGCTCCCTGATAAATTTAACTGAAGCGACTACTGTCTGACCTTAGCAACCCTAGACAAGGAAACCAGATCTATTGGATCATACACGATCAGAATAATTTTCGCAATATGTGCAGGTATATCGCACCTTCCGACCTAATAGTAAATACGACAGAGGTGCCTACTCAGACTACAATCGCTTCCTTATAATTACTTGCCAGATTTCTTAAATCCTGGTCTGCGTACCCCGGGCTCCGAACCGACAGAGATGAGGGCGAGAGGAGTTCGCTCGGGTTCTTGCCTAAGACCTACCATTACAGAGCTGTACATAATCCACTGATCTATTTACCATCACTCTACGGTGACGTGACTGACACGATAATAGGCGAGCCGCGGGTCTAGCCAGACATCCGCCCTACTTAGGTGATATGACTGACACACAATCATCTTGCAAGACTTGACTAATATTCCTAGCAAGAGACTATTCCTGGAATATGGTGCTATTAATACGATTAAATTGAATGCTATTTTAAACCGGAAGATCACAAAATATTATGCATTTTATTATTTGAAGACTTTTCTAAAAGCTTGCCAAGTTGTATTTTAAAAATGAAAAAAAAAAAACAAAACTGCGTAAGTTTGCCTTTTTAAAGTAAGCGCTGAATAATATTTTCTGTAAAACAAGTTTCTCTTTATCTTTGACTAGTGGCCCGTCCATACTACGTTTTCAGATACTCGTTATTAGTTCCAAACTTTGCTAATAGATGGCGTTGGGCGTGGATTACATCGCGGAAGTGTTTTGTGTTTTCAGATTACGTATACGCCTCGTGGTTGTTTAACGAAAATTATCCCTTTTTATAATTAGTATATAGATATAGAAGATAGAGGAATTCATAATTATCTTGTCATTTCTCCGTATTCAGCTAGCAGTGAGCAATAACCGTGGTTAAAGAGGGCGCATCTAATTTAGTGTTCACGTTACATCTGATATTCAGTGGTGGCTAGTGCGATATATCACTCGCACCAGGAAGCAGTTTGCGCGTCCACTCACCCAGTTAGCTGGCAGACGCGCCGCCTTCACCACACTACGGGTACATCCCTAATGTACTCGAAATTACATCTCGTGGAAATTATCGCATTTTTTTTACCAAAACGGGACGAGTCCGGGTCCCGAGCTTGTCCCAGAAGTTCAGTATTTCGAAGAACGCGTAATGTTTCCCTAAAACAGGACGACTTTTCACAAAACCGAAAAAGGGACATACCCGATCATAACGGGACGTATGGTCTGTTAACATATAAGTAAATTGAAAAAAAAAAAACGAAACACTACTACACTAGTGTTTCGTTTTTTTTAAAGGTAAAAAGGTTGTCTGGAAGAAATCGCTACAAGCGATAAGACCGCCTTATTGTACTGTTTAAAGTTGTTGTTTTACTCATGTAATCTATTTCTGTTCAATCTATACATATAATAAAAATGTAAAAAAGCTGTGTCTGTACATTGAAGATATTTATCTCAAAATAACTTAGGACGACTAAAAAACAGTAACAGAACATGAATCAATGATTTTTAAAATTTTGTCTGTCTGTTTGTCTGTTTGTCTGTTTGTTCGCGCTAATCTCGGAAACTACTGAACCAATTCGAATGAAACTTTTTTTATTGTATAGCTGTAATATCAGGGCAACTTATAGGGTATATTACATTTTGAAGACCAGGCTCCTTGATGTAGAACCACAACAGCCCAGCTAAACTATAAGAGGTAGGTCAATGGCACCTTAACAAAAGTTGTTCAGATTGATGAGCAGTTTATGATGCCATGAAAAAAATCAAAGATCATGGAACATCTGGTTTGGACCTCTAAGAGCCCAGCTACACTATAACAAATATGGAATGAAATGGAATGGAAAATTGTCAAATGTGATGAGCATTTTTGGATGAGATCCTATAAGGAAGGATATTCCGAACTTAAACCCCTAATGGAGCGAAAAGGGGGTTCAAAGTTTGTTCATGGGACTACGTGATTCCTTGGCCCAATTTACTCCAACTTTTGCATACACATTCTTTGACAGAATTGATGGATAAAATATAAGATTCAAACTTTAATAGAATACTTACATCCCCTAATGGAATAAAAAATAATTTGGGGGTTACTTTCATTAGAAGTTGATATTTTAAATATTAAATGGGTTTGCACTTGACCTCATCTCACCTGATGGAGAGTGACAATGAGGTCTAAGATGTAGCGTGCTTTCCCAGAAGAAGCCTATTCACTCTCGACTTAAAGACACCCAAATTGTAGCTCTCTGGAAATACAAAAGCCGGCAAGTTGTTCCATTCCTTAGCATTTCGTATAAAATATTAATGAGCCGCCTTAAAATCTATTAACGATAACGAACATTTATAATAAGTAATATTTTTGTTTAAATTCTATTTAAATAATCATCTTTAAGTCAAGAGTCATAAAGTTCACGCAAACGAAGTTGCGGGCGGCCACTATAAAGAATAAGTATCTACTTACTTATCTATCTATCTGTCTGATCACACACCAAGCCAATCGCAGCGCAGGCGCTGCTTCACGCCTTTTCTATGAGGCCGTGGTGTCAATTCGGTAAAACTGGCCCATTCATGCGTGCTTTAGGGTAGGGTGTATCTGTGAAACATTTACAACCCTTTCTCTCACGAACGATTCGACGAGTTTTTAAAAGTCGTAGAACAAATTAATGTTGATTGGATTGGTTTCAGATTTTTGAAGACATGGTAAATAATTTACAAATTAAATTAAAATCATAACCCCATTACCTATTATCACGCATTTTACTGCGGTTACTAACGTTCACTATTATTAATAGGTTCCTATTAAAAGCGAAATATGAAAATATTTTTAGCCAGATTTAATGTCTACTGATAGATATGAGACCAAACATTTTTAGAATTCGTCTGAAACAAATCTGTTTACTCGTAAAAAGTCTTCAATAATATTAGAGAATCATCGTTAGTAACTATAATAAATATATTTTTAAACATATTTTTTGTGGTTAATTAAGAGTAAATTGATGGTGGACGGTTTACTGTATGAAAGGTCGATTTATTTCTACGGATGGATCGTTAGGCACAGTTCTTACTATAATTCATACGCCAGAGATCGTGGGTTCTATCCTTTACCTGAAAATTTATGCGATGAACACTTGTGTTTGTTCATTGTCTGAATTTATGCAAGTTAAGAGTCTATTTTTCGGACTAAGTGAAACTCTTTCGGTGTAGTGTTCGTGACGGTTATCTGGGTGTAATTAAATTAAATAATCATTGATTTCTGACTTCATATTCGTATAATCGGGAATGGCAGGCAATCATAACGATCAGCAATTGACGCAAGATATTTACTTATATTGCAGGGTGTGTCCATAGTTTAAGTGCATTCTCTAGTCCCTTATCCTCATATTTTCCCATCGAAATACCAGTGTGACACAACCGAAGAGTGATCAGGCGCAGGGCCAAGAGCTTAACGTGCTTTACGAGGCACGGGGGTACAAGATCGTCCAGATCTTCCAGACATTGGGCTGACACTGAGAAATATGTTTTTAAAGAAACACCCAGGTACAAATTTTCGCCCGCCGACCTGGGGATGAATCTGGGACCCCAAGCGCACCCGCCGCTTTAAAGTGCGACCCACTACCCACTGCCGTACCGGGCCAGTCAAGTTTTTTTTACTGTCACGTCAAAGCAACATGGCCGTATTGAAAACATGACCTAATAAAACAGTTATCTTGTGCATAAAAAGATCATGTAAATAACGACGACCCGACGGCCTGGATCGGAAGCAGTTCACGGGCCAGAGGGCTTGCTACGAACCGAGATTCACGACTGAATCATCATTCCCATCTTTCACACTTAGGTTTAGAGATATTTATTTTCTCATAAAGATTTACAAAAAATCACTTACATGAGAAACAATATACATTTCAAAATTTTTAGGGCTATAAACATTATTACAACTTATGCTTTGCGTATCTCTTGTTTGGATGCAACAGGTATATTCTCGTTCGCTTCGGGTCGGTTTCGTTGTAGGGTTTCAGGGTATTACGGGCGCTGATTCTACGCGGCAGGTTCAAAGCGAGGCAGTAACTCACGCGCGGACTTGTACGACATGCCGCTGAGCTTATCCTCGAAGATTTAAGTCATGTTTTTAAAAATGGAACAGATATTTGGAAAACAGCCGTAACACCCCATTTTACTGATACTCACTATAAGTAAATGTACAACTATAGATAATAATGTAGAGTGTAAAGTATCGATGACTACTAGACTTCGATGACGCGCTAAAAGTGTCGCCGCTAGTGGATCGAACCCACGACCTTTGGCGTATGAGGCAGGATCATCAAATGCGCCGTCGGCCAGTTGGTTTGGGGCTGCAATAAACTTAAATAGTTAATCATGATAATTTTGTCAGTTTTCGTAATCAATTCCAAAACAATTTCAAGGTAATCCATAGATTGAATGTAGAACAAACAAACAGTGAGTTATTAGCAGGATTACAACACGTATTAGGGACTGAAAGAAGGTTAAAGTAATAAAGATTAAATGCATGGAGCCGCTCCTATTCATAGCCTGCGAGATTGTTTATGAGCCGAGAATCCAGATCACTTGGTACTTACGATTTATTTGGTGCCACGCGCGTCACATCATTTGGTACGAGAATAATCAAAAGAACAACATTATATAGGTGTAGTAGGATATTGTCTCTTCATCATCATAGGCCTTTGCATCTTTAATAGATGATTTAAGCAGCATCACGCGGTGTGGCTTTACAGCAGCGCTCGTGGCTGTAAAGTCCTATGCGGGAGTGAACCACTCGTCCGCATTTAGTAGGTACTTTGATAATTTAAGTAGGTAGCATCTAAAGTATGGACCACATTATTGATCACCAATTCGCATTACGCAAGCGTAGTGATTACGCCTAAGCCCATCATAGTAGAGATGACTTGATTTCTATAGGCCTTTGCCCTGTAGTGGGACAGTATATATGCTGATACTTTACTTCTTCAAAGTAGGGAGTGTAACTTCGCTCGTGGCTGTACAGGCTGATTCGCGATTGTACTTTTCGTCCGCATTTGCGGAAAGCGAAACGAGTGTCGATGGATGCGGGTTCCAGCATGACGACTACCTCGCTTTGATTCAAGTTGGTCAAACCACGGTTGATCGCATTAACAGAGCAACACTAGCTCTGAATTGGGTGACGAGTTTCCCCCTCCCTTTCATAAGCACTATGTGCCACCTTTGTTTGATTGCGACAGGTATATTATATGAGAATAATATATACTCATTCGTTACGGAACAGCTTCGTTATAAGTCACCTAGGAATAACACCTGAGATGACGGTGAATCAAAGGCCGAAATTAAGTGAATCATCCCTAAGACTTCATACGACTTTCTACGTATATAAACCGACGGTTTGCCGCATAAAACGCAATGCCAAGTGCTCGTTTAATGGGCCATAAAAATCACGTATAGGGCTAAAGGTGAGAAGATTTCCAGACCACTGGTCCGATGGAAAATCACAGAACGACGAGAGCTCGTAAAACAAGACCGTAGTAAATCTTTGATTGGGAAATCGAAAGTAAGTAGTACATAGCTAGGGGGAAGCTACCTTCTTTTAAGTACGAACGAACGAGCGTTACGTCAAAGGACCAGTCTAGGATATACGATGAATCAACACGCTGAAGTGGCAGTGGGATGACCACGTCTAAAATGGTAGATCAGACATCGTATGATTGGTCACCTGAGGGCCTATCACGAACTTTTTAAAGCAATCGTAGCGTATACTTACGTATGTAACAGAATGAGAATTTGAAGAGCTCCTTCTATCGTACGTAAACGTAACTAAAACGGACAGCAAAAACGTCAAAAAGGATAGCATCGTAACGTGAGCGCCTTGTCCACAGATTGAAACAATTAAGTAACCAATACATTTTTGAAGAAATGGTACGATATGATACGTCGTCAAAGGTACCTACTTCATGCTGAGTATTCATCATCATTGGCCACAGCATCGTCAAAGATGATAGTTGCAGCGCTAGGAGGTTGATGGGACTCCACACCAACGAAGATAGCATGGTACTACTAGCGTAATTGTAATGTGCTAAAAGCTTAAAATTTGCTAATATATTACCATTACCTTACCAATAATATTACATTACCAATATTTAATTTAATTACTGATACTTGCATCAGAGTTGATTGCAATTGCGCAAGAGTTTCCACGTGGGGGAGACAAATGCCCGACTCCACCGGGAAGATTGATTAGGTCAACGTCCCTTCTTCTAAGAAGAAAAACTCATCTACACATTACGCCGAGCACAGACACGACCAGCCGAGTGGGACCCGGCGGCAATCACTCGCTGCTAACTAATGTATTGTTACCCTTTCAATTACGGGGAGAGCGGCAGTTCAAGATAAATTAGCTAAAACGAAATTGGCTTGCTCGCTGTTCTGAAAATAATCTACATACATTATTAGCATTATTAACATGACTTCTTTCGCCCACTCGGCTCGCGAACAAATGGGCTGCGATATACGATTTCACTAGGTTTTTTGCCATCTTTCTGCCCTACTTTCTAGGCACACCGCTAATTTGGGCGAACTGGAGAAGGCAACCTAATTTCGGTCGCCGCTTCCATATTTCATGTTGGATATGACATTCATCGGTCATGTCTGTTTATTTGGAACGTCGAAAAAAATATTAAACGGCTCCGACGTGATATTATCTGCTAGCAATCAGTAGCAGGTTTAATGACGACTTTAAACTTAAATAAATGTAACTACAAATTAAAATAGGTTATTTACGCTCGTCCCTGTAGCAGTAAAGTTAATTTTTTCCCGGTCGTCTCTACCACCCATAACATTGATGAATTATCATGATACTGTTTTTTAAGTGTTGACCAGAGCATCATAAATAGCTACGAAGTAAGAAATTAATGTTACCCTAGAAGCCAATATTTACATGTAAAACTACTAATGATAGTGCTATAGGGATCACGTTCAGTCAGACACGTTCAGTATGGAAAGGCCTACCTATCTAGAGATTATTTCGATGCTAGGATGGCATTATCTAATGCGGTATCCTACATTCGTATGTGCGTAAAATTAATTGTAGCAGGTCAAATATTCAATATGTTATTGCTTTGCACAATTTGTAAATACTAAGACTAAATGTGGTGGTTTGTTAGATCAGAAATATTAATCAAGCCACACTATAGAATAGCTTATGATACCTATTAAGAGGGCTTTAAAATTAAAAGACTAACTAGCATCCGCAAAATGTATTTCCAAAACCATTAGACCACCCAAAATTAAAACATGATTTACGAGTATAAAGATCTCGAAGACGGAAAAGATCTTAAACTACTCAAATGTTTAATTAACACAGCTCCAGCCAATTAATTAACTTTACACGCTGTCTCTATGTCCGCTGCCATTCTGTATTATTCTCGTCCCATTTTCATTTTAATAGATCACTAGGACTTGGATTTTCATCAGAAAACAATACACTTTAATAACCTACCTACTGCGGATACAGATGTTGTTGTTGAGACAATTTTAAATTCTGAACGTGTCTACAGTTTTTCTGGTTCATTTAGGGGTGCGAAGTTCAGACGGTGGTCACTTCATTGAAGATACTACACTTACCAATACTGTCCAAGCGCGACCCGGTTTATACAAACTAATAGATAGAGAACGCCGGCTCCCCAAATCGAGAGCTAAACACAAACATGCGCTCGTGCAAGATTATGCATGATTCGGGGTGATACTGACACAGACGTCACACACACACACACACGTGTGTGGGAGTAGCTTAGCGTAGCTTCCGTACTTGAATCAAAATAGGTAATATATTATACCTACTGTTTAAGAAATTTAATTTGATGTAATTAACATTGCTTCTTTACAAAATGTATCTATTTGAAACGGTTATAAAAGAGCGATTTCTCCTAACACAAGAATTGTAAGAAACTGAAAAAAAAATATTTGGTATCCTATTACTATTATAAAGGCGAAAGTTTGTAAGTATGGATGTATGGATGTTTGTTACTCTTTCACGTAAAAACTACTGAATGGATTTGAATGAAACTTTACCACAATATAGCTTATACATCAGAATAACACATAGGCTACAATTTTTGAGATTTCTACGAACCTGAAGTCCACGCGAACGAAGTCGTGGGCAAAAGCTAGTACTGAATATATCAACTAGAACCGACTTGCTATGTTATATTTTGAGTCTTAGAATCCTACCAGGAATGACACACTGAGAATATAAACAGTTACCTGGTTCTTCTAAATGTGTTTTTAGATCAGTCGAAGTAAAATAGCCGGCGTGTCTGATCCGTCGGCTATTAAACGGCTATTTTTAATGGCCGCTGAATAATGGGCGGTAAATCGCTCATAACGTTTTATGAGGTTGCGCGAGCGCACTAATAACACTGTCGTTAGGTTTAGTGCTGCTCATAGTGTGAAGTGCGCCATCACTTTGCTTATTTAGTGTTCGTACTAATTCAAGGATTGGACGTTAATTAGGTAATGATGGAAGTAGGATTATAAATTAAGCAGATATCTCTCAGTTCTAGGCATTTATTGTGACCACATTATTAATGTGTTTTAAAGGTTGGGAGGCAACTTTGTAGGTACCTATAGGGCTTAAGACTAAAACTACTTAGTAAGTGATGTCCTATTTAATTTAGCATTGCAGTCATGTACCCCTGCCCGTACGAAGCAATTAGCTTCTACATTGAGGTATAATATACATAGACAACTACGGAGTAGAACTCCCTGACGAGGCCTACTAAGATCTTTTAGGCAAATCGCGTGTCATCCTAGACCTCATCGTCACTTTTATCAGGTGCGATTGTGGCCAAGCGTTGGCCTATCTATACCTACTTAGTTTATTAAAAAATAATATATACCTATATGTATATCAACCTTAACGCTAGATTACTTAGGACAATAAATGACTTAATTAGGTCCAGAAATAGGTATAGAATGTGGCGCAAAATATTTTTATGAAAAAGAAACGTAAAAAGTGGTGTTTAAAATAAAAGTAAAAAATAAAAACATTTTCTAATTTGCGCAGATAAAAATGATTCTGAAAATCTTAGACAATTTAAAGTTGCCCAATTTGTTTCTCTTACAATAAATATGTCAATTATTAACGTTTTGAGGTCAAATTAATAACGAATAGTTCTTTCTCTTTCTTACAAATAGTCGCTTGTATTTATAGGTACTTTTTTATGTGTAAAATGGACAAAAGCAAATGTGATGTCATTCGGCAAATAAAATGAGTAAATGTGCCATGGCTGACGTTGATCGAAACGTGCGATTTCTTGCAAATGATGCTCGGACGGAATGAGCTCAAATGCGACCGATTTCCTTTGTGAAATACCTACTGCATGAAAAATTTGCAACTTTATCAAAATTGCTTCCAGATTACGAATAAAAAAAAATGCTCAAGTATTATTTTTTAAAATAATTTGAAGTATTTGTTGACAAGCTAGTTAAGAAATGTTGCAAATGAAATGTTTCTTCTAAAATTCAAGCACGCATTTTCCGGCTGAAGTGTTCAGTGAACACCATAATTTAAGAAGTACCTACTCAAAAGGCTACATAAGTATCATAGTCCATGAATAGGTAAACCAAAAAAACTAAACATTTGCGCGATGTAATCGACTTCCAACGTCATCTATTGGCACTGGACTAAGATAGGTACCTATTGAAACTAAGTGGCGGTGGGCCACTAATAAAATATAAAGGCAATGAGGTTATGTCCTGCCAACAGTACACGAAGACGATTTTTTTTTTATTAGTATTTCTGAGAATTAGGTCTAGAACGCACTGACAACTATTATGTCACGCCTAATAAAATACTGATCAGACAATTTCACTTTGTTCTTTTTTCAGTGTTAATAAAAACAAATGTCGCTGACACTGGTTTCGCGAATTTCGTAACAGTTTTTAGGTCACCTAGTGTCTGAAAACCGCATTTATAATGCGTTATGTAACCGTCACGGAGTGAAGTGGAGCTATTTAACAAATCGCCGGTTGGGATATATGTTTTCCTCGCATAGACAGCGTTCCACATGTAATTTATTTTGATTTATTTTTTCGGTGTAAAATTTCTTGGATATTTTATTGGAATTGGGGAATGAGACCACGGTCGGATTCCGATAGCAATGTTTGGCAGTGAAGGTCGTTGGCGACGTGTTTAATTGCCTATGAAAAATTTTGTAATGGTGTAAGAAGATATTTGTATTGTATATTTTTTATAGTTTGATAAATTATTTAGCTTTTAGAAAGTATATATAAACTTTTATTTATGTTCCTAAAAGTTGCAGAATGCGGTAAGTATTTAAGTTATTTCTTCAATAGGTAGATTATCTGTCATTCGACAATAGGACACGAGACTTTTACTTTAGTTAAGTATTTACCACAACCTGACAAATTACCTCAATTGCTATTTAACCTAATGTGTACGACAGTAAGATAAGAATCTGCTTTTTCTAAAATTAATAAAGCTTTGAATCTAAACTAGAGTTAGTACCTTTTGAAAATATGCGTTGCATATTACTGAAATTAGTGTAAACCTGAATAAAAATATGCGCACTAAGCGAGTTCCCGTATAGCAGCCGAAACGACAAGTAGAAGTAGGTAGGCATAGCACAGCTCCCATACTGGGATTCACATCAAATGCTAAGCGCAAAAACGCGCCCATACATGATCTGCGTTCGAATCATAGAAGTTTGTGGTTCAAACGCATAGGGACGGTAGCTGCTCGGAGGCAACCGCATTCTCGAATGAGCGAACCAACTGGGAGCCAACCGGCTTCCAAAGCATGCACGAAGCAAGCATATTTTTTATGGCATTGAAGGTTTAACATCCAACGGCGATCCACCGGACTGGTGCCGTTGGATGTGAATACCGAGGTAAAGGTAAGCGTTTATCTCATATGAACCATGCGAGGAGCAGGAAGCGTCGCCAGATACAGACCTCTCCGCCTCGCTCCGGACTCCGTTGGGCTTCGTCTTGGGGTGGTTCTTCCTGGGCCGCACCGCGAGCTTGTGCCGGGCCGCCGAGGAGTCCAGGAGCTGGGCGTCCCCCAGGTCCAGGGCGGGGTCCGGCCGGGCCTTCCTGGGGAGGGGACAGGTTACAATGATGATGGAAAGGACATGTTACTGAATTTTATTGGAGTGAAGTTTGAATGTCAGTTGAAGAGAGTGAATTGATTTTATTAATTTTGGACTATGTACAGACACACATCAGGTTATCACAACCTGTCGAATATACAACCTAATGTATTTGATGGTAAGGTGAGAACCGATTGAAGATATTTGACAGAATTGTAAGTATACTTTTATGACTGGCTGTACATACAGAAGGTAAAATGGATATGGTAGAAAATTAGTAAAAATATCTCGCTTCAATGGCATTATGATTAAAAAATGATTCATTTATCAGCTTAAGATAATTTCATTTAAATCGTTGAACGTAGGGCGTGTCTTGGGGCGTTCCCTCACTCGTTGGACATCTCGCCTTGGAAGACCTGTCTCCAATACGGAGTCTCAGGCGCACCCATAGACTTAGGATACCATCGTCTAATTCTATGGGCGCACCATAAAAGGGTCTACCAATATTCCAGCAAAGAACAGACACTAGCTAAATTGGAATAATATAAAGTAGAATCTAATATCATTGTGAAAATAAAGAGGAGGGACATAAGTTCCGAAGTGAATCAATAGATGGTGTTGGGCGTCGATTACATCGCGCAAATGTATCTGCTTTTCGGTTACTTTGTTCTCTATAAAAGGTACCTTCCTGTAAGGCTTTATCCGAGGATAAATCTATGGTATAACGCTCGCCTTCGAGTGGGCTGATACAGATTGGTCAAATCGCACCTAAATTGTATAGAATAGAATACATACAAAAAAGGTATAGATATTAGTGTTGAGTAGGTACATTGCGTGTATCTAACCTTAAGTTTTGGCACCATTAGGTATCTATATAATATGCTTCCTGATGTTCTGAAGACAAATGAAGCTCCATTTCAGTGAGGGCATTGGGTCGATCTAATTTTCCGAGCCAATATCAACAGATCGCGGGACGTCAACGAACAATATCTTTAGATAGACCTGGATGACATCAGCCTTACACGCGCGATCATTTCGTACCATCCTGGTTTAGAAAGCTGGTGAGATGGCTCGTGGATTTGATTCCCACATCAGAACGAAATGTTTAAGTAAGTATTTTAAAATATTATTTATGCAATTTGCTTATGACTATTATTATACCGGAAAATATTGTGAGGAAACCAAACATTTCGAAATACCCACAATTTACAGCCTGCGCTGTTTTGCCGAATGAGTGAGGATACCTGAAGGCCTAACCGGGGGAAAAGGGTTCAAAAGGTTGACAGCACTCGTGACTTCGCTGCCATCACATGATTCATCTGCTCGTCAACCATATCACGAAATCAAAAGTTTGAGATAATTATGATCCTCCTGGGTCCCCTAAAGTAGAACAAAATATTAGCCTATACTATCCCACTGCAGGGCAAACACCTCCATCATAGAAATCAAGTCATCCCTACTATAGAAACCACCTAAGGATTTCGAAAATCTTTGACCATGTCCAAGCGTAAGTACCGCAGGCTCCAAAGCGAAGATGCAACCGGCAATGACACGACGGTGATGATATTGTTACGCAACTGCTGCCCCGACTTCTGGTCCCGTTGCGTCATAGTTATTTATACACGAGAGTGGTCTCCATCAATCACGGAATCACCCGACACCAGGTGACAGTGTCCCCCTGCCGGACACCTCAATGTCAGGGTCCGACAGGCTCGGCTTGCGCCCGCTCATGATCGAGGTTATTTCTGACGTCCATTTATTTCTAGAAGCTCTCCAGTTTCAAAGCGTTTCGTAGAATGGGGCAGTATTTTTTGTTGTATTTTTTTAGGTAAATGTATTGTACGCCGAATGCGTGCGGCATAGATTAACCGTCACCGTTACGCGGTAAGGATTATTTAACGGGTAGGATTGCATCTACGATGACGTACTTACGTACTGACAGGGGCGGCTCTAGCATACCTTTGTAGCGCCTGGGTGCAATCAGAAGCAGGCACCCTCACCAATTGGTATTTTGAAGGAGCGGAGGGGTGCTGCAAGTGTCTTTTCAAGCAAGCTCCGCATGTCGCGAGCAGCTCTTGGCACCCGTTATCACATGGCGCACGGATGCACCAGCACCCCCTGCACTACCTATGTAAAGCCACCCGCACACAAGTACATTAGCAGGAATATTCGAACCGATATATCATTAACCAGGCAGCTGTATGAAGTCGCCTCGCACAATTTGAAATAAGATGAGCTTCATTTGCTGAGATCGCGTACGCTCTTATTAATGAGTTGTTATTATTATGGCTGTTGCACACGGGCCGTCATCACCATCAACATTATACCGCTTGTGCCAAGCACTCAGTAATAACTTGAATGCCTCGGCCGGATTCGATTCCGGGGGTTGTTTTTTAAGAAAATTTCGGTGTCAGCCCGAAGTCTGTAAGATGGCGGTCTTGAGCCCCCATGCCTCGGAAACAATGACATTCCACCTCTCGGAAAGCATGTTAAGCTCTTGGTTCTGCTCCTGATACCTCTTCAGTCGTGTCAGGTGTTCCGTCGATATCAAAATTGCAATCTATTTAATTGTTAAAATTGGCATTTTCAACCATACCATTATTATAATAAAAACAAATTGCATATTTCGCATATACCTACTCGAAATTGTATCTATCGCTAACTTACTAACTAGACTCGCTCAGCAACCCGAAGTGATAATTAGGAGCTTCCATTTAGCCTGCCTATATCTACAAAATAGTAAATATCAAACTAGAACGTACTCCGAGGAGTTTTAATAAAAATGCATTCGCGTCGCTAGTGTCTGCGCCCTCTTAAATGTATTAGCTTTACCAGCAATAAAAACATCAAGTACGATAAATACAAATACAAAGCTAAGTAACCCTTCCACCTTTGTTGAGGTGTGCGCTATTTCAGGCTGCCCCAGAAACCGCGTGACGTCAGAGCGGCGCGGCCCGCTCCAGCTCCAGTGCGCGCGCGCCGGTGCTGCCCTCTAGCCCAGTTACAGGACTACAGTGACACGCCGAGTAAGAATTGTCAGGACATAGGAGTTTTCAGCAGAATTCACCGATATTGTATTTGTAAATTGCCATATTATCAAGTTCTGTAATATTTTGTGCAATAAAGAGTATCTATCTATCTCTCTATTCACATGGGATGACTCTTCGCAAGTCACTTATACAGGATGTATATGTGGACTGTGGAAGAGACGCGAGACAATGTGCTGTGGGAATGCTCTACGAAGAGGACCGGCTACAGAACAGTGGTGGGTGGAACTCAAATCTATTTTTTTAGGGGTACCTACCAAAATTTTAAAATTTATTCACATAATTATTATAAAGCGATGTAATCTATTAAAAAAATCATTTATTTTTATCTCTTCAGTTTTCAGCAGTTTTTTTGTCTTTTTTTTTTTGCAATGAATATTTGTAACTTAAATTGGCTAGAGCTAGGTGGACTAACATTTAGTACGACTAATTCAGCTGTCTCCAAATTTGTTACAATACGACAGCTTTGTTCATTCCGACTATCGTTTTGCAAGTCCCGGGATATCAAATTTATAGCAAGAAGAACAGGATTATGAATGATTCCCGTGAGTTACTAGAGATCTGGTCACCCTACTATTGACCATTAGGTTACGTTCATCAATCAGTAGTTAGTAATAATTTAACATATCGTTTTTATGTCAAGGACTGCAGCTATATGGGCTTGGCGCTCTTTATGGTAGAGTCTACTAGAGTTTGGGCCTGGGAACGTCTTGAACGTGTAATAAACGTATCTTTAGTAAACTTGCATGAAGTGATTGGGTCGTCGATAGGTACTTCTTTCTATACCTACCTATTAAATCAAAATGGGAATTGGGAATTTTAATTTAAAATATATAAGAAGTGTGTGATAAAAACGAGTTCTGGAGGGTCTACTCTCTAGAACTCGTTATTATCACACACCTGCAACTCGGTAAACGTAGTGCAGGACGCCCTGAGACCTGATGCTAGCTAGTAGCCCAAGCAGGCAGCTGTGTCTATAGTGCAGGGCGGCCGGTGCCGGCCGGCGCCGAAAGTTGCTCGCGACATCCTTGCACGAAACAAACAGCCCACGATGGAAATTCTCAATAACTTTCAGCAAATTAAATACGATTTCTGTCCTTGCGCCTTATTGTACAGTTTATTGCTGTTGTTTCTCTCATGTATTCTGTTTCTGTGCAATAAAGAATATGTATCTATCTATCTGTGCCACTAGAGACATTGTATCCCTGGGGAACATATTCAATCTTTGAGCGACGGATTTAAACAGCTAAAGAACTGTTTCTGCATAGCCACGCGTAAACTTTAATTTAAATGCTGGCTACATACTTGGTTCAGACAATATTTTAGGGACACGTAATTTTATTTAACATCTTGAAATAAATCGAGTTTTAGCTTTCTAGTGGGTCGAGATTGATGGTTAATCGTACATCGATGCAATCTTGGGTTATTAGCCAAATTTTACTATTTATTAAAATGAGATTGTCACCCGGAGTAGAGCAGATAGCGGTATGTATCGTGAATCCTGTTGTTTTCCTGCGCCATATCTTCGGCTGAGTAATACTGTTGTCATCAACAATCAGTAAACGTGGTAATCAGAACCATGATTACCTACACGTTCAGAACAATTCAGAAAATATCCGAAACACGAGCAGGTTTTCTCACGAAGCAAATGAGAGAACTACGCACATAGATTTGAAAATTCCAGAGATGAATGCTCGGGTTGGATTCTACCCCATTAGGAGGATGCACGTTCTTATTTAACTGTGATCGCTCTTTAACTTACCAGAGGACATTATCGTTATCTTGGCTTAGTTATTAAATGCAAGTATTTCGTCAGACCCATTCGATAGTTAAGCCTATTATGACAGAGTTGTGTAAACACAGCACCGCGTAAACACGAGTTTGTTCCAAGACAATGTAGTATTTTAGCTGCGAGTCGGCCGATGCCAGCTCGTCTTGCGAAATAAGTAAACAAGAGCTAATTAGCGAATTATTTGTAATACAACTAATAGGGACGGCCAGGACTAATCGAAGTTGACTTCTGTGGCAGAGGAATTTGGCGCAAAACATGTAACCGGACAAAATTAAGAATGAACTTCTCTATTTAGTTTCTCGAGGTATAATTTAAAACCTATTTTAATTTTGTTAAAGCATTCTTTGCTGGATGAGAGCTGTGGCCGAAAATCGGGAGCGGTGGCGTGCATTGGGGGAGACCTATGTCCAGCAGTGGACGAGCGTGGGTTGCTAATGAATTCTTTGCTGTTTATTCTTTTGCGGCGGCTTCCCAAATGTTGCCGTAGCAGCACATGCTATACTTGATCGACCAAAATTTGTACCTGAGTTTTTCTGTTAAAGATATTCTCAGTGTCTCCCTGAATTCTTGAAGATGCTCTTGTTCCTCGTGACCAGCAGTTTAAACTGTTAGTCAGTTAGCGGCTGCTCCCTCTTCGGCCATGTCACCTGATGTCCCATCGAAAAGTTAGGGGTGAATAGAGAGTGCACTTGAATCTGTACAGTACTAAATGTCTTGCCTCGATGGCTGATTGTTTACATTGGTCGCCATAGTCGAACAATTAATTAGGAAGACATCCTTATGGTTGGGAACACATACTCTTCTTGTATTGTCTCTCATCACTGTATCTATGTTATATGCCTGCTGTATTTTTATATTCACCACAGTCGCATTTGATTGAAAACATTGGTGGGATTTTTATGATATCTATAGGGTGCAGACAAACAAACAGTTAACCAGATGGTAAGCGTTCACCGCCGCCCATGGGTGTCAATGGTAGGCACAAATGAGCTCGCTACTACGCTCTACGCTCGCTTTTTAAAGGTTTGCAGATCATATTGGTCATACCCCGAAAATACCGCAGGTGACATCGACAACTCATTCCTGAGTTTTACTAGTACGAACGAGGGTATTAAAATGTTACGCGTTTTACTAAAAGATGCCCGTTCGCTCTTGTTCACACGATCATCTGAATATGTGTGTTAAATTATGATGATGTATTGAATATTCGTTGCCAAATGCAATTCGCGCCCGCCAGCTATTTACGCCTTGTAAAACAACGATTGACTATTGAGTAGGTTGCTATTGGTTCTCAGAATTATAGCTGTGAAGTGGTATACCTGGATGATAGGCTTGGCGTCGCGCCAGAGGAGAAATTGGCAAGGGTTTATGAAAGGACTAGTAGATTTGCCCTGGTTCTAGTCATTTTCTGGCCTGAATTTTAAAGCTGACTGGTTAATAATAAATATTTTATTGCAGAAATGAAACATGAAAACCGTTAATTGGCTATTAAGACTATGCCAATTAAAGGTCCTCAAATTTTATGATCTGGCATATTTCTGCCATATAATATAAATAAATTCACTATGCAATTATACAGCTTTCTTGTTTCAAATTAACGCATTTACTGACCTAATCTAGGAGACGAAAGCAGAGGGGGTCTCGCCTTGATAATTTAGAAAAGTCCGTAACCGTAACCTAACCTTATCTATACCTACTTCTCACGATGGACTTGGTCAAATTGGAGGTGACATTTAGGAGGTAAGATTGTGTTAAAAAATGGTTTAGTTTTTGAAGAATTCGTCATGTCCTATCTAACGAGTTGAGGCCAAACTATTTTATGTTAAGAAATAAAATTGACCGTACAACTACAGCATATGGTTTCTGAATATTATAATAATGTCAAGGAGCCTGACAAAAAATTATGTTAGTATCTATTGATTTTGCTCGTTCGTAGACTTCTTTTCAACATTAAGTAGGTATGAAGATTAACAGTAAAAAATTATGTTACTGCGAAATAAACTATCCATTGATATGAATAATTTTGTTTACGGGACAAACATATTATTTTCTATCTAAATAGTATTATGAAAGAGCCAGTAATAAAATGATTCTACACGAAAGGACAGCTGTGAGTCACGCGGCTGACTCAGTCCACGGGAAATACTTCGGCCTTTCACGTTTCAGGGAACAAAGTTTGTGATACTTTACTAAATATAGTTCATAATTCTCAAAGAATTACGTATAGCGCTCATAGTACAGGAAATAACTTATTTTGAGATTAGATGATGAGTGGAAATGGCATAATTTTATCTTATTTCATTAATAAATATTACCTATAAACTTATAAAAACAATATTAGCAATTCATCTGTTGTGTGATATCTATAATAAATATTTGTAACACACGTGCTAACTCTACTTAGTTCGTAATATGGTCAATATTATATTAAGTAAGTGAATGTTGTTATAATAAAAGAATAAAAGACATTAATTCAAATTAACTTAATGACCTTTTATCATAAACTCAGAAATACTTCTTCCTAATCAGTCATTCTAAAATCACTACATATCAGAACTACAAATAGCTGTAACTGTTAGATAATATGTAACTGGCTGCAAAACGTTTTTAGAATTATTTTTATTATGTTAGGTACTTTTCATAGCACGACGAAAGTCGAAGGTCGCTGTTTTCGTCGAGAGAGAATCGTCGTGAGTTTCTATCTGCCAAATTCCTTTTACTTTTCTAAAAGCAATTAAATAGTCTTCGTTATTTTAGATAAAAAGGGGTATGATACTAATTTCACAATAATAAAAATTATTTATCGTTGCATTAGGGTAAGTAACAGTAGCTTTGTTATTAAAATAAAAGAATAATGATATGTTTATTATGTAATTATTTTATTTTAAAATTAAAATGGCGTTTCATGTCATATTATAAGACCTACGTAAAATAGTGACCAAATCGCTCATTACATGGGATTTAATTTTGGATCGAACTACTAAAAGCATTTTAGACCATTTTTATCGTAGATAATTAAACTTATAAGTAAAAATAATCACAATGTTTATCATAAGCTTTCCGCCCTATTTTTTCCGTTTGCATTACAAAATCGTTGAAGATACAAGGAACTAATTAAGTACATTACGTGCTTGAATATAATCGTTATAAGTATAAAGCATTTAAGGCTTTAAACTACTTAAATATGAAAAAGGAAACCCTTAAATACATTGTTTTGTTAAACAAACCTGTCTGATAAATTATGTATCTTAAAAGTAAACATAAATGATTTACCATAAAACACAATGATTGAATACTTAATGATAAGCCAACACAATGGCGGTAGAATACAGATTATCACAATATGTAGTTAAATTTCGATCACAACACGAATAATAATGATAACATACAACATATATCATGGCGCCTCTTGCTCCAAGCGGGATATTTACAATGATGTAGCGTCAATGATCGCATGATCCTCTCCCGCCCTTCCTCTTCTAGGAAGCTCATCAGTAATAGTACATTTTGTAGGTGGGGACGCTAAACACATAGTCGAGGGTGCCAGCCCTGGACTGGAAGAAATGGTTCTCGTATCTATACACTCGCCCTCTGTACCTGCGTAACAAGTAACTCATTATGTCATCGACATCGGCATCGTGGTGAAGGCACACGTGATGTGAGTTCTCCGGTTAGGTGATGTGTGTGGGATATTAAAAGCGAATGAGGGTTTATTGATAAAACGGATGAAATTTATAGACAAATTCTCGGACGCGTGTTGCGCAAGCGACGGTGCATCGACCCGCGCTAAATTTACGCAGTATCGGAGTCCCATGTGGAATGCTCAGCGCATCACACGCCGAAAACTAAGCGCATTCTTGACATTTCCCTTGCGTAACCTACTTCCAAAATTAATCTGATACATTTAAGAATGTAATTTATCTTGTCTGTAGAATGTTTGTGTGGTTTTGTTAGGCGTTATTTGTGATGTGTTATCGCCGCGTTAGAGCGGCGTCAGCGTCGTCTCGATGCATATTATTCGAACAGAAGCCAACCGGGTTTAAAGCCGAAGTAATGACTCCAGTTGCACAAGACGCGTATGTCCGTTCAGTTATTTATACATTATGAACTACATCAATGGGGGCACAGTTGTGCAAAGCTCATGCCAGTGTAATAAATATGCGAGATGTACTCACTTGGATCCGAGAGCGGTTTTTGAGTCGAGAACCTCGACGATGTCGCCGGCCTTGAGGGACACCTCATCGTCAGCCGCGGCGGTGTAGTCTGACGTCGCAACGACCACGTCTTCTACCTGAAACAATAGAAAACTTACATTAGTAACAATATCGGTACACAACATTTTACTCAGCATGTTGGTATTTGTTTTTTTTTTTTACCTTTGGGGGACTTCTGCTACAACTAGAACGCGATCTAGAGAGAGATCGGGACGGATATCGTTTATAGCTGGGCGTATTATCCAGGTTACTCATCCGGCTGCGAGTATTTTCTCTGTCTAATAAAACTCCGCTGTATCTTCGGTTTTCCCGGGACCACCCACCGAGCTTTGTGATTCGCTGGTTATTGCTAACATTGCAATATCCAGTGAACGTTTCTAAGTCTTCGTCTTTATTTTCTCCCATTAGGCAGCTGTACATAGAGAATCGGTGAGCTGTCGGCTTGCTAAGATTTAAAGCTGAAAATACGTGCAGTGGTTCAAAGAATCTGACTCCATTTTCATCAAGGACTGTGTAGGCTACTTGACCGGTCAAAACCGCGCGACTGGCTTCGCGGGGCACGACGGCTTGCAGACCTCTCTTTATGATTAACAGCGCTCCCCGATGCTTTTTGTGTTGATATAAAAAGTCTTCCATGGCCAAACTATTTTCTGGGTCAAGCAAACTCAGTGGCACGTCAGCAGAGGTTAGTAATGCGGGCTCCTCGGGGACTATCATCAGCGCCGCACTCTCTCGCACTAAGTCTCTGAGGTTGGGGTCAGTGCGAGCTTTTTCAGGGTCAGTTTCCAATATTTTTAGAGCAGTATGTAGGCTAGGCGTCTGATCAGCTAACTTTCTCATTACGGTTAACCTTTTCAAAATGTTAAGGCTAGTGTCATCTTGTGCAATTTTAGATAAACTTTCTTTGTCATTAATAACAGATAATAAATTTGTGGCAACGTCCCTCATACCCAAAATTTTAGCAAGACCAACAGATTGTACTATAAGTTCTTTAAGGTTTTCTTCGGAAGCGTCTTTTAATATTATTTCAAGTTCCTTGCTACTGGCTTCTTGAACGGCCGATACGATGGCTTTTTGTAACGTTTCGGTAGCCTCGTGGTCTGTTTTGATAAATGATATTGAGTCAGAAATGTGTTCTAATACTTGATGCAAGAGGCTTGTATCATTTCTGGAAATATTTTTGAAAGCTGGTCCCAACACTTCATTTTCTGTACTGAGGAAATCACCAAACTTTTCGATGATATCTTCTTCTGTGAAGGAATGTTTATGTAAACTGTTGTTTACAGCAATTTTGATAAGTTCCACTTTTGGCTGAGTAGAGTTATCACGTATATCTTCACAAAGGACATCTTTTTCTTCTTCAGATTGTAAAATTTGGTACATGGAAGCTACAAATTCTTCATCAATTGCTTTTCCCAAAATTGTGTTTATAGATTTTAGTATCAACTGGTATTTTTTATTACTGTTATTGTTATTGACTTCTTCGAATTGCTCAGCTGTCACTAAGGCAGCAAGAACTGCAGCAGCAATTGAATTTTTGACACGCTCTTGTTGAGCTGTTTGACCTTTATCACCATCTAAATTTTCATGCTCTTGTATATCATCCTTTTTTACGGTCAGACTTTCGCTTTTTTCTTTCAGTTACAGAATCGGTGTCGGAAATTGACATTGATTGATTGTCAGAATTATTATCACGAATTTCAGATTTCAGATGTGAACTCATTTCTATTATTGAAGTTATTACTTCCATTAACTGATTTGCAACATCATCTTTAAGACCAAAGTCGGTCACAAACGCTTTCAACGCTTCAGCATTTCTAGTTTCATTCAAAACCACGTTAATTGCTGGAAGTTCGGCTGGGACTTGTCTACCAATAGACATGCCAGCCTCTGAGAGTTGTCTTAACATATTGGTGTCGATAGTCAGTTCTCCTTTGGTCGAAGTAGTATCGTTCGGGTTTGTCTTCACTTTTAAAAGCTTCAGTTCTTCCGGAGTGACAAGAAAGCTTTGAACAGAAAATTCAAGGCCTTCTTCACCTTCGGTAAGGTCAGGAGCAACAAATTTTAAACCTTCAGGTGTTTGTACTATTTGTCCAGGAACAAAGGTAACACCGTTATCGTCTGTCTCAATAACTCTTCCGGGTACAAATCTGGGACCTTCTTCAGTATCTACTACTTGACCAGGAACAAAACGGGAACCTTGATCTTCAGTGGAAATTACTTGACCTGGTATGAATGTCGGTCCAGCCTTGGTTTCAATAATCTGGCCAGGTACAAAACGAGGGCCATCTATTGTATGTATTGTTTGCCCCGGAACAAACTTCGGGCCAGTTTTAGTATTTACTACTTGACCCGGAACAAATTTGGGTCCATCCGATGTATCAACTACTTGACCAGGGACAAACTGTTCACCATTTTCTGTGAACACGATTTGTCCTGGTACAAATATTCCTTCCACCATCATACCGGGAACAAACCGGGATTCATTCATTTCATTCTTGACTAGTCTACCTGGTACTACTTTTCCTTCAATCGTAGGTACCCTGGAGCCTGGATAAAATTCGATACCCTTGGCCGTCTGTATCATATGCCCAAAAACGTATAATGATTCTTCAGATAAAGAACACGTTTTGATGTCGATAGGTAGGCCAACTGGAGCTCCTTCTGAAATGGCGATGTCTTCAACTGATTTGGCTACTGAAAATTCTACGTGCCCGTTTGCTTGAACTATTGTTTTTCCAGGGCATGAACTTCTCTCCAAACTCAGTTTGTACTATTTGTCCTTCAACGAACTTTGGTCCGTCCATCGTATCTACAGTAGTGCCTGGGACAAATTCTAATTTATTTTTACTATTCGTTTTTGTGATGCCAGGCATGAAGCATGTTTCACCGTTTACAGCAACTGTTTGTCCTGGCACAAATTTAAGTCCATTAGGAGTTGCTATGGTAGCGCCGGGCACGAAGTGTAACTCGTCATCTTGATGAACCACCTGTCCGGGTATAAATTGCCACTCGTTATTTATTTTGGCATTTTGACCGGGCGTGAAAGTTATACTATTGTTTTCTGTTATTGTCTGACCAGGCACAAATTGTACTCCTTCCGGTGTCAAAATAGCTTGTCCAGGAACGAAAACTTCTTCTGACGCGTTGTTAATTGTTTTTCCGGGGACAAATTTGAGTCCCTCTTGTGACATCACTGTTTGACCTTCAACAAAGCGATAACTGTCGTCTTTGTTTTTAACGGTCTGTCCACAAACAAATTCTTCACCATTATTCGTTTGTAATACTTGTCCAGCAAGGAAGAAAGGCTCATTTGTGTATTCATTCGTAACAATATGGCCCGGTATAACTGCAGGACCGTTCGGAGTGTTCACACTTAAACCAGGCACAAATATGGGACCGGACGGAGTTTCCACTGTTTGACCTGGTACAAAAACTGGTCCTTGAGGTGTGTTTACGTGTTGACCAGGAACAAATTTCTTTGCTTTGTTTATATCTACAGTGAGACCTGGAATTTTGGCAATTTTCTCTCTTTTACCTTTCTTAATATTTTTAACAAGGTCTGGTAAAATTTCTAGAGTAGGAAGCATGCCAATTTTATTTTCTACCACCAACTTTTCTACGACATCCGATGTTTCAGCCAATCGTTCTTCTGATAATTCTTTTACAGCGTTCAAAACTATGGCGTCTGGGCGTGTTTTTACAGGTTTCAATGGATTAACACAAGGTACATTTTCCAAAGCAATCGAAACTTCACTAATATTACGATCCGTTTCGTAAACTTCCACTTCACAATGATGTGGAGTTAATTTTACCGGCGTCGGTAATTTATCAACTTTTGGAACAATGTGGTCTTCATTTATTTCTTTTTCTATAACGTCCCAATTCCACGCTTCAACTAAGGGATGTAACTGATCCCTCCACTCTCCACTGCTCATAACAATACTCGATTTAGACCGCATATGATTCACATCAAAATTCGTAGCCGTATAAGTTTTCACATCGTGCTTTTCATTTTTAAATTCTTCTAGCTTTGCTTTTTTAGCCTTTCGGTCTAGTCTGTGTTTTTCTTCTTCTAATTCTTGTACTTCAGCCAAACGCTCTTTCTTTTCAAATATTTTCTTCATAGAAGAGAGTGCAACTCGTTTCCTCTTCTTTTTCTTTTCCTCTATTTCTTCCAGCTCTCTTTGTTTCAGCACTTCAGCGTTAGGGCCCTCACCTTCGAATATTTCCACATCTTCAGTAAAATCTTTGAAGTCCATAGATACACTGCGCCCTTGCTTCATTCTAATCAACACTGTATCCGAATCCTTTCGCCAACATAACGTCGCGCACATCGCCGTCACGCACGGCTGCTTCCATTTGCGCCGTGAAAACTAAGCTGCATCGCCTTTCTTGAACCGTGTACACATATCGCTTGTCTTCCGTCACTTGTTTTCCTATGAGCATCTCCATTAACGCCTTCTGAGCTTCTGTCGATCCATCCAAAACAGGGAATATGTATCTGTAGTCCGGTAGCATTTCATGCTTTCTGTTGCCATACATTATTTCAGGGGAGTAGTGGTGCGGGCCGAGTTCACCTGACACGTTCGTAATTTTACATTTCGATTTTCCGGAACGAGATGTAAGTAGAACTGGAATGTAATGATGCGACGGCAACCCGTAGGACTTGCCAGTGATCCTGCAACACCGCTTGGCGTCCGCCGGCGAGATGGGGCAGAGAAGCGGGAAGTAGTTGGGCTTGGGCAGCCCCCTGCTGCGGCCTGTGATTCTGCAGAACGACATGTTTGCTTGTTTTGTTACGCCGGCATAATATTATTTGTTTGTAAACTCGAGTAGCTAAGTTGGTGTTTGGTTCGCGGTCGAGTGCTGAGGACTGGCGTTCGCGAGTGGTGCGTGAGCTCGTGGGTGCGTGCGCGGCGCGACTGGCGCGGCGGCGGTGCTTACGCGCCGCGCAGCTTTCGCACCTTCGCGGAGGCAGACGGTGCGCCCGCCGTATGCTTGTTCCGGTTACAGGTTATTTATAAACAAAAGAAAGATGAATTTATTTTTTACGCAAAAACAAATGACACAGTTTCATGGTGAAAACAAGTGAACTGCAAATTATAGCGGGCCGCGAGTTCAGTGGTCGTGGTAACAAAGCTTTTATTTTTATCGGTTAACTTGGTCGCTGAGCTCGACCTACGTAAAACAAAAGACGTAATCTGTAGACGCAACCGTTGACAATGTACAGACTTGTAATAAATTGGCAGATGCGACAAAACTATATAACATTGCATCACATTAGTTAAAAAAATAGCATAGTTACTGAAAAATTACTTTGCTATTTTGGACTTGAATTTTTAGCGTCACTTACGTAGATCGGTTAAAAAACGAAGATGGTACAAAAAATTATACTTGTACTGCTGATACAAAGCCAATATTAGGAAAAAATATAAAGAACATTGCCTTAATACAATCTTGTTAAAATACCAAGGCCCATAGAACTTCAGCAGCGCAACCCGGACGTAACAGAAATACACTAACTGACATTTCAAGAAACCGAACAATGTCAAACGCCACGACTTCAGCGCTTTCTCAAATTCAATTATGACATCGGCCCAGTTGACTGACGATCAAATTTAAATTCCCTGAAGCCGGTGGAGTCACGTCGTCTGGCGTTAACGGGTAACCTCGACTAACTAGGGATGTGAACATACAGTTTTATTAATTCGCTATACCTAACTCGACCCCGAGGCTGTCGAATGAGATCGCTATAAGACCGGCTTCATTGTACTAGCATATAACAAGAGGATTAGCTAACTATGTGGACTAAACTGATCAGTTTAAATGTCAAGCTTCCATTTAACCTATAAAAAGGTGTCTCCAGTAACGTATTAATCCAAAGTTAAATAAACAAATATATCAATAATAATAATAATAGTTCTATACTGAAAGAAAGATATAAGATTTTTATTTGAATAGAACTATGTAAACGAATAAACTGAATCAAATCAATCATAGACGGCCCCGGGCAACAATAACATGGTGCGCATGTGTCGCTTTACCTATGCCTTGACTTTGTCTATAGAAATTACCAGTTTATATATGCTTTCAACCCCGTACATAAAATAATGAATGTTAATTAACGACTCAGAGTTAGGTTATGTTATTTATTTGTTGAAATTGCGGAAAAAAGTTAAGTTTGACGGATAGTTTTGTAGTAATCGATTATTTTTACGTTCACTTCCCTACTCACCGCGGACGCAGCGTATTTTTAAGTCCCCTCGGGTTGGGAACCTTGCCTCTATGCAACCAAACGTGAAGGAAAGCGTTTATTTCTGTGGAAGTGTGCCGGCGAGAAATAGAGCACTATCGGGAGATGCATCTGCGGTGCTAATTGTGTAGTGTCAAAAAAGAACATTATAAATAGGGAACTTCGGAGTGTTAATACTTGACATAAACGGGACTTAGCGCGAGGATGTTTAATATAAGTACATGTTAGCACTTACTGCTTGACGTTTCGAGAACAACGGCCGTGGTCACAAGCGGACTGGAGGATTCGGAGTGTTGTTTCGCTATCACTCGGTTGTAGGAACGAACTTTAACGTTCCATATGCTTACTCGACTATAAAGATATCATATTAATGTGTTTAGGTGGCAGAGGGATGTCTTTTGTTATTAATATAACTCTATCCTCCTCTATGAGGATTACTTCGCCCATGTCAAGTAATATTGTACTTAGCTCTATTATATCAAGTGGGTGGTGAATTACTGTCAAATGTCAATGTTAGTCAATGTCACAGATGCTTTAAAAACGCTGATTTTAATCATTTTATCGACCTACGGATTCTGTCGAGACTACTTGTTACGAAAACGCAGGTTTAAGACTCTATTAGGTCAAAGCAAGATGTTCACGTGACAACTCACTAACCACACCAGTGACCATAGCAGTGATAAATATGATACAATCCATGACCCACTATATAATCTTACAATTCGGAATATGGATCACTTGATGGTAAGCGATAACGGAAAGCATCTTGAGGAAACCTGTACGTTTCGGATAGTTTTCCATCTACAGATTTCCACAAATTATATTAAGATAATAAAAAAGTGCAACCATGATCTAATGTCTGGTACCACTGTAAGGAAGGCAGATCAGTAAAAACTGACCCCAATGACTCAAGGAGTGCACTAAAAAAACATTTATACGGTTATATACCTACGCTGACGACCACGACCAACCAATATCTTTTTCACGATCGTCTTTTTCTTTGTCGTCACGATCTTTCAAGAACGCGAGGACAAAGAAATATCGAAAAGTCCTTGCTCCTTACATCTCTTTCTCTCGTTATATTATTTGTTATATTTATTATGTTATTATTATGGCGCCGTGTTAATTATTTGCAACATATCACTTGTTGATGAGACTAGTGAGTGAGGAAGTGCTGGCTCGTTTTCGATCGCACCATTTATTTTCTTTTGCTCCAGCCTTGAGTTTCGGTCGAGTTATTTCGGATTTGCAAATTGTGTTGAATGCTCTTTAAACTTTTTCGTAGTTTGTTTTAGTTAGCAATGCCTTCAATTAGAGTAAACTGAAATTTTCATGTTATTGTTGTTATATCCTATGTAAGATTCAATGCAACGGTTTTTCATTTGATAGGAACGAGATTTCCGAACGGCGGCTCATAAATTAAGCTTTGGATTTTTAAAATCCATATAAGTATTTCTACAGGTAGGTAGATTAGCGCGATGATACATCGTGAAGACCTGTATGTTTCAGGAACTTTTTCAATCTGGGATATTGATTATAATATGGTCTAATTTGGCCAGGTAGGACTCGGGTAGCAAAGGTTTTCAATAAAGCGACTGCTGTTTGACCTACGCAACCCCGAAACAATACCAGACTTATAAAATCCGGCTTTAAAGTCCAAACGGACCCCCGGCTTTTATGCAACGACCATGGATGATTCTTCATCCATAAGCACAGTGGGATCTCAAGTGCGCTGGTCGTTTAGGTAGGAATACGCGCTTTTCTTGAAGATTTATCATGAATGAGAAAATATGTGTCAATAAAGTCGTGAAATTAATTGATCGCGCCACTGACGCGTATGTAATAGGCTACCATACGGTATGGCGTATGTACGCCATACCGAATGGTAGCCCCATTGGTTATAATACATGGGAATTCCATCTATATAGCTATGCGATTGAGGAATAGTACTTCCCATTTAACAATCCGAGGTATGATTGAGAACTTCACATTTTTTAAGTCGGTCAGAATATACAAATAAATGTTAGGAAAATATTGTTGGCAATACGAAAGTAATATTTTTTTAATCCTGGAACTCGATTTTTAATTAGATACGCTGGTGTCCTTGTCAAGCAGTCTGGAGACAGGGATCTTGCCATGAGCGCTGGGACAGGTCGGAGGCCGCTTCACTATCGCGTGACTAGACTCATGAGTGAATATTAAGGTCAGGTTCACAAACATCTAATAAATTGTAGATGACATGGAAATTGCAAGTCAAAATCATATGGGAACAGTCTACTTATTTTCTCCGAAAGTTAGATTGAAAAGAAAGATACGCCAATACAGACTGTTTTCGTAAACAGTTACATCCCTTTACCAGGTGGTTATTATTCTAAGACATTTGCAAAATTCTCAGACCCATATAAAGGGAAGCCAAATCAACTAGATCTACACTTTCAGAATCATTATCCCTTCGCCGAGCTAATAAAAGAAGTTGAAAGATCCAAAGGCGCACGCTCGGATTTGAACCTACAAACTCCCGTTAGGAAGTGTGCGGCATAATGACGGCATCTTGGATGAATTGAGAAATAACGCAAATAAATTTATAGACGTGAAATGTCACGCGCATCTTCTCCATTTTCTAATTTCACCTACAATCTCCACTAGGCCAACCAGAGCCGGAAACGTCAGCGCGCCGCCTGCGCAGCTTCCGCCGGATGCGCCACGTATAATTAGATCGCGTGACATTGCTCCCGCGCAAGTTCAGCGTGGCAGCACTGGCTACACCTGCCTGGTGTCTAACGTAATCGACATTGACAAAGGCGTATATTTATTGGTTTGATAGGAAATCCCCTTCCTCATTTTGAGATGTCAGTCAGAGCTCGTATAGTTAAAGTTTGGCTACCGCTAGTTATATGGTCTCAAGTTGCCAGCATAGTAGAGGTTGATATGTTATGGACTAACAAGTGATTAATGCAGGCACTGCTTGATCAATGTGTTTTTTATGTGATAGGTAGTAGACGAGCAGACGGATCACCTGGTGGTATGCAATTGCCGCCGCCCTTAGACATAGATAAATATTATCAAATTAGACTCTCAAATTAGCCATTATTCGTAATCCCTAGGTATTATGATGATAATATCACTTGGTCAATAATAGTATGTTCACAGTTCATGTATCTACATGAACATACAATCTGAAATCAATCTACGTACTTTCATTGAGTATCTTTGGGCAAATGTAGCCAGAAGATCAGTAATTTTAATCTCCATTAGCCTAAAAACCACACAACAGGCAGGATTGTTGGTTTTAGTTAGTCATCTGAAGAGGGAAGGAAAGGTAGCAATTTATTTGATGTGATGGGTGGTCAGACGAGCAAACGAATAACCTGTTGAGACTGTGGAGCCACAAGTACGCTAACAAAAAAAAAAAAAGAAAAGAAAAGACAACCTTTTAACCCATAACCCCAGGTTGGGTCAGTACCTTCACTCGGCACACAGCGCAGGCGCTGCTTTCACGCCGGTTTTCTATAAGGCTATGGTATCATCCCCGAAAAGTCAGTCCAATGTTGCCAAAGCATTGCTCTCTTAAGAATAAAATTTTACACATTTTGCATTCGTTATCTGTACTACGGGTTTCACTTGAAACCTATTTCAGGCTCCAGCCTCTTACACATATGTTCAGGCCGCAAAATATTATTCAGGTACCTCATAGCCTATGTAATACAAATAAATAAATAATCCATACCAAATTACGTTTCTTTGTTACATCGTAAGCGGTTTCTCGAATATTTTCAGTGCACTCATTTTAAAAAGCTGTCGTGGGCAAGACCTAGTTTTGATATTGGTGTTGGCTGCAGTGATCTCGCCCACGCAGGATGCCCACTTATGACAGCGAATGTTTTGTGAGGGTGAGGGAAGCTATTTTTGTCTCGCTTTGTTTACTTGCTCAGGTGGAGGTCTACATCTGGGTTCCGTATTGTGAAGGTATTTTTGGTATTCTTGTTTGCATTTTCATTGAAGAAAATGTTTATCCATTTTATTTTCGTTTATTTCAATATGCACGCGTAACGCTTTTTGATTTCTTGCAAATATTTAGTTTGTTTTTTTTTTATTATTTAAATTTCAAATATCTGACATATATATACGACTAAAACAAAACCTACCTTTTAAGTTTGTTAAAAATCATCCAGAACTCTTTAAAAAAGCGAGTGATATATTTCCACGAATATACGTGATAGACTTGTTTTTCAACCAAGAATAGTCATCAGTATGTCAAAAAAGATGCTATTGCATGTGTATAAAAATATACAATAGGATTCCAAATAAGTTCAAATACGGACACATTAATGTAATGACTAAGAAACTACGCCAATGCTTAATTTCTAATTGTTTTTATAGCCTTCAAGATTTTTTCAATTTGCATGTCAATTTAATTAACTGAATAGTGAACATTATTTATTTATAATAACATCTTTTGTATACCTATTCTATGCAAATAAATACTTTGACTTTACCTTATTGCCATCTCTATAAAAAAATGTTCTAGTAATAAAAAAAACTGTCCCGCACAATATGGCACGTTTTTGGTCGTGTCGTAGTTCGATTGCTACACCTGGACAACAATCCAATTGATTGATACTTTGCTAGTTGAATCTGGTGGTTAAAATAATGTAGGATCGAAAATCGTCTAAACTGCTTCGATAAAAGGATGGTACGACCGTGCTATGGGTATATTTTTGTTAGAAATGCTTAAAATTACTTGGCGTCATTTACTCTGGCGTTCGAGGATATTTTTTATGTATACTCATTATTGTTTTAGTTTCCACGTTACCGATACGCAGTGACCGTCTATTGACTGAAATAATATTAACTATAAATTGCCCTAACTATAACTGCCGGGCCCTAGCAGACGACGCCGTGCACCGCCAGTTCGCTTGTGACCACGGCTGCTGCAACGTAGCCGAAACGTCAAGCAGTAAGTACATACAATGTACTTAAAAATAAACGTCGCGTTAATTCCCGTTTTAATAATTTATAGTTATAATGCAACGCGAAAATCTAAAAAACTATGAAATAATATTGATGGTAGGTACAGACAGCCACACATCAGGTTACCATAACTTGTCAAATTCCCCTAATTGATTTTCAACTTTAATGTGTAATTTTTATTTTTGGTATAGCAATTCTTTGCAATTTATTTTAAGGTTGTGGGTTCGAGTCCCACCTGAACCCTCCGAGGATTTTTTAAGTGCAATATTTAATTAACAATGATATGACAATCCATTGTCGAGATACCTTTGTATACTTTGATGTGCGACTTTACGTACATTACAAATGTTTGACTAATAAAAATTCTAGTTACAAAAACGTGGAAGCGATTGACTCACAATTCATCAAGTGATTTTCCTCCTGGCGCGGTTATTGCACACGTTCTGTGAACATTTTATGAGTTTTTCCACCGTTCCAAGAATTTTTCGCTTTTCTTTTCCTTCGCCGCAAATACGTTGTAGGTACCTACAATATGTGACTCCTCAAAAAATATTACGATCTAGTTCTCAAAATCATCAATACTATTTATAAAGAGATAATTTCTATAGACAACGACAAGGCTTATAGGTAAACCGAAAACACGAAACGCTTGCGCGATGTAATTGGACACAACGCCATCTGTTAGTTCATTTCTGAATTACGGTCCCGAAGCGAAGTGAGGGACGGGCCACTAGTCTGTAATAAATTTAATGTTATAGGGAACTGTTTTACGGTTTTATTTAGGACACTTATTCCAGTTACGTCCTTGTAAGTTTGTACTACACAAATTCTACGAAGGTAGAGATATAGTCAGCGGCATGAAACAATAGCGATGACTTGAGTGCGCAGAAAACCAACTTCTTTTTTACAAGTGCGCAAACTAACGGTCGTTGCTATTGTTAGATGCCGCGGACTATAACTTAGAGCAACATGGGTCTTCGTGGCGATAACAATGACTTCCGATAGCATGCCTATTATTTATTAATTATATTGGTTAACCAATGAAAAAACTAATAGCACGACTATATAAGTCCCGAAACAAAGTGAGTGCGGCCTTTAGATTAAACCTCTTTTTGATTTAATCTAAGATGCGGCTACTATTATAATAGTGCCCAATACAAATGGAAAATTACTCGTCGGCTGTCCATGAAACTTTACAAGAAAAGTTTAGAGGCGCGTAAACTGAAAATTTGTGATACTTATTTACAGTACTGATATTGTGCGCGAGATGAAAGAGCAGACGCGATGTCATGTCGGTTACGAGTGATAAATTACGATGGTCTTTGTGAGACTTTATCTATCGTTCGCTATTGCGACTAAGATAATTTCGTGAACAAGGTTTATGCTTTTGTATAAGAGTATTTTATTCCACTTGATTGATCTCGTGGATTTGAATATTATTATTATGTCCGAGGATAGGTATATAGCTGATTTTTACAAAGTAGCTTAAGTAGTGATTCGGTTACTACTACTATGTCCTACTTACTGATATCTCGGCTATGGCGGCTAATCTTAACGATCAGTCAACGACTTGTGGGAGATGATGGATGATGGATTGTGGGAGATCCATGCTTCGGCATGAATGGGCCGGCTCGACCGAAGTGATACCACTGCCTCACAGAAAACCGGCGTGAAGCAGCTCCTGTGTTGTGCTTCGCCAAGTGAGTGAGGGTACCGGATGCCCATCGGGGGGGAAGGGGATAAAAGGTTAGCAGCGCACTTATGACTCCACTGGTGTTGCATGTGTCCATGGGCGGCGTTAATTGCTTATCATCGTGCAGGTGATTCCACCTGCTCGTCTGCTACTAATCATATAAAAAAAAAAACCGGCCAAGTGCGAGTCGGGCTCGCGCACAAAGGGTTCCGTAGCAGCAAATATAAGATTTTTAAAGGTGTACAATACTGTAGTATATTTTTGATCTATCTTATAAGGTTCAGCCATCGTTTTCAGTGTAAGCACAATAACTTAACCAAAATTACAGTTAAATCAACCTATCTCAAAAACTATAAGAGATACTTTGATCAAACCAAAAATCGTTGAAAGAGTTAATTAGCATGCATCACCTCTATTTTTTTTAGAATTTTATACCCCGTAGTTATAAAGATAGAGGGGGGGGGACATACTTTTTACGACTTTGAGAGCTGATATCTCAAAAACCGTTCACTTTAAGAAAAATGTTTTTTAGAAAACTTTATATCATTTTAAAAGACCTTTCCATTGATACCCCACACGGGTATGTACATCGAAAAAAAAAATTTCATCCCTCAGTTACATGTATGGGGGGCCCCACCCCCAATTCTTTTTTTTACTATTTAGTGTCATATTTTTGTAGCGGTTCATACAACACATATTCCCATCAAATTTCATCACTGTAGTACTTATAGTTTCCGAGTAAATCGGCTGTGACAGACGGACAGACGGACAGACGGACAGACGGACAGACGGACCATGACGAAACTATAAGGGTTCCGTTTTGCCATTTGGCTACGGAACCCTAAAAAAACGACGCATAGTAGGTACACAAATGGACTCTATTCCCTCATCCTCATAATTCGATGGAACACCAGTGTGACATGACCGAAGGAGTAGCGCAGACCAATAGCTTACGTGCTTTTCCGAGATACGGGGGTACATCCATACTAATATTATAAATTGCGAAAGTAACTCTCGTCTGTCTGCCATGTCTGTCTGTCTGTCTGTCTGTCTGTTTGTCTGTTTGTCTGTCTGGTCTGACCTGTTACTCTTTGACGGCCAAAAACTACTCACGGATTCAAATGAAATTTGGTATACAGATAGATCTAGACCATGGAATGAACAGTAGGCTACATTTTTATTGCGAAAAGGGGGTTTTAAGGGGGTTAAAAGGGGGGCAAAAAGTTACTTTTCCACGCGGACGAATGTCGCGGGTGGCCGCTAGTAATCTATATAGATAGATAGATACTCTTTATTGCACAAAATATTACAAAACTTAATGCTTTTAAGGTAATTTACAAATACAATATCGGCGGTTTTATCGCTGATAGCCGTAACCATAGCCGTCATCTTTCAGACTTCGGGCTAAAATTGGGAATTTCTTAACAGAAAAACTCATGTTATAAATATTTTTATTATGTTTATTCATGGTGGGAATCAGACCTCCCCTCCTAGTCCTACAACGTACAAGACAGGGTAAGGGTTATGGTCGATTTGAGAGTTGGAGTTGTAAAAATGTTTTTCTATCGTACAAAAGTTAGGATAAGAATTTTTATCATGATTTTTTCATGTTACTTTTTTAATGTCTTTATTTAAAAGGAAGGATTATTGCGAAAGAAAATCCTATAGAATAGCTAGCTAGAGAGTTGACATTTTCGTTTCCGGTAACCGCCACTCTTGCGCCTACGAGCGTATTTCTGGAGCTTGTTTGCAAAGCTCGTTTAGATTTACTGCAGTCGGGGTGCGCAGGAGTCGGTCGCTTGGTTTATGGGCCCTGTATAGTCATAAAGGGAAACAAACGACATGTTTTATTTGTTATGGGTGTTCGTTTGCAATTACAATTTTATTGCCACACGGTTGTCATATTAAAAATGAAAATAATGATCATCATCAGCTTGTTGCAGTCCACTGCTGGACATAGGCCTCTCCAAATGTTCGCCACTTTGATCGATCTTCGGCTACTCGCATCCAGCTCTAGCCAGCCCTCTTGCGCAGATCGTCACTCCATATGGCCTGAGGTCGTCCTACACTACGTTTACCAAAAATAATGATAAATATGTATATCTAGTACAATTAAAGTGCAGAACACAATTTTTTTTATAGTACACACATCACAGGAATCTTTCAAATTTCAATTGTTATTATTATAGATGCAAGACCAACGGCTTTAAATTGCTTTCCGAGGCGCAGTGGTACAAGATCGCCAACGTCCAGACTTCGAGACACTGAGAATTTCTGAACAGAAAAAGTCAGGTACGTTTAGACTGCCTGGGTGGCACAGTGGGTAATGAGTTGCACTTTAAGCGACGGCTGCGCTTGCTGGTCTCGAGCTCAATCCCCGGGTCGAGCCAAATATTTTTTTTATTATAGATTTAGGTAAAAGACTTTATAGATTCGTAAAGAGCTCTGCGTAGATAAAATAAATTCACTTTATAGGATAGCATTTACAAGAATTGTTATGATATCAATAAATAATACAGCTGTAACTACCCTCTTATTAGCAGTGCATCCTGTTAGTCATTACAAGTCGGGATCGCCCTAGTATACCAGCTGATTAGTGCATTATGGTTGCCAAACTATTTGTGACATCAACAAGCAACAATGATGAAAATGATAAAGGGACAACATAAATAAACAAATAGGTGCGGGAGACGCTACCGCTCGTGGTAATATTTCAATAAGAGGATGACACATGGAAAATATGGGGTAATTAATAGTATTTACGAGTGCACACCGTCGACAGGCAACGACGGTCTAACAGATATATATCTATATCTTCTATACTATTTATAAAGAGATAAACTCTATAGACAACGACACGGCTTATAGTTATACCGAAAAAACGAAACGCTAGCGCGTTGCAATCAATGCCCAGTGCCATCTATTGGCTCACTTTGGAACTACTGTCCCGAAGCGAAGCGAGGGCGGGCCACTAGTTCAAGATATAACGATAATTCTATCACATTGCCCTACTGCAGGGCAAAGGCCTCTATCATAGAAATCAAGCCATCGCTACTATGCTGGAATTAGGCTTGATATAGGCACCACGCTTGCCTAATGCAGATTGGTGATCACATATCTGAGGTTTTAAAAATATGTATAAATACATATATTTTCTATGGATCTAATCCTTCGATCATGGAAACCCTGAAGGCGTCAAAGGGGCGCCGCCAATGAAGCTTCTATCATCGCAAATAGCGATGAAAGCCAGTATCTGCACATAAAATACGGCCCTGGGTTCAAAAGCGCATGCATGCGGAAGAGCGCCATTACTGGCTAATGACAACTAAGGGCCTAAAACCGTAACCGTCCTTAATAAACGAGACGAAACTGTCATATTCAAACAAAAGAGACGCCCAGCGAATCTGAAAGGGACGGATAAAGATTCTGTCTTAAATTCCATTTTATTGTACACCCTCTGGGCCGAGGTGCGAATTGTTCGTCGGAACAGTCGGACCGACGACGTATTTTCAAATTTATTCTTACACATGAGCTTACTTTGTTTGCAAATAAAGACGTCTCATATCTTGCGCGAGCATGCGCCGGCGCATGTGAAGGCAAGGCGCCCGATTACAGTCCGACGACAGATGGACGTACGAGTATTGTTCCAGCTGGCCTAATTTGAAGCGAGGGTTAACTTACGACCGAATCGCAATGCCCTCCCTTTCACACGCATTGTGCGCGCTTCATGTTTAAGTGCGACGGTATATTCTCCTTCGTACTGGTACGGCTTCATTATAATCCACCAGAGACGAGGCTAAACGCATACGTGCTGTGCCCTTGGGTTGACTACTTACAAATGAGGTTGCAAAGACACACGACTATATCAAACGGGAATAATTTTCATCTTTGGTAGTTAAAGGGATAAAAAAGTGCGAAAGTTGTAGGAATCAAGTCCGAGTATACCTTCTGTTTTTTTTTAATATACTCATAGGAATGACATTACAGAGTTGAGGATTCGGGGCGTGAGCCAAATGGCATTAACAAAATTAGTAATGTAAAAGCTGAAAGTAGATGCAGTAGCGCTGTCTCTTATTTATTGTGCCAATATCGCCCAGTCTCAACTATAACTCGAGCTCGAAAAGTCGAAAATGTAAGATTTTATTCCCATTGTACCTTTGTGTACAAGCGGGATTAATTGCATTTGGCATTGAGCATAGATAGCTACTGAAAAAGGGGAGGCGTTTCAACGCCTTGTCCCCCCGTAGTTATGCCCATGGTTGTATGGGGGCCCGTAGATATACGAAACTTAGGTGACATGTATTTTGAGATAAGTCTTTATTGTTTCTTTCATTTGGCTTTTATCAAAAATCGGTAGCTCTTAGAAACTATGACGAGAGAACAGAGATATATTCTATCATGCATGAGAGCCACAACTTTTGGCATATTTGAAGTAAGACGCCCATGACTGACAAACTATCCGAAACATTTCCCTACGAGCTGGTAGCAAGTAAAAATGTCCTTCCCAATATCTACGTGTGAAATTATAGTTATTATTCCAATCTACGTCACAACTACGTACAAACGTACACCAATAAGTTAGATAACTCATTCCACGTGGCCGTCTAGACATTGACGAATGCCGCGGCTGTCAGCAGAACAATAGCCGATGCTGGCTGTCGTCGGCTATTAATATACAGTATTGCATTTACTCGGTACTCTGTCGTTTATCACCGAAATTCTCTATACGCTTCCTACGCGCTTTTAAACTGTGGGAGAGTTATGTTTAGGCATAAATGGACCCGACCGGAGTGATACCACGGCTATACAGAAGACCGTCCGACCGATAAGCAGCGCCTGCGCTGTGTTTCGCCGAGTGAGTGAGGTTACCGGAGACCCGGGCAAATGTTATAAGGTGGCAAGTGACAATGGAATAGGGGAATAGAGAGACTTACGAGAGATACAAGAAGTAGTGGGTGAACGCGGTCTAAGATGATGATACATAAATGGAGTAATCACTAAACCAGTCCAGATCCGTAAAATTTGTTTTGACGCCAGAATATGTATATAATACCCTATAGTAGGGCGGAGTATCTTGTCTTACGCTCCTCCATTTAATGGCGTGTGACATAGAAACGGTTATCGAGTTGTATAAATAAATAACCCGCTAATTATCTTCAGTGTATTTTTAATTAAACATCTGTTCGTATACAGTTTGCGTTTTATGTATTTCGAAGAATGCGAGCGATTTGGGAACTATTTGTTTTGTTGTCTACATTCAACTAAAAATGTAACGAAGGAAATACAAAACATATTGCGTAGTACGTTTTTCGTAGTTATCATAATAAAAAATTGATTTGGTCTAAATGAGTTGATGAAGAAATGACATCGGGTTCTTGTACCATTTTCATGCCATAGGTTCAACTTACTCAATTTTCCGTGTTACCAGTTTAATTGATCTCATCTCGTGTAATTCCCGGATGCATCCATAGCAGCTGCTTCGGAGCCTAAGGTACGCTGAGACCATGATTTTAGAATTCGATGTGTTGGTAATTACACTGAAGCCACTGCGGTCTGACTTTTCCAACCCTTTGTTATGGAACCAGACCAACTGAATTACGGTTACACGTTTCAGCAGTTCTACTGATTCATGATATTTTCCCTGACCACCGAGCTAATGATGGGGAATTTCCCAATTTCGATTTACGCATCGACTTGTTTGCATTCTTAAAGACTAACATAAAGATTATTTCGTCTAAATACGAAAATTGTATCTTCTTGAATCAATTTTATTACGGTCCCTGTGCAGAAAGCGATCGGGTTGATCCACATAAGACTTTAAAGATAGCAGCCCAAAGAGAACTCGACCAGAAAGAACTCCAACGGACCCAACAGGACCCCATCAGTAGGAGTACTGAGAAGATAAGAAATTCTCATAGGATTAGTCATAGAGGATTTGAATCCTTAGGGATTTTGTATTTATTTTATGGTCTTACGAGTGTCTAAGCACTAATAAAACGGGCCTAGATGATATTGATGTGGAAGAGTTCGTTGACCTGAGCATTAGCAGTGACTCCCGCACGTCTGTCTCTATCATTCACTCCGAAACACGCTTGTATGTGTATAAGATCTCAGTGTAGCTTATAATTCTCTAATAATTATGATCCCGAGAAATATCTATCCGAGAACTTTCGATTAGCCCCACACGAGTACGTAATGATATCTAGTAAGTAATCGCTACCAAATTAGTTCTGAACTGGATTACCAAAAAAAGCTGACATAACTCTTTGTTTACCCAAGAAACGGCGACCCAGAAGAGCCTTGCCCCGAGTCGTCAACCTGCCTCCATACTTTACGTGTCCCCAACACTTCACAAGAAATACAGCACAATAAAACATAAATAAAGTAATAAACACATTTCCCTGAATAAATTATCGGTGCGTTCCGTTCGACTCGAATTGGGTTCCGTCCAAAATAATGAGTTGGCCGTAAATTGCGCCGGCGCACCTTCGCGCGCGCATCCATTAGCGGGACAGGACAAGGAAGAGGTGAACAAATCCAGACGAATTGTTGTAAATGACCGCTTGTGGCGGACTGGTGAAGCTCTTGATTTGTGCACGAACTAAATGCAATTAAAACCACATACGCAAAATTAACGCGACGTTTTTTGTTAAGTAAGTTCATTCACCCAAACTGATTTGACTCTTCTTTGTGTCCCATCACCCCCTGTCTTTTCGTATGTATGCTGCATAGTTACGTGAAATCTTTATTGGTGAGCGTGTATTTTTTGATGTGTTAAATTTTTTCTGTAGTTTGTCGTTTATCTGTGACAGACAAAATTTGTGACTGTTGAGTCTTAAAAATTTCTTTGGTGGTGTGACTTGTACGGGTTTACCCCTCGTCCCCCCGCCAAAAAATGGTGAAAAAAATTGTTAGAAGCGCGGACGTTAGGGCATCTCCAGTGGCTGTCTACTCTAAGAGATATAACGATAATTCTATCACACCGCGTGAAACCGCAGGGCGCAGCTAGTCTATTATATAGATGCTAGCATTTATGGTAACATTTCTACAAGATGATTTAAAAAAGTAAGTATTAGCATGTACTGCCTCACTGAAGGGCAAAGGACTCTATCATAGAAATCAAGCCATATCGCTACTATGATGGGATCAAGACTGATCACCACGCTTGCCTAATGCGGATTGGTGATCACATATCCGAGGTTTTAAAAATATGTATTTATTTCTATGGATCTAACCCTTCGATCATGGCAACTCTAGATACACCCTGAAGGCGTCAAAGGGGCGCCGCCAATGAAGATTCCTATCATCGCAAATAGCGATGAAAGCCAGTATCCTTCACATAAATACGGCCCTGGGTTCAAAAGCGCATGCATGCGGAAGAGCACCATTACTGGCTAATGACAACTTAGGGCCTAAAACGTAACCGTCTCTTAATAAACGAGACGAACCTGTCGCTTTCAAACAAAGCAGACGCCCATCGAATCTGAAAGAGACGGGGATAAAGATTACGTCTTAAATTCCATTTTATTGTACACCCTCTGGGCCGAGTTGCGAATTGTTCGTCGGAACAGTCGGACCGACGACGTATCTTCAAATTTATTTCTTACACATGAGCTTACTTTGTTTGCAAATAAAGACGTCTCATATCTTTCTCGTGCATGCGCCGGCGCATGTGAAGGCGAGGCGCCCGATTACAGCCCGACGACAGATGGACATACGAGTATTGTTCCAGCTGGCCTAATTTGAAGCGAGGGTTAACTTACGACCGAATCGCAATGCCCTCCCTTTCACACGCATTGTGCGCGCTTCTGTTTAAGTGCGACAGGTATATTCTCATTCGAACTGGTACGGCTTCATTATAATCCACCAGAGACGAGGCTAAACGCATACGTGCTGTGCCCTTGGGTTGACTACTTACAAATGAGGTTGCAAAGACACACGACTATATCAAACGGGAATAATTTCATCTCTGGTAGTTTAATGGATAAAAAAGTGCGAAAGTTGTAGGATCAAGTCCGAGTATACCTTCTGTTTTTTTTTTTAATATACGTAGGTTATCTCATAAGAATGACATTACAGAGTTTAGGATTCGGGGCGGTGAGCCAAATGGCATTAACAAAATTAGTAATGTAAAAGCTGAAAGTAAGTGCAGTAGCGCTGTCTCTTATTTATTGTGCCAATATCGCCCAGTCTCAACTATAACTCGAGCTCGAAAGGCGAAATGTAAGATTTTATTCCCACTTGTACCTTTGTGTACAAGCGGGATTAATTGCTTTGCATAGAGCATAGATAGCTACTGAAAAGGGGAGGGCGTTTCAACGCCTTGTCCCCCCGTAGTTATGCCCATGGTTGTACGGGGGCCCGTGGATATACGAAACTTAGGCGACATGTATTTTGAGACAAGTCTCATTTGGCTTTTATCAAAAATCGGTGCTCTTCGAAACTATGACGAGAGAGCAGAGATATATTCTATCATACCACAGCCACACATTTTGGCATATTTGAAACATTTCCCTACGAGCTGGTAGCAAGTAAAAATGTCCTTCCCAATATCTACGTGCTGAAATTATAGTTATTATTCCAATCTACGTCACAACTACGTACAAACGTAAACCAATAAGTTAGATAACTCATTCCACGTGGCCGTCTAGACATTGACGAATGCCGCGGCTGTCAGCAGAACAATAGCCGATGCTGGCTGTCGTCGGCTATTAATATACAGTATTGCATTTACTCGGTACTCTGTCGTTTATCACCGAAATTCTCTATACGCTTCCTACGCGCTTTTAAACTGTGGGAGAGTTATGTTTAGGCATAAATGGACCCGACCTGGAGTGATACCACGGCTATACAGAAGACCGTCCGACCGATAAGCAGCGCCTGCGCTGCGATTCGCCGAGTGAGTGAGGTTACCGGAGACCCGGGAAAATGTTATAAGGTGGCAAGTGACAATGGAATAGGGGAATAGAGAGACTTACGAGAGATACAAGAAGTAGTGGGTGAACGCGGTCTAAGATGATGATACATAAATGGAGTAATCACTAAACCAGTCCAGATCCGTAAAATTTGTTTTGACGCCAGAATATGTATATAATACCCTATAGTAGGGCGGAGTATCTTGTCTTACGCTCCTCCATTTAATGGCGTGTGACATAGAAACGGTTAATCGAGTTGTATAAATAAATAACCCGCTAATTATCTTCAGTGTATTTTTAATTAAACATCTGTTCGTATACAGTTTGCGTTTTATGTATTTCGAAGAATGCGAGCGATTTGGGAACTATTTGTTTTGTTGTCTACATTCAACTAAAAATGTAACGAAGGAAATACAAAACATATTGGCGTAGTACGTATTTCGTAGTTATCATAATAAAAAATTGATTTGGTCTAAATGAGTTGATGAAGAAATGACATCGGTTCTTGTACCATTTTCATGCATAGGTTGCAACTTACTCAATTTTCCGTGTTACCAGTTTATTGATCTCATCTCGTGTAATTCCCGGATGCATCCATAGCAGCTGCTTCGGAGCCTAAGGTACGCTGAGACCATGATTTAGAATTCGATGTGTTTGGTAATTACAATGAAGCCACTGCGGTCAGACGACTTTTCCAACCCTTTGTTATGGGAACCAGACCAACTGAATTACGGTTACACGTTTCAGCAGTTCTACTGATTCATGATATTTTCCCTGACCACCGAGCTAATGATGGGGAATTTCCCAATTTCGATTTACGCATCGACTTGTTTGCTTTCTTAAAGACTAACTTTATTTCGTCTAAATACGAAAATTGTATCTTCTTGAGTCAATTACGGTCCCTGTGCAGAAAGCGATCGGGTTGATCCACATTAGACTTTAAAGATAGCAGCCCAAAGAGAACTCGACCAGAAAGAACTCCAACGGACCCAACAGGACCCCATCAGTAGGAGTACTGAGAAGATAAGAAATCCTCATAGGATTAGTCATATGAGGATTTGAATCCTTAGGGATTTTGTATTTATTTTATGGTCTTACGAGTGTAAGCACTAATAAAACGGGCCTAGATGATATTGATGTGGAAGAGTTCGTTGACCTGAGCATTAGCAGTGACTCCCGCACGTCTGTCTCTATCATTCACTCCGAAACACGCTTGTATGTGTGTAAGATCGCAATGTAGCCGTCAGAGACGCCAGCAGTTCTGGACTAATATTTTTGAACCAGAGGAATATCTATCCGAGGACTTTCGATAAGCCCTACACGAGGTACGTAATGATATCTAGTAAGTAATCGCTACCAAATTAGTTCTGAACTGGATTACCAAAAAAGCTGACATAACTCTTTGTTTACCCAAGAAACGCCGACCCAGAAGAGCCTTGCCCCGAGTCGTCAACCTGCCTCCATACTTTACGTGTCCCCAACACTTCACAAGAAATACAGCACAATAAAACATAAATAAAGTAATAAACACATTTCCCTGAATAAATTATCGGTGCGTTCCGTTCGACTCGAATTGGGTTCCGTCCAAAATAATGAGTTGGCCGTAAATTGCGCCGGCGCACCTTCGCGCGCGCATCCATTAGCGGGACAGGACAAGGAAGAGGTGACAAATCCAGACGAATTGTTGTAAATGACCGCTTGTGGCGGACTGGTGAAGCTCTTGATTTGTGCACGTGAACTAAATGCAATTAGAACCACATAAAGGCAAAATTAACGCGACGTTTTTTGTTGAGTAAGTATACATTGTATTACAAGCAGTAATTACACTTACTGCATGACGTTTCGACTGCAACGTTGTAGTAGTTGTGGTCACAAGTGGATCAATCGGTCTATTTACAGGGTATATTTGTGAACATTTAGATCCCTTTCACCACGTCTTCTACCAACCACTCTAAGCAACATTAATTGTTCTACGACTTATGAAAATTCGTCGAACAATTTTTCGACTCCCCATACAAAATAAACATAGTTCATTCAAAAGTCATAGAACAAAATGTTGTACAGAACACGTGGGTTGACAGGATGTGGTAAATGGATGTAAATGTTCACAGATACACCCTGTAGGTATATCAGTTAAAATTAAATTAAATTTTGTGTAACGTTACGACAGTATAACTGTAGGTAATTTTTTAGAAGATGTATCAAAGTACGAGTAGTGATGTTAGAAACAGCTCGATATAGTGATAGCCATAGTGTGGCACTATTGCGCCTGCGCTGGGTTTCGCCGAGTGAGAGAGAAGTAACGGAGGAAGAAATTTTAATTTCCTAAAGAGAATAAGCTCAAATCACCGCCCAATTTCAAGGAAAAAACTATCATAGTGTTCTCTATCATCACTTGATATCGGTAAAGTTACTTGTGACTGAATGACGTTAAGATGAACGCCATAATTTAAATACACGAAGTTGAGTGACCCTTACAGGAGTTACTATGACAGAACCCTAAACAAATTAATAGTTTTATTTCATAGCCATTAGTCGTATATTTTATAGTTGTCTCCCGAGCCGGTATGATACATAAATTTATCTTCATTATCATCAGTAGCTGATGTTTCAAGACATCTATAAAATGGAAAACGAATGTATTCTAAGAAATATGAAGCTATGTATCATAATATCATGTTACTATAAAGTTATTTAAAATCAAGCCACATATTCTCTATGGAATTTGTAAAAATATCGAGACTAAAAATACCAACAAATAGGATAGAGGGCTATGCTCGGAACATCCCTGCGTGATGTCAGTAATGTTGAGTTCCGCAGGAGATCTAAGATCGCAGACATAGCCCATCTTGCAATGCGCAGGGCACATTGCGAGGAGAACAGACCACCGTTGGGGCGGAAAGGGCCTTGAATGCAGGTCGCATACAGGAAGTCCCACCCGTGAAAATATAATAAATATTGATTGAAATTATTTCACAAAGCTTTAGGCTTTAGGTTATGATTGAAAACTGACAATGTGAATAGTTCTGTCTTTAGTTATATTATTAAGACTAAGTTTGTAGAGATCGGAAAATAATTTTCGAATGGGGTTAAGAGTTCGGCAGTAAGATGCAATATTTATCCCTTCTATTTGCAGCCGAGCCATATCGCTTATTAAGCCCAATGTTTTACGAGACAAGATGAGCGCCGCGGCCTAATAACTTAATGGATTTATATCGCACCGCAAACGCTCCGTGATCATTTCACTAATTTATGATTTGTCAAGCAAAGTGATTTACAGCGCGAATAAATCCTGGATGAGAAAGAATCTGGATTCCGAGAAAAATGATCTGGAAATTAACGCTGTGGGGTCATTATCATCGAGATATCATTAGCGACAGTCCCCTTTAAATAGACATCAGAATAATTAAAATATAATAATATAATAATAATTATAGCGTTTAAAAAAGTGATCTCAACAGTGCTGTCATCAGCTACAAATTAGATATTTTGAATTCCGAAAATACCGTCACTAACTTACTACTTTTAATTTTCGACCCTAATCCATAATTGGTTTTAAATTCGGAAATGCCAGGCTATCTTTTGCGAATGGCGAATCTCTTTTTGTTGGCGGCGACACTTTTATATGATCTAAGATTATATGATCTAAGATTAGGTCACACTATATAAACCAGTATCTAAGTATACTCTGATTCATGTAAAGTAAACTGACAGATGAAAGTGACAAGTTTCTATGAATTTTGACATTTTGCATGTGTCAAATTGAGTGATAATGTATGGATGGGGATGACACATTGACATCTCTCAGTTACATGATTATGAATCAGAGTATACGTGATTTTTTTAGCAAGTTCACGTTACATCATTCCTCGTCATCGGCAAGGTTAAACCATATTTCAAAGTCAAACGTCAAAACTGACATTCATGTCACTGAAAATATGATTGTTGGGACACAGTAGACGAAAGTAGCCGGTTATTTGTGTTTCCCACATTCAAATAACGCAATGTCTTATGCAATAGCTTATTCTTTGGACTATTTATTTGACAGTTATTGCAAAAAGATTTTGAGGGTTTAAGGCACAGGCATACAGCGTAAACGCGTTAAAAGTATTGCCGCCAATGTAGGCTTCATTTATGTAGGCACTAATTGGTATTATGTACTAAGGGTAAGGGATGAAAGTAAATTGTAGTGACGGGCTTTTCAAAATTCAAAATATAACTAGCTGTACGTACGTACAGCCACACAACAGCCATCAAAGTTAACAAAACAGAGAAATTTCTTCAATCGACTCTCATCTTACTGTCATAAACATAAGGTTGAATATCAATTTAAGAAATATGACAGGTTGTGGTAACCTGTGTTGCTGACTGTAGGATCACTTTTAAACGCTTTTTTATGTACAACCCTATTTATTATGAATAAACTATTTGATTTGATTTGATTAGTATGGGAAAATGTGTTTCTAGAGATTATATGATCGAAGGTTTAAGGCGACGAATAGAGCACACTAGCGACTTTTGGTTAGCGCTCATTGGGGGAGGGAGGGGGTAAACACTGACTATAGATATGATTAACGCAGAATAAGAGTCGGTGTAAAGTTTTTTTTTTCATATAGGTGGCAGACGAGCCGACGGATCATCTGATGGTAAGCGTTTACCGCCGTCCATGGATACCTGCAACACCATTGGTATCACAAGTGCGCTGCTTATCTTTTAGCCCCCCTTCCCCTGCATTCTGGTGAAGAATTTCTGGATTTAGAAGAAAACCTAGTTCTGCTATACAAAGTTTTAAAACAGGATAAAAATTAAGCCCACAAACAAGTCATTAGAATTGTTACGATTTAACATAGGTACAGTGGCCAGCACATCAAGTTACTACAATCTGTCAAATTTCCTCAGTTGATATTGAACCAAACACGTTTGACATAAAAGTGAGGTTCGATTGAAAAAAATTGACAGATTGTAGTAACTTGATGTGCTGGCCACCGTACATATAAGATGTATGTATCTATTGTAAACTATGTTACTCGTGTAAAACAAAAGCGTTTCGAATGTGACCCACTAAAAAAATAAAAACAGCAACTAGAGCGAAAGTTCACGAAACTTCTGAGAGCTCGCGCTTGATCTCTCTCGTGTTTCAACTTGTACACGTCACGGGAACATTCGTGCAGCTCTTCATAAGTTTCCGTGACGTAGCCGTATTTCAGGCGGTATTATTAGTTAACTAGTTCAGGGCCGCCAGTTCAAGCCGCGTCCAAATGTAATAATACGAGTTTTCTTAGAAAACCGACTGGTACTATTATTGTTTTCTAGATTTTGTTGACAAACGCTCGTCGAAAGAGCAAGTGGTTAGGGTTTGTTTGGCTGAAGATGTCTTGAGTATATTGTTTGATAAACACTGACATACGACATCTAAGATCTAAGGGTTACTGTAACAGGGTTATTCTTCGTGATCTAGCTTACGTGGTAGTCTTCTCATCCGAAATTGACATCAGAATCTATACTTTAAACAAACAGGTAAAATCATGACATCGACAAACCTAAAGCGGGGTTGGCAGCGCGCACTTGTGACTCTACTAGTGTTGCAGGCGGCAAATCTCTTACCAGCAGCTGATCCGTCTGCTCGTCTGCTACCGATCAAATAAAAAAAACAACTAACCACCTTTTCATTTTGTTTGTTGTCACTATAACCTATGTCGGGTATTTAAACGATGTAAAATAAAAAAATCGACCAGCAAATTTTCGGCTACGGCGGCCAATCATGACGATCAGCCACGTACGCAGGATATATTATAGTGCTCAAGTGTGTGCGCAAACACAGGTGCACTTCTCTAATAAAATAAACAGAGGGCCGAAGAATGCGGTTTAACTGAAAATAAACTGTGCTGGTATTTGATCCTGCCCACGCTGCGGTACTTGCACCACATGCGGGAACACTTTTATTTAAGTATTATTAATTAGCTTACTAACCCTTTCCGTAACAATGTCAGGCCCACGTAGGGATTTTTAATGAGAAACAAAGAGAAACGAGCAAGTGGGTCACTTGCTCGTTTCTCTGCTTATCGTCAGGCTGAGGTGAGCCAATATAAAAAAGCCCAGATGGTAAGTGATCACTAGCTACAACAATGTAGACTAGAGGCTTGTTCTTTAGCAAAATATCGCTGAAATTTTGCCCTTTGGCATTGCTATGACACATTAGATTCTAGCCCTCAAAGCTTAGTTGTATTTTACTCGTAGTTATGAGTGTCTTTGTATTGTGTTGATTTTGAACTATGTATATTCCTATGTATTGTACCCGCCTTGATTGACGACCCGGTTGGTTCAGTGGTAGTGAATGCTGCGTCTGAGCCAAGGGTTGCGGGTTCGATCCCCGCACAGTACAAACATTTGTGTGCATGAACATGTCTGTTTGTATTGGTCTGGGTGTTTTCTATGTATTATAAGTATGTATTTACAAAAGAAAAGTATTATATGTATATATTTGTAATCCCACTGTTGGTTCTGATATCTGTAACACAGGTGCTTGAGCTACCTATCTCAGAGTCAGATCAATGTATGTGATGTAGTGAAATATTATTATTAATATTATTATATTAGTGAAAAATATTATTATATCTACGTATCACCGCCAATATCACCGCTAATAAATTTTGAACTTCGGAAAACCTGTAAAAATACCAATAGAAAATATTGGAAGTATTGTTAACTGTTCACTGTTATCTTTCCAGAAGCACGAACTATGGATTTTGCAAACGATGTTTAGAAAAGTCCGTAATGATTTTTCATGCTAACATTAAAATCAAAACGAAAATAAACCGCAAAGCCGAGTGCATTAGAAGCCGAAGTCTAATTACCGCGCGTTGGTCGTGAAGCGGCGCGCGCGCAGAAATAGACACCCGCTAACCGCGGCGGTTAGTTAAACGGACTTTCCACTCTAGCGGGTATTTATACTATTTAAAGCTGAGGTGGAGATACAAATTATGCAGAGATAGCAATATTACAATGTAGGCCTCAGGCCAGATGGATTGACGATCTGCGCAAGAGAGCTGGCTGGAGCTGAATGCGAGTAGCCGAAGATCGATCAAAGTCGCGAGCATTTGGAGAGGCCTGCGTTCAGCAGTGAACTGCAACAGGCTGATGATGATGATGAATGTAGGTATAATGAAATGGGACTCGTTGCCATTGCATGTGTTTCCTCTGTCTTACATAGGTACAATATGGATTCCTTTAAACGAAGCGGGAAGAAGCATCTCGCGAGCCAGTATAGCAGTGCCAACGTTTGTAACTGCAACATTTCTTAATGTCATATGTTGCAGACGAGCAGACGGATCATCTGATGTAAGCGATTGCCGCCGCCCATAGACTCCTGCAACATCAGTAGAGCCACAAGTGCGCTGCCAACCTTTAACCCCATTTCCCGCCGGCTCAATTAAGGTGGTACAAAAACCTGTAAAACAGCTGCTGAACAGGCGGTTAGGCAAGTTTTGGGCGTCCAGTCATTCAAAATAATATAAAATAATATAAGTGCCCTATTTTTGAGAGTCAAAATCAAATAAGTAATGGGGTACTTACTCGGCAATAATCAAGTGTCACAGAGGATATTATCCTGCCACTACGTATATTATACCTAGTGGCAGTGCTTAACAAGTAAAGCTTTCTTTGATATTAAAAGTCTATGAGACCTATTATTTAAAAAACAACTCAAAATATAATGATCAGTTGTTTTCAGGTCTAAAGACCTGAAGCACAAAATTACGCCATCTAGCGAAAATATTGATCTTCAAAACGATGGATTTTTATCAAGAAAAAGCAACAATGCGATCAAAATATCAATCCTGCGCATATGAACCGGAACAGAAGCGGCGCCATCTCTTAAAATTTGTGAGAACTTCCACATCTTGTGGTTCAAATCTAAATTTAAGCTGCCCATGTAAATAACGCTGCGGGAAGTTATTTCTGAGGTTTGCCGATAGGTGTCACTATGCGGAGACTTTTCGCGAGTTTAAAATAGAAGAAAGCAATAACAAAAATAGATGCGTTTGTTATTTGCGCTTGGCAGTCAAACAATCATTCCGTTCGCTCGTTATGTATTTAATACGCGACATATTAACACTCATCAGTTCATCAATTATTAAGTCTGATAAAGAATCCTAGTCAAGACTGTTGTGATGATTTGAACATCTGCTAACAGGCACGCGTTTGTTTATACATATTAATACAACACACAAGTTCACACAACATCTCATACATTGACCTGAATGTACCAAGTAGCTTAAGCACTTGTGTTACACAACAGAGAGGAAACACAAATATAATACAGACCTACTTAAATATCCAAGTGTTCAACACAAATATGTTTGTCCAGGGTGGAAATCGAACCCACGACCTTTGGCCTATGAGGCAGAATCTACCATTCCACTACCAAATGCCCATCGGACCAGACCTGTCAAGTTTTTTTTAAATAAATTTACACAACACTTCAAGAACACGAGCCATTATGGGAAGATGTATTTTATTTCTATAGACCATATGCGTAATGACTATAGTAATAAAGCTTTTTCATCATAGCAGTTTATACCCAAACCGTAAAATGATAGTAAAACTAGCCACAAGAAAAGAACTCGCAACTGGAACATACGTGCTTGTGTTGTGAATGTTGTGATCATAAAACCGAGGTATAAATCGTAATCCTAATTTATAACACTAAATAGTTTCAGCAGTGGAGAGCTACGGTGGCTCAGTGGATAAGATTTCGAAAGAAGATTTCTAAAAAAGATTTCAAAAGAAGATTTCTAAAGAAGATTTCTAAAGAAGATTTCTAAAGAAGATTCCTAAAGAACAAGTCTAAAGAAGATTTCTTAAGATGATTTCTTAAGAAAATTTCTAACGAAGGTCTATAAAACAATTTCTAAAGAAGATTCCCAAAGAAGATTTTAAAGAAGATTAATTTCTAAAGAAGATAATCTCTTCATAAATAGTTTAGAAAACATTTCAGTTCCGGAACAAAGTAGTTTAGTACTAGCTTCTACAGCAAGTAGAACCGCCAGCCGTTTCGTTTGTCATCATCATAACCCTGTATAAATGCAAACGAGAATCCTATCCACTTCCGAGGCTGATTTACGACCTGGCCGTGAGGAGTGCACTCTGTCGCCGCTCTGATTATCTTTGAGTAATGGCCGACAGCCGGCGGGTTGTTTCAAATGTTTCAATGGCAGAGGGACCAAGATATGTTGAGGTAGGGACTGTAATTATAATGCTATTTATGATATTCTTACGCAATGACTTTTAAGCCGCATTATTACGAGAAGATTACGTGAAAAGAAACCTATAATAGGCGCCGGTGCAGGCAGATCACACAAACGAGTTGGAAGGCTGTTTACGGTTACCAAATAAGTAACAACTACGAAGTTCTCACTGTGTCGTAGTAGGGTCGTAGCGACCAGGCTACGTGCTACGTCGTAGCGGCCGCGGCTGTAGCAACTACGGATGGGTAGAAAAAGATTCTGTACCCGGCTCATGTAGAAAGGGCTTTGCATAAAAATTATAATGTTACGCTGTTGATGACGTTTTTTTTACTGAAGCGAATTATGAGAAATTCAAAGTTTTTTATTGTTTTGTTAAAGCAATACTTTGCAATTTATTCTAAGTAGTGCATCCTAAATAATATACTTAATACTTACTTTATTCAATTTCTTTTTATATTTTGCTACATCTGAAATACGTAGTGACTACTCTAAGCATTAGGTTTTTATTAAGGGACGATATGTATTATTTTGAATTAAATTATGATCTCTGGGTTGCGCTACTGAAGTCAATGTTTTTATTTTAAATCGCTTAATATTTTGTTTATCATGGCATCGATGATAAAAATTCACCAACATCGACAATTTTTAAAATGCATAATTTGACATGGATCTATTGTTTCTACCAGACCTTATCTATCGATCGACATACAATTATTCCAAGTCTTCGGTCGATTGATCTGGTAACGCTTCTACTAAAATATTTGCTATCAAATGTAAATAGTACATGCATACGTGTGTGGGTACGTACGTATTTTTTTAAATTGAATATGGGCTTGCCCTTGGCTTCATACTGAACTTTTTGCTTAAGGGGCTATATCGACGAAACTAGCGCCGCCAACCTATTTACACTGATTGTGGCGACAATATGATATACTTAGATGCAAGTAAATTTATTTTTTCGAGATGCAATACAATAATTTTAACACGCGACAAGTAACAATAATGTTAATTGTTGCTAAAAGTGGCAGTTTTTAGTTTTGTCCTCCTCCGTATGTTTCTTACTTAGATATAAAAAAATAGTGACGTATCTTACCTCCATGTTGCGCAGCAGCGTTAGCGCTCTCGCGCGCGTCTCCGAGGGCCGCCGGCGCGCGCGCACCAGCGCCGGCACGCAGCAGCGGGACACCCACTCCCCGAACGCTGCACACAACACCCACTGTACCACACCCTACCACTTGTTACTGACACGGATGGGACGTGGAAGTATTTGTGTCGGACTTTTGGAAATACATCGTTTCTCAATTAGGTACTTCAAGATTTGGGAGTCAATAGCATGAATGGACTAATAGTTACAATTTTTGCATTTGCGACGTAATTTGAACTAATTCTTAAAAATTAATACTTCACCAAAGTCATCTTCAGATAAATGGATTTGGAACGGACTAAATACCTATGTGACTTAAAAGATAATATACAGGATGTACAGTGAACATTTTCATCCATTTAAACACGTCTCCTGACAACCATTCTGGAAAACCTTTGTGTTATGGCTGTGGTTGTTACAAGACTTGGTTAAAGGGATGTAAAATATTACAGATTCAACCTGTATATATTTTTTCCAAAATGAAAAAAAAATAATTGAGAAACGATGTCGGAAAAAGTTTACAATAGGTAATAACCACAAACATTTTTACCCATTTTGTGGGGCAATTTGGGTTCTCTTTTCTGATATCAGTCATTTTCAAAAGCATCTAAAATATTTTGCTAGGCTGGCTATTCACTATGAGTAAAATGTAGATAGACTACCTTATATTATATCATAGTACACACATAACATTAATTTGAAATTAGGATTTAAAAATGTAATATTTAGTTACCGATATTTTAACATTATCTATTACATCAGAAAAGAGAACATGATGAATTCTTACACATACACACATTTTAATATAATACACTTTAATGAGTATTTACAATAATAAACATTTACACAAATAGGTAAAATAAAAAAAAACTGTATCAGCCTATATAGTCCCGGTGCATGGAAAAGGCCTCCATCATAGAAATCATCGCTACTCATAATTTATGATATGATGGGATTCGACTTAATCACCACGCTTGCCTAATGCGGGTTGGTGATGACAAACCCGAGGTATGTTCGAAAAAATTGACATACACAATTTTTCTTCGATCTTCGATAAATAAAATAGATGATAGAAAAAAGTAACTTAAGAATAATATACAGGAAAATTAGTGACTACAGACGATTCACAAACATAATAATAATATGAAAACACATTATGGGATGTTTATAGGTAGGTATAACGAAAATGTTAGAAAACAAACAAAGGCCTGTGTAAAATCATAACAGAGGAATAAGCGCGTGCATTGTGTAATATGTCAGTATGTGTGAGTGTATAGTTCCTAGACATTGCCTCGTGCAGAACATTCATCCGACTTAGCAATCGCTAATAGCTCTGGCCACTTTACTGCAAAATCTCCACTCACTACACCACGAAAACATTTATATGCGAAGGCATTTATTTTGAAATTTATTTTATGTGTGAACACTATCTAAATAAGCAAAGAAGACTGGTTGCTGCGGATCGCCGTCTCAAGACGTCGACGACGTTTAGTAGTCGTTGTTTTGGGAAAAAACCTTCAAATGAAACTACTAAAAATATGTAATATCGGAACCAGTGTTTAGTTCCGTTTTAATAAGGCTTTACTCTAGGGTGAGAAGAAGTAAGGAAACGCATCATGTTTTGGTAATAATGATGCATAAAATAATACCTATGTAAGTGAGTATTGCAGACTACGAGTAGGTACTTATGTGAAAACAGAAACATTTTATAGTTATTTTATATAATAATCAGATTGAGGTAGGTTCATAAAACTTTCCAAACAAATAAATTTTGCGAATAAGTGGAAAAAGCTAGTAAAGCGACATTAAAATATCATTTAAGCGTTGGATTTCCTTCGTCTATTGAAGAATGTAAAGTGCGAAGGAAAGAAGAACAGTGTGTAGACAGCTAACGGTCTGCGTTGTGTTATTTCTACCAAATATATTTAAAAACTTAATATAGTGTCATGTGAAAATAAATATAGAAATAAATTTAGTTCAAAATATTTTAGCGTTTTGTTATTATCCATCTAAATTAGGTGTCACAAACCATTTCAATATGTAACCGCTATAAGAGTAACGCCTACACAAGAAATAATAATAATAAAGAAACATGCATTACAGCTTTTACGCAAGTACTAAAGAACGTTGTTTATCTCCCAATACTTTGTGTAAACTGACCTATCGCCTCTTTCGTCATGATCTCTGTGTCGTGTTCCGTGTCCATTTTGTGTGTATTTATATCACTGTGGTAATACCAATGTCATCCAATTTGCTCTACTCACTACACTTTAATTTTCACCACAAACACAATAGTCGATTCATTTTGTCGGTCGTTCATCGTTTTACATAAATAATTTTGACTACTTACTTAAATTAACATGTTTATATTTATGTATCTGTAAATATTAAGTAAAATGTATATTAGGTACAATAAGTATAGCTTAGTAAATTTTTTTGCCGGATCGTCTCGTCAGAATCAACATTTCGAAGCGGTGATATAATTTTTGCAGCATTTTATTTATTTGTGTTAAGCATTTAAGTACAGTACATATTTTGGTTATGTGTTAATCATCACTGAAAGTGTATCATTAGTTTTAAATATTAATAAATGTAGGTATGTCAAATTGTAATACAGTGCACTACGGTCTACATCCATACGTCATGGTGTAAGTAAGAATATAATAACCTATGACCTAGTGTCCCTGTACGTACAAGACTATGGAAATTAAGACGTATTTATTGAGTCAGGTAGATATTATAATTTTCGCATTTGCCAATAATAGTAATGCTGTGAAAATGTTTTACTGCCATTATTCTAAAAGACAAACTGTACCTAAAGTATAAAATCGTTAATTATACTAAACTATGCCAAACCAGACTCATACTTTACCCAGACCTCTTTACAGTTTCACGCAAGACTGAAGCCAAGAAATTCTGGCTAATGGCAAACGAACAGTTTATACACCTGCATGTAGATAATGCGAATAAGAATGATGCGTATCGTAACGAGTAGCTATGTGAATTTTGTGAGTTCAAAATGAACTAGTTCAAGTGAACTAATAATTAAGTAATTACATTACACAGTTCACTCAATCATATCCTTTTAGATAGATCCCCTCATCTTAGCGTGTAATTTTCGATTGCTCGGGGTATGCTTACACTATGATTCAGGATTCAGGGAATCTGGTAATTACAATGACTACTGTTTTGATTTCCGCAACACTCTAACAACCAGACTAATTGAATCTTGGTTACACATTCCAAAAACCAGCCTCTTTCTCAACCAGATTCTCCTCACTGCCGAGCGAATGGTAGATATACGCACATAGATTTTGACAATCAAGAGGTTCATGCAATGAGGTTCAGGATTTGAACCACGACCCATAGTATGTTTTGTATTGAGCATAGTATCACAAAATAAATAACCACAGAAGGTTGGAGTTAGTTGACCTTCACGCTAGGCAGTATAACGTATCGTGTGTCTATTGCATACGCTCCGTATAGTATGCCTTCATTTAATGCGCATATGTATGTGTAGTATGTTAAGCAAGCGATATAGGCCGCTAGGGATCTGTGTTCATATATTTTGTGTATAATTTATCACTACCTACAATACCATTTAAAAATACATAACTTCTGTAGAAAACCACAAGGCGACTACGAAAGACTGGTGCGTTGTAATCGGCAACCAGCGCCATCTGTTGGCAAAGAGTTGAACTACTACAAAAATAGCAACACTATGTTCCGAAACAAAGTGAGGGCGGGATAATAGTACATAAGAATACTGTATTCTGTGTTCGAACTGATGATTTTGTGCTTAGTAAAGCTATCTTTTCGCTCGAGTGAACTGTTTTGCGCAAGTCCAGTATCGAGCACGCGCATCCGGCGGAATGTGTGGCGCAAGCGCAGCGACTGTCAGCGGCTGCCAGCGCGCCATGCCAAATAGCGGCCATGCTTGAACTTGCGAGAGTTATGGATCCGGGAGGAGTCGCGGGGCAACGCTGTGCTTCTGACTCAGGTGTGACATGCTTCACTATATTTAGGCAAATCTATTTTAGTCTGTGAACTTATTTAGATGATTTCTTTATTTAGAAGTTTCCATCTCTCTCTCTGATTATGCAAGATTGGCAATAGTTGCTGAAATTCAATACACGAATATTACAAAGTAAACATTGCGTAGATGTTTTGTTTGATTCGGGGCCAATTTTCGTACGCATCGGTTACTTCAAATCAGGCGCATCCTACCAAAACTTTGGTTATTTATTTCTTCTTATAATAAGTATTACATGATAGGATTGCACATCACATTGCGATACAATTATATCGTCTGAAGTAACAATGTTTACATTAGCATCTACCGCTCTAGCGCTGGAGCACCTAACCCAGATTTTTTTTAAGAAAACCCGAAAAACCTGGCTTTTTTCAAACATATAAACTCGGGTCAGATACCTAATCTCTATCTCAACCTTTTGATAACCACCCTGAGAAACTACCAAAGCAGCCTACACTGCATTTGAAACTGTTAACCTCCCTAGACTTAAATAGTGAGAGTTGACACGTGTCAGACTACTGGCGATATTAACTTGACATTGGTCAGACTCTATAATTAACCGAGGCCCATCAGATTTATAGCGATCTCTGGATATTTCTATATCGAGAGCAATAAAGTGACTTACGGCTGGGGTGACCAAATAAATACACAAATAAATAAAGAATTCTCGGCGCTCTAACGACTATGACAGAATATTCGGTTTGGATACTATTTTTTTATACTAGAGGCGGCAAACGAGCAAGCCGGTCACCTGCTTATTAATTGATGATAGCCCGTAATGTTCCAACTGCAGGGCAAAGGCAATTCCAAACCCTTATCCAATTTTTCTGGTCTTTGGCTGCGGTAAACCAGTATGTATATTCGAAACGCGACGAACTATTTGAAAATGAAGTAATATGAGAGCTTATTCCGTTAAGTCCGGTATATCTAGTCACCCTACTTACGGCATATCTGAGTTGGCATGGGCACTGATGGATATTTCGCGATAAACCGATTGACGTTTTGGAGACAACTGTTACATCTCAGATAGCTGTCAACGCGTAGGTTCTACGGATGCTTAGTCCATGATGGCCGGAGGCAGCTGGGAAGTTTTACGCGGACGTGATTGCCACCTGCCCGAACAATGATCAGTGGATAAGAAAAAACGCGCCGGGTTTCCAATCAGAGCATGCCCCTGTAGTTTTTTTTTTTTTTCAAATCTTTGTGCGTATTTCTACCTTTAGCTCGATGTTAAGGAAAAACATCGTGAGGAAACCTGCACGTTTTGGATAGTTTCTGAAACGTATAACCATGATTAAATTAGTCTGGTTCCCTGTTACAGGGTTGTGAAAGTCAGATGGCAGTGACTTCATTGTCATTACCAGATTTCCCAAATCCTGAATCATGGTCCATGGTCTAAGCGTACCTAGACCTCCAAAGCATCAGCTTTGAACGCAACTGAGAGTTACACGCTACGATAGAGAGACGATTGCCGCCTGTCTCAAGAGCCTAAAACAACCGCGTATCTTTGGTAGAAATTAGTAAATAAAGTACAAATAGGCGTTATACTCGTTTGATCAACAAAAAGGATGCCCTTTTAAATAACATCATGTTTTTGCACTATTCACCTGGGCTAATATGCGCGCCGCCAGATAATTTTTTGACACTCGTATCATGACGGCGCAAGTTGTCTGAATTCAAAATAAACAAACTCCATTATTGAAGTAGTAAACCTTACTTCACCTAATTTAACTGCCATACAAATTATAGTTATTAAACTAATGCAAAAAACATTGTAGCATTTCAAATCGCGAATATTTCGCGTACGCTAAATATAAACGCGTCAAGAGCGCGTAATTGATGAATGATGAGATCGAGTGGAACGCGCCCTTGGGCGAGGAATGTACGAAGCCGCGGGAAAAACCTCGCGAATACTCGCCCGACCTTCGGGAAGTATGCTCTTTGGAATGTGAAAGCTTTTACTAGTGTATACGTTTAGAAAAGAAATTATATTTTATCTATACTAATTATAAAGAGGTTAATCTCATATTCCACACCAGGGCTCCACAGCTAAACCGATCCATAGCTAAACCAAAAACACGAAATACTAGCGCGATACAATCAACGCCCAGCGCCATCTATTGGTAGATAGTGGAACTACTGTCCCGAAACGAAGTAAGGGCGGGCCACTATGAAATTAATTAAAAACACAACTTGAAACCTAAGTCCATATGAGTTTTCTTTTATATGATAGGTCGCAGACGAGTAGCCAGAATCACATGAAGGTAAGCGATCACCGTCGACACCTGTGTCACAAGTGCTCCATCTCCATCAACCTTTTAACTCCTGGATTGAGTTTCCGGTACCCTCACTTACTCGGCGAACACAAAGCACTGACGGTGCATTACGCCAGTTATTGGCAAGACCGTGGTATCAGTTTATTAAAAAGATAATTTACTGACCTCAAATACTTATAACTTCGAAAACTAAAACATAAGCAAATCAATCACAATCACAGAGGATCAGTAGGTCAAAACCACGAAAGACTAAAAAAATCAGAGCCATAATGGAAATATGAAATAGGCGTGAACTTGAAATAGTTCGGACTTATAATTAGCGCCACCTACGGCCGGCTTCTGTAAATACTCGCCTACTAGTTTGCCACTGACTCACCATCACAAATGGTGACGTTTGGACTCAGCTTTGGACTACACGATACAGGGCAGATTATATTATGGAATCACATTCATCACCATTTCAGCATTATTCCCGATGGCGTCCACTACTATCTACTAAGTACTCTATCGCTTTGCCTTGATTACGTTCGCGTTTTGATCCAGGATGTGGAAATGTTTGGTAATAAAGTAAAGTATCAGCCTATATACTGTCCCATTGCAGGGCAAAGGCCTCCATCATAGAATTCAAGTAATCACTACTATGATGGGATTAGGCTTATTCACCACTCTAGCCTAATGCGGATTGGTGATCACAAACAATCAAACAAACAAATTGGTGATCTGGTAATAAAGAAATCAAAATTTTTGTCCTGAATAGGAAGAAAATGAAAGGCCCAAGTACTGTATCTGTTATCAACATCAACATTTCCTTATACATAAATCAAACTAACACAGCCCTGATCTAAAAATAAATCAAATGACCGTCAAATAATGCTAGCCGTGTGATCATCATATGATATATTATGTTCATAATTAAACTCATAAATATTCTTGCATATAATAAGCCACCTAAATATTAATTGCTCCTAATCATGAATCATAATTTATTGAATGGTAATGAACCAACACATTCAAGTTTAATTAAATTGAAGCAGTAACTATATCAGAACCCTTAGGCTAGACTTAAGATTGTAATTTATTTTTAATCATGGAGCATATTAATTTTGATATTGTAACGCTACAAAAAAATAAACAAGCACAAAAAAGGCACGGCATCAGTGTCCGTGGAAATTAGTGTAAAAGAAAAATGAAGAATCTTAGGCTGCATTTGCATCAGAAATGTGCTAGATGGGTTGCGAGAGATGTGTTTGTTAACAGTGTCTCTTCTATGGGCGAAGCTAAGGAAAATATGCGCTACTAATGGTTCTTAACTACAACATCCCCGGTCACCTCTGGTGGAAACGCAGCCTAAGATCTATTGAGATTTGTCTCGTAAATGTCAGGTGGTGGCTCAGAGATATATCGAAGGTGTGAATCACTGTACCACTAACAATAGGGATTGATTGCACTAGGAAGAATATACTTATTTCTCTTCGCTGCTAACTCACAGAATTGACAGATATTGACATGATGACAAATTGACAGCTATTTTAATATCGCATTTAATGGTTTCATTAAATTGCCTTAATTGGTTTAACTATTTATTGAATTTAAAATATTAATTTTAATTCCAAATAATTTTAAATGTTATCATGTAGACACGCACAAATTGATTTAATAATTAATTTCTCAATGGTATTGATGTTATTATTTTTCTAGAGCGATGGTAGCTGTATGGGTAAGAACGCTAGCATAATCCTATGGATTTTCGACTATGTGCATATTTCTACCATTTTCTCGGCGGTGAGGGAAAACATCGTGAGGAAACCTGTACGTTCCAGATAGTTTCTGAAGCGTGTAACCATGATCCAGTTTCTCTGATTCCATGTTAAAGGGTTGCGAAGGTCGGACGAATCGCTTTATTGTAATTAGGCACCAGACTCTAAATCCTGAATCATTGTCTCAGCGTATCCGGCCTCTAAAACGGCAGCTTTGGACGCAACTGGGAACAACACGCTAAGATGAGAGATGGTAATATTTTCATATTACTATACGAATATTAGAAATAGCGTAGCTAACTGCAATAACGAAAATATATACAACGAAAACATAATAACACTTCTCCTGGAGTTATTGCAATATGAACGATTTAGAAAAGCAATGGCGCGCGTAAATAAACAGACCACTATGAGTTTACGAAACAGTTCAGTCTCGAGAGCTCTGAATGGAGATGGAAATAGACTACGATGCGTTGTACCAATATTTTATGATTTAACGTAATTCATAGACAATAGCGCGCTGTATCTTGCCAAGTAATCGATTGGATAATAATGCATCGAAGCAAAATTACAAGATTAAAATGGAAACATCTCAAACAACGTTACGAAGATACAAAAAAATGCAATTGCAAGTGATGTATGACCTTTAGTCTTAGCTAAATAGCTCTCAGCCAAAAAAAAAAGAGTCCACAATAAAAGAGTCTGGGAATCCAATGTTTCACCACCGATGCGGTGAGTGAGACGGACTACTTCTCGCGAAGTTTTTATTAGCTGATGCAACTGATCTGAATAAAACTGAATAGAAACACATCAGCAACCCAAATGTCAGTGCACAAGAGCCCAATCAGGTCCGCGTTCCACCGTGTTTACAAATCACACGCGCAGTCATCAGCCAATAGCGACTTTACCTCTCTAGATTAAGGTTCTTAATCCCTCGATTTTTGAGTCGCGAAAGTTGCCGGGATTAGAAGCGACAGATTTATCTGCACATCCATCGGGAGTCTTATCGCGAGGGTGGTAAGGGTTGTAATGGAGTGATTGATCGCGAAGAAAGTTTGTCGGATACAAGCCGGATAGGCAGGTCTAAATGCGTCGCGTCTCTGGCACTGTAGTGGGGCAAGGACGCCTAGCGCCGATGCAGTCGGCAGATTGATTGACCGATTAATCTTTTCTAGATTACACTTCACACGTTAAACATTTCGAGCGCGACAATGTGTGATCTGGGCATAAGATGAAGTCTAGTTTGTGATTCCTGCAACGAAAATATTCCAAAATCATCTAACGAAACGGCAGTGATAACAGTTTAAATAGTTATAGACGTCCTGAAATCATGTAATTATCTAACTAAAATTGAACTACTTTATTATGTTTTATCAGAATGTTTTTTCTTGATCTTTTAAAGTTAACCATATAAACCCTCTATTACAAAACGGCGACTAACCTTAATCATGGTTTAAAAATGATGCTGTCACTAGTTATAAAAGTCACAAATGAAATTGACAGTATCAGTTTTAAATCCAAACTAACTTTAGACCCCTTTTCTATAAGGAGGTATAAGAGTATGTGGTTTTATTTAAAAGTTCAAAGAATCTACGATTAGAATCACTAGTAAAATCGATTTTTAATGTTTTTTTTTATTTGTTGTCAGTTATTGAAACTTTATTGTTTATGTCGATGACATTAACTGTTTCATGTTGAAAACGGATGAGTTGTCACTGTATCACGCACTGAATGTAAACAATGTACACGTGGTGTGTGCACAGGCGGGTTAGGGCGTTATTCACACAGGGTAACTTGTGGGGGGTATTACGAAACGGTCGACGGTTGCGCGGCGGAGCGCAGACGCGTGCGCATGCGGGCGGTCCGTGCGTGACTGTCACTGGCCGCGGACGCGCCGCACAGATGATTATATCCCAGCTCACGCGGGTTATGGGGTTACTGCATTTGACTGAATGACAATTATTGACGATTCATTGGGCTAATTTCAGAGGACAACTGGGATTTTTACACGATAGGTCGAGGTTACTCTTTTGTTAAAAATGTAAAACAGAAACTATGTGTGCATGTTTCAGTACAGTAGGTACCTATCCTTTTCTTTTTTTGATTTATATAAAAAGTAAATGCTTTATTACTTTTTAACACGTTGCTAAACCTGTAATTTAATTTAATGTGCATTGAATTATATTGCGTGTTTAGTTGTGCGTGTTAATATATATACTTTTTTGTTTTTGAGTGAAGACCGCGAATAAAAAGCGTAGCGAAGGGCGCTGGTACAAACTGGATGTGTGAAGCAGAAGTCTGAGTGAAATGGCTAACATTGGGGGAAGGTTACGCCTAGCTAATGATGATAATGATGACGAAATCTATTTAAAATACATGGATAATAATCGTAGGAATTTAATTAATAATTTACAAGGAATAATACATTAATCTTACAATAATTTAATTTCACTTTTGTCTTGCACTTTACATGCTGAATACTTCAGGATTTGAGAGGTTATCTGGAAAGGAAGGGAATGGAAAGGATGAGGAAAAAATTTAAAAAGGAAACAAAAATTTTCACGTACTTTCATGAAAAGTAAAAAGTGATTCCCACAAAATTCAAGGAATATGGTGTTGGGATATATTAGAAAGCGACGTGTCTTAAGAAAGAAAAACGACTCTCTATTCATAAAAATACACACTGAAGATTGGCTTCAAATGATATTGATATCGAAAGGTTAACGCACGTTCACGCTGTATTATACTAGCGCGGACGCAGGCGCGAGTGGCGCGACCCTACTGGAAGGAATGGAAGTTGATCCTGTTTTTGGAAAGATCGAGACACAGTTTCTAGAAATTTCGCGGACAAATTGCAACTAGGGCTTTAGGAGACTTCTACATGTTTTTCTCGAAATTTCTCGAACCTTCAATAAATTTCCGTACGCACACCGCCTCGCTATGTTATAGTGTACGGGCACTGACCGTGTGGTGGTGGAGGCGCGGTGGTGCGTGAGCGACAGCGAGCACTGGCGCAGCACGTCCAGCCCGTCCACCTTGACGCACAGCACGCGCACACCGCCTCGCTATGTTATAGTGTACGGGCACTGACCGTGTGGTGGTGGAGGCGCGGTGGTGCGTGAGCGACAGCGAGCACTGGCGCAGCACGTCCAGCCCGTCCACCTTGACGCACAGCACGCGCACACCGCCTCGCTATGTTATAGTGTACGGGCACTGACCGTGTGGTGGTGGAGGCGCGGTGGTGCGTGAGCGACAGCGAGCACTGGCGCAGCACGTCCAGCCCGTCCACCTTGACGCACAGCACGCGCACACCGCCTCGCTATGTTATAGTGTACGGGCACTGACCGTGTGGTGGTGGAGGCGCGGTGGTGCGTGAGCGACAGCGAGCACTGGCGCAGCACGTCCAGCCCGTCCACCTTGACGCACAGCACGCGCACACCGCCTCGCTATGTTATAGTGTACGGGCACTGACCGTGTGGTGGTGGAGGCGCGGTGGTGCGTGAGCGACAGCGAGCACTGGCGCAGCACGTCCAGCCCGTCCACCTTGACGCACAGCACGCGCACACCGCCTCGCTATGTTATAGTGTACGGGCACTGACCGTGTGGTGGTGGAGGCGCGGTGGTGCGTGAGCGACAGCGAGCACTGGCGCAGCACGTCCAGCCCGTCCACCTTGACGCACAGCACGCCGCACACGGCCTCGCCCGCGGTGGCCGACAGCACCGGGATCACCTCCGTGTACGTGTCGTTGCCCGCGCTGTACTCCAGCAGGTCGCCGAGGTACAGGTACGCGTACCTAGTAACCACAAGTACTATAACTATCTAATACATATTCCAAAAATCAAGATAAATCTACTGAATTGTAAATGAAAATTCCTATAGATGGCGTTACGTAGACGACTGGTCCAACTTTTTATAAAAAAATCCTGGACGCTTTAAGTACAAAGAGTTCTCAACCATTTTTCAGCTTTTTTATCATTGAATGCAATGGAGCTAATTCGTGTTCATCAGGAATCCTATTATCTCAATGCTAAAGCAACAACCAGTTTCGTAGCGTGGGTATCAGACCCTAGGCGGAAAACTATTTTGCCGCACCCTAAAAAACTCCTCAGCGGCTGTTAAAATAAGGCAGGGTTTGTCTAACTTTATACATTTCAAAAGTATTGTCAATCCTGACTGCCACAGACTACATCAACAAGAAAATTTCATTCCGGCCGTGATCATATTTGGTACTCTGTATTGCTACTATTGCTAGATTTAATATGAGTTGTACCAAAAAAAAGACAATCATGAAGTTCTATAATGACAGTGTAAATATGTGACGTCATACCCGATGTCCACGCAGCTGTCCAGGCCCAGCGGGTCCTCGGGCGGCTCGCTGATGACGGTGAACACCACGCAGTCCTTGGGGTCGTGGACCGTGTTCTTGGACGAGCGGACACTTCGCCATGTGCGCCAGGAGGGGTAGGTCGCATTCGTTTAACTGAAACGCTGGGGGTGGAGAAGAAGAAAGTCAAGTTAAGTGTTTTAGGGGGAGAGGGTTTGCATGCTGGGATTATACAGTGTTCTATCGGCTTTCACTCACGATGATTGCGAAGCTAATGGTGCTTGAAAGACTGAGCATAGACCACAGACATGAAGCACTTGAGCGAAGCCCTAAGACGAGGTACCAGCTTCCTCCATGAACTATGCTGGTCGTCGCCAAGGACTTATATACTTACATGCGGGCGCAGGCGCTACTAGCAGCTTATACAGCTCAATTTCGACGTAGCTGCTTACCGGCCGCTTGGCCCGGTGCAACTGTCACCTGTCAGGACGCGAGTTTCCCCTGATTCGAATCCAACATAGATACCTATACCAAAAGTATTATATCTGATTTCACTCGCGCTGATCGTGAAGTCGGATGTTTCAATGACTCAGCGAGTAAATAAATCAAACAGGGGACGAAACACTAGAGTGCAGAAGGCCAAAACACCAACGGCAATAATTATAGTCGTTTAGGAAGAGCGACGAGCAATTCCGTTCAGCTATTATAACTTTCAAATGAAAAATAAAAAAACAAAATCCAGATCGGTTAAACCGTACGGGAGCTACGATAACACAGACACACACAGAGACAAACACGCCCAAATTATAGACAGACAGACATGTCAAAATTATACCACCCTGTCTTTTTTGCGTAGGGGGTTACAAAACATTAAAACGGCACTAACTCTTGCTGAAGTGGAAGAAGCACTTGTCGACGTAGCTGGTGGGCTTGGGCAGGCTGGTGGGCGTCTCGAGGTCGGCGCCGCTGCGGCCCAGGAAGGCGTAGGCCAGTATTTACATAAACGATTATGACTATGGTAAACCTAGGGATAGGACAAACGTTAGTGAAGAACAACTATGGTCCTTACTCTTGCTGAAGTGGAAGAAGCACTTGTCGACGTAGCTGGTGGGCTTGGGCAGGCTGGTGGGCGTCTCGAGGTCGGCGCCGCTGCGGCCCAGGAAGGCGTAGGCCAGTATTTACATAAACGATTATGACTATGGTAAACCTAGGGATAGGACAAACGTTAGTGAAGAACAACTATGGTCCTTACTCTTGCTGAAGTGGAAGAAGCACTTGTCGACGTAGCTGGTGGGCTTGGGCAGGCTGGTGGGCGTCTCGAGGTCGGCGCCGCTGCGGCCCAGGAAGGCGTAGGCCAGTATTTACATAAACGATTATGACTATGGTAAACCTAGGGATAGGACAAACGTTAGTGAAGAACAACTATGGTCCTTACTCTTGCTGAAGTGGAAGAAGCACTTGTCGACGTAGCTGGTGGGCTTGGGCAGGCTGGTGGGCGTCTCGAGGTCGGCGTCGCTGCGGCCCAGGAAGGCGTAGACCAGTATTTACATAAACGATTATGACTATGGTAAACCTAGGGATAGGACAAACGTTAGTGAAGAACAACTATGGTCCTTACTCTTGCTGAAGTGGAAGAAGCACTTGTCGACGTAGCTGGTGGGCTTGGGCAGGCTGGTGGGCGTCCTCGAGGTCGGCGCCGCTGCGGCCCAGGAAGGCGTAGGCCAGTATTTACATAAACGATTATGACTATGGTAAACCTAGGGATAGGACAAAACGTTAGTGAAGAACAACTATGGTCCTTACTCTTGCTGAAGTGGAAGAAGCACTTGTCGACGTAGCTGGTGGGCTTGGGCAGGCTGGTGGGCGTCTCGAGGTCGGCGTCGCTGCGGCCCAGGAAGGCGTAGACCAGTATTTACATAAACGATTATGACTATGGTAAACCTAGGGATAGGACAAACGTTAGTGAAGAACAACTATGGTCCTTACTCTTGCTGAAGTGGAAGAAGCACTTGTCGACGTAGCTGGGTGGGCTTGGGCAGGCTGGTGGGCGTCTCGAGGTCGGCGCCGCTGCGGCCCAGGAAGGCGTAGGCCAGTATTTACATAACGACTTATGACTATGTAAACCTAGGGATAGGACAAACGGTAGTGAAGAACAACTATGGTCCCTTACTCCTTGCTGAAGTGGAAGAAGCACTTGTCGACGTAGCTGGTGGGCTTGGGCAGGCTGGTGGCGTCTCGAGGTCGGCGCCGCTGCGGCCGAGGAAGGCGTAGGCCACGTACAGGCGCTGCACCTTGGGGTTGGCCATCGCGTCGCACTCCTCGTTCAGCGCCAGCCACAGGATCGTGATCTCCATGAACTGGCCCTGGTCGTCGCTCGGCTCGCGGTCGAACGATATCTGCACAATGTACAATGAGTACATCATCATCATTATCATTAGCCTGTTGCTGTGGACTGCTGGTCATAGGCCTCTCAAAATGAACGCCACTTTTATCGGTCTTCGGCTACTTGCATCCAGCTCAAGCTTCCCCTCTTGCACAAATAGTCACTCCATTTAGCCTGACGCTGTCATACACTACGTTTGCCAATACAACAATAAGTACGCCAGTGAAATATTGATGTCAAATTATTAAATGTACTCGTCGTACTTGTATTCTGATTCGGAGTTTTTTTTTTATATTGGGAACAATCAAGGTGACTTCACTCCACCTGATGATAAGCAGCCCCAAATATGAGATTGACAGATGTGGTTGAAAGGAATGTAAATGTTCACAGATAAACGATGACGTATGCTACATAACCATCTGTAATCCTTACTCTGGTAGGAGGATATGCTTCGTCGGTGTACGTAACAGATTTCTTTGACGCATTCAACACTCTATGACCTGTAAATAAAACAATATTGAATGATGTGAAAAACTAATGAATTTAATTACTATTTATTTATTATTTAATGCTACACTACAGAAACGGTTTGCTTGAGCAGTGACAAACTGAGTGTTATAAAATGATAACAGGTTCGTTACTAGGAAAAGTATGTCCAAGCGAATTTCCACCTACTTGTATAGAATGATAGTAGAAAAATTACTTTAAGATGGGTCATGATTCCAATTCATCGATTGTACAACGACAAATACATCGACCTGACCCCAAAGTACCTAAGTAGCTTATGTTTTGGGCATCAGAGTCAACGCAGGAACACACATATTATATTTAAAAGATATTACAACATCCAGACACCAAACAAACAGAAAGACGTGGTCATAGGAAGAACGTTCAGGGAATCGAAACTTCGACTCTTAGAGTGCGAGGTAGGGTCCCGATCAAACGTGTCATTGGGCCAATTAAATATAGTCTATTTTTTACTGCTTATAATAGACACACAAGCTATCGGCCTATCTGATGGTAAATGGTAACCGCCGGTCACAGACATCAACAATGCCGAGGCACAGTCATGCCGCTGTATACTACAGTAGAAGAACTCTTATCAAACTTATACAAGCTTGTATTGTTAAGTGTTGGGAAATTGAAGAACTGCCATGTACATACTTCTATTCAGTTCAGGAGGTTCGTCGATATCCAAAGATGTTCTCATTATAGGTGCTGGCAACCCTTTTGATTTAGAGTTTCTTTTTTCTGAAAATAAACAAAAATCTTAATTTATAAACACCATGATGTGTATCGATTAAACAAAGGTACACCGCATTAATCATCGCCGCTAATAAAAAAAATATATGGAGGGGCTAGTGGACCGACCAAGTTCTTAATGATTTATATGGTAGCAGTAAGTTATTACGACACATTCATATTAATCATTGCACAAGTTTTTAATAAAAAGCTAAACTCTATAACGACGTTGCACTGCACTCACGTTTTCCTCGATATTTGAAAAATGAAGGTAACACCCCTTTAGTTTCCTTTTCCTCTGCATTTTTCTAAAAAAAACACAAATAAATATTTTAAAATAAAACAAAAATAAGAGGGTCGGCACACGTATTTGTAAGAGTATTGTGGAAAACTCAACCCAAATACTCAGTCTTAATACGCAGATTCAAAGATGTATTGGATATATGAGTTGCTTTATCTGTGGACGGGCGCTCAAGTTACGATACTATCTCTGGCGTCTGTGCTGTCAAATTTAGTTATGTTTACATGCGATAGAGGGAGCTTTTAAATTGTTCATAAATTGCTTACTATACGCATAGGCTACTATTCCTTCGAAAATAAAGATGTGCTGGGTTCTCTGTGTGTAAGTTTACGATACGATTATTCATCTCGCGATGTAGCTGCCGTTCTGGGTTTAATTATTTTGTGCCAGCGGAATGTAAACGCTGATGAGTAAACATGACACTTACATCGACAAAACTGGCCCTCCTTCCTTCTTTAGTGACTATGCGCCGCGTGACTAGCCCCCTCTGGAACAGAATCTCATTTCAAATTTAACATTTTTTTTGCTATGAAGCAAGCAAAAGCATACATGAGCATGAACCATCTTGCTCAATCCTACAGGACCTCGATAGTGTAGTGGCTAAGGTACGACCCGGGTTCGTCGTCTAGAACTCATAGTACAGAGGATGCACTAGTTTGAGACTAGATGTTCGATATGGCTAGTTATCTTGTGGGTCTATTTCAATGATTCGTTAAACATTTGAATAGAAAACTAACGTTGTCAACTAAAGTCAATAAACGTTAAATGATTTTAAAGATAACATTGAACATGGCTAGATGCAGAAGAAAGAAGTTAAATATAAACGAAGGCTGATATTTTGACGACCCGGTTGGTTCAGTGGTAGTGAATGCTGCGTCTGGGCCAAGGGTTGCAGGTTCGATCCCCGCACAGTACAAACATTTGTGTGCATGAACATGTTTGTTTGTATTGGTCTGGGTGTTTTCTATGTATTATAAGTATGTATTTAGAAAGGAAAAGTATTATATGTATATATTTGTAATCCCACTGTTGGTTCGTATATCTGTAACACAGGTGCTTGAGCTACCTATCTATCTCAGAGTCAGATCAATGTACTATGTGATGTAGTGAAATATTATATTATTTCAAATCAAATCAAATCAAATCAAAATATTATATTATATTTAACTTCTTTCTTCTGCTTCTAGATATGTTTTTTTTTAATTATGCAAGCTTTAACGTCTTCAACTCCACTATTTTGGCTGCAACTCCACTATGAGTTTCACTTGAATATGATTTGAATAAGTATAATGTTAAAAACTTACCCAAGAACTCGTAGTAGAATTTCTAGATAAATTATCCTGTAAAAATACAATTTTATAATGTATAAATACGTACGGTAAAAATAGTTTACACATAGATGTAATACATAAGCTTACGTCTATAGCTGCTTTCATTTCGTTTGGCGATCTATTTGTGGGAACCTGCAACGAAAAACAATCATGTATGTTTCGTAAACTAGCATCATTAAACGAGAGCTACATACAAATACCCACCACTTCGTTAACGAGTATCCTGGAAGTGGTTGACATCGCCTAAAAACAAAAAAATAACTTTAAAATAAAATCAATCAAAATTTTATTTGATACATATTCACAAGTTGTAAGACGTATGCCTTTCAAATCTGTTATGTAACTGGTTACATATTCATCATCATAGGCCTTCACATCTGTGGCAGATGTGTCAAACAGCATCATGCGATGTGACTGCAGCTGCGCTCGTGGCAATAAAGTCTTATGCGGGAGTGAACCTTACGTCCACACTTTTAGCAGGTGAATAGGATGAGGTGAATGAATACATCAATGTAATTTAATTAGACTTTATTGTATAACGGAAGTCGCGTTGTTTACTTACGTCAGCGTCACTTTTGAAGCCCACTTGCCCGGGGCCGTGAGGAGGCGCGAAGTTTTTCTCCTGTAATGTGTATCATTTATTGTAACAGTATTAAGCCCGTACTAATTGGTATAAATAACTATAAATATCAGACAACATCGATACATAAGCCGCAAGAGTGTATCAGAATGTAATGTAACGAATGTAACACATATAATAGTTCAGGCAAGACTACATACAGGGTGTATCTGTTAACATTTACATCCCTTTAATTTCGTGTTCTATTTACCATTCTCAAAAACTTTTCGAAATTTATCGAACATTTTTCGACTCTCCATACATTAAAATGACCGACTTTGGTATGGAAAGATGAAATTTTTCTATGCGCATTTTCAAAAGTAATTGAACAAATGTTGTTCAGAATGGCTGGTAGAACACGTGGTTAAAGGGATGTAAATGTTCACAGATACACAGGGTGATTTAAAAATGCAAATAAAACATGACTACTGGATTACTGGACAGCCCCTAAGTGCTTAAGCTACTTTGTATGGTATTCAGAAAATGTATGATATACTGCATGAATTAATAATTGACTTGACTAACCAAGTTCTTGTTCTGGTTAAGGTCGCAAGTAGCGCGCGGCGTCAGCGAGTGCGTCTGCGACGCGACGCTGACGTTGTCGGGCACCGGGCAGTGCTGGGGACACGTCAAACATCACATTGAGACAGGGCTCTGCTTTTGAGATAAGTTAGCCCTATGTGGGACTCTGCCGATATGTTAGACACCATATTTTGAACCATTTGTGTTGGAGATAAGGTCTAAAACCAATATATTGTATTTATACCTAAACTGCTCATTAACGCTTAGCTAGTGCACGTCTTTATAACGCCATTGGTGTAGCGAGTGTATAGCGACTGCAATACGACAACTTTTTTTATCAGGAATACAAGGTTCATTATTTTGTTTTTTTTTTTTGTGTGTGATACGCGGTCGATCAGACGAATCACCTGATAGTAAGCAATGGCCGCCGCCCATAGACACCTGCAACACCTGACCAGTAGAGTTACAAGTGCGCTGCCAACCTTTCACCCTGTTTCCCCCATTTGGGCCTCCGGCGCCTTCAAACACTCGCAAAACGAAACGAAAACACAGCGCAGGCGCTACTTTTCTCTAGTCTTCTGTGAGGCCGTGGTATCACTCCAGTCGAGCCAGACCATTCATGCCGAAGCGTGGCTCTCCCACGGTCAATTTGAATGAGGTTGTATACTTATTAGTGCACGTGACTTAGGAAATCGCTTACCATCGGGTGTACTGTCTGCTCGTCTGCCATCTGTCATAAATAAATAACGGAACATTAACAAAATAACTTTTCTCGCGCGGTTTCTCGCGAAACCCAAAACCTTTCACAAAATAGCTTGATACGCAAGACAGTAGGACAGAGTTATACGTTAGAAAGAGACTAATTAGATAATGTATAGAATTTGACATTTCTTCACAGCTGTCACTGGTGAACTAAACTATACTCCAAACTAGAATTCAAGACCAAAAAATCTACGACAGATACGTCACTGTCAAATCTGTTAATGTCACTTATGTCATTTTCAAGTGACGTTTCCAGGTTTCGCCAACCTTTTTGGCATTATTTTTCTTATTATGCAAACTAAACTGTCAAGTTTCCATACATTGTTAAAATGTTGTGGGTAGATACCAAATGTTATTAACACCTGAAGTGTTACAAGCGCAATACTATCTTTGAAAACTAATATTACGGATGGTTAAGTTTTTATTAAAGTGTCTTGTATTTATATAAAAAAAAGTAAATAAAATATTTTTTTTTAGATTATAGAATCACAATTACCAATAAATAAATTACATCAGCGAGTGTTTATAGAAAAAAGGGGTATACTATGGTACGATCATTTTATTGCAGTAGCAACATTGTAGTAGTTTTTTTGGTCTTGAATTCCAGTTTTGGGTATATAGAGAAGGTTCCGCGGAACCCATATTGGGATTATTTACCATCAGGTGATAGTTGCGCAAACTATTTCATTTTAGCAAATACTTGATGATTGTCTCCCAAGATTCGGTCCGTATGGGCGTATGTTAAGTATTTAGCACTATGTCATATTTACTGTTCAGGAGACCTATTTTTGAATTTTCGCTTCGTCCAAACAAAACTACTCGTTTTGCAAGTCACGTCGTCTCGTAAGTCACATGATTCTAAATCAAGGTATAGTTTTAACTCGTTTCACGTTGACGTAAATGCGTCCACTCGCTTCATGGAAACGAGTGGTTTATACCATTCGTTGCAAAACGCTCGTCTTCGAATGATTAAAAAATGCGGATGTCAAAAATCATGCAAGTCACACATTTTTAGTGACACGACAATTCAAAAGACCTATTTTATCCTGGTAATTTGTGTATCTTTTTTCTTTGTTTTGTTTGTGGTCAATAAATGCTTACTCACTTACTTACCATAGGCTGGCGGAGGGATACCCTATTATATTAGAAAATACCTACAGTCTTATTTACTCATAATTTCCCACTACACACTTTATCAATGAGGTTGGCGAACTGATGCAGGATATGATTAACTTCATGGCATGAGATTAAAATACCGACGGGGTGATATGTTTTTGGCGATCTCTCAACTCTGTCTACAATGTCGGCACATCTGTGTCCACGTCATGAATGGGATTATTTAGTGATAGATCACTTACATAGTGGAAAAAAACATTGGGCCCTGGGGGGCAATTCTCGTGAACTCGACATTGAAGCAGAATTTAGAGATTTCATACATTCGTCTATACAAATCTCTATTTCGATTGTCGATGTCGATTTCTATGTCGAGTGCACGAGAATTGCCCTCCCCCCCCTCCTCTTCTGGAGGGAAACAATCTTAAAAAATTATACTTTTTACTTTAAGGAAATATTCCTTTATTTTTTAATAGAAATAATTCACACACATCGGTAATTATCGTATGCCCTCGCTCAAGTTGCAGTTTTTGCACGGTTGCCCCTAGAAAAGTATAGTAGTCGATGGTAAATATTATGACTTTGACACGTTAAAATATTAGCTCTTAATTATTATTTTTTTTTATGTGATATGTAGCAGGCGAGCAGGCGGATCACCTGATGGTAAGCAATTGCCGCCGCCCATGGACACTTGCAACACCAGTGGAGTTACAAGTGCGCTGCTAACCTTTTATCCCCTTTCCCCCCCCCCCCCACCCCCCCCCCAAGGGGCCTCCGGTACCCTCACTCACTCGGAGAAACACAGCACTGGGGCTGCTTCACGCCGTTTTTTTGTGAGGCAGTGGTATCACTTCCGGTCGAGCCGGCCCATTCATGCCGAAGCGTGGCTCTCCCACAGTTAATAGCCAAAGTCACACGACATTCAACCTTAAGTAGGTCTCAAATGAAAACTCGTGACTGTACCTACGTAACGAACGCGCACTCCACATCGTAGTCATAGACGGAGTACTTCTTCGGTCTCTTGAGGTGCTTCTCCAGGTCCTCGGACAGTGCGGTCGTTGTAGTGGTCCTCGCCGCCGAGATCTGCGCCAGGCAGCGCGAGCCGTCGCCGCCGCGCGCCCGCACGCGCTCGTGCTGGCCGCCTCCTCCGTCGACAGCGGCTCCTGGTGTTAAGTAACAGCCTTAATACCGTCTCGCTGTATCAACTTTTTCGCACACAAATGACACAAAAAGCGGAAAGATCGCTTCTCCATTTCTTCTCACTCACATCTCTCGCGATTCGGTCCGTATGCCAAGAAAGCTGGACGAACCATGGGAAAGTGGTGGGTCATATTCCACTGCACCACACAAAGCATCACTCATTGTCCGGCCTAAAAGCCAGCGCTGCAGTAGCTACACTGCACTGCAGTAGTATGTAAGCACGTAATGTTTCTCTCTGTTCTCGTATATGTACCTACTTCTTATTGTATTTATTTATTTATTTATTCAATTGCACATGTAACATTGTGTCTTAAAACTAAATATTCTAATTAGTGCTGACTAGCAATATGTACATGACCCTGATAGGGTATTGCAATAACTTAGAAACCTATGGATGCACTGTATTTATTTCTTAACTTAGTTTATCAGTCTCTAGTACTAAATGTAGGATTATTAAAAATTATAGAATTACGTTTATAGATAAATTATAGCATGTAATGTATGCATCTATGTATTATGTCATGTAACATTGTATGTATGTATGTGTACCTATTATTTACTTATTTAATGCTTGGTATAGTTTATGTTTAGTAATTCTGTCTTATTTTAAGGTGATGTAAGTCGTGAATTTAACTAAAATTGTCGAACTTTAAATCCTTTTTTCTAATAGATTAATAATCAAATACTTGTGAAACATATAACCATTTGTAGCCAAGAATCTGGCAAACAGTGGACAAGCATCGAATTACATCTAATTATAGCCTTATAGACAAAAACTGATTCAGAAGTGACCCCTTAATTTTTTCCGATTCCAATTTCATAGCTAGGATACGAGTTTTTTCAAAATAGACAATTAACCAATTGCAACATATTGATACTTGCAACACTTAAGTGGGAGCACTTTTTTGATAAAATCAATAATAAGTTTAATATGTTCAAAAAACCACTAAAAACGGGAGAAAAATACGCCTAAACAGTTTCCAATTTCTCTATCAAATAGTTAATCTATACTTACCAGAATTATATGTACATTGTAGTCTATACTCTGCTCTTCAATTAGCTGGGAATGAAATTTTCAATTTTAGTTTTTAAATAATGAAAATCTTATCCAGAAGTTACTCCCTAACGCGATAGCAAATCCGGCATTATGCCTAGGATACGACTTTTTTTAAAATAATATCTATACCAATAGAAGCGTATAGACATTTGCAACAATCTTCTAACCGTTTCTTTTATATTTAATTGATATTACACTTGTTATAACGAAAAAACTACGAAATACGGGAGTTTTGACAGGTGGTCCCTTCAAATCATTACCGCGGTGGCGGTCTCGGACGATGGACCTGCGTCACGTTTTTTTGGCAAATTTTCGTAATAATTTATTCCTTATTTCGAAGTTTTATTAATTACACATATCTCAAAATAGAATATATATATCTACGGTGAATAAAAAATCCATCGAAGGTGCTAGAACGACCAAATCAAGAATTGATTTATTTTCAAAACACAAAATTGCAATTTGACGTTACTCACAGTCAAAGATAGGTCAGTGAGACTTTCCGACTAAGTATATGCAAACATTCTATTTTGTAAAGCCATGAAAAGAAAAATGTCAAAGCGCCGGAAATACGGATCTATTCATAAAAAGTGTTCATGATATTTCGTAGTCACATTCATAGAAATATTTCTATTGGAATGAGGCCGAGTGACCGAACTCATAGTTTTTGTAGAATTTTGAGTTCGGTCACTATACAATGGCGCATTTGGTAGTGACCCTGCCTCATACGCCAAAGGTCGTGGGTTAGATCCCCATCCTGGACAAACATTCGTGTGATGAACACTTATATTTGTTCAGTGTCTGGGTGCTATATATGTATTTAAGTATTATATTTGTGATCTTCTGTTGTCTATATATTTAGCACAAGTGCTTAAGTTACTTATACTCTAAACTGTAATTCAAGACCAAAAAATCTACGACAGATACGTCACTGTCAAATCTGTTAAAGTCACTTATGTCATTCTCAAGTGACGTTTTTAGGTTTCGCCAACCTTTTTGTCATTATTTTTCTTATTATGCAGACTAAAATGTCAAGTTTCCATACATTGTTAAAATGTTATGGGTAGATACCAAATGTTATTAACACCTGAAGTGTTACAAGCGCAATACCATCTTTTAAAACTAAAATTACGGATGGTTAAGTTTTTATTAAAGTGTCTTATATTTACGTGAAAAAAAGTTATTTTTTTAAATTATAGAATCAAAATTACCAATAAATAAATTACACCAGCGAGTGTTTTTAGAAAAAAGGGGTATACTATGGTACGATCATTTTATTGCATTAGCAACATTGTAGTAGATTTTTTGGTCTCGAATTCCAGTTTTTGGTATAGTACGGAATAAGGTTAGTATGAGATGTTGTGTGAATTTAGTTCTTTATCATTACAAAGGCGCACCTTTGTAATGATAAATAATTAAATTCACACGTTCGTAGTTTTTGCATGAAATAATTACAAACATCCTCACCCACTTTCAAGCTTCTAATACTCATATTAAGAGGATCAATAATAATTATTAGAGCGTACAAATCATTTTAATTTGGTGGCATTAAGCCGACATTTTTGCTTTTATATATTTTGGTATACGTATTGTTACTCACAGAATCGTAAGCACTTTCTGTTGACATGAAAATCGAAGGTATCACGCACGCACCTGACGTGAAACTCTAACAGCGCTTCTATTCTAAAACACATATCACTATAGTGCCTTCGATGTGTTCTGCTTTATACAGATTAGGGAGAAAAAAAATTGAAAACCTCAATATCATTTATAACTGACTTCCAAAAAGAGGATATACTTACACGTATTTTTCACAAAAAAATATAGTTAATAATTTTTATTCTTTGGTAAATATAGCAATTCTTTGCAATTACAATTTATTCTTAAGTAAATATTGCGCTTAGTTAGTTTTAAATATTTTATAATGTATGACGATGTGCAAGTGCTCTAAAACGCAGAAAATTTTACAAAATCGGTGATCATTTTGTAGATTTATATCAATGAAATGATAACTAGAGCATTACTTATGATATCATTTTTATTTCTTAAGTACAGCAAGGTATAAAAAAAAAATGTTAAAACCAATGCTTTGAGTTATAATACTAGTGAAGTAGTTGAAGTTACATTGACCGTAGCAAATCTGTAAAATATTACCCAAGTGATGGCGCCAAGTAAATCATTTTAATAGTTACAATAATTGCATTCTGTAATAATGATGTGATGAGGTGAATGAGCAGTGCATTTAAGCATATGAATAAAAAAACATCGATACTGTTATAGCTTAAACCTTTTTTTTAAGCTGAAACTATAAAAAAATCTGATTAAAATGAAAGGCACCTTCCTAAAAAGCATCATTGCAAGTTATCTGTGAACATTTACATCCCTATAACCATGTGTTCTCTCAACTATTTTGAACAACATTTGTTCAACAACTATTCGAAATTCATCGAAATAAATAATAAACATTTGACACAAAAATACACGTCATATAACGTGTAAGACATTATTAATTTATTAAATGAATAGGCTTTAGCCCGTTGCGGATTAAAACAAATACTTTACAAACTTACCTACAACTAATATCATTTGTTACCTATAAATAACTAAGTTCTTACCTATAACTAAATTCGCAACTATAACTAATATCATCATCAGACCAGTAGTCACACCTTATAATAAGCGATAAATAACTTGTCCTAAAATTTTATGAAATTGTTTTATGTTATGATAGATTTGAAATCGAAAATAGCTCTTTTGTTAGTTAAAATTCAAAACAATGATTTCTAATACGAATAGGAAACTTCTGCAGCAGAGACAACTTGTAGATAGATACCCTGTAGATGGATATATTTTATTGCACAGAATTCACAACTTACGATTTGCAAAACGGTGAAAAATCATAAATAACAACCTTAATATTCCTGTGATTCAATGCATCAATCACTTGGGTGAATTTCCCAAGCACTTTTTTTTAGCGGCGAAGCTGAAAATCGATGTAGCGAGAGCTACTAGTAACAGTTTTATTTTTTTGGTAAATATTTGAACTATTATTTATGACATGTCATCAGCGTTTTAGCCTTTAGATATGTATTTATTAGTTTTAAAAATGTTGGAAGACCTAAATTCTAATTACGGTGGACTGTCCTAACTGCATTAGTTTACAATAAAAGTGTTATTGTAAGTTTTTGATGAATAAATGTAACTTTAGAATAATGTAGACTTAAAATACAATAGACGAGACTTCAAATTAATCAAACAGAATTATTTAAATATTAGTAATTAGAATTTTATATCGATCTCAAAAATGTCCCGCGGGAAATAGCAATAACGGTGGCGCGTTTTGAATCCTTCTTTACTTGTCAGTCTTGTCACGATGTGCTTTGAGAGACACGACCTCTGCTTCCTCCCACCGCTCAGTGTGTCCCCATGATCGGGATTAAAGGACATGCGGCGCGCTGTTATCGTTTTCCCGCCAAACAAGTAAGTACTAGTTGCGGTGGCGCAGGAGAACATTTTTCATCAATACCGGTGGCATGTATTTTGAGCTGTCTTTTCTCCTTTCCATAAAAATCAGTTATATAGCTTATTGAGATTAAGTTAACTGTCATATTTATAGACTGTGAGTTAGTGGTGGAATAATATATTTTTTTATAATGCCAATTTTGTTACTGTTTCTAAGTCCGGTGGTGCAATCCCGGTGGCTCCGGTGGCGAAATATAGCGCCACCGTAATTGTACAGTACCACTGAAATTGATTTTCTACTAATTACAGTACATTTGTGGACTCTTTCCACCCCCTTTGTGCCGATGAGCAACGGCGAAGAACTTGTCACTCCACACCTCATTTTCTGGGTCTGGGATGATTATCTTCAGACCCATTTCCCGAGCTTCTCGTCGAAGGTCGTCCAGTTTGGCCTGCATGTCAGCTCGTGTGTGGCTCAACAGGCAAAGGCCATCGGCATAGTCCAAATCTTCCAATACGTTGGACAGTCCTTACTCTATGCCTCAGTGTTTGTTCTAGGTTTAATGCATAATGCCATCAACAAAAATGTATACTTGGATTAAGCGACAAATAAGAGGAGAGGCGAGAGGAGACACCCCTGACATACCTCAGGATCAACTGGTACGTCCTCCGAGACGAGGCCTTCGTGCGTCTCGACTCGACTCTACAGGAATAGTTCCAGTAGATGGCCTTGATTATGTTGGTGATCTTCTCGGAAACTCCGATTTCACGAGCCACCAGATAACGTTGCATTTTAGATAGCGTTTCAAAGACTTTTTCGAAATCCACAAAGGTCAGATACATTTCCCTCTGCCATTCTGATGCCTGTTTGAAGATTACTCGCAAGCTGTTGATCTGGTCGCTACACGATCGGTTGGGTCGAAAGCCAACCTGCTCTTTGCGAAGAAGAGCTTCGACGGCCCTCGATAGTCTGTCTAGGATGATCCAACGAAGCTCTTTAAAAGGAATTGAGAGCAAGGTGATGATGTGCCTCCCATGAAATGTATGTAAAGTGGTTTTAAAAATTCGCCACCGTAATTAGGCAAAAAATGAGTTTGTTCAAATTCACCCACTTATGCATCGCAAAGGCATACCACGGGCATGCCGGGAGTCAACTAGTTCTGGGACAATATGCTGGTTGTAGAAATCTATTATTTTTTTTTCCATTTTGGTTTTCCAAAAGTCATTGTCTCTTTGTATGTAGATTATTTCCATCGGCTGATCTTCGCCACTCCACAATCCAAGTATACATTTTTGCTTTCCCGTCACTTGTAGCTGGCCCTGTGATTGGTAGTACCAATCACTGTGTTTATTTATGGTTTTTTCACCTGTTTTTTTGTTAAAGCGAAAAATTTGTACCTTATTTTCTTGAATGGCCTGGCTCATTCCTTGCCTGGCTGCAGCTACAGGACATTTCACTTCGACAATACAGTCATTTTCGGCTATACCATCTGGGGTAGCTCCAATAAAATCGAAAACGGGGTGAATGAATAAACCACATGGTTGGATATTAAGCTTCTCCTGAGCAGCCAGCTGCTGAATTGCAATCTGTTCGTTTTTTATACCATGCGCAACAGATTTAACGTGAGATATATTTTGTTTATACAAAATGTTTTTGACTAAATTTCCCTGTCTCTTCTTTCGCTTAATAATTTTTCCGAAATTTGATGCGGTTACTAAATTTTTCCGAAGTGCTAACCATTCATCACAGTCGCTTTGTAGTTTGGTTCTTCTCTGAATGCCTTCACGATCCATAACCAGATATTTTAAATCATTAAAAAAGTTGTCCTTTGCCCTTTCGTATTCATCACCTATTAGATCAGGAGCAGCAGCGCCTTTCCCGTAATCATTTTGTTTTATGGTCTTCTGTGATTGTCTTCTATTTTTTTTCCTTATCTGAAGATTAGTTCGACACCTTTTTTTATCCCGCTTTATTGTCACCTTTTTTAACGTGTCTTGAGGGTCTTTACCTAAAACCCTTCTATGGAATGTGTACAAAGGTTGTTGGGTATTAAAAGAAACGACAGCTGCTGAACATCTTGACTGGTATGAGCGGCGGGAAGCTAAATTCAGACGTTTGCCTCCAATAAATTTTGCAACAATGCTGTTGAACCTCTCAACAGCATTTGTGTCCACATCCTCAATAAGGCTCCGAGTTTTGGCAGCAACACAACGAATTATAGCACGTAACCGAAACCAGAACATTGTATTCTCAATTTTGGGAACAGTACCTTCGGAAATAATATTTTCGTTTTTACAGTAGTGTGCTTTGCATGATCTGTGGTCCCCGAAAGCGTGATTAAGGGAGTTGCTTATGTCATCATAAAGACCTTTGATGGAATCATGGCGAGGTTTATTACTATACCACTTAATAGAAGAAGTCACTACTTTTCTTATGCTCATGATTTTATGATCCGTAATAAGTTTTCTTTGAGCTACAGGATATTTTGTATCTTTTGTCAAAGTACGAATTTTTGTACACATGTTCCGCAGCACGTGATTTCTGCACTCTATTTTACCAACAACATGGTTAGGATATGGATTTTCAGTGAGGATTTTTGCATAAGTGGATGAGTCACCATCACCAATTATATTACCATAAATTATGCCATACATTGCAATAGAATTTTTAAATCCTTCACAAATTATTGCAGATTCCATGCCGCTAGATGGACCTTCATAATTTTTGTAGCACACATGCTGTTTTGGTTCTTTTCCTTGCTTCTGAGCTCTTGTGCATATGAGGCAAAATTTGTTTTTCACCCCGATATATAAAACCTCCCCAAATTTCCTTCCCACGATAGCAGCTACACCAGATAGAGCCTTGTAGTTATTTCCGTAAGACCTAGTACACCATGCACCATCTACATAAACATCGATTACCGGAAATCCATTTTTGATTTTGCCTTCTTTAATAGCTGCTTCCCGTTCACGTTGAGCGGCTTTTTCCATAGTCTCTGCTGCAGAAGCTTCCCATTCGTCAAAAACTTTACTCTCAATACGGGCATATAATTTTTCAGTAAAAACCGGAACATCAATAGAACTACAGATCTCCTTAAACTGGGAGTATCCAATGCCTATTGCAATCATGCCGGTGCATGCAGCACTGTTTATGTTTATTTTATGGGTTTGCTCAGGATCGTCGGACATAATTTTGAACTCCTTTGCACACAACTTACATTTTAATTTAAAACATGATATTAACCCGCACCTTTTTTCATTTACTATTGCTAAATCTGACAGTTTACAGTCAAACATAGATTTATGATCAGATATTTGCTGCAGGTTTTTAAAAAAATAGCTCAGATCTAATATTCTCCTACCCGATATCTGCGTCTTATTTTCATCTTCATCACTGAATAAAACAAAAAAGCAAAGTAAATGTTTTTGACAGCCCATATTTACTTAGTTAAGTTCAAGAAGCTCTACTTAATAAAAAGTATTATCCTACTACTATTATAAAGGCGAAAGTTTGTAAGTATGGATGTATGGATGTTTGTTACTCTTTCACGTAAAAACTACTAAATGGATTTGAATGAAACTTTACCACAATATAGCTTATACATCAGAATAACACATAGGCTACAATTTTTGAGGTTTCTACGAACCTGAAGTTCACGCGAACGAAGTCGCGGGCAAAAGCTAGTTACAAATAAATATCATTTTAAATGCAACCTAAGTACAGTTTACTGGGAATGAGAATGAAGAAGCGACATAGTAATGTATTTTGATCACATTAAAATTACATGTACCAGGTAATATGTACAGCCACACATCAATATAGGTAGGTACCTACATAGGTATACAAAACTGTCACATTTCTTAAATCGGCTCTCATCTTACTGACATGCACATTTGGTTGAATATCAATTGAAGAAATTTTACAGGTTGTGTAACCTGATATGTGGCTGACTGTACCATTTTTCAATAAAATATAATGGAAAAATTATGTAGCATAGGTACTATAATATTTTGAAAATCTCACCATAATGTTCCCATTATACCTGAAGGTAAGCTGTATTTAGGCGGGAAAAAGTCTTATTCCCATGGTCAGTCAGTACTTCTTCAGTCTATGCGGGCAACGCTGCTAATTGAGAACTAGCTACATAGTACTAGTACTAGTACATAGCACGTGAATAAATACTTTAAATACCTTTGGTTAGTTTCAGCTGATGTTATTGAAAATTGAGATGAACTCGGAACTGCCTGTCGCCTTAAAATGAATAACCTACGAGTTAGATATCAACCAGTAGAATTTTTGAGCATAAAATAAAACAGTCATAATGAACTTACGTGCTTAAATTTCTTACTAGTATATTTTTCAAAGCCAAGGCTGATTTACGTTTGGGTTTAATTATTTTCCCCATTTTACCGAATCATTTTTCAGACAGATATCTTCCATTGACAACTTGACAAGTTAAAATTTTCTATTTCAGAAGTACCTTTTGACATGATATCACAACTAAGCAGAAATTTTTTCTTTCAACTACCTACCAAGTAGTAATAAAATATTGGAAAACATTAATAAATAAATAAATTCATACAACATCTCATACATTGACCTGACTCCGTACTTAGTAGCTTAAGCACTTTTGTTACAGATATCAGATAAGAGAGGGTCATAAATATAATAATTAGATAACATCCAGACACTGAACAAACACAAAGTGTTTATCACACGGGTGATTGTCCAGGGCAACAATGTATAAAATATATTGTATGGATTGTCAAAAATATGACGGTAAGTATTATTATTATAGACGAAAATTAACGCGACGTAAATTTTTAAGCACATAATTATGTGCTTACTACATGTAAAGCAGCCAAAACGTCAAGCAGTAAGTACATAATTATGTGCTTTAAAATTTACGTTGCAATAAATCCCGTCTATAATAATAATAGTTATAATGCAACGCGAAAATTTAAAGAACTATATGACGGTAAGTGTCAAGTAAATACTCTACGCGTGCGAAGTCGCGGGAGGCCGCTAGTAGTCAATATTTAGATTAAATCACAACCTCGGTGTGACTCGCAGTAAATGTAAATCACAACCTCGGACTTTTTACAATTCAATTAATTTTATCGAAGCAAGGTATGTATATAACTATCACAAGTTAAAAGGCCGCAACGCATCAACGACCTCTTTGATCTCGCAGTTGTTCATGGGCAGCGGTGATTACTTACTATTATGTCGCTCGTTTGCTCGTTAGCAGCCTCTAGTACATAAAAAAGTAGTTCAAAAATACATTACGTAATAAAATAATATCATTTTATTATTACATGGTAAAAGTACCCTGGCATAGGGCGATACAGCACTGCCAACTGAATTAGAATACCATGCCCAGAATGTATGCATACTTACCTACTGAAAAGGATATTATTAAAAATAATAAGGGCCTCGTTCACCACCCCTGAGTAAACTTTCAGTAATTTACTTGTCAATTAAAGTGGGTTTGGAGGCAACTGGCCCCTGGTCCTTGGCCTAGTTTAATTTAAATAATTTATTCAATACATTTACCAGGGGCCAATTTTCTTACTTGAAAGTTTACTCATGGGTGGTGAACGAGGCCCACACTGATTTACTTGCTGGAATTCCTCGGTGAAAATTCACATTTTTGATATAAGTAGGTTTTAAGTTACTACGGATAATATGAACAAAAATGTTTCTATTTCGGTTTCTAGTAAATAATGTAGATTTGCTATACTCGCATCCATTTAGTACATACAAAGATGAAGAATCGAAGATTTCGTTACTGGCTTATTGTTATACTGTGGTAGGCACAACATGCGATTTCAAAATTATGTGGCAGGGCGCGAAGCAACAACCTGTCAGAAGACTTGAA